>CM012445.1:30686806-31382517 GCA_003999625.1 Oryzias javanicus
TGATTTGACTGCAGTCAATGTGGAAGGTAGCAATCTTCTCTTTCCAGAAGCTGAACGAGACACGCTAGCCGGACCAGATGAGGTTTAGTGGCATGTGCAGCAGAAAGTAGATGATTGATGAAAAACAGAGTGTGTCAGGACTGTTTGGTTGAGAGAGATTTAAAAGGAGAAATAAAAAGCAAAGGATTTCTTCTTCTACTTGTTCTCTTTTAGAAAAAATGACACACAGACATGTTACAGGTGTAAAAAGAGGATTTTCATGGAGGAGTAAATTTAGGGGCTTGGGAGGATCTTCCACCCCAGTCTCTCAGTATACCCAAACTTGCCCCCCCTCCTGACATTATGTTTGCACCCCAGACCGGGGCTGGCTAGATCCAACAATGCATCAGCATTAAATAGCACTAATTCTGCAGTTCCGAATTCCGTCCCTCGATGGCGCAGTGGCATAAGTAGGTACCTCCCAGTCAGAAGGTCAGAGGTTCAATTCCAACCTGGGGAAAATTCACATTTCATTTATTTCATCCCAAAACACTTCAATGCAGGTATTCAACACGGAAAATTATATTACAAGCACCTGAAATATTATTACAAGCACATTCAATCACACACGCGCAGCTTGGTGACTGTTTGCTATGTTTTTCAAATTTTTTTAAACGTCAACAACCGCTCCTTCTGGCTTCTCACTTTACAGGCCCTCATCTGTGGGCAGCAGATCCAAAAATTGCCGCTGCCGCAAATTCATTTACGCTCTCCCGGAGAAATAAATACAATTCAAATCAAACTTTACTTTTAAAGGCAACAATTACGCTTACAACAGATCAGTTCAAATCTTATTCACGTTTACGTCAGTCATTTACAACTACGTATTACTACAAAATAAACTCATGTCTATGAAGAAAATACATTACAACCATGCTTAAAGAGTTATCCTGATGTCTTTTTATTCATATTTATTGTGTATTTAGCAAAAAGAAAAAGAAAACATTCAACTAAATACCAAAACTACACACAAAGATTTCAGCTACTGGAATTCAACCCATTTCCTTTTGATTCAAATCAATTCTGTAATCACTAAAGATTTCTTCATCTATGGAGTTTTCACAATCTTTAAACAGGAATCAAGAGTTTGAGCACAACAGCATGCTAGTTTGGTCTATTTAAGACTACAAATAGACATTTTTTAAATGATCAAATTTAAAAGATCATTTAAATTACTAAGAAAGCGTGTTGGCTGTTTTAATATTTAAAAAAAATTGGAATTTATAAACTGAACTTACATGACCAAATACATAAAAGTGTCAAAAGACACACATAATAAATCATTAAAAGAACAAAAAACTCAAAAGAATAAATATCTTAATGTAACATGTGTAAATATTATTGTTAAATTCTGCAAAATGTATATTTGGCACCATCTTGTGGTAGAACCATGTACCTGCACTACGGGATAAAAACAAAAGATTGTGGGAAATCTTCAGATGAAAGCGGAGATTCCCAGCGAGGTAACGTCAGCATAAATTCTACGTCATGAGCAGAAATTAGCATGATTTATTAAAATATTATTACTAATTGTAATGTTGGTTTGGCTGCTGGAGAAACGGGAATTATGTTTAATCTTAAATATTTTGGCCATTTTAGTGGCATTTAATCGCTACTTGCTGATCTTTAGATTGGCCGTTGCAGCGGTTTAATCATTAACTTCTTTCTCCAGTAAAAACTACTACGCTCGTGACGGATCAGCTGATGTTCCTTTGTCTTTATTTCTGGCATTGCAGAAAAAAACAAGCACACAACGCAGAGGATTCATAAACAAAACATTAAAATAAATAAATAAAAAGCAAAAAATATATATTAAAAGAAAAGCTAAACCAAATATAAACTTTAAAGCAAATACATAAAATGACTCAAAGTAAGTCATAATGAATAAAAAAGATGTCTAAAAAAACATAAGCACACAGAATTTTGATCCTGATGTCAGCTGTGACGAGGAAGTGACGATCTTCATGGAGCCAACTTCCTCCAAAATCCTGATTCTTTCTCCTTCCAGTTCACCAAAGACTCTTTGATGCTTCTTGACGTTGCTGTGATCAATCCATTGGTTTCTCAGAGCAGGAAATAATGAAAGCTAACATCCAAATGCTCTTTGATTGATTTACAAGCCTTTCCAAGCGCGGTCAAACGAGCCGCCGTTCACATTTCCGTGGTCACATCAAGAAGCTCCGTGGAGTCTTTTGGAGATTTTCCAGCGTTCTCAGGACTGCTAGCGTAAGTATTGGATGAAAGTCAAAGCAAAAATCCAGTGACGGCTGATTGGAGCACAGAAATGTGAACGGCGGCTGATTTGACTGCAGTCAATGTGAAGGTAGCATCTTCTCTTCTCCAGAAGCTGAACGAGACACGCTAGCCGGACCAGATGAGGGTTTAGTGCATGTGCAGCAGAAAGTAGATGATTGATGAAAAACAGAGTGTGTCCAGGACTGTTTGGTTGAGAGAGATTTAAAAGGAGAAATAAAAAGCAAAGGATTTCTTCTTCTACTTGTTCTCTTTTAGAATAAAAATGACACACAGACATGTTACAAGGTGTAAAAAGAGGATTTTCATGGGAGGAGTAAATTTTAGGGGCTTGGGAGGATCTTCCACCCCAGTCTCTCAGTATACCCAAACTTGCCCCCCTCCTGACATTATGTTTGCACCCCAGACCGGGGCTGGCTAGATCCAACAATGCATCAGCATTAAATAGCACTAATTCTGCTGTTCCAAATTCCGTCCCTCGGTGGCGCAGTGGCATAAGTAGGTACCTCCCAGTCAGAAGGTCAGAGGTTCAATTCCAACCTGGGGAAAATTCACATTTCATTTATTTCATCCCTAAACACTTCAATGCAGGTATTCAACACGGAAAATTATTATTACAAGCACCTGAAATTATTATTACAAGCACATTCAATCACACACGCGCAGCTTGGTGACTGTTTGCTATGTTTTTTCAAATTTTTTTAAACGTCAACAACCGCTCCTTCTGGCTTCTCACTTTACAGGCCCTCATCTGTGGACAGCAGATCCAAAAATTGCCGCTGCCGCAAATTCATTTACGCTCTCCCGGAGAAATAAATACAATTCAAATCAAACTTTACTTTTAAAGGCAACAATTACGCTTACAACAGATCAGTTCAAATCTTATTCACGTTTACGTCAGTCATTTACAACTACGTATTACTACAAAATAAACTCATGTCTATCAAGAAAATACATTACAACCATGCTTAAAGAGTTATCCTGATGTCTTTTTATTCATATTTATTGTGTATTTAGCAAAAAGAAAAAGAAAACATTCAACTAAATACCAAAACTACACACAAAGATTTCAGCTACTGGAATTCAACCCATTTCCTTTTGATTCAAATCAATTCTGTAATCACTAAAGATTTCTTCATCTATGGAGTTTTCACAATCTTTAAACAGGAATCAAGAGTTTGAGCACAACAGCATGCTAGTTTGGTCTATTTAAGACTACAAATAGACATTTTTTAAATGATCAAATTTAAAAGATCATTTAAAATTACTAAGAAAGCGTGTTGGCTGTTTTAATATTTAAAAAAAATTGGAATTTATAAACTGAACTCACATAACCAAATACATAAAAGTGTCAAAAGACACACATAATAAATCATTAAAAGAACAAAAAACTCAAAAGAATAAATATTTTAATGTAACATGTGTAATATTATTGTTAAATTCTGTAAAATGTATATTTGGCACCATCTTGTGGTAGAACCATGTACCTGCACTGCAGTATAAAAACAAAGGATTGTGGGAAATCTTCAGATGAAAGCGGAGATTCCCAGCGAGGTAACGTCAGCATAAATTCTACGTCATGAGCAGAAATTAGCATGATTTATTAAAATATTATTACTAATTGCTGCATGGTGGCGCAGTGGTTAGCGCTCTTGCCTCACAGCAAGAAGGCCCCGGTTCAAATCCCGGCTGGGTGATCAGAAACACCAACTGGGACCTTTCTGTGTGGAGTTTGCATGTTCTCCCCGTGCATGCGTGGGTTCTCACCGGGGACTCCGGCTTCCTCCCACCGTCCAAAAACATGCTTCATAGGTTAATTGGTTACTCTAAATTGCCCCTAGGTATGAATGTGTGAGTGACTGTGTGCACGAATGTGGCCCTGCAACAGACTGGCGAACTGTCCAGAGTAAACCCTGCCTTCGCCCATCAGCCGCCGGGATAGGCTCCGGCATCCCCGCGACCCCGAAAGGGATAAAGCGGTATGGAAAATGAATGAATGAATAATTGTAATGTTGGTTTGGCTGCTGGAGAAACGGGAATTATGTTTAATCTTAAATATTTTGGCCATTTTAGTGGCATTTAATCGCTACTTGCTGATCTTTAGATTGGCCGTTGCAGCGGTTTAACCATTAACTTCTTTCTCCAGTAAAAACTACTACGCTCGTGACGGATCAGCTGATGTTCCTTTGTCTTTATTTCTGGCATTGCAGAAAAAAACAAGCACACAACGCAGAGGATTCATAAACAAAACATTAAAATAAATAAATAAAAAGCAAAAAATATATATTAAAGAAAAGCTAAACCAAATATAAAATTTAAAAGCATACATAAAATGACTCAAAGTAAGTCATAATGAATAAAAAGATGTCTAAAAAAACATAGCACACAGAATTTTGATCCTGATGTCAGCTGTGACGAGGAAGTGACGATCTTCATGGAGCCAACTTCCTCCAAAATCCTGATTCTTTCTCCTTCCAGTTCACCAAAGACTCTTTGATGCTTCTTGACGTTGCTGTTATCAATCCATTGGTTTTCTCAGAGCAGGAAATAATGAAAGCTAACATCCAAATGCTCTTTGATTGATTTACAAGCCTTTCCAAGCGCGGTCAAACGAGCCGCCGTTCACATTTCCGTGGTCACATCAAGAAGCTCCGTGGAGTCTTTTGGAGATTTTCCAGCGTTCTCAGGACTGCTAGCGTAAGTATTGGATGAAAGTCAAAGCAAAAATCCAGTGACGGCTGATTGGAGCACAGAAATGTGAACGGCGGCTGATTTGACTGCAGTCAATGTGAAGGTAGCATCTTCTCTTCTCCAGAAGCTGAACGAGACACGCTAGCCGGACCAGATGAGGGTTTAGTGCATGTGCAGCAGAAAGTAGATGATTGATGAAAAACAGAGTGTGTCCAGGACTGTTTGGTTGAGAGAGATTTAAAAGGAGAAATAAAAAGCAAAGGATTTCTTCTTCTACTTGTTCTCTTTTAGAATAAAAATGACACACAGACATGTTACAAGGTGTAAAAAGAGGATTTTCATGGGAGGAGTAAATTTTAGGGGCTTGGGAGGATCTTCCACCCCAGTCTCTCAGTATACCCAAACTTGCCCCCCCTCCTGACATTATGTTTGCACCCCAGACCGGGGCTGGCTAGATCCAACAATGCATCAGCATTAAATAGCACTAATTCTGCAGTTCCGAATTCCGTCCCTCGATGGCGCAGTGGCATAAGTAGGTACCTCCCAGTCAGAAGGTCAGAGGTTCAATTCCAACCTGGGGAAAATTCACATTTCATTTATTTCATCCCAAAACACTTCAATGCAGGTATTCAACACGGAAAATTATTATTACAAGCACCTGAAATTATTATTACAAGCACATTCAATCACACACGCGCAGCTTGGTGACTGTTTGCTATGTTTTTCAAATTTTTTTAAACGTCAACAACCACTCCTTCTGGCTTCTCACTTTACAGGCCCTCATCTGTGGACAGCAGATCCAAAAATTGCCGCTGCCGCAAATTCATTTACGCTCTCCCGGAGAAATAAATACAATTCAAATCAAACTTTACTTTTAAAGGCAACAATTACGCTTACAACAGATCAGTTCAAATCTTATTCACGTTTACGTCAGTCATTTACAACTACGTATTACTACAAAATAAACTCATGTCTATGAAGAAAATACATTACAACCATGCTTAAAGAGTTATCCTGATGTCTTTTTATTCATATTATTGTGTATTTAGCAAAAAGAAAAAGAAATTCAACTAAATACAAAACTACACACAAAGATTTCAGGTACTGGAATTCAACCCATTTCCTTTTGATTCAAATCAATTCTGTAATCACTAAAGATTTCTTCATCTATGGAGTTTTCACAATCTTTAAACAGGAATCAAGAGTTTGAGCACAACAGCATGCTAGTTTGGTCTATTTAAGACTACAAATAGATGTGTTTAAATGATCAAATTTAAATGATCATTTAAATTACTAAGAAAGCGTCTTGGCTGTTTTAATATTTTAAAAAAATTGGAATTTATAAACTGAACTTACATAACCAAATACATAAAAGTGTCAAAAGACACACATAATAAATCATTAAAAGAACAAAAAACTCAAAAGAATAAATATCTTAATGTAACATGTGTAAATATTATTGTTAAATTCTGTAAAATGTGTATTTGGCACCATCTTGTGGTAGAACCATGTACCTGCACTGCGAGATAAAAACAAAAGATTGTGGGAAATCTTCAGATGAAAGCGAATATTCCCAGCGAGGTAACGTCAGCATAAATTCTACGTCATGAGCAGAAATTAGCATGATTTATTAAAATATTATTGCTAATTGTAATGTTGGTTTGGCTGCTGGAGAAACGGGAATTATGTTTAATCTTAAATATTTTGGCCATTTTAGTGGCATTTAATCGCTACTTGCTGATCTTTAGATTGGCCGTTGCAGCGGTTTAACCATTAACTTCTTTCTCCAGTAAAAACTACTACGCTCGTGACGGATCAGCTGATGTTCCTTTGTCTTTATTTCTGGCATTGCAGAAAAAAACAAGCACACAACGCAGAGGCTACATAAACAGAACATTAAAATAAATAAATAATTAAGCAATAAATATATATAATAAAAAAAGCTAAACCAAATATAAACTTTAAAGCAAATAAATAAAAATGACTCAAAGTAAGTTATAATGAATAAAAAAGATGTCTAAAAAACATAAGCACACAGAATTTTGATCCTGATGTCAGCTGTGACGAGGAAGTGACGATCTTCATGGAGCGAACTTCCTCCAAAATCCTGATTCTTTCTCCTTCCAGTTCACCAAAGACTCTTTGATGCTTCTTGACGTTGCTGTGATCAATCCATTCAATCCATTGATTTCGCAGAGCAGAAAATAATTAAAGCTAACATCCAAATGCTCTTTCATTGATTTACAACCCTTTCCAACTGCAGTCAAATGAAGGATCTCCTCAGTTCTCGTGCTTGTTTGTTCCGGTTTCAGGAGGTTGATGGGGATGCGCTCGTGTGACTCCAGATGCCTCTTCAGCGGCTCTAAAGGAGAAGTGTGCTGCATTGAACCTCTGTGCTCTCCTCCAGATTACAGAGAACATCCCACCACACAGTATTCTCTGCTGGCAATGGCCTCACTCACCAAGGTACAGACGCCTAAAGCCTCAGTCACAACTGCCGTTAAGGGTAGACTCTCCGTGCCAAAAGCCCACAATTCGGATGCGCATCTTCAATGAACTCCTTCCCATGTGCATAAAATATGGATTAAAAATTACACAAAAATTAAAAAGCTTTTTTGACAGTTTTCCTTTTTGACTCCTCCCCCCAGATTCTGGTGATCGGACTGAAACCCACACTCAACGTTTGGATGACTTTTCCTTACAACAAGGTAGTCTTTATCTGTACTTTATTTTTATTTTTGTTTATTTTCGCTCATTTTTAAAAGTTTTAGATTAGTACAATGAAAGTTGCTAACTCTTGCATAGTATTTATTTCAAGAGTGGGTTTAAAACCAATCAATGTTTACTTAGACTGTTAATATCAAATCTATTCATCAATTCTTCTTTGAGAGTTCTTACTGATCCTTCAGGTAAAAATCTGCATTCAGTCAGTTTTAATGCAAGACTTCATAATTTCATCAAAGAAATTTCCATCTTTTTAATTTTTTTCAGAGAGGAAAGTTTGATCCTTTAAAAAAATAATTAACACTACAACTAGAAAATGATGTTTTCCAGTAAGATGGAGATATTTCATGGATTTTATCTTCTATTTTATCATTTATAAGGAGTATGAGAGCACGCGCGTGCATGAGAAAAGGACTGAAACAATTTAAATCTTAAATGTTCTGTCGTTTTGATTTCAATTTATTGGCTTTGTTTGTAAGTTAAGTGTGTCAATCTCCTGAAACATAGTTATTGGTTGAGATTATTTGGGAATTTGTGTTAGAATCCTGTTTTTGTTTTTTTTACTTAGACATATAAAAAAGGGGGACATTTTGTGAACATTTCAGGGTAAGTGGTGTAATTTGTTTTCTGATATTTTTGCTTAATTGGAAGATTTTAATATTTTTGTGTTGGGGAATTATTTATATTTTATTTGCCAAATTATTATAATTTATTAAACAACGCCTTTACTAGTACTTGGCTAAACGTTACCTTTCTCTGGGTCTCTTTATTTAATTTTTGGGGAAAAATATTGATGGAAAAATAGGTGCACCTTAGTTGGTATCCACCTGCAGAAATTCGAACCCAAGCACCCACCATTCTTACTAACCAACAGAGTGGCAATTGGGGTGCTACACTAATACAATATTTTAATTATGTGTATATATGTGTGCTAGTATATACTGTATATATCAATGTATGAAATAGTTATTTTGCTGTTCTTTTTGTCAATTTGATTTTGTTTTGTGTTCATATTACTCAGTATAGACAGAGATAATTGAATATATATTTGGGCTGAATAAGGACAAAGGGGCTTGGACTCGATAAGCTTTTAGCTTCATCCTAAGCCTTTTTATCGAACTGAACAGCTTTTGTTTCATCTGAGATTGTTTGTGTGTTAATTAGCATTGTTTTTTTATATTTGTTTATAGCTACTACATGTAGCTCGCCGCTCCACGGCCTGAATAAGATGCCGACGTCTCCTTTGATAGATGAGTGCTAGTGCTGGGACAGAAATGTATATGCATCTACTGTAAATCAAAGTATTTTTAACATCAACGTGTGTTTGAATGATTTATCACATGACTTGGTTTCTGTTTATTTGCCTAATAAGGATTTAATGGAAACAGTGTAATAGGGAAATTCTGTGGGGTTTTTTTTATGACATTTCTAGAGTTTGGATAAAGTTTTGCGCATATGTGTAATGGAAACACAGCTACTGACTTAATGTGAGATGTTCACAGGTTTTCAATTTGACTCTTAAAATGTTACTTTCATTGTGGATATGTCTTTTCTTTGTTGAAATTTCAGAATTGAATTGTTTCTACTTGATACCCTGATAACCTACCTGATAATTGATCAAAACATTTATCAACTGCACATTAGAGCTGTTTCAGTCTCATACTATTTGACCTTGTTTCATCAGTCAGATCCATCCAACGTTCCCCAGCTGGCCTGGCACTTTGTTTCCGTCCAAAAGATGGTCAACCCAATCCTTGCTTTCTCTAAAGGAGACACCGTCCATTTCCTCCTGGTACCCGACTCGTCTCAAATCACCATACTAAAAAATGTTCAACCAGCTACAGGAAGTTTATCATGATTTTCCTCTCTAAAAGCTACATCTAAATAAAAAAAACTAAATACTGGAGCTCCTGTGTTAAAGGGTTAAGTCTGATAAAATGATACCAGAAAATGTTCATTTGAATAGAAAGCTCTTTTTTTTCCCTCAGGTAAAGAAGGAAGAGATGGGGACGATCCATGTGATAAAACAGCGACAGCTGCACCTACGCTGTGATATTATCAGCCTTAATGTGAGTATCTGTGAACCCTTGTCCTATCAAGGCATGTTTGCATTAAAGGTAGGGTCATCTGGACCCTCACTGGTGTCTGTGGCAGACATAAAATCCTGTCCACCTTTGTCATGGGAGGGATCACACATCAATATAAGAGAGCACGAGGGTCAAAGGTCAACAAGTTTAGCATCATCTTTTTGTTAGCTGTGTTCAATATTATTATTATTATTTTTAGCTAATCAAGGGTTTGTTTTTTTTTTTAGCATGTCTACATTTTTTTTAAAAAAACTCTTTAGCTTTCTTTCTAGTTTGTTCAACTACTTTAGCATTTCCCCCTTATATTAGCATAGCTCTCAATCATTTAGCTATTGCTAGAGTTCAATCAATTTGGTGAGCTTTCTAAGGTTTTAGCTCCTTTATTAGCATAGTTATTTCAGCACATTCTTGCAGTAATGCGGTTATTTCAGCTGATTTAGTTTTTTTTTTTTAGCTGTGATCTTGATTACTTGGATAATGATAGTGTTTTTTTTC
This sequence comes from Oryzias javanicus, assembly GCA_003999625.1. NCBI lineage: Eukaryota > Metazoa > Chordata > Actinopteri > Beloniformes > Adrianichthyidae > Oryzias > Oryzias javanicus. Next base: position 30,697,096 of record CM012445.1, read on the forward strand.
CTTTTTATGTACTTTCTTCCTTTTTTAAAAACTAATTGTATCTTTTTTTTCTAGTTTGTTCAGCTACTTTAGCATTTGCTAAAACGTCTAAAAAATGTCTAAAAACATTAACAAACATTTAGTCAAAATATTAGTTTTGTTCTAAATTATTCAGATATTTTTTTTTTTTTTTTAGATTTTAGCGCCTTTTAATAGCATTTTTATTTTTTTTTTTTTTTTAAGCTAATTTCTGCTTTCCTGCAGTCAGTTTAGCTAGTTTAGTGTTTCACCTTTATTCTAATTTTGATAATTCAGGCCTTTTACCTCTTTGGTATGCTACATTTGGTTACAGCAGTCAGTAGCTCATCTCCCCCTTGTTGAACGAACGGCTCAGGAATATTTCAGGAATGCTGGATGTTATGGGAACGTTTGCTATTTCATTTTCACAATGTACTTGCTTTTTATTTCATTTAAGAGACAAGTAATGGAGGTACATTATGAAATGAAAAAGTATTTCCAGTATTGACTTTTATTTTAAATTACGAGTCTCAAACGCTTCCATATGTAACGGAGAGGATAAAGTGACAGCCAGACCGGAGATGACGTCAAGCGCGGCCCGAAAGCGGACGTCAGGCGCGGCCCGGAAGCAAAAGGAGAGGCGCGAAAAAGACGAAAAGAGCGTGAACGGACGAAAGAGGAGCGTGAGCTAAAAGAATGAGGGAAACTGCTACAAATATGCAGTCCTTCTACTCTCTTCTCTAAACGGTTTGGATCCTGTTTATTTCCGGAGCGGCGGAATCTCGGTCGAGTCACGTGAGCGGAGCGGAACGAAAGCCGGCACGTGAGGAGCGGACGAGCAGGCTGCAGTCATCGAATTTTCCAGAGGTGGGAGCGTCGGAGCCGCGAGTGTCGGAGCCGCGAGCGTCGGAGCCCTCTGGTGGTGGTGGAGAGAGCCAGGTCCCGGAGACTGGGGAGCAGTATTAAGCCGTGGTTGAAAGGAGGATTTCCCTGCCATGCAGCTAGCACTCCATTGATTCGCCCTGGTAATTCACCAGCTGTTTACTGTCCTTCAAGAAACGAGGTACTATCTTTATATTTTCCTTTTTTTTGTGTCTGAGCTGGAACCCAGTTCCAGTTCTGGAAGTGACTGAGGTCCCAGAGACAAGCGTGACTGTTTTGTTTTTGAATATTTAAGTTGACTGGCGAATCAGTCTGGAATACGAACTGTTGATCTCATTCCCAGCAGGAAAGAACTGCATGAAACTGTCTTATCATTGTTTTGGAGCATTTTGACTCCCAGCCAGGAGAACATTGGCCTGAATTTGATTTGCTTTGATGTTAGCTGGTCTGAGGAGACCAAGAACTGTGCTGTTTTGAGTAATTAATCCTTACTTGTCATTTGTTTCTTTTTATTTCATATTGGGTCATAACTGAAATTCTGTTTTATTTTCCTTTATCCAATTTCCTTTAAGAAAGAACGTATTGACTGACATTTTGCATAGAGAGTGATAAATTAATTCTGTGTGGTTTGCTATTTTTGTTTGTTTACTGACTTAAGTTTTGTTTCTTGTTTATATTGGCTACCAAATAAGTCATCTGGTTCCTATGTTTTAATTTGTTTGGACTTCCTGTGGAGTGTAACAGGTTTTCATTAGACCGAAGAAGGTTAACTTAAATTCCCCTTTACTAAATAAACATTTGGTGTTCTGATTTAACAGACTACTGAAGTCTGTGGTTTTCTGTAAGAGGGTTGTTCTGGGTTAGGGGCACTCCATCACTCTAGCTGGATGTTTTAGAGGCAGGATTGGGGCAGACGGGATTCAGGTACACTGCAGGACCACGCTTCAGCTGACCGTCAGGGGGTCTATTTCTGAAGCCTGCTCTACTACATCCACTCACCATATCAAGTCAGGCTAGAGTGACAAAGCACACGCCTTCCAAACGAAGGCACAGGAGTTAAAGGGGACTGACGGGTGCAGGCAGAGACCTGTCAACCTGTTAGCCAACCAGAGCAAGCCCAACACTTGTACCCCTATTAGAAAGGCTTGCTAGCCTTTACACATAGGGTGTCTGGGTTTATCACTCCTCTTTTTGTGTCTGCAGTGGATCAACAGTCGCACACTGGTTCTGGTGGACAGCCAGGAAAAGCTCCACGTTGTGGACAGACCCACTCAGGAGGTTCTGGAGACTCTGGACCTGGAGCAGGTGCAGCTGGTCTACAACAGCCGCCATTTCAAGTCATTGGCCACCGGAGGAAATGTCTCACAAGCTCTGGTGAGACGAAAAAAATGGAATATCTGCAGCATACATACCCATAATGCTTTTCACTAAGGATCTCTTTGGATCTGTGTTTCAGGCTCTGGTTGGGGAGAAGGCCTGCTATCAGTCTGTTTCAAGCTATGCAGGACAGATTCTGTGTTTGGGCACTAAGGTGGGGTTTCAACCTAGAACCATTTTAATGGTAAAAAAAAATATCAAAACCAAAAGATGATTCTAAGAAAAAAAAAGGACAAATACCAATAAATAAACAGTGAAACTTAAAACATACTTCATGCATCATTTGACTAAATATGAATATTTTCTATACTTTTGTTCTCATTTTCAGTCAGCTCACATCATGACTCTGAGGAACTGGAATGAGGTCTGAACTAAACACAAGTCCACACTGTTTTATCACACTATAACAGTCAGTTTTGATTCCATTCTCATTATTAGAGTGTTCGTAAGGAGTTGATGCTTCTCCTTTTTCAGCGCATCGACCTCCTATTGAAGCAGGAGCATTTTGTGGAGGCGTTGGGTCTGGCGTGGTCATTCCATGAAGGAACCGCTAAGGCTGTGGTCGGTGGGTCGACCACTCATCAAGCAGAACGTCACCTCCTCTCAACCTGCTAAAGCTGTTATTTTATTTAGAATTTAAATGTATTTTGAGGAAATATAAGTGAAACTGATTTAGATTTTAGATTATTCTCATTTTTTTCCAAAATTGTTTTCTATTTTCAAGTCTGTTTAGTTTTTTCTATAAGAATTTTTTGGATATAGGACTCTACTTAAAGAAGTTCTATCAGAAAACATTTTGAAACTCACTTTTGATTGAAATTGTTGGAAAAACATTGAAAAATACAAACAATACAGGACTGCAGAGTGCGACCACTTTGGTTGGATTTTTGGCTGGATTTTTCACCGGTGCACCTAAAAAAATTCTTGGTTGCACCAGTACACCAAGCTGTTCTGAGAGGAGAAAAAGAACACACATAGTCTCCGCAAGTCGCAAGAAAAGATAATTTTTTTTCTGCATCAGAATCGACTGATTCACAGTGATCATATGAACAGTAGAAGAATTATGGAAAGTTATTCAGGTGTCACTGTGACATTATTGGTGTTTTAGGGTTAACTACGGTGGCCCTAAAGGTTAGATCACATAAACAAATTAACGCAAAACATTATTAAAGATATCAATGACAATTAAAAACGAAAATCAAATAGTAAAAACCATCAAGTTTTAGAAATCAAAACTAAATCCCACAAACCAAAACGATTCTAAAAAATGAAAAAGGAAAAGTTCCAAAAAACAAAAGTAAATTTCAAAAATTAAAATGATTGGCTCTGTACTGATCACATAGTTGAACTTTCAGCTCTGTGAAACATTTTAAAATCCTACTCCAACTATAATTAATCTGTGGTCTTTTCATTATAATTCTGATGTTTTAGGCAAAATCTAAAAGCTTGTCATGTAGTTTCTGCAGAGCGAGTTCATTAGAAAATATCTGAGTTGTGGGCGGGACTGTTGGTGTGAAGTAACCGCACGCTGATATCTCATGGAATCTTTGTTTACTCGCTCTCTTGTTAGCTTGCAGCCCCTCACACCCCCAAGCTAATATTAGTGTGCAGCAAAGATGGCGAACGATATCGTTTCTATCCAGACATACAGTTCTGATCCAGATTCCAGCTCAGACCAGAAAAACAAAGACATTCATGGATCTATTTGTCTGCAAGGGGATGTTTCAGAATGGCGCGGAGCAGAAAGACTTAGGCTCCACCCAATTTACTTAATGTCACAAATTTAAGCTTTTTCAAACTGCGCATTTGTATTAGTTATTATATACTATGTACATTTAGTGATTATGATTATTGTAGAACTCTGTTCATAAAGAGCTTTATGTTTACCAGTTTGTGAGTTAAACCCAATGAGGTCAAGAAGGTTGGTGCACAAAACTCATGTGATCAAAGGTTAGGCGCACCGATGCAGCCAGAACAAAAATTTAGTCTAGAGCCCTGCAATACTATTAAAATATTCAACCCAAACTAGATTATTATACCTCAGAATAAACTCAGACATTTAAAGTACATGACGACTGTTTCTGTCTTCAAGGCCTGCATGGAGATCCAACCAAAAGGAAGGCCGTGGTCAGCGACAAAGTAAGAGAGGAGAAGTGTGTGGTGCTTCTCTGAATATGTTTGGAAACCTCTTGAAATCTTTTTAAGCTTCATCCGGTCTTATTCTGCACAGATGGTGGAGATGCTGCTTCAGTTTTTGGAGCACGCCCTGAAAAAGTGTCCAGAACAAGGAAAAACCCAAAGCAGCAAGCAGAACTTCCAGGTACTTTCAGGAGCCTTCATGAATACAAGTTCACCTGAGCTCATAAGGCTGGATCCAAAAAGGTCCAGATGATGGTCATCAGAGCCGAGCATCACTGTCAATCTCTGGACATGACTGGATTCTGATTGAAACAAAATGTTGAAAAAGTTCCATTTCAACAGCAGTTTTTCCTCTGAAGGTCACACCAATCATATGGGGTCAAATGAGGATCAGCTTAAATTGAATGAAAAACAAGATTTTAAATGAAAAATTAAAAAATGACCATTTGAAAGCAGTTTTAAACTCAAAAATACATATTGAAACTTGAAGAACTTATGGAAAATTGGAAAAAATAAAATTGAACTTTTGAAAAAATAATGTTGAAACCTTGAGAAAACAAAAGTAAATTTGAAACTTGAATAAAAAGAAAAACTGTGACCAAAAACATAAAGTTTATTTGTACTTTTAACTTTCCTTTTTCTCTTTTCTCATTCCTTGCTTTCAGTTCTCAGTTTCAATTCAGAGTTTTCAAGTTTTTTCTGCTGAACTGATGCCAATTTGACATGGGGGCGGGGCTTTGAGCTCATTGGCTACTGGAAAATTTCAAGTTTACAATTTTTTTATCATATCATATTCAATATAAGTTTTCAATATTATTTTTTCAAATGTAAAATTTTATTTTTTCAAAATTTCAATCTTAATCAATTTTAATAGTCGACGACTAATTTAATACTCGATTAGTCGTTACTTTATATTATATGGAGTCAGAGTTTAGTAAAGTGGAACGTTATAATGACATTCTGCTAGCTTTTTGGACTATTTTGGCATTTATTAAGGTTTTTTGGCTATTTTTGCATTTAGCTAATATTTCGGCTACATGTTAGCTGTTTTGGCTAATTTAGAATTTTTAAAGGCCTCGTGCGGTGAAAATCATGATTTTTCTAAAACTGCAATAAAACATTAGTATTTATGTCACAAATGAACCCCCGTATAATTATTTTGTCATCCGCGGCCCCGTGCACTCTCTACAAGCGTTTAAAAATAGCGCGGTCGCTCAGATTTTCTGCAGCCTCCGATAAGTAGGTCATAGGTCGTGTGACGTCACGGCAGGAACACACAGCTAGATCCCCTATTGTTGTGCTGACTTTCTGGGCTTACTGACTTACTTCGCATGATAGAATTCGGACTTCCGTGGATTTGGGGATTTATACGGGATAATGGTGAATAGGTGTGTTGTATTTGGGTGCTCTAATGTGCCGAAGAAGGGGGTCTCCCTTCACGAATTTCCCGTGAAAATGAAGGAGTGGGAGGCATGGAAGAGGTTCGTGTGTCGGACGAGGATGCAAAAAGGTTTGAAAAACAGGCACAATGCCTATATATATATAGAGAGAGAGAGAGAGAGAGAGTGTTTCAAAAGATTTTATCCTAAAATTACATTTTGTTCTATCCAGTTAGCACTGTATGACGCTCGTGGGTACACTGTAAATGTCTACATTTGTGAACATGTTTTCCCATGTTTTATTAAAATATCTGGTTGTACAAACAATCGTATTTCAAAAGAAGCTTCATCAACACACATATGCTTAATTTAAGATTTCATTACAACAAAATAAAACATTTTAGGCCAAAGGTCTCTCCAAAGCAACACAAAATACATACCATGACAAATCCTGCAGCCTCCATTCGGTTTCGGCTTGATCCCCGCTAACGCTGTGTGAGCTTTCCCTATCGTCATCCGAAGCCCCGGTATCCTCAGATGAGGAAACCTCCGGCTCAAATTGGTAGGGCTGTACACCCTCTGAACCCTGTGTAGTTAAAATTTCCCTGTTTGATGAAGGGTCATCACTTTCATCCAAAGAAATAACATCTAAATCGTGGTCTACGTCGCTTCCCAGACCGTCCGCCATTGTTGTTTACACTCTGGGATCCCTGACGTGACGTCACACGCAGCCCCCGCCCATCACCTCCTATCACCCAAATTTAAAGCTGTGCAGGACCATAAAATGATCAATAAAATCGCCCTGGATCATTTTAAGTGAATATTTTTATCAGATTCGTTTTCTAAGACCCATTGACTTTCTAAATTTAAAAAAAAAATTTGCCACTGCACGAGGCCTTTAACGTTTTTTTTAGGCTAATTTAGAGATTAGCTGATATTTCAGCTATCAGCTTCAGTGGTTTTAGTTATCAATTTCAGCATCTTCAGCTGCCAAATTCAGCTTTTAGCGTTCACACTAGCATCATTGCAGGTAATGCTATATATTTTTGTTAGTTAAAAGCTAATGATGAGTTTTACATCCACTTTGTGCATGAACCGATTAGTCGACTAATCGAAAAAAAAAATCGTTGATTAGTCGACTATTAAAATAATCGTTTTAATATTCCTGCAGGAACACAGGTGGTGAAAGAGATGCTCACCAGTCTCTCTGTAGAATTCTAAGTCATTATTTAAGTTTAAGCTCAAGTCTGTGTTTCTGCATCATTATAGACCCACTCCGATTATCTTTTGATCTATTTTTAAAGTGTCCCCAGTGATCTTTTAATTATGATTTTGATATTTTTTTCTTTGTTTCATTGCAGACATTTGAAAACTTCAAGAATGACAAGCAGGCTCTGGAGTACCAGCAGAGGATAGTAGATATCTTACTTCAGGTACAATGGTCAAAGCTACTCGTGGAGTCGCTCATTTATTCATTTATTCACTAAACTCCTTCAGCAAACAGGATTCACACCTTGTTCATATCTATATCAGAAAATATGAACAGTTTTGAGGATTTAAAGAGTCAATCAGCAGAAACCTTCGAGAACACAAAAGTTCTAATTCAATCTGTGGTCATTAATTGTTACTTTTGGGCCTTTAAATAAGACTAGGATGAAGCCTGTAAGATCGAAAAACAACTGGAAAGATGTAAACAGAGACAGTAAAACACGTTTTTAGTCAAAGGTTTTTCAGCTTCTATAAGTTACAAAGAGTAAACAAGGAAAGTCATAAATCGACCAGATTTCTGCGTCTTCAGTTCAAAATCAATCAAAATGATTTATTTCTTCTGTAGGAACTTCTTTTACTGATGGAGACGAACAATCATCAGTAAAGTCAATACAACACATATACTCAATAAAATAATACTCAGACCTGCTGAAACAACTAAATTAAAAGTTTCAAAATACCCTAAAAATACAATAAATGATGAAAAAACATTTATTGACATGAAGCGTCTCAGGAAAGATATGAAAAACCAGGAGCAAATGGAACAACTGTGTGATGGAGAACAGCAAAGAGTCGACGAGTTAACTGGAAGCATTGCAAACATCACAGCAGAAATTACTGCAATTCAGTCTCGACTTCGACCTAAAAAAGAGCTGAATAAAGAACTAAATTTGAAGAAATCAGAAAGAAAAACATTAGAGCAGGAGAACTCTACTTTGAAGTCCCAGCTGACCAAACTTCAACAAAAGATGACTCTCCAAGAGCCTATTGAATCTATCTATGAAAACGAAGCCAAACAAGTTGAACTTTTACAGCAGCAGGCTGAATTTTTTAGACAGAATGTTGAAGAGCTGAAACTTCAACATCAAAAACTAGAAGAGATGACGGACAAGTTTCCCACACTGTTAGGAGAAAAATCCCAGCTGGAAGGTCAGAACAAGGACCTGAAAGAAGAGATTTCAAACCTGAAACAGCAGTGGGAGACCACCAAAGACCTGGCTGTTAAATACAACTCTCAGCAGGAAGAACTGAAATCCCTTCAACAAGAAGCAGAAGACCTCAAACGTGAAAGAGACAGATTGATAGATTGCCTGCAACACAAAAAAACACTGGAATCAGAATATCACGAGATGAAAGAAGAAACGGAGATGATGAAGAAAACTAAAACAGATCTGTCTGTGCAAACCGAAGAACTCCAGGACAAGATCAAAAATTTGACAGATCTGAAGGATAAACTGGATACTGTGAAGAATGAAAATATGGCTGTGAAGCAACAACTAGATTACCAGCATAATAGGATCTCATCTCTTCAGAACCACGCTGCACGTCTCCAGGAAGAACTGGACGACCTGCAGACCTATCCTCAGGAATACAAAGATCTTCTGGACGAGTACATGGAAACAATGGAAGAAATGTCTTGTCTGGAGGATCTTGTGAAGACGGAGGAAGATGAGGTTGAAGGTTTGAGAACCAAGAAGGACGAGCTGAAAGAGCTGGTTATTAAATACAACTATCAGCTGGATCAACTTTCTGTCCTCAAAGATCAAGCGGAGGCCCTCAAACAAGAAAAGCAGCAGATGACGGATCTTCTCCTTCAAAAAGAAATGGTGGAAGCTCAGTACTTAGAACATAAAACTGAAGCTGAAAACCTGGACCAAACAAAGAGAGATCTGTCTGTGGAAAATGCAGAACTGCAGGACAAGGTCAAACATTTGAAGGATCTGCAGAACAAACTTATTGCTGTAAAAGATCAGAACCAGACTGTGAGGGAACAATTAAAACACCTGCAAACGACAAACTCATCCCTTCAGAACCACGCTGCACGTCTCCAGGAAGAACTGGACGACCTGCAGGCCTATCCTCAGGAATACAAAGATCTTCTGGACGAGTACATGGAAACAATGGAAGAAATGTCTTGTCTGGAGGATCTTGTGAAGACGGAGGAAGATGAGGTTGAAGGTTTGAGAACCAAGAAGGAGGAGCTGAAAGAGCTGGTTATTAAATACAACTATCAGCTGGATCAACTTTCTGTCCTCAAAGATCAAGCAGAGGCCCTCAAACTGGAAAAAAAGCAGATGACGGATCTTCTCCTTCAAAAAGAAATATTGGAAGCTCAGTACTTAGAACATAAAACTGAAGCTGAAAAACTGGAACAAACAAAGAGAGATCTAACTGAGGAAAATGAGGACCTGAAGAACAAGCAAAAAAAAATTTCAGGCTTTCAGACTTGACACTGAAAAAGGAGAATCTGACTGCAAGGAAAGACAATGACTTTCTCCGGAATAAAAACAAAATTCTTGACATTCAGATTCAGTCAGCGTTTTTATACATGTATTTATTGTGCATTTAATTAATAGATTTATGTCTGCTTTTTATATTGTTGTTATTTAGACCTTGAGTTTGTAATCAAATTATTTATTAAAAAAAAAAAAAGTTTTGTAATTTACTTCCATTGTACTTGGATTTTTATGTATATTGGTCTTAGATTTTTATTTCTATATCGTTGTTCCTTTTATATATAAATTTATACTTAAAAAACTAAAAAAAAAAAAAAAAAAAAAAAAAAAAAAATCCTCTCCATGAACCGTCACCTTAACGTGGTGGAGAGGTTTGCGTGCCTGAGTGATCCTTGGACCCAAGCTGTCTGTGGTTATTGACCCTGGTGGGGTCTTCAATGGCAGACAGACGGTCTTAAGTGACGGGCCAGACTAAGAGCGGTTCACCGTGTCAGCAATAGCAAGACTCACTTTTTTTTTCTCTTTCAGGTCATTATTACCGGGCCCTAGTCTGGAGCCAGCCCTAGAGTTGGGGCTATTTACCGACCTCCTGGAATCCTGGAGTCATGGAAGGAATCGAGTTTACCATTATTACAAGACACTGAGTCACAGAACCAGAGGGAAATGACCTATAAAAAACACATGAGCCAGATGAGGTGATAGGACAGGATTATTACCATGACCTGGAAAATATTTTTCTGATGATCAGTGTTTTTTAAAATTTGACCAAAATTAAACATTTTATAGTTATTCACTGTGTGCTAAACCATGTCTCATTGGTTTTATACCATTCCAATATGACGTTGCTCTTAAGTTACCTTGGACAATGGTAAAAAGTTTGCGTACCATCTCTAGTTATATATCTCATTGATTTAGCTGAATGATAGCTGTTTTGGCTAATTTAGGCTTTTTTCAATTTTTTAGGCTATTTTGAAATTTATCAAATATTTCAGCTACATGCTAGCAGTTTTGGGTATTTTTCCTCTTTTTCTTTTGAAAATGTTACTTTAGCCGTAATGAACTATGAACAATTAAAACCAAAACATATCCTTTATTTTACAGCCAGGGGCGGTTCTACACTGAATGACTCCCCGGGCGAGAGCCTCCCCAGACGCCCCCCCCCCCCCCCCCCCCCCCAAAAAAAAAGAAAAAATTAGCTAAAGGTTGCTGTCTTCAATCCTATGATTGGCACATTTTTAGACTGGTTACATTATGTTTTGTCACCCTCGAGTAGTTGTTTATAGTTAATATTATTCTTAAAAACTACCAACAGATTTATGAATATACCTATTGCCTAAACATAGAACCAAACATGATGATTCAAAATAATAAACTTAATGCACACAGGCTCACAACTAATCCACTTTAACAGTTAAAATCTCCAGTTAACTGGTTAAAAAATTGAAAATGTTAAGGTTAAAGTAATGACTAACCAGAAAAAAACAGGAAAAGACAAGAAAATGAAGCTTAAAACTACTTTTTATTTAGATCTTTTTTTTTCTTTCTTTTGTAGCTGGACTACGTAATTTTTGAAGAAACAAATCTTAAATAAAATAGATTTAAATTTTCATTATTTTTGGTATCTGTAAAGAAAATATATTTTGTGTGTGTGTTCTGATCTGACCATTCTGGAGCAGAGTCACACCACCTGCATTGAGCTGCTGAAGGAGAAGCCTCTGGAATGTAAACATGTTATTCTGCTCTGCTTAGCCGCTTCACATAGAAAACACTTGTGCGAATGTAGATGTTTTCTATTCCTCTGGAAAACACCTCTTGGCTCCCAGGGAAGACTTTTTTCTCCCACTGGGTGAAAAAAAACATTTTTTTTTATTTATTAATCTCTCATTTTTTACCCCTGCGGTCAAACAACTCTCTTTATATATATATACATATATTTATATAAATATATATTTGTATATGCATGAAATATTCCATTTTTTACCCTCTGGTTTAATAACTTAAAAAAATTGAGCAATATGAAATACTGTGCATCCCGTTTGAATATAATATCTTCAGAATGTGATTTACAAATGTTTTGAAAGCATTACAATATAAAATAATTTGTCTTTATTCCCTCCAATTCTAAATTTTATTTTTTTATTTTCGGCTTTAGGAGCTGCGTAGTAGAAAGTTCTGGAGTGCAATTCTGGCAGAGCTGTTAGGTACTCTGGTGCTGGTGAGCGCCGTGCTGGGCGCCTCTGTTCCGGGCCCTGAGGAAGCCGCCGTGGGACCCCTGTATCCCGCAGCGGCAGTGGGTGTGGCCATTGTTGCACTGCGTCACTGCTTTGGAGAAATAAGAAGTGAGGTTTTTTTTAAGTTGCTGATTTCTTTAGAAAATGTAATTTTGATTTTTCATCTAAAACTAAGTTCATAAATGTTAGAAAACTATTCTCTTTTCTTAAGTCTTCTGTGATGAAGAGGCTGAGATGATTGAATCCATGTGCAAACGGTTTAATGAGCAAGGGCAAGACAGGAACGTAGTCAGAGTCCAGGCAAGAGTCAAACACAACGAGCGAGGCAGAACGGTGAACAGACAGACAGGAGTCCAAACAATACAAACCGGTCTGGAGACTGTGGTTCATTTGGTCCTGGTGGGCTCAGCTGGCTCGCCATCAGCAGATGGGAGGGGAACTTTGCCCGGTGACAAAACCTGGTCTGTGTAAACAGGATCAAAATGTATTCAAAACATTAAATTATGTCTAATGACCATTTCTGAATACGCATAGTTCATTCATCTGATTAATCTTAAACAAGTGAATAATCAAAAAATTATTAACAATAATCGACATGCACATGATTTGAAAATTCATTTTGTTCATTTTTGATTTAGAGGACTTGAGACTTGATCCTATGAATATATAATAATATTAAAAGTTCACATAGTTTCCAGCCAGTTCTTTTATTTTGACATCATCACAAACCAGAACTTACAGAGATAAGCTGGCGCCCGCACAAAATCAAACAGCATCACTCAGCAGTCAAAAAGTGAAAGTTTTTTTAGCAGCTCATTCTGCAGCAAGGGTGCAGCTGTTACCTCCTGAGTGTCTGTCAAACATCCCCGCCACGTATTTGTATTGAAACAGGACGCGCAAGTTGTCAGTGAAATCGCGTTTTATTGGACCCGATCCGATTCCGAGTCATTGGATTTTGTGGATTCGCCGAAACAGAGTCCAAATCTGATACTTTTGTAACATATTTGAAACATGAACAAATTGAATAAACAGATTTGTTTTGTCCCTTATTTATATTTCATTAACCTTCTTTTATCATTAAAACTTCAATAGAATACTTCTGTGAAGTAGCTTTAATAAACAAGTAAAAATAGAGCAAATATAAACTAGGAAACAAATAACTATTTTCTTGTTATATAAATAATAATTAGTCTCATATGAGAAAGTTTAGTGACTTTAGCTTTAATATCTTTAGAGTTATTGAACATTTTAACCAAATGTGATTCCTGTTCTCATTTGATATTCTTAAAAATGAATGATGACTTTGAGTGTTCATAACTAGCTGATATCATTAAATTTATCAGTTTTTGTTTGTTTTTAGTTTTTTTTTTTAAGATTACGTAACTCTTTTTCAAGCTCCTGAGACATCACATTTTGGGTTTTATTAGCACAGTAGTTAATTTTTTAAAACTTTTGTCAGATAAATCAAAGAGGCATATAAAAGGACAGCTTGGGTTCTAAGGAGTCAAATCACGGAGCTAGCATGCCTTTATATGTTGTTGTTATATGTTGTTGTTTACGTTAAGATAAACCAACAGAGACAGTTGTTGCCAGTGTCAAGTGTTTTTAAAAGAGTTATTGATCCTGGAAGTTTGATCTGTGAACATTCTAGCTAGCTCGACCTGAATTGTTCATGTTAGCTTCCTGTTCAAACTGCTGCTGTCTTCTGCTGCGTTTCACAGCAACAACATTGCGTGATCTGTTCATGACATGCAGACTCTAGTGGAGTATTTATCCAGAATGGTATATATGGTAATATAAAGCGTTGGTAATAATAATAATAATAAATTAAATATCCTATCATGATCGGTGGAAATGTTCAATTTTGATCAAGTCATCAACCACGTGATTTCCGATCACTTTTAAGATTAAAGGGACAAAGCATACAGAACGTGTGGGTTATCTGCTTCTCTTATTTGAAAACACAAGAGGTTACAACATTCAAACAGAGAAACAAAGTCCAAGAGTTCATTAGAGGTATAATGTAATCAAGCTGTGGAGGATAGTCTTCAGTTTCAACAGCATCATTCCTAATCTGCTACAGACCGTGAGTCACAATCCTCCATCCAGGGTTTGAGTGGAAGCAGATCAGAAAACATAGAACAATTGTTTCTAAAAGGTACATAGAGTCATCTGTAAACTACAGCTTGGGTTAACATTCTAAAATACATGTATTCAAAGACAAGAATAAAAGTTTACTTTACAATGGTTGAACTGTGACAACAGCTCACTCAAAAACCCGTTCTATCTTTCTAACTGAGAATTTTCTAGTCTAAATGTGTTTTGATCACAATCATGAAATGATTTAATGAAAAATGCAGTCACACTGTCATCCTGCCACGCCCCCACCACTTCAGTGATGACCATAGACATAATATATAATAATGTGATATAATAATGTGATGACCTGCCACGCCCTGAAAGGACAAATTCCCTGCTTTGGCGCTGTTGCAGCTTCTACCAGGATTTTATTGTGATGAAGCTTCAGCACAGAGCAGAAGAACAGATAAAGAAACCTTCACTTCAGCATCTGGAACATCAGATAGGTACTGTACTTTCAGGCTCTTGTTGACAAACGCCCACAAAGGCCTGTAGGAGTCCTCACAGCAATGGAACTCTAGATACCAGAGTGTCCTCGACCTCCACCTTTCTCCAGAACATCCTGTTTATAAAGTCTTTGAAGTTCAATGGAGTCAACAATGAGAGCATTCTGTGTGTGCTGCCCATTGACTGTATATGTGAACTGGACTGAGTGACCCCTCCCCCCTGGTGTTCCAAACAGGGAGTACCTGTTTCAAGAAGCCAAAATCCCATAGACTTATAAATAGAAATATTTCATATTTTCTCTTTATTGCAATTTCTTCAAGTTATAAACTGACCAATCAGATGCTCCAATGAAAGTATGTGGTGTCCACTGGCCCCACCTCGAGTGTTTCCCGAGCCGCTTTCAGTGGAAGCGGTGTGGACTTCCAACAAACTCCCTCCTGATTGGCTAAAGTAGTTGCCATAAAAATGTTGACTCAGATGAATCCCTGCTTCCTAACCTCATCTGGATCCAGATGGATGTATGAATCGCAGAAAAATATCAACAGAAATAGCTTCTTTTTGTTTCTGTGGGTGACATCACACTCAGTCCAGTTCTCCTGTACAGTCAGTGGCATTGCCACAGGATTACACAGTAAAACATTTGACTTTAATTCTGAGAGGTGTAAACGCTGCTGTTTTCCCTGTAGGCAAAGCAGCTGGGGAAGATGCCGATGTTTCCCGCACAATGTCCCTCCAACCACTCTTCATTAACTGCAGGTATAAGAGGAAAGCACCAATGAGCACACAGCAGACAGCCAGACAGGAGGACAGCATGTGGCAGAGCCTCACCTTCACCCAGAATGTCAATGGTGTCTCCTTCACTGAACTCCAGGTCTTCTGGACCCTGAGCGTCATAGTTGTACAGCGCCACCATCTGGTAGAGGATGGTTCGGTTGGCCAGAGGGTCTTCTTTCTATGGAGAAATAAAGAAGGAAAGATAAAACTTCATCCATAAGACTGGGGAAAATATGGTGCATCAGCTGCATTTACAACAACATACATGAAGAAAAGTGTTTGCCTAATTCATATGATGTGCAGAATACGCAAAAGAAGCCTTGTAGTTTAACACAGAGATCTGCAGCTCCAGATCCACATGAGTCTCTTTTATCTCCATTGTGGCTGCTCAACCAAACATAAAATAATTCATGGAGATGTTGATCCAGACATGTCAACGTCTGAGTCAGCAGCTCTCTGATAATGTCTGCTTAACCAAAACTACCAAAGAAAACAAATAAACAAAGCCTGAAAACTAAGACTACCAAGATCCAACCTCAAACTAAAATAACAAAACCCAGCAGTGGAAGACTGATGAGGACAAAGAGGAAAGAACAAAAAATAATTAAAAGAAAACTAAAACAGCAATGTTTTTAAAGTAAATTTTGTAATCACATTTTGAGAGACGGAGATAGGTTCGTTTTTTGCTTTTGTTCATTCCAAAAAATAGACATATTTCAAATGTATTATTTAAAAAAAAATATCATGATGCAAATCCAATTTCTTAAAGTCTAAAGTAAGTCTGTGCGTCTCCTTCTAGGTTTTGATCAGCAGAAAACGAGCCCAAATGGATCTTTGACTGTTAAACGTCGCCGACCTCTGGTATAACAGATGAACAATAAAGAGGTAGAAAGAGTGAAAATCATAATATATTTGTCAGTGTTTACTGATGTGGACCTTAAATCCCAGCATTACTATCCTCAGGGAGGCAGACAGCTGGTGCCAAACCCAGACGTCACCGTTATCTTAATAAATCCCAAAATAGTCCAAAAAACTAGCAGAATGATCATTTCTAAAACTATAAAACTGTAACTTTTTAATATAATTATGAATAATAAAAATGCAGGAATATTATTCCAGAATAAATCAACTTAAACCTTAAATAACTTTCAACATTTTACTCCATAAAAATATATTTTGTCAAAATTCTACAAGTTCAAAATGAGCTCAAGATAACATCGGACCATTAATAACAATGAAATAAAATGATCTGGAGGGCCGGATAGAATTACCTGGAGGGCCGGATATACGGCCCCCGGGCCTTGACTTTGACACGTGTGCTCTAAGGTCATTTCATCAAAACTGCACAATGTCATAAGAAGTGAGCCAGTTTTCTCCCAGCAGCTCTGACGCCTGATATCTTATCAGAACAGGGTTCAGTGAACCCGTTAACACCAGAGCTCCAGAGTTCATGTTCTTTGATTTACTGTAACTTTTTGATTGTTTAAACGATAATTCCAGTAGATTCACAATGATGCTCTGGAGACCTTCATGTTTTAATGGTTGAAAAGTTTCCATAAATTAAAGATTCTGTGTTTGTTTTGGTGTTAAAAGGTTAAAGGTCAGGCTCGTTTGTTCTCGGGATCATCACTGCTACTCTGAATATCTTAAGCTTCACTCGCTGACATGAGGGAAAGGATCAACATTTGGAGATGTTGATTCATATCAAGAGATCTGGATCTGGAGGCCTTCGGGCGACTACATCCCCAAACCTTCTCTGACACGTTTGTCCCACTGAGACATTTGGATTCAGTACCTGACCTGAATTGGTGCTGAAACTCACCTGGCACCACAGGGTGGCTCTGCCGGCCACAGCCAGGTCCTGGGCGGTGCAGCCAGGCTCCCCGCTCAGAGGGCTCAGCAGGTGGGAGCCTCGCTGTTTGTGTCTGAGGACAGAAAGAGGCCGCGGCTTCAGAGAGAGGCTGGAGGGAGGGGTCACGCACGCGTCGGGGGTCCACAAACCTGAGGCACAGCTCCGCTGCTGGACGGCCCAGTTTCTGAGCAACGCGCTGCTTCAGCTCGTGGTAGGGAGTGTTGAGGGGGACGGTCACAGCCACCGTGTATGTGTAGTGGACCTTCACCACCACCGAGCCGTCCTCTGATGAGCCTGAATGCTGGAAGCAGAGCAGGTGAAACATTTGGACCTGAGGCGTGTCTGCACTGGAATGATTCACTCAGAACCTTCCAAGGATTTAGAACTGTTCTTATATCTGACCTGTTCAGACTGGCGTCCACATGTGTGGACATCACATTTTGACTCATATTATACCAGGATTTACCGTATTTTCCAGAGTATAAGTCGCAACAGCTAAAAATGTTGAGGGGCCTCTGGTCACGAGCGATGCCGACAGAATCAACTTGTAATCAATTGTAACTTCAGTCGGTTGTATAAGAGGAGATTTCATAAACTTTAGAAAACCCTTTAAAAAAATGATATTTTAAAACCCTTTCAGAACTGTCAGCTTTTAAGCTTTTGAATGTGAATGAACAGTTTAGTGTGCAAGCTGAGCGTCAAACGGGACAGAGAACGTTTTATTTCTGTCATGTAATAAACACATTTGTATGATCACAATCTCTGTGAATCAGCTGATCAGAGCCGATGAAATGCTGTTTATAGAGTCACAGAGAAGAAAAGCTTAAAACAATGGTTTTGCAGCCGGTTCCGGCAGGGGGAGGGGCTTCCAGCTATTCGTTTTGGGGGTGCCATCTTTTTTCTCCGTGACCAGATTCTCTTGAAAATGTCTGATTAAGAAGAATAAACCATAAATAAGTCGCACTGTTGGGAGATAAGTCTGACGGTTCAGAACAAATCCACCAAACCCAGCGTAACTAAAAGAAATAAATAAATTAAAAAATTAAAAACAAATCATTTGACCAGTATGATAATAAAAATATCAAAGTTTAAGAGGAAAACAATCAGATTCTCTTCCATGTTTGTTTTGGATGATACTTCTTCTGTCATTGTCAGTAGTAAATACTCTGATGCAGCGCCCTCTAGTGCGTGTTAGAGGAAACAACCGCTAAAGGACAATTGAATTGAACTTTATTCATATCCCAAAGGATAAATTCATCTGTTATGGCACCATAAAAGTCAAAAAGTTGCATTAAAAAAAAAAGTTTATGAAATTTACTAAATAAATAAATAATTAAATGTAATAAATAAAAAAATTTATAATATAGGATATTGATAGTAATATAGCATATTATTATTATACGCATATATATTACTGTAAACACACATACACCTACACATTTACAAACACCTATATTTCTATAAATATAAATATATACACACACATATCTACAATGACTATATATATAAACTGGAGACAACCTGAGTTTACCGGGGAAAAAAACAAATAAATAAGTCTATTTATGTCTGAAAAAAAGAAGAAACACACACATACACATATATAAGTCGCTCCCCTGGCTAAACTATGAAAAAATAGCGACTTATACTTTAGAAAATATGGTTATTCTGCTCACTGGAGCCCTCTACATGAGTAAAGCTTGGGTTAACATAAGTGTGCTTGATCCAAAGTCTGATCTTGATCAAGTGCCGCGGCTCTGAGTCGCTCTCAAGAGCAGTGACTGCACATTCAGCGCTCTGACACGTAGAATCTGTAAAAACTGCTTAAAGGTGAACTCTCTGGGAGCCTGGCATCTTCTGACGGGACGAAACACGAAACATTTGCTTTCACGTTGTTCAAAGATGATTTGACCACAGCACAGACTTTTGGTTTGAGATCAGTCAGGATTTCTTTAGCCAACACAAGTGTCTTTGATCTGTGATCTAAGATGACCTGACGTTTGTCCTTTGCTCAAACAGGAAGTCCAGTTATTGACTCACAGGAACTTTGCAGGTGCTAGAGACAAAAACAGAGTTTTCACCCCACAGTGAAACTCCTCCTTCCTGAAGGTGACTTAATGGGGACACATCAGCTTTTGCTAAGTTCAACTCCAGATTTTTTTTCATAAGTCAGCAAAAACTCTGAATTCTAACTGATGGAAATTCTAGAGCTGGAGAGTTATATCTGTTATAATGAAGGGTCTGTGTGTGTGTGTGGGGGGGGGGTGGGGGGGGGGGGGGGGGGGGTATGTGTGTGCATGTGTGAGAGGACAGGATGTTGTGGTGAGGAGATAACCGTGGTGCACAGATGTGGATGATGGTACCTGCTCTGGTCCAGTGCTGGCCGCATGCTTCGGAGTGGAGGAGGGAGGTGCGTGGGCTGAAGTGGTGGAGGACGGAGGTGGAGTATCTGCAGGAAGAACAATGCAGGATGTCAGAACACACTCTGTGCTGCCTCAGGAACAGTGGTGCTGTTACAATAAAGGATAACATTTTACCAGAACATGTTCAGTCCCAACAGACTAACTTCCTAAAATGTTTAAAGCAGTGACATCATGAGGTCAAAAAAGATGTACCAAAGTATGACCGAAACAAACAAACAAACAAACGGCTGTGCAGTCATAAACGTCTCTCCCTCCACTCACACACGCTCATGCTCCATCCACAGACACTCATACCATCACTGCTGTCGTCTCACTGATGTTCTGTCTTCCTACCCGTGATTTTGAGATCCTCCTACCTGCACTTACTGAACATGCGCAAATCGGATATACGTCCTCTTTTTAGGTCTTAGTGGACCGCCCATAAATCTGTGCTACCCCTCCATCCTGTGATCAGGCTTTGCTGCCTCGAGGTTAAGCTGTCGGACCCCCCATGAGGCGGCGCTGCTCCCCATAATTCTGTCTTGCTCTGCTGCGTTCATGACCAAACAGAACCTGCACGTCCGTTCATATGCACTAGGTAGGATTATCTGGTAAGTTTGGACATTTGGAAAGCTGTCAGTTTGTGTTACAGGTAAGAAAATCTAACGAGGTAGGACAGATCATTAGAACACCTGTGCCACTTCTCTGGGGGCATGTGAGCCCTCGGCTGCCGACCTGTTATATTGTGTCCTCACATGAGTTCCAGAACAATAATACACTGAAGGAATGAATTCAAGGTTTAACAGCATCATCATCATCATCTCCAGCCCCTGCATATGAGTTCAACGTTTATTCTAACATTAAAGAGTTTGAGGGCATTTTAATGTTTAACGATTGATCAACTCAATCGATTAATGATTTTATGTTTGTACGATTCAACCAGATGGATCTGTTTGAGACTTGTTGTAAATCAAGTCAAACTGAATTGATGTGAGGATTGTGGTCTTTAACTAGTTTTGTTGGGTTCTGGTCATGTTCTGGTTCGAGTCGTCCCTCAGTCACATCACATGATCCACAGCTGTCTTCTCTTGACAAGTCTTTAGTCTTCTTCTGCTCTTTTGGGGAGGGGTACTGTGGGGATTGTGGACTTTGGTTTAGTTTTTTTTTTCTGTTCTGTTATACCTCCTTTTCGGTGCACCCATGGTTTTTTCATCCTGTTTCCGTTTATTTATTAAACGTTTGATTTTTCTGCCGACGTTTGGATCCTCCACCACCACTTCCTGACAACCCTGTTATAAAATTGTGTTAAAATGAGAATAATTGATCTTATAAAATACCATTCGTTCTTGATTACTTATTTGTTTGTACACATATTTAATTTACACTTGATTATCTTTAATAAATCCCAGGAATCCTGAAAACTTCACCTGTTCAGGAGCAGCTGTTTACCTCTGAGTCACACTGGTGCAAGTTTGGGATCAAGATGTTCTGGATCTCAGAGAATTGGATCATTCAAAATGAACCAAATCGACTATGAATCAGATCATCAACCACAAAATATGATATGAATAGAATCATTGATAAAATGAATCATTTCACCCTTAATTTTATGATCTATAACTTTGCATTTTGGATCAAATCTGTCTGAAAGTTCCATTTGGTTTAATAAATATCATTGTTTTGGTCTTCATTTTACTGAGAGTCTCCCTGATGAGACATTCTGATTCATCTCAGAGTCTGGCGACATGCAGGTTAGATCAGTGCAATGTTAACCAGTTCTCTCTAACTGTGTTCAGGTGACTGAATCTTCTCTGACATCCAGCTGCTCTGTTCCTGCAGCTGCAGAGGGGAGGAGCCTCCTTTGAACAGGTACAAACCAACGAAACACGTTCAATGACAGTATCTCTAAAGCTTCAAACGTATCGAAGGAGAAGACTTTTATTGATGCAGAAACAAAAAGGTTTTTAAAAAGGCTTGTAGATGGCGGAAACGCTCGAGTTTCACTGCAAATTCAAGCTGCAGACAGAAATCAGGATGACTCTGGGTTACCTCGAGGAGGAGCTGCCGGGCCCTGCCTGGCCTCCGGCCGGCCGGGGGGTTGGAGTGCTGGTGGGAGGGGGATTCCATTGGGAACGCTCTGCAGGAAAATTCAGGACATGGAAATCAGGGAACAGGAAGCCGACATCAACCAGTTCTAAACAAGCGGGTCACCAGCTAAGATGCAAGCCAGACAGGAGATGTGGTCGGTACAGAGACTAGGACTAGAGCGGGTCAGGACATTACAGTGACCTTTTTGGCTTTGGGGGTGTTGACCTCAGTGGGTTCCAGCAGGGAGACAGGCAGCAGGCCTCTCTGAAAGAGAGATTAGAAACAGCTTTGGCATTATTCTGATCATGTTTGTGGCTCTACTGAACATAAACCTGAGCGCTCTTCTGAACCAAAGGAAGTTTGAGAGTTTGGACGGCGTAGAGGAAAGACAGCGCAATGACCTCGTGGTAGACTAGTGTCGGAACCAATCAAACTTACATGACTTTGTTAATGATTCATATATCTAATGAATCAAATGGAGATAAGTGTGTCTGTTTTTGTTTGTTTTCTTTCTATTTTCTAATCAATATGTTTTCTAATATTTCTGTAATGTGTTTGAATAATGTTTTTTGGCCTCTATTTTTCACAATCAATGCTAGAAATCAACCAACCGACCAACAAGAGTCAGTCAGTCAAAATGAATACAGTCAAATCAAAATCAATCTTCCTCATTTGTGGAATTTTCAAACTTGCCCAACATTTTTAGAGGCTTCCTAACCATGTGCTCTCTCTCACCTGTCCATCATGGATCACATTTATCATTCCGTCTCGGTCCTCCTCCCCAAATAAAAACACCACCACCCCCCCGGGTACAGTCAGCTGCTCCGGGGCCCGAGCCATGTACGGGGTCCGCACTCGCATGTACCGAGATTCCCTGGAGTTCAGAGAAAAGACTGAGTCAAAGGCCGTCGCTCTCAGCGGCACGTTGTTTGACACTCGGAGGCGTTGCAGTTGACTCACTGAGCTCCGTCCACCTTCGGCTCGTAGAAACCAGGCCTCTGTGGGGGGGGCAGAGAGAAGGCTCAGACCTGGAGGACAGCAGGGTCATCACGGTCGCTGAACTATCACTCACCTGCTGCCTCAGAGGTTCAAAACCTCCAAAATCATCGTTAGGAATGGTTGAAGAGATGACCTGCAGAAGCATCAGAGCTCAGACTCATTCTGGGGTCATTTATTGTCATTTTATCACTGTTAACATGATCATTCCAGTAGATTCTGAAGGAGAAAAGCGGCTCGATGAGCTGCGTTTGTTAGTTTATGTTAAAGATTTAGTGTTGAAGCAACACTCAGGTGTTTACAGTGACAGTGGAGTGAGAGTTTGTTCAGACTTTACCTTCGGTTTTCCCAGGAAGTCCTTCTTCTGAAGCTGCTCGATTTCCTGTTTCCTGGGACGGAACACCAAACTCTCGGGGACCATTAGAGGAGTCAGCAGCTCCCCCCTCTGTTTCAGATCACACTGACTTCAGCTGCTGTCCAACATCCGGTCAGAAGCTCTCTCTGCTCATACGGACCAACTACACCCACGCACAGACACAGTTCTGTTGCTGCTGCATGTGGTCTTAGATCAGAGCAGGTCTGGAACTGCAGCTCTGGAGCTCTTTTATTCTTCTTTTGAGGCTGTTTGGCTTTAAGAAAAGTTCTAACAATTTAAATAAATATTACATTAGTTAGTTGAGTTTAGAAAATTCTAATATATGCCGCACCATAGCATCTAGTTGTCATAATAAAAGAAAACGTCACGTTTGACTTGGTTTTCTTAAATGTTTTAATCTGCAGCAGCAGGAGGAGGATCTTATTTGACACAGTATTTTATTTTGAAGGGAACTTTTATTTGCTGCTGTCAAAAGTAAAGACGTTAAAGTTGTTTTCTATAGAAAAATATCGCACTTAAATTCAATTATTGTAAATATTAGAAAATTACATTTTCTAAAGGAAAAATCAAATGGCCAAATAAAAATAAAGTGTATTTTCTGGGTTTTGACCTTTCAGAAATCCTATCCTCTTTATTAATTCTATCCGGACCTCCAGATCATTTATTTTATTATTAACTGCCTGATGTTTTCTTGCGCTCATTTCTAACTTTTTTTAATATAACTTTCTTATAACTAATTTTTAAATATTCAATATTATGTTAAAAATTCACGATTTTTAAGTTTTAAAATGGGCATTCTTCTAGGTCTAGCTTTTTGGATTATTTTGGCATTTGATAAGAATTTTTATGCTATTTTGGAGTTAAGCTAATATTATAGCTGCATTCTACTTGTTTTGGCTAATTTAGTCTTTTATTTATATGTTTTCACCAAAACAGCTCTCGGGGGGGGGGTCACACTCATGAGGCTGACGGTTCATGATGTCAGTCTGTTTTCAGTGAGGTCAGAGCCTCACCAGGTGGACACTCACTCTAATGCTGTCCAGGGCGGCCTCCAGGTGCCCCCCTCCTCCCGTGGACCTCTGCTGCAGGAAGGCCAGCAGCACCTCCTTGGCCTGCTCCCACTGGTCCATCCGACAGTACACAGCCGCTGCGTTGTGCAACACCTGGGAGACAACAGAAGCATTCAGGTCAGGTGTGCTTCAGGGGGGCTTTTCCCGCCATGTGATGACTCATCAGTGAGGACAGACAGACAGATGGTGCAGGGAGACGGAGGAGGAGCAGCGTGACTTTCAGGAGACGCTTTGTCTGTTTGTCCTCTGCATCGAATGAACTTCATAGAATCACATTCATCCTCCTCATCCTCTCTGTGTGTCTCAGGAATGTCCTCAGCAGGTAAAAAACTGTATCAAGACAACGTCTGTATAATTTCCTGAGATGTTTTCTTTTTGGAGTGGAACATAAAGACTGATGGAATGGAAGGATAATA
Source organism: Oryzias javanicus (assembly GCA_003999625.1). Lineage (NCBI taxonomy): Eukaryota > Metazoa > Chordata > Actinopteri > Beloniformes > Adrianichthyidae > Oryzias > Oryzias javanicus. The sequence goes on from CM012445.1 coordinate 30,721,383, forward strand.
GAACTCAAACAAAAAGGAAGAAAAGATACACAGACACAAACAAACAAAGATTTCAAGAAATAAATCAGTTTGTACGCAGACGATCAGAACAAAACAAAGATTTTTGGATATTTGAGAACATTGATGGATCAGTCACCATCACACAGATCCCATCCGAGGATTGTGGGAGTTTTCAGACCCTGAACTCTATCATCATGGTTGAACATCTTCCTCTTCACTAATCTTCTTCATTTTCTAGTCACTCAACATCTTTTTATTTTCCTCTTTCTTTGTTGTGATAAACATAATCCTATTGTCACAATGAAGCAGATATTGGGGCAGTGGTCAGCGCCCCCACCTCACAGCAAGAGGGTCAGGGTTCAAACCCCAGCTGGGTTGGTCTGTGTGGGGTTAGCATGTTCTCCCCGTGCATGACCGTGTGACGGACTGGCTACCTGTCCGGGGTGACCCCCCCTTCACCCAGCGGTAGAAGAGACGGGCTCTAGCAGACCCATGACCCCAAAAGGGGTAAAGATTATAGATTGATGGATGGAAGTAGAGATCCAGTTTTTACAGGAGGAACGACAACAGTGAAAGCTGTTTCCTTCTGCTCTCCTCTCTCTGTCCCTCTGGACTGACTGGCCTCTGTGTCTGTGGGGCGGGGTTATCTCCCAGGTGTGAGGCGCTCACCTGTCAGCATGAAACCCCCCAGCTCCTTCCTCCTTCATGTTTGGAATCAAAAGCAGATGAGAGTGAGGGGATTACAGACCTGCCAGCTGCACAGCTTGAATCGCAGTCCCAGCTGCTTGTAGTCAATGACTGCATTCTTTCTCATGTGCTTCTGAGCCCAGATGCAGTCTGACAGAGCGTCCTCCAACCTGCAACAGCAGACCCACAGGTGAGCAAAGCAACGGGAGAATGGAGGGAAAGGTTTTCCACAAACACGGATCATGTGAGCTGCTGCCGCCCACAACATGAATTGGTTTCACACCGAGTCAGAGTCTGGACTGGACCCAGGATCCCTGACCTTTAAAGACGACCCCTGGTTCTCATATGAAGGAACAAATGACCTAAAACCAGTTCTTCCAGGATGCAGTTTCATTTCAGGGAGATCAATCCTTAACGAGTCATTCATGATGAAGATGTTTTTATAGTCTGTCAGCTCAGCATCATTGTAATTTCCACCTGAAAGTGACTGTATATGGAGAACTGGACTGAGTGACTCACTCCCTTTGTGTTTAAAACTAGGGTTTGGTTTCAATTATAATTTCTAGAAACGATTCGATTCACAAAAGTCTGGATTGATTCAATTCCAATTTTTTTAAATTCTTTTGATTCTTTAATTTAATTTAGAGTTCATGTATTTATACACATTCGTTTACAAATACATGAATAATCTACGACATGATTTGAATATATTTATATTAATCTGATCTCATACTGTAAAATACTGAGATTGTTAATATCATCCAGTGTTTCATGGATTCTCTGGAGGAGAAGTTCTAACAAAAATGTTCAGATCATTAACATTTGATCGATTCATCTTAAATCATTCATAGATTTTAATAATCCAGCTCTAGTTGAAACAGGAAGTGACTCCAAGAAGCCAAAATCCCAGAGAAATATGCTGTGTCTGGAATCCCTCCCTGATCTCTACCTCCTAAACAACTGTATAATGACTGTATAGTGCCCTGGATTTCAAAGGCCATTCAGACACGATGCTCACTGTTATTCTTTTGTTTATCCAAACGTCAAATATGACATCACTAAATTCATGAAGTCATAATTGATGAAATACGAACATTTCATGATGTTTATTTATGACTCCACTGTGTCCTGATGGTGAAAATGTGGATATCTTATTAAAAATCACATTTAAACAAGTTTTTGTTCCAAACTGTTCAACACCAATGCATTGTGGTCTATATTGGCTAATCTAGTGAGCATTGATGCATGCTAGTTTTTCGCAAAGGCTTCTGGGAAACTTCTAGTGCTCTCAGTTGTGGAATCAGTATTTATTAGTTCTTTATTTCAAACAATTCCCCTAAGAGGCTGTGGCCTGTCTGACAGATTCAGGCAGACCTCCCTTCAGCCTGGCTCACACGTGTGGTCTGAGGGTTGGGTGGGGTGTGTGGGCCGACAGACCTCTCCAGCTGCATGTTCACCGCCGCTCTCTGGAAGAAGCCAACAGCAAAGCGCTCGTCCTTGGTGAGGGTGAGATCTAAAAACTGGACATCCCAGCAGAAGGTCTGGATTATCTTCACATAAACCACTTCGACGTCAAGGTTCCATGAAAATGAAGCTCAAATGAGATGGTTGCATTTCTACTTGGCCGTGGAAACGTGAAGCGTTTCATCAGGATTCTTAACTTCTCAGCTAAACTCCAAAGTTTTAGAAAATAACTATAAAAGATGGAAACATAACCCATGAATGCATTTAAATGTTTGTTGATAATCTACTTAAAACTTTGACATTTGAAGACTGTCTCATTCATTTCCTATATTTAGTTCAATATTTTAAAAACTGCAAAGTTTATGAATATCAAAACTACAAGTTGTAATGTTCTGAACGAGCTGAACGTTTTCATATCATGATTGTTGAAATCACTGAAAATGTGTGAAAAATGTACAGGAAGGAGCAGGAGAGCCACTACAGTGTGAATGATGACTAAACATTCACACAATAAATATGATCGTTTATTAAAGTTTAATGAATCCTGCAGCTTCTGCCCTTCAGTAGTTTCTGATATTAAAACAAGATTAATCAGATGAGGTTAACATCTGAAACCAGGAACTATTTAAGGTTTTGTTTCACTGACTCAAACAATGAAAGAAATACATGTTTTAGGGTTGAACATTCACAACTTTGTTCAACTTTACTACACTCTGATTCCACGTAATATAAAGAAACGATTGACTAATCGAGGCAGCCCCACATAATAATAAACATCTCTCTGTAATTGGGCGGAGCTCCTCATCTGATCTGGCTGGTGCTCGTCTTTTCTCAGCCCCCGACTTCAGTGCAGACCTTCAGGGCCGTGTCCAGGCGTCCCAGGGCCAGGTTGGCGGAGGCGGTGTTGAACAGAATGCGGGAGGTGGGCTCCTGCACCTGCTGGAGTTTCTCCAGAGCTCCTTGCCAGTCCTGGCTGTCCATGGCCTGCACAGACTCGTCCCACAGCTTCAGTAACTCGGAGTAAAGCATGTTGACGAGTCGGAACTGGAGTGGAGGAAAACGGGGACAAATAGGCAGGAAAGATCAGCCTGATACGCTTTTTTTTATGGTTTTAACAAATATTCCTATTTATTTCTGTGAAAGAAAGTTTCTAACGCAGGGATGACCAAAGGTTTTTGCTCAAAGGGCCAAAATCAAAATGAGATTCTGGTCCACGGGTCGAATACTATGAAGGAGAAAGGAGAAAATAAAGAACATGGTTTATTTATTGATTTGATTCTGTGTTCAGTAAGGTAACACATATTAGTAAGAATAAAAAGTAAGTAACATTGAAACCTTTAACACGTGTGTCAAAGTCAAGGTCCGGGGGCCGGATCTGGCCCTCAGGGTCATTCTATCCGGCCCTCCAGATCATTTTATTCTATTGTTATTAATGACACGATGTTATCTTGCTCTCCTTTCTAACTTGTATAATTTTGACAAACATATTTTTATGCAGAGTAAAATATTGAAAGTTATTTAAGGTTTAAATTGATTTATTCTGGAATAATATTCCTGAATTTTTATTATTCATAATTATGCTAAAATGTTACAGTTTTTGTGATTGAGTTTGACTCTCCTGCTCTAACAGCCAGGTCTTACTGGACATTTTTAAACTATAAAAACTTTATTCCAATGAAAACAGTAAACTGGACCCTCATGACAGACGTGGAGCTGGTCGTTTGACTTTATCCGTTTGCCGTTGTCGCTTCATCTTGGTTAGCATAAAAAGGCCGCTAAAAGCCTCAAAAGTGACCGTAAAGACTCCAGGGAATTCTAACCAAAACAAAACTCACAGTTGACTCATTTTAGGGTAGCATCAGGCAAAGACAGTGCTAACAGCGCCACCTGGAGGCCAGAAGTATTTTACAGTTTAGGAACACGTAGAGAGTTAACGGCTTCCACAGCCACGACTTGGCGGGTCAAAAGATAACCTTGGTGGGCCAAATTTGCCCCACTTTACACACCCATGGTCTCTAAACTGTATCTGAGCTTTTTGTGATTATGTTGGAGCATTTCCTCTGAATGTTCGGAGTGGTTGGCAGCTGGTTGTTACTTTTTGGTTCTGATTGGAGCATTTTGTATTTATTTCAGATTAAATGTTATTTCCATTTCTCTGTTGATAAACTTGTTTACATGTTTTCAATTTTTATTTTCGAACAAGACAAAAAAAGACAAATAAAAACAACATAAAAAGAAAGAATGAAAATGATCCTACAAACAATCTCAGATGTAACAAAATGTTCAGAGTTCTAAAAGGGCTTTGGATGAAGCTAACAGCTGATCTTATAGTGAGACTGAAGAAATGGTTTACTACTAATAAAAGTCAGAAAACATGTTTAAAAGGCATGAGCTCCATTCAATATGATGACGTAGAAAAACACTGGGACAACACTGAAGCAGAGGTCAGCTCCATGCCTTCCCAAAACTATGACACCTGTCCAGGTGTGACGGATGAACGCGCCTTCACTTCACCTTTAGCTTGAGTAACTACGATAGAGCAAAAGACGAACGCCTCTGAACATTTGTCTCATTATGTCAACAGAGTGAACAAAAGGTTTTCAGTCCAGAATCAAAGCAGAATTATCAATGATCTTGTTAAAAACTGGATGTTTTGTTTGGACACTTTTATCACACGAGAGCTACACAACTTCAGATGTACACACAAGCACAATAGCTTGATCTAAAACAATAGAAAGTAGGCTTGTTTCAAGGAATGCACAACAAGAAGAAACTGTCACACATGAAGGAAAACATGCAGGAATTTCATAACTATTTGTTACATAACCTTCAGTCGACATTATCATATTCATATTTAAGGTGGTTTTTGCTAAATTAGCAAAAGAGAACATCTAATTTAGTTTAACAAAACCAGTGAAGATATGACAACATTTCAGTTTATTCTAATGCAGGAGTGTCAAACTCAATCAAACAAGAACCCAAAATACAGTACATCTTAGATCACGGGCCCAACAGGATAAACATTTACTCTAAAACTATTTTTAAAACTTTAAAACCGTAACTTTTAACCATAATTATGAAATGGATATATAGCATTACCTGTGATAATAGTGTGAATGATGGAAGCTGAATTTCCACGCTGAAGATGCTAAAGCTGATGGTTGAAGATGCTGAAGCTGATAGCCTGCTAAAATATTAGCTTCATGCTAAATTAGCTTAAACAAACATAAAATAAACGTAGGTTCGTCAAAACAGCTTGTAGCTGAAACATTCGCTAAACTCCCAAATATCCTGGAAAATCTTAGTAAATGCCAAAATAGTCCAAAAAGTTAGCAGAATGGCAATATTTAAAACTTTAAAACTGTAGATTTTAAGATAATTATGAATAATAAAAAGGTAGGAATATTATTCCAGAATAAATCAACTTAAACCTTAAATAACTTTCAATATTTTACTCAACATAAAAATAAATCTTATTAAAATTATACAAATTGGAAACCAGTACTAAAGGAGACTGCTAAAACACCATTTGAGCTGAGAGATTTCAAATATGTCAAGTACAAATGAAAAAGTAATCTTAGTAGATTGTAAAGTACAATTGATCGTGTTAACTCTTGACAGTAAATCAAGAACATCAACACTGGAGCTCCAGTGTTAAGGGTTAAACTGTGTGACAGTAACGTTCAGCTTTCTTCAAGAATTCTGTCCGTCTGCATGCTGTTGATCCACAGATGAACGGAGTTCTCTTTCATCGGCTCTTACCGTGTCTCCGGGGTGTCAGGCTGCTCAGCGTCCTGCCGGTGTCTGCGCATGCAGGGCTTTACACCGTCTGCTCATCTAGAAGTCTCCGCCCACCTGCTACAAGGAAGTTATGCATCCACATTCTTCATCCACAGAGACTTTAGTTCACCTGTTGGGACTCACGTCCGCAGAGCAAACAGCTCCCGACAGTCTGCTTTACAACTGTTCTAAACACTTATGGCTCTCAGACGGGTAAAATGTTGCTGCAAAGCAATATTTAAGTCTGGGAAATGACAGAGACTTAATCTTTTTATGGTCCTGAGTCAATGGGTTAAGATTTCCTCAGTTTGTACTAAGCGTACGTCATAGAAACTCTGGGGAAATCTGACTGGAGTCTATTGAGAGTGACCTCTGACCCTTACAGGAAACCAGGAGAAAAATGCTGATGTCATTCCAGGAAGCTTTGAATTAAAGGCATTGTTATCAGGCGCAAGGAAACAATATTACATTTTTCAGAAGCCTAGGTGAACCTGCTAAACCAGGTACGTTTTCCTGCATCGGCCACACCCACCTCAGAAACTCCACAAGAACAGTGACGAAGCTTTGACAAATTATTCATGCTTAATTCTTTACTGCTCTGAACAAGTGCAGAGCAGTAAAACAAGAAAACATTTCACCACAAAACACTTTGGTTTTTACAGCTTTAGTGAACAGACTGACACCCTAAACCAGGGCTCTCAAACTGGCGGCCCGCGGACCGTTTGCGGCCCCCAAGTGAATATTTTGAGGCGTTGAATGTCAACCGAACAATATCTTCTGCATGTCCAGACTTCTTTGATGAAAGCTTAGTGATGTTTCAGCTTTATGCTTAAACTTTGCATTTGTTATGATCGATGGATCTGGTTGTCAGAAAAGTCCTTAGCAACAGTTGCTAGCATCAGTAGCTCCTGTCGTTTCACAGGACATGCAGAAGATATTGATCTGACCCTCCGGGTCATTCTATCCGGCCCGCCAGATCAGTTTATTTTATTGTTATTAATGACCCAATGTTATCTTGTGCTCTTTTCTAACTTGTATAATTTTGACTAAATATATTTTTATGGAGAGTAAATTATTGAAAGTTATTTAATGTTTAAGTTGATTTATTCTGGAATAATATTCCCGCCTTTTTATTATTCATAATTATGTTAAAAAGTTAAGGTTTTCAAGTTTTACAAATTGTCATTCTGTTAACTTTTTGGACTATTTTGGCATTTAGTAAAACTCTTTTAGGCAGTTTTGAAGTTTAGCTAATATTTCGACCACATGCTAGCTGTTTTGGCTAATTTAGCCTTTTTTTCAGTTTTCTAGAATTATTTTAAAGTTCAGCTATTTTTTTAGCTACTTGCTAGCTGCTTTTTGTTTGTTTTTTAGGCTAGTTTGGCATTTAGCTAATATTTTATATGGCTTTAAGCTTCAGCGTTTTCAGCTATCAGTTTCAGTGTTTTCAACTATCAAATTCAGCATCTCCAACACTTAAATTCAGCTTACAGCATTCACACTAGCATAATGCAATATATTTAGTTCATAACTATGTTAAAAAGTTACAGTTTTAAAGTTTTTGAGTGTTTAATAAATGTTTATCCTATTTGGCCCGAGACCTGTGGTGTGTTTTGGACTTTGGCCTCCTGTGTGATTGAGTTTGACATCCCTGCCATAGACATAGACCATGGATGCAAAAACATAGTATTGGCACAAATGGAACTCTACACTGTAAAAGAAGAACTGTTGTTTTTAGTGGAAAATGCTGTAAAAAAAAATACAGCACCACAGTAAATAACTTAAGCGATGAAGGCTGTATATTGATTTACTTACATTTAAAAAAAATTGTGAATTTTACCCTAAGAATTTGTGGTTTTGCATTACGGTTTTGTAGATAAATAGTGTATTTCCTGTATTGTTTAAAGCAAAAATGTGATGAAGACACATGTATGTACAGAGAGAACATACAAACTCTTAACAGTTGATCCTTTTCAGATTCCCCAGCTGGGATCAGAACTGGAGTCTCCTTAATATAAGGCAAGAACACCACCACCGCATCACCATGCAGCTCACAGATCTGGACTTTATTAAACTATATGTATTTATATGCTGTTTGTTTATAAATTTGTATATAAATAAAATAATTGTAATCTAAAATGTACTTAAAAACCTTGAAAAAGATTGCTACACATAACGAAACATCTTCAATAAAAAATTGGGAAAAACATATTTCTTGAAAACGTATTTAATCGACAGCATCTTAATTCAACAAATAAATGCATTTTTTTTTTCAACATACAACTTTCAAAGTTGAATAACATGAAACATGTCCATCTCCATGGAGACGCTCAGGTGATGCCAATAGGCAACGTTGAGGTTGGAACTGTGGACAGACCTCTTCCTTTTACATCAAATAAAAGCAAAGTAGTTTAAACATCCCATCAGTAAAAGGCTATATTAATAAAATAAGAGTCACAAGCAGAATGCTACGTATATATGTTTTACAATAGCCTTCTTCAGAATGATGACATTAATAACATTAAAAAATTGGATTGTAAAGACTTAATTAGGAAGAAAATGTTTTTAAACCAAATCCATAAAAAAAAACTACAGAATAAATTGATTGATTTTACAACATTTGAATGTCAAATTAACTAATTTGTTCTGTTATGAGAATTACAGCATTTCTCTGTTCCTATAAACATTATTGTAGTTTTAACAAATTTATTTGATCATAACTACAAATTATTGTCATAAACATTACAACAAAATATTGTTAAATGATTTACAAAGGTTAACTGTTATTTAAACAAACACTGTCTGTTTTATTGTTTACAATATAATTATGTAGTTTACATAGCTTTTCTGTAAATTGACAGTCCTTTTTTTACAGTGGTACAGCCCAGCCTCAGTCAGACTGCCTTCAGTGGACCCAAGGTGAAAATAACGCCAAAAAAGTGTTGTTTTTTTTTAACATAAGCATTTACTTTTAATTTTGACGATGCATCAAAAATGACACATGATAAATGTAAGAAAATGAAAAGAAAGAATGGTAGGGTTGATAAAATCTCTTTTTCTGAAAAAGAACAGACAAGTTGGTAAATCATTTATTTCATATGTATTTTGTTCATCTTCATCAGGCGTCTGATGAGCCGTTGGAGCAGATTTCTTACTGAGCATAACCTGGGAGGAGTCACAACGTCTGACTCCACCCTTTAGAAAAACAAACACACTGATTTGCATCCATGATAATGTTACTTTTTTCCTTATAAGAGATAAACTTATGTTTTTGGCATAAATAAAACATACGCATAAAGAGAAAATCCTATTACTAAATACTACTTTCAACAGAGGTTCACATGATTCCTTCATTCCTCAGAATAAAAGACATCCTGTGTCACATATGGTCCTCTCAGTGCAGTATATGTAGTAGTTTGTGATAAAACAGTGAATGAAAAACATTGTTTTTATTTTTATTTATTTTGTGGTCCAGAAATGTGTAATTCGTATAAACTATATTTTAATCAGAGCTAAATAAATCGACTTTTACATTGTTTTTGAACCATTTTGACACATCCTTGGATGTATTCAAAAATATAAAACCTGCTGCATAATCTGGGGTGTCTCAATTCTGGTTTTGCTTTTATTCTTCATTAGTCAGAGAGCCATAGTGAAGGAGTCAAAGACGTGACCCGATCTACATTTACAGTGTATTTATATTTTATTACAACATACTTTACAAGCATTGTTAGTTTGTAAAAAATATCGAGTTAATAATATACTTCGTTTTGTCACATTTCATAGAAGTTTCTCTAAATATTTAGGAGTATTAATGAACTTCTCACAAATGGTTTGGGCTGTCAGTCAGTTTAAATAGAACCATCTTCATTTGTAATCACTTCGCTACTTTTCCAGATTTATATTTTTTCACTTGAAAAAGCAAGAAAGGCGCGACACACGTGCTGCAACAGCTATTTGTTGATCTTTTTTTTTTTTTTTTATTAAATCATTAACGAAATAAATGTATGAACATGACAAAACAATGTATGAACATGATACACGTCGTCATAATTTCGTTTCGTTTCTAGTCCACAGCGCTTCCCTTTAACGGAGGACATTAAACGCAACACAAGTCACAACAAAGTCATGTGATTCCAGCCTTGCGCGCATGCGTGTTTGACTCAGCAGAGGAAAGGAAAGCGGAACGCCGAAAGCCGGAGAGGTTTCTTGAAATATGAGGCCGATATTGTGTGTTTTCTCGGTGACAGCGGCTCTGGTTTCCGTCCACTGTCTTCCCGCCGCTTTTTTCCAGTTAACACGTTGATTCTGCAGGTTTAGGCCGCTTCACGGCCGTCTGGAAATCCCAGTTCCACTTTAGTAGCACCTTTCCTCTGTGTTTCCTTCTTTATTTAGAATGAAAAAAAGGAAACATTATGTGTTTTGGACTCGGTTTGTGTTCAGACTGTACAGAAATGTTCTTATCGTTCTGAAAGATCTTTAGTTTTTTTCTTCATGGTTCCTGAAAGCGTTCTAGTCTGGAAATGTTCGGAGCTCGCTCACATCGTCTGTTAGTTTGGAGGAAAACGTTTTTTTTTTTTTTTGTTTTTTTTTTTTTTTTTAAACGACTTTCTCCCCTTTAAACGTTAATGGGAAAACCAAATAAAAAAACTTCCTCTATTTTTTTTTTTTTTTTTTTTTTTTTTTGCTGACTGAATAGAAATGTAGAGCTCTGTGCTCCGCAATGGGCGGGGCTTTACGAGCCCTCGCTTCTGATTGGTTCGAGGTAACTGGGCGCGTTTCTTCCACATGCTTTGCAGGCTTCGGAGCTTCGGAGCTTCGGAGTTTGTCTGAACACTAACAAAACAGAAATCTCTCTTCTCTTGCAAAGCGACATTTCAGTTCTGTCTGATTTGTTCCATTCTTCATTCTTTTAAGCACAACATGTTACTTTTCTATATGCTTAAATAAAATGTGTCTTAAAAAAAAAGTATTTAAAATGTACTGATTTTCAATCTACATTGAAGATGTTTGTAAAATCTGACCCGCATTTTTAAAATAGACTCATACATTATTTAATAAAGTTCTGAAGGGTTTGCATCCCTCAATGGTAAAAGAGCATTTGAGTCTGTTTTTAATGATCAAAACCTCGCAAGAGCCACAAAGTCTTCTTTGATCCTTTAGGAAAATGGGATCCTGCTTTGCTTTGTTATTTTTGATCAGAAATATCACTTATGTTTCATTTTTGGCATGAGTTACAAACAGAAATATGAAGATAAAGTAGGATTTTTAGAAACGTGGGGTAGTTTTTTACTCTTAACAGAAGCTGAAATGACTTCCTTCCAAACTAAAGACTTCCTGTGTCAAACAGGAGTTCCAGTGCAGCTACTGGTAATGTTTGTACTCCAACCTAAAAGTTTCAAACAAGATAAAAACATTGTTTCCTCTCGTTATACCTGAGGTCTACGTTGATAAACCAACATCGTTTTTCCTAGTTTTGTTAACCTAAACATGTACATGAATTAATTGATTTCTGATCCATCAGAAAATGTGTATCAAGAATCTACACTCATTATTAGACACACTTGTCCAACTGTCTCTGAAAAGACATTTCCAATTAGCCAATCACATGGCAGCAACTCGATGCATTTATCTATATCAGGGGTGGGCAAACTACGAGGCCACATGCTGCGGCCCTTAACTACTTAATGTGGCCCTCCAATTATTACATTGAATCAAAATCCTAATTATTGTTTTATTTTCATTGTATTTTCTGCATGAATGATGCTGTTTCTCTGACGTTCGTCTGTGTTCCTTTCTGAGTCAGATGGTGATCTTTCGGATTATTCCTACACATAATGCAGCATTTCTTTGAGTTCACATTTTCCTCTGAAGAACATCAACCCATTGGATCACCCAAGAGAACAAAAATCATTTAGAAATTAAAACTCCCAAGTTTTCTGTTTTTAAATTAATATATGTGAATTTGAATCCAAATAAGCATGTTTTCTCTAATTCCATATTATTTTTTAGTTTTATGAGGTTGATTACCAATCACTCCTTCCATCTGCTCCTTGTCCGCCTTATGCCAAATTTTAGAACCCTTTGTGGCCCACGAGTCAAAACAATTGCCCACCCCTGATCTATATAGATCCAGATGATCTGCTGCAGTTCAAACCAGCATCAGAATCAGGAAGAAATTAGATTGAAGAGACTTTGGTTGTTGGTGTCAGACGGACTGGTCTGAGGATTCAGAAGCTGATGATCAACTGGGATTTTCACCCACAACCATCTCTAGGGTTTACAGAGAATGGTCAGAGAAAGAGAAAATATCCAGAGAGCAGCAGTTCTGTGAGAAATGTCTTGTTGATGTCAGAGGAGAACATCCAGACTGGTTCCAGCTGATAGAAAGACAACAGGAACTCTAATAACCTCTGGATACAACCGAGGTCTGCAGAAGAACATCTCTGATTGGACAACAACCTTGATGCAGATGGACCACAGCAGCAGAAGAACACAGCAGGTATCACTGCTGTCAGATCAGAACAGGAAACTGAGGCTTGGTCACAGGGGTGTCCAAATCCAGGCCTCGAGGTCGTTGTCCTCCATGTTTACCAACCAACCTGCTGTTGAAGCTCCTGATTGAATCAAACGTACCTGATCAGGTACTCAGCAGTAGATGAGGCAGAATTTCTGGAAAACCAGCTAGAGGCCAGCCCTCGAGGCCTGGATTTGGACATCACAGAGCAAACATGTAAAATTCTTTACATAGTTTCTTCACATTGTTACTTCTAGGTTCACTCCAGTCATAAAATGTATTAATGTAACTAATTTAAGTTAAATTACTGCTGATTTGGTAATTGTTGAAAACATTACAAATGTTTGTTTGGAGTCTACAGCCTGCAGCTCCAGATCCACACGTGTCTCTTTGACCAAACATAAAATAATTCATGGAGATGTTGATCCAGACATGTCGACCGTCTGAATCAGCAGCTCCTGATAATGTCTGCTTAACCAAAACTACCTAAAGAAAACAAATAAACAAAGCCTGTAAACTAAGACTACCAAGATCCAACCACAAACTAAAAGAACAAAACCCAGCAGTGGAAGACTGCTGAGGACAAGGAGGAAAAATAACAATGAAATAAATAATTTAAAATAGATTTTTTTTTTTATGTAAGGATTACTGAATTAGCTTTTATTTAATTTAGATGAATAAAATGTATAAATTAATGATTGAGGTTCACATAGATGATAAACTCTGTAGGTTTTTACATCTGTTGACCTGAAGACGTCTTGTTTGTTCAACTCTACCTCCAGAATGAACAGAATTATATAGAAAGTAAAACTTTGGTAAAAACTTTGATCTTTTATGAGTTAAAAGTTCATTTTATCTTATGCTGAACAACACTGGTTACTAGCTGTCCAGAGCTGCACTGAGACGATCCTGTTTGGAACAGAGAAGCTTTTATTTTGAAAATAAGTTTTAAAAAAATCAAACCTCAAGAGATGCTAGGTTCTTTTTATATTATTTGCTTCTGTTTTTTTCCAAAAAATAGACATAATTTATATTTATTATTAAAAAAAATTGAAGATCACGAACGCAAATCTAAATTTTTTAAGGTCTAAAGTAAAACCATGCGTCTCCTTGTAGGTTGGGTTCAGTGGAAAACAAACTCAAATGGATCTTTTACTGTTAAAGGTTGCAGACCCTACCCTGCTCTAGTCTGTCATTAGCGTTGACTTGAGTTTTGTTCATGTTCTAGTCGAGACGTGATGGAGATCCTCAGTTCACAGAGAAGTTCTTCAGTCAGGTGGTGGATCACTTCAACTACAACAGCCTGGGGAACGCCACCTTCAACCAGCGTTACCTGATCACAGGTGGGGGGAGCAGGCTGCACTCCTCAAAGTCAGCCCCAGCAGAGTGCACGTTTGACGTGCACGTCCCTCTCTGCAGACAGGTTCTGGAAGAAGAGCTTTGGTCCCATCTTCTTCTACACCGGCAACGAAGGAGACATCTGGGAGTTTGCCCTGAACTCTGGCTTCATCCTGGAGCTGGCCGCTCAGCAGGAGGCGCTGGTCATCTTTGCCGAACACGTGAGGCAGCAGAGACGCGCCGTTGATTTTAACGATGGGGGGTCAACGGCGTTCTCTCCCCTCGTCCTCCACAGAGGTATTACGGCTGCTCGCTGCCGTTCGGGAACCAGTCCTTCAGCATCCCCGAGGTGGGCCTGCTGACGGTGGAGCAGGCCCTCGCCGACTACGCCCTGATGATCACGGAGCTGAAGCTGCAGCTGGCCGCCGCCCACAGCCCCGTCATCGTGTTCGGGGGCAGGTAGGATCCACCCGACCTCTGAGACCCCTCAAAAGATGAGGTCACTGCCCCGAAGGAATGAGGAACAGAAATCTGGAAAAAGCTTCTCTGTTCACTGAACGTGAAGCCTCTTGAAAAGAAACTTTATAGCAACTTTGTTCTTCATCTGAGTTCATCCACGTCCGCCCAGCAGCTGTTGTGTGTTTTGTGCTGGTTTGTGATTAAAACCTGCATGTTTTTACACAAATATTAGAGTTAAACAGTAAAGAGGCTCTTGTTTTAATCAAGAGTTCAGTGTCATCTCTGGAGCATCTGAAGTAGACGTGTGCAGGAATGAGTCCCGCCCCTCATCATGTGACTGCTTTTCTAACCTGAGTGGGTCAGAATGAACATTCATGACATCACGTGTTACATGTAAGAAAGAAGAGGCCTGCACAGACCTGCATCAACAGCTGCACTTCCATTAAACATGACATTTAGATCTTTTGATTTTCCATAAAGATTCTTTTAATAGAAAGAGTTTTTGTGCTTGGAGGAGATGGTTTTTGGGGCGTTTCTAAATGGACATTTTTTACTAAACTGCAATGGAAACACTTTTTTGCAGTTCTCTGTATGAAGTGGTTGTCCTGAGCGCCGCACAGCGGGCGCCACGAGAGATCCCACAGTGTCACAACTTATTATGAGCTGCGTGTCATCCAGAATCACTCTGTAAAATAATCAACCAAGATTCCTCATAATCACTCCATCTGTAGTTTTTGCAGCTTGGAGCCTGAATAAGACGCAGACGTCTCCTTTGACAGACGAGGATGAGCGCCGTGAGCGCCGGTGCCGTAACACGGGACAGTGTTTTCAAACAGGAAATAGAGTCCAGCTGCTCACTGTTGATTGATTTAACAAGCTCCTCACGTGCATCTGAGACTGTCATCAGACCTGCTGCTCTACCCTGCTGTGATGTCACCTGAATCCTCCCTTTTAGTGACTCAAATGAAAACAATACCTGTTCTCACCCATCACCGTCTTCTTAATGACTCATCGATGAGTTGGTTTCTGTTTATTGACATAATTATGATTTAATGGGAACAGTGTTATTGCAAAATTGTGGTTTTTGACATTTCTAGAATTTTGATAAAGTTTTGCGTATCTTTGTCACGGAAATGCAGCTAGTAAGTCCAATAATGATCTTTTATTTACTAAAAAAAAAAAAAAAAAAACTATAGATTTAAATAAAAAACAAAATTTGTCTTGAATAGTTTCCTGGTGTTTTCATGAGGCTGGTGTTGGTCTGTGATCTCCCCTCTGCAGTTACGGTGGGATGCTGTCAGTCTACATGAGGCTCAAGTATCCCAACATCGTGGCTGGAGCGCTGGCAGCCAGCGCCCCCATACTGTCCACTGCTGGCTCTGGAGACCCCAGACAGTTCTTCAGAGACGTGACGGCTGTGAGTCTGTGAAACACTGCATCAAAACAGAGTCTCATAAATAAGTATGTTTGGTTCTTGAACCAAGATGCTTCAAAGAGGAGGAGCTTAATGGTGGGAGGAGTCAGCTTGAACTGGAGTAACTAGATCAGAGATCTGCAACCTTTGGCTCCAGATCCACATGTGTCTCTTTTATCTCCATTGTGGCTCTTTAACCAAACATAAAATAATTCACGGAGATGTTGATCCAGACATGTCAACGTCTGAGTCAGCAGATCTCTGATAATGTCTGCTTAACCTAAACTACCTGTTCAAAACTGCACTGAGATGATCCTGTTTGTAATACAGCTTTTATTTAGAAAATAAGTAAGGTTTGTTTTATATTTTTGCTTTTGTTCGTGCCAAAAAATAGACATAATTCATATTTATTATTTAAAAAGGAAAGTCATGATTGTAAATCTAAATCTCTTAAAGGCTAAAGTAAAACTTTATGTCTTCTTCTAGGTTTGATCAGTAGAAAATGAGCCCAAATGGATCTTTTACTGTTAAAGGTTGCCGACCTCTGAACAGGACCGAGCTTTCCAATTCCATCCTGTAATTACAGGAATGTCCTCCCTTTGACCACTAGGGGGCGGAGTTGATCAGTCAAATCCCATTGTAGGAAGCTTTAAACTTCTTCTTTTTTAGAAACTGTTGTCTGATTTAACCCTTTAACACCTGAAGCGTTGCTGATGATGCTTAAACACAAAATCTTTACCATACTCGGACTCAGTACTGAGCTCCACGAGCTTTTTCTCCTTCAGGATCTACTGGAATTATTGTGTTAAACAATAAAAAACCAGTAAATCAAAGAACATAAACAGTGGAGCTCCGGTATTCACGGATTAATGTCAGGAAGGAAATGTCTGATTGACTTTGATGTCCACAGGACTTTGAGCGCGTCTCTCCGGCCTGCAGAGACGCAGTGACCGCCGCTTTCCAGCAGCTGAGAGAGGCGGCTGAGCGCCGAGGTAACTCCCAGCCTCCCTGTTTCTGCTGGGCGTGAAGAGGGGGCACTGAAACACGTCCCCCTGCTGTTGTTAGATTACAGTCACATCCAGTCAGAGCTGTCTCTGTGTCGGCCGCCGTCGTCGGACCGGGACATCCACCAGCTCTACGGCCTCCTGAGGAACGCCTTCACTCTCATGGCCATGCTGGATTACCCCTACAGCACCCACTTCATGGGCAGCCTGCCTGCCAACCCCGTCAAGGTAAACACACCCGGGGCGGGGGCCGCACTCCAGAGCAGAAAGACTGTCAGTCTGGATGCATCCAAGTGGACCCTGGTCCAGGAACCGCTTCAGACCCATCTTTTGAGGGGGGTCTGAGATTCCTCAGTCTGAATACAGAGCGGGCCGGGACCGGAACCACGAATCAAAACGGCCAGTGTAGCCAGCAGTCACGTGAGAGATGAAGCAACAGGACAAATGTAAAGCAACGACTGTCAAGTTATCAAGAGGAAATATTTGGTCCAACTGCTGACTTGTTAGAAGGTTTATTTTAACAAGTTCTGCCACAAATGATTGTTTTATTAATCAAATAATAACTAATTATTTTTTCTGATTAGTCGACTAATCGGGTCATGTGCAAAGTGGATGTTAAAACACATTATTAGCTTTAAACTAACTCAAAATCAAGCTAACATAGTTTATTAAACCTTTAGTGAATAATGTAGCCTCTGTCCTTCCGTAGTTTTTGGGATTAAAACAAAATTAAATCAAATGAGAGAGAGAAGGAATTCACTTTCCATCAAACTCATTTTGACAGCTGACCTTTGACCCTACACCATCAATCATACTCGTTTTGACGGGTGCCCCGCCCCTCAAGATGACGTAACAATTTAATATCAATTTTATGTATAAAGGGTATAAAGGGTCAAAGGTCACTGATACATTGTTAACATGTTCTTGATAATCTACATTTTTCATGTTATTTCTGTAGTTTAAGTTATAAACGGACCAATCAGATGCCTCAATATACGCATGTTGAAAGTTCAAAATGTTTGACAGATTCTCCTGAGCTCAGTCAGTGGTGGGGGTGTGGCCTTCAAACAAGCTCCTTCCTGATTGACCAGAGTGGTTGCCATAGAAACGTGGACTCAGACTTACTCTGACTAGTTTCTGCTCACTGACGCCGTCTGTTTCCAGCACGGCGCCGTCTCTATCCCAAAGAATGGCGACTGAAATGACTACATTTGGTTGGAGCTATAAAAATAAGTCTGGAGGATGTCCATTCGGTCCAGTTTACATATACAGTCGATGATGGGCCCAGGACTGATGTAGCACTAAAAGACAACGAGGTTTGAGGATCCATAAGGTGGTCTGTCAAGGAAATTAAATACTTTATTATAATCCTAACTGCTGTTTTACTTTTCTTTATGTCTAAATTCTGTGTGAAAAGAGTCTGAAGAAGCTGCTCTTTAACACAAACACAAAACTTTCCACTCTGGGAAGTTCTTTCTGGTTGTCTTGTGAAAGGAAGTTCTCAGGAAGTATCTGGAGTGTCAGGATTACTTCAAGTGAATTTATCAGTAACTGTTGTTGTCTTTGTTTAGAAAAGCAGCTTATGCAACGAAAAACATGTTAACTCTCCATTTTTATTTGCAAAGTAAACCTTAGACTCACTTTCCCAATTGTAGATCAGGGTAAAGCTGAATAAAAGAGGAGGTCTTGTAGTGGAGAGCTCAGAGCTGGTCTGGCCCTGAACGTTGTCTGTCATTGATCTCCTCCAGAGAAGTTGCTCTCCCGTGTCTCGTCTCGTTTATTCAACCGATTGTAATTTCAGAGTAACTCTAACATGGTCTGGGTTGAAATGGGGTTTGTCTTGTGTGAGAAGATGCCAGCAGCTCATGATGTGATGAGGGAGGAGATACAGAGGAGGACGTGGAGCCGAGCATGTTACCAGCGTCAGTGCACCACAACCTGCGGCTGAACGCTCACGCACAGCGCCGCCCAGCTGCAGGTTCAGTGATGTTTCAGCCAGCTGCTCCAGCTGAAGCTGTGAGGCTGCAGGTCTACAGACTCACCCCCTTCCAAATCCTGAGTCAGAAGGAAGCCTCCGTCCTGCAGCAGCTCCTCCCCGCTCCCCCGGTCTCTGCTGATTCTGCTGCTTCCTTCGTTCTTCAGGTCGCCTGTGACACCATGCTGGGGGGGTCGGACCTGCTGACCAACCTCCGGGACGCTGCAGGTACTGATCCGCTCTGAGGGTTTGGCAGTAAGAGTCTACAGAGCTTCAGCGCTGCCTTGCTTCGTCCCTGCAGGGATGGTGTATAACTCCTCTGGGCTGCTGCCCTGCTTCGACCCGTACCGTCTGTATGTGGAGTGTGCAGACCCCACAGGCTGTGGACTGGGCTTCAACAGCCTGGCCTGGGACTATCAGGTACCCCCTCAGTGCCGGCAGCATGTGATGCTGTGGGTGCAGCTGATGCATCTGTCTGCACTGACGCTCCTCTGCCTGTTCCAGTTGGGATGAAGCTTAGTGTTGGTTGTCATGACGATCAGAGCAGACGTTTCTTCCTGCAGGCCTGCACAGAGATCGAGATGTGCTATGAGAGCAACAACGAGACGGACATGTTCCCCCCCATGACCTTCACCCCTGAGGCCCGCCAGCTGTACTGCTCCAAGCGCTGGGCCGTGCAGCCCAGGCCCGGCTGGCTCCGGATCCAGTTCTGGGGAGACGGTGAGTCTGGAGAAAACTGAACTGAAATGTTCTGACGGACTTCAGACTGACCGTAGATGTGCTGCCTGTGCTCAGATCTGTCCACTGCCAGCAACATCATCTTCTCTAACGGAGACCTGGACCCGTGGGCCAATGGGGGGGTGAGTGTTTAGACCAGGGGGGTCAAACTCAATCGCACTAAGAGCCAAAATCCAAAACACACCTTAGATCACGGGTCGAACAGGATTAACAGTTATTCAACACTCTAAAACTACATTTTTAAAACTTGAAAACTGTAACTTTTTACCATAATTATAAACTAGATATATAGCGTTACCTGTGATAATGCTAGTGTGAATGCTGGAAGATGAATGTTGCCGCTGAAAATGCTAAGTGCTGATAGCTGAAAATGCTGAAATTGATAGCTAAAAACACTTAAGTTGATAGTCAGCTAAAATATTAGCTAA
Organism: Oryzias javanicus; assembly: GCA_003999625.1. NCBI lineage: Eukaryota > Metazoa > Chordata > Actinopteri > Beloniformes > Adrianichthyidae > Oryzias > Oryzias javanicus. The sequence goes on from CM012445.1 coordinate 30,741,187, forward strand.
ATGCCAAATCAGCCTAAAAAACAAACAAACAAAAAAACAAATAATAATAATACATTTTATTTAAAAGCGCCTTTCAGGTTCTCAAGGTCGCTTTACAAAGAAACGCTAAAAACACTCATGTAAAACAAATAGGTTAAAACTAAAGTATAAGCGGAAAACAGAAGATGCTATGAGTAAGCTTGTCTGAACAGGAAGGTTTTGAGTTGTGATTTGAAAGTTGTTTGAGAGTCCAGGTTTCTGAGATCAGGGGGAAGAGAGTTCCAGAGTTTGGGGGCAGAGCAGCTGAAAGCTCCGCCTCCCATGGTGCAGAGGCGGGGCAGGGGAACAGACAGGCGAAGGGAGGATGAGGACCACAGGGAGCGAGACGTGTGGGGATGTTGATTAGTCCAGACAGGTATGGAGGGGAGAGGTTGTGGATGGCCTTGAAGGTGTGCAGAAGGATTTTGAAGTTGATGCGTGACTGGACCGGGAGCCAGTGCAGGTGCTGTAGAACAGGAGTGATGTGGTGGTGAAGAGGGGTTCCAGAGATGATCCGAGCTGCAGCGTTTTGAACCAGTTGAAGTCTATTGATGGATTTCTTGGGAAGACCGAAGAGGAGGGAGTTGCAGTAGTCAAGGCGGCCGGTGACGAGGCTGTGGACCAGGATGGAGGCTGAGTGAGGGGTGAGGGAGGGACGGAGACGCTTGATGTTACGGAGGTGGAAGAATGAGGACCGGGTGATGTTGCTGATGTGGGTCTGAAAGGACAAAGAGCTGTCGAGGACGACACCCAAGCTTTTTACCTGTGATGATGAGATGACTGGGGAATCGTCAATGGAAAGTGTCAGGGAGTTGAGTTTAGAGAGGATGGATCTGGTGCCAACAAGGAGAAAACCAACCCGGTCTCAGTGAAATGCGTCCCTATTCCACGGCTTTGCACCCTCGGAATACCGTGCTTAGTATACGCCAAACACGGTTTTTGCGTGCATATGATACGCAGTTGCAGCCCATTCAAAACAACAGGAACGGCTTTTAGGTTTCGTTTTGATCACGTGGTAGGATGTTTAGGTTTCTCCAGATCAGGTGACTGATCACGTGACTTTTGAGTTTCTGTCCGGCACCGGAGATCCACTCTTTTTCTGGTGGAAAATCCCTCAGAATAAAATATTTTGTGGACTAATCTTTATTTTGGTAATATTTCTAGCGAGAAATGTGCCCGTTCCTATCACGACATGCATTTATTTTGGACATACAGCTCGTAGTTTGTCTGTTTTGCTTGACTTTTCGGGCTCAAAAATCGTAAAACAGCAACGTTCTGGGTGCACGGAAACAATCACGGAACCGGACGATCAGCAGGATTTGGGACCCGACCCGCATCGGTGCCGGGTCAAGGTTAGGGTTAGGGAAGGTTCGGAGAACCCGCCCGGAACCGTTTTAATCGGGCCCCGAATGACTTCTGTAAAGCTAGAACGTGTTCAATCTTACCAGTACTTCCGGTCCAGGAGACGGTCAAACGTGATCCCGAAACGAAGATTATCAAACATAAAATAATTATCCTTTAATTTCTGCCTCATAAACAAACACAAATGTAGGTTATTTTAAGTGACAATAACGAGGGAGGCTTTCAGACAAAATGAATAAAGTAAAACACAATTGTGTTAATTTTTTTACTATTATTATTTTTAATATATTATTTTTAATATAATAATAATAATTATTATTATTATTAGTGGCAGTAGAAGTAGCAGTATTAATTTTTTATTATTGTTGTTATTATTATTATTATTATCATCATTATTGTTATTATATAAAAAAATAATAATAAAAAGAATGACATAAACAAAATCCAATTGATACATAAATACATTGTTGATCCGCAAGATCAACAGACTCCAAGTTTTAATGATTCTTGAAAGTTGAAGGGGTCAAGAGAGAATCTCACTATTCAGACATTTTTTTATTCTATATTAAAATTCATCCATCAACATTCATCTTCAGCAATCAAATTCAGCTTACAGGATTCATACCAACATTTTTGCAGGTGATGCCATTAATATTTAATTCATAATTGTATTAAAAAGTTACAGTTTTAAAGTTTTAATAAATGTATTTTTAGTGTGTTTCAATAAATGTTTATCCCGTTTGGCCCAAAAAAAAAGACGTGTTTTGGATTTTGCCCCCTGTGCGACTGAGTTTGACACCCCTGGTCTACGGCATTCAAAAAGCTTTAGGATATTTGGAGAATTACTGTCAATTTTCACTAGAGATTGGGTGGGAAGCGATTTTGGTGCGAAATAAACAAAGTCGTTTTGGGGCTGACTATGTAATTGTTTTGATTTACATTGTACCAAATGTGTGTAAATAATATCCTAATTTTTTTGTGAATAGTTACTTTTAACTTCTTATCAGACCACAGGTCAAAGAGATGGGAGGCTTTAAACAAATTATTTATTAATAAAATAATGATATAAATGAATATGAGCTCTGGTTATTGCTAAGAATTGATAAATGAACAGGTTTTTTTAGATTTTAAATTGGTAAAGTTGACAGTGCTGTAAAATTGACAAACTCGTTTTTCGGAAACTTAATTATTAGAACTTCAGATTCTTGTATGCTTGTGTTTAATGTAATCTGTTGGTGACAAGGACTTTAGACTCTGCGTAGTAACAACTCCTAGTTTGTACATTTTAAGAAGTTTAGAGGATTGTTCCAAACAACAATGATCACTCATGGTTTGTTTGATCAGACCTCCCTGAAACATAGACAACGTTTAAGTAATCTACATGAATAGACATCAATTGGAGCTTAACTTTGTCGACTTTGCTGCTAACAGAGTAAAATTTCAACCGTCTCCTCCTAAAATGTGCAGTACATTTATGGGATGTATCATGACTACTGCGAAGAAATATAGTCTAACCTTCCAAATTTTGAGTTCATACCAAAGCTATTTCACATTTTTTAAATGTATAGATGAATTTTGAATTTACAGAGGTCCCACACTTCAACGGCGACGTATGTATCAATTCTAATGAGAGCGACCCATCAGCAGGTTTTACAGGATCCACGAGCTTGAAGCCCCATCGAGGGTTATCCAGGCTCTTCAGGGTCAGTGCTGTTTCGTTTTTTCATATATTTTTCAAATGTAATTAAGTTTATTACAAACAGCAGGTGACCTGTCCCACCTTGAACACTCTACTACACGATCACTCTGTTCCCTGCGCTGCTTTGAGACTTTCAAATCACTGCCTCATGTCATCCCAACCGACAGAAGAAAGCTGAAATCAGCTGAACCCAAAGTGAAGACTGTTAAGAGATGGACGGATGAGTCCAAGATGCAAAATGCAAAAGATTGGAACACCTAGATCAGTTTTTGTGAGGACATGCCTGCAGACCAAAACCTTCTGCAAATTCAACAACATCAAACAATGGTTTACACAGCTGCGGCAAAACAACAAGGACAAGGAAGAGGCCTAAAGGAGTGGGGTCGTGACCTTTAGAAATAGGTCAAGATGAAAAAAGAAGATTAAGGCAGCTAAAATGACCAACACTGCAAAGATAACAGAGCAGTTTCTCTGCCAACAACTGCAGTTTGTTAAGTTCTGCAGACCCTCATGAAAAAGAGATGCCCCACCCCACCCTGCAGAGAGCTGCCACCATAACGACTTCTATTCAGGTTCTAAAGGAACATAGCATTCCCTCCCCCATCAATCATAATCATTGACTTGTCTCAACTTCCTTCAGACTGGACACCTAACCTGGACTGAGGATCTGATGTACATCAACAGTTTCAGAAGCAGAAGATCAGGAGGTTCCGACCTGATGGAGTGTCTCCATCCTGTCTGGAACGTTTGCTCTGACCAGCTGCCTTCAAAGTTTCACCTGTCTCTTCAACAGATCCACCATCATCCATTCCCTAAGAAGTCCTCTCTCACGTGATTAAATGAACGCAGACGATGCAGTCAACACAGCTCTCCACTACATCTGACACCACCTTGACTCTGCAGGGAACTATGCATGATCCTGTTTGTGGCCTTCACGCTCTGCATTTATACCATCATCCCAGAGCTCCTCCATCAAAACGTCACTGTGCTTTCCTCCACTTGTTAGAACGGGAAACGGAGCGTCTAGTCCTTTGGTGCAGCCAAAGCCACCCGAGCTGAACATACTTAAAACTGTAGAGATGACAGTGGACCTCAGGGAGAGAACACAACCCCCCATCCTCTTCACACAATTCTGAACAGAACAGTCCCTTTATAGACCCATACGCGTTCTTAGGGTCCACTTTTTTGAGGACCTTAAGTGAACCACCCAGGTGGAGAAAGGCCCAGCAGAGGTTGGACTTCCCGTGATAGCTTAAGAAGTGACTGAAAAAACTTGTGTCAGGAGCTGCTGACCATCTTCTACACTGCCTTAATCCATTCTGTTCTGACCACATTCATTTTGGATCTGCAAGCAGGGACTGACTGAAGAGAATCATAAGATCTACTGAGACCTGTGTCGGAAATTTATTGTTTATTAATTGAACCAAAAGCAAAAGAAAATCACTTCAAAATCTTGAATGTTATTTATCCATCTAATATAAACTTCATAATATTTTAAATATTGACAAAAATATGGACACTTCTTGCAGCAACGACAAATAAACAGTTTATCAACTGTTTTATTCATTGTTTTTAAAAATGGTAGAAATCTAAATTTTTCTGTTTGATTTTCAGTGCTGGTTAACTTTCAATAGTGTTCATTTTACATTTCAAAACGATTAGATTTGGTCTAAAAACAGAAAACCAAAAAGCAAAACTTGGTATTACTACTTTAATAATACTTGAAAAATTTGATAAATAAATGTTGTTTTTTGACAGTGCCACTAGTTCTTGTTGGTTTCAAACATGAATTACTTATGTAACTAGGCCTGTCTTATTTGAATTTTTAGAACACATTCTTAAAATAGTTAATAGACCTAGCGTCCTTTGTTACCGCCATAGCAACATAAAATTCCATTGCCATTATGTAGTTGAGACACCTGAAATAATGTACATTAAAAAGACTACGTCTTGAACACAAAAGAAGTAATAATTGAAAAACAACTGTGTCTAATTGAACAGTGCTCAAAACACAGCCAAGTGTTTATACATCCTAAAATATGTTAAATTCCCTCCAAAACCCAGGTTATGTCCTCCATATTTTGTTCTTGCCACTAGAAGCTTGCCCTGTGAATAAACGTGACTAGTTTATGAGGCAGAAATCACAGGAACATTATTCTGATGGTTTAGAATCTGTGTTCTGAGATTATTTTAATCTGCTAGACCGGAAGAAATCAGACAGCGCTACGTTACATTTATGTTTCATCCTATGGACATCCTCTGATATTTTATTAAACCAAGTATACAACAGACATAAACCTGTATCATCTGTCTGTCATCTGGACTATGGACTTAATCATCACTCGTCCCTCAGCTCTATATGAATGAACTCAGCTCTATATGAATGAACTCTACTCATATATGCAGTTTTAGCAGCTAACTTTTCTTTAACCGTTTTGGTATCGCCTGTCCGTCCTGGGATGGGATCTCTCCCTCATGTGGGAATCCCTAAGGTTTCTTCTTTTTTTTCCTGACTCAGGTTTTTTTTAGGAGTTTTTCCTTACCGCGAGGGAGGGTCTAAGGACAGGGATGACCTGTTCTTTATAGTCTGTTTAGTTTTTACCTATTGTGCATATTTTATGACTCCATCTGTGCATCTGTAAAAACTGCAGGCATGAAGCCCAATGAGGCAAATTGAATTTGTGATATTGGGCTATATAAATAAAATTGAATTGAATTGAATTGAATTGTATCAATAACATTTTAAGAAATAATAATAATAAAAAATGTTCCCTGAATAGTGAGATTCTCTCTTGACCCCTTCAGCTTTCAAGAATCGTAAAAACTTGGAGTCTGTTGATCTTATGGATCAATAATTATTAATATTTATTTATTATTGATATAATAATAACAACAACAACACCATTATTATTATAATCATGTTTTAATAATAACAATTATATTACTTTTTATTAATAATAATAGATTAATACTGCTACTACTACCACTAATAATAATAATTATGATGATAATAATAAAATAAAAAGAACAGTAAAAAAAATAACACAATTGTGTTTTACTTTCTTCATTTTGTCTGAAAGCCTCCCTCGTTATTGTCACTTAAAATAACCGACATTTGTGTTTGTTTATGAGGCAAAATTAAAGGATAATTATTTTATGTTTATACCTTCGTTTCGGGATCACGTTTGACCGTCTCCTGGACCGGAAGTACTGGTAAGATTGAACACGTTCTAGCTTTACAGAAGTCATTCGGGGCCGATTAAAACGGTTCCGGGCGGGTTCTCCGAACCTTCCCTAACCCTAACCTTGACCCGGCACCGATGCGGGTCGGGTCCCAAATCCTGCTGATCGTCCGGTTCCGTGATTGTTCCGTGCACCCCAGACGTTGCTGTTTTACGATTTTTGAGCCCGAAAAGTCAAGCAAAACAGACAAACTACGAGCTGTATGTCCAAAATAAATGCATGTCGTGATAGGAACGGGTACATTTCTCGCTAGAAATATTACCAAAATAAAGATTAGTCCACAAAATATTTATTCTGAGGGATTTCCACCAGAAAAAGAGTGGATCTCCGTGCCGGACAGAAACTCAAAAGTCACGTGATCAGTCACCTGATCTGAGAGAAACCTAAACATCCTACCACGTGATCAAAACGAAACCTAAAAGCCGCTCCTGTTGTTTTGAATGGGCTGCAACTGCGTATCATATGCACGCAAAAACCGTGTTTGGCGTATACTAAGCACGGTATTCCGAGGGTGCAAAGCCGTGGAATAGGGACGCATTTCACTGAGACCGGGTTGGAGAAAAATATAGGTTAGCCAAATCAGCTAGCATGTAGCTGAAATAATAGCTAAACTTCAAAACATCCTAAAAAAACTGAAAAAAGCCTAAATTAACTAAAAACAGCAAGTATGTAGCTGAAGGTAAGCTCCAAAATAGCCTAAAAAAATCCTAGTAAATGCCAAATAGTCCAAAAAGCTAGCAGAATGACATTATTTTAAACTGTAACTTTTTAACTTAATTATGAACAATAAAAGGGCAGGAATATTATTCCAGAATAAATTAACTTAAACCTTAAATACCTTACACTATTTTACTCTTCATAAAAATATATTTTGTCAAAATTATACAAGTTAGAAATAAATCAAGATAACATTGGATCATTAATAACAATAAAATGAAATGAACTGGAGGGCCGGATCCTTGATGACACACATGGTTTGGATGGATCCTTTGACGGCGTTTCTGTCTGCCCCTCCTCACCTCCTCTCTGTCACTCAGGTGCGGAAGTCCCTGAGCCCGTCCCTGATCGCCATCAACATCTCAGACGGCGCCCATCACCTGGACCTCAGGTAGAACGTACCTCCTGTGTGCGGTGCAGCTTTCTAGACCAGTCTGAGTGCATTTCCTCTCTGTCTCGTCACGCAGAGGCTCCAACCCCGCTGATCCAGAGTCAGTCGTCAAAGCCAGACAGATGGAGGCGGAGCTTATCGCAGCATGGGTGAAGATGGAAAGGGTTCGATTACAGCGGTGACACTGAGACGTCGCTCTCACCTGTGGAAGCACACCTGTGGATCGAGTGACAGCAGGAGGAACCAACCAATCAGAACACGTTCTTTCATAAAGAACAGCGAATGTTTGAATCATCAAACTTTATTACACGCCACAAATCACCCAAACAGACAGACAACTTCTCATTTATTGACTCAGACACAAATGTAATCAATAAAAATGATTTTTAAACTATATATATGGGTTTTTGTCTCGGAGATGAAAGCCACTCCCACATCAACAGTACTTCTATATGGAAGAAAGGACATGAAAGAAGCTCCTCCCTCCTAATAGAAACAGCTGATGTGGCGTTTCTTACCCCAAACAGTTTGTGGGGTTGGAGTCCAAGCAGACGCCACTTTCATTTCAGCAGGATAGAGGTGTGTGTGTTTCACAGCGGCCTGTTAGAAGATTCCCTTTAAGAATATTTCACATCACATGGTTTACATTAGGCTTTTCAAGTGTCAGCGTCACAGGAATGGCTTCTCTTTGAAGTCAACGGAGGAAAATAAACTTTTTTTAGCCCAAAAGTTAAAGACAGACAGGAGTCAGAGCCCTTAGATGCAGACGAAGACGACGTCAGGAAAAACAAATCGCCACCACCGTGTAACCTCAGCTTAAACCCAGTGCTCGCCGTCTGAAGGCACACGAGACGGGAAACACGCCGTACAATCATTTCAATCCTGAAGAGGAGAGCTCGCTCTGATATATTATAGTATATATTAGTCTTTTTCCTTCAACCACAACCCCCCACCTAAAGTACAGAAACCCAAAAGCATTGGTCCTCAGGAACTGGAGTGAGGAGGACGTCTGGAAAACGGACAAAAGAGCGGCGGTAACCCTTTAACACCTGAGGCGTCACCGGTGACGCTTAAACACAAAATCTTGAACATAGTAACTGGGGCTGCCAGGACCCGTCGACTGATCGACTATTGAAATAGTTGACTGATTTAATAACAGACTAGTCGTTCTATTAAATCGTATGGAGTGAGAGTGTTGTGAAGCTGAACGTTATAACAGCATTCTGCTAGCTGTATGGATATTTATCAAGGGTTTTTAGGCTAATTTGGAGCTTAGCTAATATTTTAGCTACATACAAGCTGTTCTGGCTAATTTAGGCTAATTTTTCAGTTTTTTTAAGCAATTTTGGAGTTTAGCTAATATGTTAGCTGCATGCTAACGGTTTTGGCTAATATAAGATTTCTTTTTTGCTTTTTAAGCCATTTTGCATTTAACAAATTCTTTAGCTGGCTATCTACTTCAGCATTTTCATCAACCAATTTCAGTATCTTCAGCGGCCAAATTCATCTTCCAGCATTCACTCTAGCATCATCACAGATAATGCTGTATATCTAATTCTTAGTTCAAAGCTAATGAAGGTTAAGACGTGTGCTTTATACCCAGTTTGCGCATGACCCGATTAGTCGACTAATCGGAAAAAATAATCTGTTAACAGTCGACTACTAAACTAATTGTGTGTGGCAGCACTGTGGCAGTAACTATTCAACTATTAACAGAATCAATATTGTGAAGGAGAAAAGCAGCTTTTCTCCTTCACAATATACTGGAACTATATTGATCATGTTAACAGTTGAAAAGTTACAATAAATCAAGTCCTCAGGAGGAACCAGAACCTTCTGAAAACTTCTCACCCTGACCCTGGGACAGGAGGACCCCTCCCCATGCGTTGCTTTCTTACAGTAAGGTGACAGAGGTGTTTTAAGGGTTTAAAATGCTGACACAGCATTTTCTGCATGATGCAAATGCCTGAGGCGCATCAGAACTGCAGAGGCACTTTGAAGAAGTGGCTCAGGTTACCACGGCATCATTCCTACGACTACAGCTTTAAAACAACAGAAGGACCAGCATCACTTTGCAGGTTGAAATGTATATCAGCTCCTCCAGTTCCTGTGAGTAAATCCAAGGATTCAGTTGGAGATGTGGACTGTCCTCCTTCCAGTTCCAGCAGATAAAGGCTTTCATGTGACTTTAGAAATCTGTTAGTCAAAAGTGGCAGTAAAAATGTGGAAAACCAGCTTCATCACAGTGTTTGAGTCTCCAGAGACGGCAGTAGATGTTGAAGAAAGCTTCACATCACAAGTCCACCCCCCAAAAACATCACAAAAACCGTTCAGGAAACGGCAAACGTCTCTTCAGAGCTCAACAGTTCAGAAGCTCTCAAACTTTCAGATTAACCGTCAGCTTTACAGCTCCTGATTGCTTCAAAGATAAATAATTAGTGCTTCTGAAAATATATTTGTTGAGTACAAAAACAAATGTCCAGTTTGGCCATTTTCCACCATGATTAGCAGATCCTCTGGTCTCCTCCAGTCTGAGCTGGACGGTCCGCTGCAGGCAGAATGGCTTCACTTCATCACTGATCGAATGCTGTTCAACAACCTGTTCTGATAGAAAAGTGTCTGCTCAGGAAGAAAAGCACTGGAGGATCATCACTTATTCTTTCTTTGAAAAAAAAAAACAAACAACAGGCATCAAATAAATAAATGAGGTTTTTCCAGAAGACCAAAGGTCAGGGTGACGGGTTGGAGTGGGGTCACACAGAGGAGGGCCACACAGGGAGGGGGTGTGCTTCCGTGTTGAAGACGTATTGGTCCAGGCTGATGAGGCTGCTGTCGTCTGAGAAGAGCAGGTAGAAATACTTCAGCGTCTCTCCCAGGAAGAAGCTCTCCATCTTGTCTCTGGGGCTGGGATACTCGGGTTCCCGCACGTTGTTGATGGAGGTGTAGCCCCCAGAGGACACCTGAGGACGAGGACACGTTTGTTCAAGCTGAGCATTTCTGGGCGTTCACTTCTTCCAAAAACATCAGATTATAGTAATGAGAAGAGTGAAGAGATGAACGAGAGATGTGAAAACATCTCTTTGTGATGGGTTTGCTGTGGGGATGTAACCATTCACTCAAACAACGACGCGATTCAAATCAGTTTTAAAGTCACAATTTCGACTTCTTACGATTTTTTTTTCAACACAATTTGTTTTCTTTTTGCCGCTTACATCAAACTCCTACTAACAGAAAGGATTCAATAAAAAATAATCAGTTATATAAAATAATGAAATGATCTTAAATCCTTTCATACTCGGTTCATGTTGTGTTCCACATGTAACGAATCACTCTGCACCCGTGCCCACTCAGTGAAACCCCCTCCCAGCCCCTGGGTGCACACTCGCCCGTGCTCACACTCGGCGCAAATAACCGTTCACGCGCAGCTTGCAGAGAAAAGAAGACACAGAGAACTAGACACAGAGTTAAATTACTGCCATAAATCCCCCACGAGCTTATATCAAACTCCACGCATGCAAGGGGCGTTCCGCGGGCGCGGGACAGTCCACGCCCGTTCCTCTACTCCTGCTCGCTCGTGAAACCTCTTCTCCACTCGTGGGAGTATTCTTACGCCTCTAAAACTAGTTCCGCCCCCTCGTGGAGGACTGTGCACCAGTGGAGCTTCTCCTGCGTGCTCGTGTGAAACTTGTGGAAAAAAACGCCCACAAATCACTTGTTTTTTAAATGAATACTGAAAATAAAATGGGGGTAGGGGGGTGCTTTATTTATTTATCAAGTTTTAAACTTCTCTAAATATACAATAATACAAAGAATCTTTGATGTGGTATTTTTGAATGAACGTTTAAATTCGTTTTCTAAAAGTTTCTCTGTCTGTGTTTTCCCCATCCTGTGATCGAACACTTTTCTTAGAAAATTAAGGAAACAGTGGTGAAGCTGCGTCGTCACCCATGACTGTAGTCACGATAGATTGGTCAAAGTTGCAGTAAAGTTGAAATGAAAATGCAACGTTGTAGGCTGAGCAAAAAATATCAGCTTTGCTTGAATTTGTGTTAATAATCGTGATCACAACATCACAAAATTCTGGAAGGACTGACTTATGTAAAACTTTTAATTCCGAAGGAGAAATCCCCAGGAGGACAGAGCAGATGAAGAACATGCAGCCAGTCCGTGATGCACACACACTCATAGCGAGCCTGCATGAAGAAATGTCATCAGCTCTGCATTTTCTAAGTTTAGGCCCAGGCCGAGACAAACCAATTTTCTGCACTGATGAATATGTTGGAGAGTTTGAATCTGTTTTTAACTGATTCATGAAGAATTGTTACATCCTTAGTTTACTGTGAACATTGTGAAACAATACCTAACATTCATTATACATCTTTTCCTGTGCTGGGAGCATTTCAGAAGGTTTCTCTCAGAGGTTCGCAGTCACAGACCTTCGTGTATTTGTTGAAGCTCTGGAGGATCTCCCAGCCCCAGTCCTGGTACTTCTGCTCCTTTGTGAGCCTGTACAGGTAGAAGAGACTCTCCACCGTCTCTGGGCGCAGCAGGTTGTGTCTGTCTGCCAGCTGTCAAAACATAAACCCACAGAAGTGTGCTCAAACTCTACAGATCGCTGGATGAACTGCAGAATGACAGAGGGGAGTTTAGCTGCACACGTTAACACTGGAGCTCCAGTGTTGAGTTCTTTGAAAGATTTTCACTTTTTAATGTTAGAACAATCAATGGAATTCCAGTAGATTCTGAAGGAGAAAAGCGGCTCATTGAGTCTTCAGAATCTACTGGAAGTACTGTATGTTGATCGTGTTCATGTTTGAAAGCTGTTCCGTACTGACACTTTCACAAACTCCTGATCAATAACTCTTCTCTCTCTCACACATACCTTCACATCGATGTCTCTGGTGCTGCCCTGGTGCATGTTGAAGTAAACGATCTCTGGACTGAGGCCTGTCTCCATCTGGGCGTACATCTGGTAGCAGGTCTCCATCAGCTGTTTGGCCAAATCCATGTGTTCAGGAGGAAGGCCGTTGTGAGCGCCGAGCGCCAGAGTTCCGGGCAGGAAGCAAACCAGATGATCCTGAAAAAGCAACCTTTTCCAGATCACTGAACGCTTAAAAAGGTCTCACTTCCTACGTTCAAAATGTTTTGACAAATTCTCCAGAGCACGCTTTCAGTAGAAAGGGGTGTGTCCTTCCAACAAGAAGAATGGTTGCCATAGAAATGTCAATTTAAACCGATTTGGACCAATCACAGCTTACTGAGGTCGTCTGGTTCCAACATGGCGACATCCATATCCCAAAATAATGGCAGCTGAAAAGACTTCATTTGGTTGGAGCTGGACGTAAAGCATTTTCAATGGGTGACATCACACTCACTCGGTGCAGCTCTCAGATACAGTCACAGATTTGTCCTACAGACTTTCTCATGATCTCAAACAGGAAGAAGCACATTTTCTCCCAACAGGAAGTCTTCCTGAGGCACGGCCTTTAGCTGGCTAGCATGATGTAGCTGTTACATCCTGTTTTTATCTAAATCACATGAAGCGCCGTCACTGGATCTGTCCAAACCACGTGTTGAAGTCAAGGCCCGGGGGCCGGATCATTGCATCCGGTCCCTCGCATCGTTTTATTTCATCGTTATTAATGTCACCATGTTATCTTACACATATTTCTAACTTGTATAATTTTGGCAAAATATATTTTTATGGAGTGTAAAATATTGAAGTTATTTAAGGTTTAAAGTCCTCCTATAAGAATTGTTTTCATGTTAAAAAAAAAAAGTTTCCAGTAGTTTTTAATTATGATTTTATGATGTTAATCTGAAGCCTCTCTTTCTGAAATCTCCTCTGAGGGGGCGTGGCTTTTGGAGCTGAGCTGAGTAGCTCCGCCCCTGATCCCCCCCTCTAATTATGATAGCTCTGTGTCCCACTAGCATAAATATTCACAGCTGCTTCATAGAAATATCCATCAATTTGGGTAATGTCCAGCCTGTGAGTTGAAATATCGCGATAGTTCGATATGTTGTTCCAGCTCTAATGTGCAGCAGAGCTGTTGTGACGTAAAGAAGGATCCTCAATTCAGTGTCTGTCTGTTCCATTGACAGAGATTTAAAAGGAGAAATACTCGAAAAAGCAAAAACAAAAAGATTTCTTATTACGTTTGTTCTTCTTTATAAGGAGAATGCCACACAGACATGTTAAAAACTCAAAAAACAGGATTTTCATGGGAGGGGGACTTTAAGTTAATTTATTCAGGAATAATATTTTAAATATTTTTAAAAATGAAGTTTTAGAGTGTTCAATAAATGTTTAGCCTGCAACATAAGATATGTTTAGGATTTTAGCTCCCTGTGGGATTGAGTTTGACACCCTGGATTTAAACTGATCACTTCAGGTTATTTGGATGTTTCACCTGAAACTCCAACACTAAAACATGACACTGAGCTTCAATGAAAATCCTTCCAATGCTTTACTGACCATTTTCGGACTGAACTGGCCGTGGGAAAGCTCTCCAACGAAGGTCAGGCCTTTGGGTGAAGACTTCTGCAGCAGGTTTTTCTTCACTCCCTCTATGGCCTGCAGATAATCCTCAAGGAACCTGGAATCATTCCGGACAGAGCAGTGTAAGTGCTCACTCACACCCCCATCCTGTCAGACAACAGCAGCCTGACCCACAAACACACACAACCTGCTTTCACAGCAAAAGACAGACAGCAGCAGTTCCCTCAGGTTGCGGAGACTCACTGGTGCTCCTTCTTGCCTCCCTGGATCCACTGCTTCAGCAGGTATTCGTAGTAGCTGTCTGCTCTGGCCCCCAGAGTGTAGATGCCCTGATGAGTGAACTGTCCGCTGTTTGTGTTGATGAACATGGGCACCAGGCCGTCCAGCTTTCCATTCAGCTTGTTGACCTGCGTCATCACTTCATCCACTGCATTCTGAACACAGCAGAGGTGTCACACAGGCACCTGCACATCTCAATTCAACTTCTACATTAGAAGAGGAACCCTCCTCATGCTTTAGTCGGGTGAAAACAGAACCAGGGTTCTGCGGTGCTGCTGGGTCAGTCACCTGGTACCGAGGGTCCTGGGTGAGGCGGGAGAGTTCCCTGAACTCCAGCTGGATGCTGGTGACCTCAGCAACAGTGCTGTCTGACGTCCACCGAGGGGGGTGTGCTGTGCCTTTGCCGATGTTTACGTCAGAGTAGGGGATCTTGGAGGGGGTGTTGAAGGCTGGCATCAGCCTGGAGCCGATGTCTTTCTGTGGAAAAACCAAAGCCCCGCTGAGTTCATGTTTTTCAGCCCAAATCGAAGCCCTGCACCCATCCCATCACTGCAGTTATTGGGGTTCTGCTGATCCAGCCGCTTCACATCAGTGTGGCCATTGAGCCAGGTAAGTTTTAGACCCCTGCAGTCATTTTCATCCTTTTTTAAAAAGTAACAAACAACTTCTTCAGGATTATTTAGGAGACTGCAATCAGCCCCTCCCACATCCTACCGCACTAAACTAATACTAGGGCTGGGTTGTTAAAAATTGATTTATCGATTTGAGTTTAACAAGTCCATAATTGATTAATAAAAATATAGACTGATTTGGCACATCAAGCTAAAGTCTGCTAGCTTGATGCTAACGTGTGATGCTAACGGTTTTCTATAGACGTCTAATACTAACTAGGGGTGTAACGGATCACAAAACTCACGGTTCGGATCGTGTCACGGTTTTAGGGTCACGGTTCGGATTATTTTCGGATCAATGAAAAGTTTGAAAAAAAAAAAACAACAAAAAACAACAATCTAAAAGCTACATTAATTTTTGGAAACGCTTCAAATCAAATATTCAATAAGCATTTAAAGCACTTCACACACAATATTTATATATGCAACATCAAAACATTTGGTCATTGAAGCCTATTATAAAAAAAATATCTTTAAACTTTGAACACAAACAAAATGGAGAAACCTGTAGTTTCTGATTATATTTACATGTTTTTAGACCAAATCTACAAAAACTGAGAATAGTGTTGAAAATACTAAATCTATCTGGTTTATCCCTTAAAATTAAACCATAAATAAAACAGTTAAAATTATGTTTTGGTATTAATTGTTTTATTGAAACGAACTGTGGGAACATTCAAATCCTTTAAATAACAATTATCTGTAAAATGTGGCACTTTTCCTGGTGATTTTTGACATCTTTGGCCTTCCATACAATCGTTCGGTGACGGCACCAGCAGGTCTGTTACGGAGAAGCAGCTTTCTCCAGTGCTGCTGCTGCTGCTGCTGCTTTTAACTGGGAGATTCTTTGAACCCAGTAATGGAAACGTGTACTGATAAAATAAACCTGAAATGTATCGATCCGTGTCTTTCATTATGAAGTCCAGAAGAGTTTTAGACAGAAGCTCCTCCCACACGCAGCTTCAGATGAACAGATTTATGATAACCATGAAGCAGCTACTTTAGGATTTGCCGACAAAGAGGATTTACATGAACTTGACGAGAATTCCATTTGATGTGAACGCTCGGTTGACCTAAACATACATTGTTGACTGAATCAACCTCTTTATGAATATATTCTTTCCAAACTATCAATAATCTCCATCTATCTATAAAGTCTATCCAAACTCTTTTGATTAAATGTTTTTAAAGTAACTATTTCTAAAACACTGTTTTTTACTCATTCTTTCTTCTTCTTCTGGATTAAGGTGTAATGCTACAGCATGATCTCCACCTAGTGGTCAAACTGAAACGTCCTCCAGGAGAAGCAGAACAATGTTTCCAATAGGGCTGCCACGATTAGTCGACTAATCGATGACTAATCAACTATTAAAATAGACTAATTTAATAGTCGATTAGTCGTTACTTTATAATATATGAGTCAGGCTGTAGTGAAGTTTGAAAGTTATAATGATATTCTGCTAGTTTTTAGACTATTTTGGCATTTATTAAGGGTTTTCAGGCTATTTTGGAGTTTAGCTAATATTTAGCTTCATGCTAGCTATTTTGGCTAATTTAGCTTTTTCAGTTTTTAGCTAAGGAATTAAGATAATATTTCAGGCATATTAGCTCTTTTGGCTATATTTAGGATTTTAGTTAGGCTTTTGGAGTTTTAGGCTATATTTCATTATAGAGGTTTATGGTATTTTTAGCTGCTATATAATTCTATTTAGTATAGTCTATTTGTATATATTTATAGGCTATTTATTAGCTTCTTTCCTATTTAATTATATTCTAGCTAATTATTATTTTTTTTTTATTTAATTTTAGTTTTGTCTATAAATTTTTTTACTATATGTTAGTTCTATATCTTATGTTAGCTATTTAATTAAAATGTTTAGTTTAGGCTAATTTTTTTCTATTATTCCAGCTACATGCTACCTATTTTGGCTAATTTGGAATTTTTACAGTTTTTTAGGGCTAATTTGGAGTTTAGCTAATATTTCAGCTATATGCTAGCGATTTTAGCTTATTTAGGATTTTTTTGTTTTTAAAGCTAATCATATTTCAGATTTTCTTTACATCCACTTTGTCCATGATCCGATTAGTCGACTAATCGGAAAAATTAATCGATGATTAGTCGACTATTAAAATAATTGTTTGTGGCAGCCCTAGTTTCCAATGATAATGATCTGAACATTTCAGTTAGAACTTCTCCTTTAGAGAATCACTGGAACACTGGATGATTTTAACAATCTCAGTATTTCACTGATACATTTACAGTGTGTGAACTGGATCAGATTAATATAAATATATTCAAAACACATAAATAGATTATTAATCTATTTCTAAACACGTGAATAAATGTGTAAACTCAACGCTGAATTGAATTAAAGAATAAAAAACGAATAAAGTTGAAAAATGATTTCTGCTGATGAAAAATAGTTAAATGCTTTAGAGCAGGTAGTAAAACCTTTGATATTCTCAAAAACTGAAGCGTGATCATCGTACTATGAACATTACACTGAATGTGTAAAGACTGTTAGACAAACAGAGGTTCATCAGTGTGATCGTTTCCGTTTGTTGTTTTGAATGCAGTTAAACTTCTTGCAGATCAGGAGTCAGCTGAGCTCTCTTGAACGTCCTCAGACAGCTGTCGTGACTTTCTAAAGAGAACGAGCGTAAACCTCAGTCTCCATTTTATCTTTTACAAGAGAATTTCTTTAAAAACTGTCAACTAATGTTAATAAAGACAGAAACACCAGAGGATGTTCTACAATCAAAGAACCCAGCTGCAGGTGAGGACTCACTGCTTTGTCCAGGAACAGAGCGTCTCCAGTCAGGTGGTAAGTACTCAGCAGGCCCCCCAGGATGCGGATGGTGCTTTCAAACAGGTTGACGTCCACGTTCTTGTTGAACGTCAGCTCTGTGGCCACCCAGGCTTTTGCTTCTTCAAATTCTGAAAAATGGAACCATGGACTGATTAAAACTTTGTTAATCCCATTCAGAACCATGCAGTCCAGACCGGCCTCTGATGCCTAAAAGGAACAAATAAATCAACAAGCAACGAAAACTCTGATGACCCAGCATTCTAGTGGTATTTAAACACATCGCTTACAGACAAATCAGATAAGAAAAAGTCGGACCACGGATTTGTGTGTGTGTAATAAGTAATTTGTGAGTAAATATTTGCCTGTGTAATTAGTTTCAAACTGTTGTAATTTCTATTCACAAATTGTATTTTTTTAATTTTGTAATTTTATTTACTTATGCACAAAATGCATTATACGAGTTACAAATCATGAATTACACACGCATAAATCAGGGTGATACTCATTCGTCTTCATAGTTTTTCTTCCTAAACTTCAGATCCAGACTCCTGACCCTGGATTTAAATGTACATTATTTTTGCTCATATGGCCCAAGGTCAGTCAGTCAAGAAGAGCCTCGACCAGAACACACACGGACCATTTCTGTTGTCAGCACACCGTATGTTGCAGCGCCGTTGAAATGACGACTACATCAAGCTGCAGAGGCAGACATGACAGAGGAACTTTCTATCATGTAGTAATCTCACAGTCGACAATTGAATTTAAAATCTGCTTTTCAGAATAAGTCTGTGTACTGACGTACATAAATATCAACATTTCAAATGATCATTTTATTCTTAATAACATTAATAACTCCACAAGCTTTAATGCTGACATTAAAAAGGAAGTCAGTCCAATAATCTGTCAGATTAACAATCTCAAAGGTAATAGTTAACAGTTTAAGCCTCCACAGCATTTACTGTAGTAAAGAGACCTCTTCTGAGTGCTGCGGCTGTTCCCAGTGTTTTAGCTTCAGCGCATAGACATATATTTGCACTGGATCTTAACTCCAGCTCTCATAAAATAAGACCAAATGATTTCTCTGCATGATTGACGCCGCTATCCGAGTCCGTCTGAGAGGTTTTTAGAAGAACTGCTGTCGCCAATCAGGAGGGAGCTTGTTAAAAGGCCACACCCCTTCCACTGAAAGCAGCTCAGGAGAATCTGTCAATCAAACGTTGGAGGCGGGGCCAGTGGGCACCACATGCTTTTACTGAGGCATCTGATTGGTTAGTTTATAACCCGAATAACTTGAGATGAAGAAAAGATATCTTTGAAAAAAATTAGGATTAGAAAGAAGATGTTAAGAAAAAGGTATCAGATTTCAGAAGAATGATTATTCTTACAAATAAAATGAATGAAATAACTATTTCTCAAGGGAAGTCTGGGATTTTTACTTCTTGGAACTGGCGGGGACTTCCTGTTTGGAGCATGAGAGGGGAGGGGTTTATATGTCCAGTGATTCTACAATCTATGCTTCAGCCACAGAAACTCTCCTCTGTTCAGAGAAGCCTCTGAAGTGCAGTCCTCTGAATCCTGTTGGCATTCCAGTCTGGTTGAAGACTTTTGGGGAAACGTACAGAAGGTTCTCATCAGGCTTTATAAACGGCGTGAGAACAGCCACACGTGTGATCAGGACGCTCAGATACAGGCCAGAGTGGAGTTGCTTCAGACACGGTTCTCTTTTTTAAGTATGCATAAAGTCTGTATATATTCGATAATAATTAAGAGGAATTCTTTTAAGCTAGTTTATCATATTTTGTGTTACATCATCTGTAACAAATAGAAATGTCTGAAGACAACAGCAGAACCGATGACTACAGACAGTCCAGCGTGGAACAATGACTGCAGCAGGAAGTGAGGGTGGATGTGAGCGCCTACCGTCCTTCAGCCCCAGAATCCACATGGTATCCAGGGCGTCGATGAGCGTCAGACCCAGACCGAACCACTCGCTGTAGGACTTGGAGATGGGCCGCAGCTCATCGTGACCCCACGCGTAGTCTTTGTAGCCTTTCCACGCATGTCTGAAGGCTTCTCGAACAGCTTCCAGTCGGGCTCCTGTAACACCCGCAGCATGAACGCCGGCGCCACGTCAACAGACTGACTGGGACCCCGGACAGGAGCACATACCAGGGCCTCCGGAGAGCGAGTCCTCCTTGTTTTGTCTGACCTTCGTGTTGTCCGTGTCCTGCTCGGTGTCGATAACGGCGCCTTGCCAGCTGACCGCCACCACGTCAACAAAACACACAAACAACTGCAGTCAGGTAAAAAGATCTCTTACATCTGTTTCAGTTTCATCTTTTCTACGTGAACAAGAAACTGGGGTGTATTCTGGTTTACCGTTCACTGTAACCACACACAGTCCTGGGACCTCACCTGATGACCCCCCCCTCCGGCCTGGCCTTTTCGGCTGCCGTGTCCTCCGAGACGGTCTCTGATGCGTTTCCCTTCCTCTGAGAACGGTTCTGGAGAACAGGAGGTCCTCGCTTGTTGGGTATTTTCTGCAGACATGTGGCGTTAGCAGAAACCGTCAGTAGCATTGAGATGAATCTACAGCTGATGACAGGAGTTTTTGGTAAACCTGCCCTGCTTGTGGCTTTGAAACCATACTGGGACGTTTTCACAGCCCGGCTTCTCAGATGAGAGCAGATCACTGCTCTCTGAGGAAGTACCCACCTTCAGCTGCAGCACTGGAGGTGGGTGATGCTCAGGTTTAAACGGTAGCTCCGCCCCTGCAGGTCTGGGGTTTGTAGCTGGGTCCTCTGTAAGGCCTTGACAGAAAAACACATGAAAACACTGTTTGAACAGCAGCTCAGAGTCCTTTTCTGTCTCATCTCTTTAGATTTGTGTTTGTAATTGATAAAAATATGACAAAATAATAGAGAAAAAGATCTCAAAGCAGCAGCGCTGTAACTCAATCTTTAGCAGCTGCATTAGAATTGTGACTTTAGAAACCAAACTCACGTCTGGTATTAGAGGTTAAGTCAACGTTTAAGCTACTTATACATATTTATTTCTATTGCATTTTCAAAAACATCATCCAAAGACTTTAAAGTGCAGCTTTAAATTTCACATTTTCCTGCCAGTGCCGTCTGGTCTGGATAAACAGACGTTTCCTGCTCTATAACGGTCCATAGAACAGTTGTAGGAATCTATGTTTTCAGTCAAAATGGTCAGATAAGCTCTCAGCAAGTAATCTCTGTACTTTTATTTAGAACACCATTTATCAGCCAGATCAGAAACGTCTGAATCAAAAGGATCATTTATGGTTTTGTTTTACCCACAGCCTTCCATAAAATCAACAAGAGAGCAGTTTTCTTTCTGGGTCTAAATGTGAAAATCAGCAGCTTGACCTTTAACCTTTGAGGTCTGGAGCCAGAAGTCCTGAGAGGTGACAACCACGACAAAAACAGACTTTTATCACTGCAGCTTCAACTGCTGGGGCTGGATGCTGGCACAGGAAAGGAGTCTTACCTCTGAGGTGTTCAGTGAAAGTAGGAAACGAGGCTATTCCACATATGAAGAGGAGCGCGAGGATGAAGAGGATGAGGCTTCGCTGTAATCGGGACAGCTGCTTCCATTTCTGGGGCACACAAACAGAGGCAGATGAGAGGAGTAACGTTCACTTCTGGAGCACACGAGTATCGTCAGGAACCTGAACTGAATATTTGAAGCTGCTCCTGCGTCCTGTTTGGAACTTTTAAAGGGACATACCATGGTTTTCTTCAGCCTTTCAGAGTAAACTATATACATATATGATCATATAATACCTTCATAACACTTAAAAACTAATTATTTATGAAATATTAGTCCTTTATTTGGACAGTTTTAATACATGGAAGTAAAACGACTCAGAAGCTCCGCCTTTCGCTCTTTGTTGGTCCCGTGCATTTCACGACAAACCCCTTAGCGTGACTAAACTTTATAAACAAAACCATGTGACTAAAGATCTCCTCAGTCATTGGCCAGAAGCTGTAGGGGCGGGTCTAAACAGAAGAGAAAGATGGATGCGCTGCGTTTGCAAATGCTTTCCAGGATTTTTCACTTATTCAAACTTTGTATTTTGCTGATTAGGGCTGCCACAAACGATTATTTTAATAGTCGACTAATCACCGATTATTTTTTCCGATTAGTCGACTAATCTGTTCATGGCCAAAGTGGATGTAAAGATGCTGAAGTTGATAACCAGCTAAAATATTAGTTAAATGCCAAATTAGCCAAAAAATAAAAAGAGCCAAAGTTAGCCTAAATAGCTAGCATGCTGCTGAAATATTAGCTAAATTCCACATTAGCCTTAAAAAAATACGGAAAAATCCTACATTAGCCAAAACAGCTAGCATATAGCTGAAATATAAGCTAAACTCAAAAGTTGCCTAAAAAAACTTAAAAAAGCTTAAGTTAACCAAAATAGCTAGCATGCTGCTGAAATATTAGCTAAACTCCAAATTAGCCTTAAAAAAAATGGAAAAATACTATATTAACCAAAACAGCTAGCATATAGCTGAAATATAAGTTAAACTCAAAAATTGCCTAAAAAACGTAAAAAAGCTAAAGTTAGCCGAAATAGCTATCATGCTGCTGAAATATTAGCTAAACTCCAAAATAGCCTAAAAAACCTTAATAAATGCCAAAATATTCCAAAAAGCTAGCAGAAGGCTATTATAACTTTCAACTTTACTACAATCTGACTTCATACAATATAAAGTAATGACTAATCGACTATTAAATTAGTTGTCGATTATTTTAATAGTCGATTAGTCATCGATTAGTCGACTAATCGTGGCAGCCCTATTGCTGATGGATTTTGATCGTCTGTATGAAGACCAGATTCAACACGGTTTGTTACCACGGATGACGGTTACTGGAGACGCTACAGGTACACACGCTAAAAGACACGTCTGTAGAATCAATGTGGATCATGAATTCATCCGACCACATTTGAGTGAGTTTCCGTGTCTCATCCTTGTGGTGTTATGAGATTGTTTTTGAGAGAATTCTGTTGGAACTACAATAGAGTTTTTAAGATGATGTCACAGCAGCACCCTGCACACGTGCAGCAAAAGAGAGTTTTACTTTTTTCAGTGGAATTAAAATAAACATTCTAACATGTAAACAGGTGGATCAATTATTTCCTTTTGGATAACATGTTAATCAATGCTCTACATTTGTCCATGGCTCACCAATCACCTCATTTCTACCGTGTTTTCATCAGGTGACTGTCGGGTATGGTGGTCATTTTGGGTCAGTTGTTCCGCTCTCGGTTCGTTTCATATTCAGACTGAGGAATCAGAGTGAACAGAAGTTTGGTCTGACTGGAAACGAAGCGAGATTATATTTAAAAAATTGGTCTTAGAGCGGTTCTGGTACAGGAAGATAGTTTTCTCCAGCCAGGAGACAGATTCTGGACACCACAGCGCCACAGAGAAAGTGGGTGTGTCCAATGTAGTTGGGGGGGGCGGAGCTTAGAGCATGGCTATTTCCTGAAGGGGGTGGTTCACATCGTGCTTATGTCACAATGTGAACGTCTGCATACAGAAATGAGCAGAAGAATGCACTTAAAAGCTCAAAACGTAGAATTTTCCTGGTTTGGCCTTTAACTACAGTACTGTGACAGGAGAGTCAGCACTGAGACCTGCTCAGGATTCCTCAGATGAACACAAACGTAAACATGACATTAGCCTGCGGTCAAACACAGTCGAGCTGCAGGATGAAGCACTCCTGCCTGAACATTTTCAGCAGCTTTTACTGTCTTTGCTCCTATCAGCATCTTCACACTGACCTGTGAACCCTGGAGGCAAAAACAAGGAAACCTCCTTGGATTTTTACATAGTTAAATCGATAAACGATTTTAACCCACATCAACACACAAGAAGCAGACAGGAAGACAGCTGTGAGGAGGAACTGTCAGAGGAAGAGAAGACAGACAGCTGTGTGGACTGCAGACGTGGATGGATGGTCCTGAAATGATGGAGCCAGAAAGGACGAAGATGCAGGAAGGGCTCCGCTCAGGGTCAGACAGAACGGGTCAGTCAAGACTCATGATGATTCCATCAGATGGGAGGAATGTTTGGATCAAAAGAAGAGCACAGAACAAAAGCTGCTAGAGAGGAGAGGACCACAGAGGGTGGATGATGCGGCACTGGGAGGACGTGAAGCTGGATGGACACAGATGATCCACCGAGAAGACCCTAAACCCAGAAGAAAACGAGAAGAGAAGAGCAAAGCTGAAAGTGAGGCGGGTGGAGAACACCGCCCCATCAGAACCCACTCACCCTCCAGCAGGACTGCCTCCTCCGGTGCTTGTTGTTGTTGTAACTCCCACCGCCCGGTCCCGGAAACTTAACCGACACATAGTCCGGATGGGATGGGGGCTGCATCTCCGGGGAACAGGAGTGGAAACCGGGCCGGACCGGACCGACGGGCCTGGACTCCAACAGAGCCAACACCAGACAGCTGGTCAGAACCGGTGTTTGGGCTTTTCCCGCCGTAACACTCAGCTAAAAACAAACGGAGCCCAGAGCGCAGCCGCCGCTAGCATGCTAGCAGCAGGTTAGCATAGCAAGCTAACAGACCGCAGCAGTTCCGCGTCTGCGGACCGGGCTGCAGTTACCCAGCACCGGACCGCCTGCTCCACTGTCCAGGGCTGCTGGGTCGTCCTGAACCCACAGACAGCTTCCTGTTCGGTCTGTTCTCCACACAAACACACGTTGAGCTCCGTTAGCGGCCTGCAGACAGCAAGGACTCACCGCTGACTGGCTTTAGATGACCGCGGCTCGAACAACAAAACCCACAAAAACAAAACACACCGACCGACACACCTGAGAACTCACCTTTAAAGTAATGAACTGCTGACAGAGCCGAACGGACCACACGAACCTCAAGCCCTCGGAGTTTCAGCGGCGGAGAGTCCGGCGATGATCGATCCGGTCAGGAGGTCTCCTCATGATCAGTCACGGACCGTAACAACAGTCCAACGACACTTTGGTTTGTCCGAAAACTGCGACGCACATCTGTTAAATGACACGTATGTCATGCATGGGAATGGGAGCGAGCTGCATTCAGGTACGGCCCGGAAAATGGAGCTTCACAGCTTACAGAGGCTACTCCTGATGTTGAGTACAGAAGGAGTGTCAGACTCAACCGCAGGAGGAGCCAAAATCCAAAAGACACCTCAGGTCGCGGGCCAGACAGGATTAACATTTATTAAACACTCTAAAACTACATTTTAAAACTTTAACACTAACTTTTAACATAATTATGAAGTAGATGTATAACATTACCTGTGATAATGCTAGTGTAAATGATGTAAGTTGAATTTGGCTGCTGAAGATGCTAAAATTGATAGCTGAAAACTGAAGTCAATAGCCAGCTAAAATATTAGCAAAACTTCAAAATATCCTTGAGAAAAACCTTAATTAGCCAAAACAGTTAGCATGTAAATATTAGCCTAACTTCAAAACAGCCCCCAAAAAAAATCTTGAAAAGAAAAGCCTAAATTAGCCAAAAGCTAGCATGTAGCTGAAATATTCGCTAAACTCTAAAGTAGCCTAAAAAAATCTTAGTAAATGCCAAAAAAGCTAGCAGAATGCACATTTTTTACTAATCTTTTAAACTGTAACTTCTCAACATAATTATGAATAATGGAAAGTCAGGAATATCAATCCAGAATAAATTAACTTAAACCTTAAATAAACTTTCAATATTTTATCTTGCATCCCTACCTGTCACGTTCCAAATATAAAGTACCTGCTGACTCCAAGAGGCCAAAATCCCATAGATTTCTATAAAGAACAGTTATTACTCAGTCCTTCTATTGGTCAGAATAACCATTCTTGCTCA
Source organism: Oryzias javanicus (assembly GCA_003999625.1). NCBI lineage: Eukaryota > Metazoa > Chordata > Actinopteri > Beloniformes > Adrianichthyidae > Oryzias > Oryzias javanicus. The sequence goes on from CM012445.1 coordinate 30,766,754, forward strand.
ATAGTTCTTGATAATCCTCGTTGTTTAAAGGATAATTTTTATGAATTTCAGTGATGGAGTTACTGTATACATTTATCACACATTTGCTCTGAGTTATTATAACTTTTGTATCTTTAATCGTCTTGTCTTAACTGCTTGACATGTCTACTACTCTGTATCAAGAAACATGAGCCGAGCCTCAGCTGAAGGCTGTGAGAAGCTGATAAGAAGAAACCATACCATACCACTTTATTTGTATAGCACTTTCAAATCAACTACAGTTGACACCAAAGTGCTGCTTATTAAAATAAAACAGTTTAAAATAGTACATTAAGAGAAATTTCAACACAGCCATCAGTTTCAAAACATAAAGGAATTAGTAAATAAACTTGGTCTTTCTAGAATTTAAAAGCCAGAGAAAAAAATGGGTTTTAAGACTGATTTTAAAAGTGGGCAATAAGGGGGCGGCTCTAACGCTGAGAGGGAGGTTGTTCCACAACTGAGGAGCAGCAACAGAAAAGGCCGTGTCCCCTCTGAGCCTCCTCTGGACCTCGGTACCTGCAGGAGCAGCAGGTCAGCTGACCTGAGGGACCGAGAGGGGGAATAGAGGTGAAGATGCTCAGAGAGGTACAGAGGGGCGAGCGACAGCCGTCTTAAATGGTAGAAACAGGACTTCACTACAGATCTGATCTGTCCTTCCAGTTTAAAGTCACTGTCAATCCTAAAGCAAAGGTTGGTAATAGTGGATCTAAAATGGGTTTCCAGTGGGCCCAGGTCAGCAGAAGTAGACTCACACGGCCATTTGGTCCAAACACTATGACCTCTGTTTTCTTTTCATTAAAATTTTAAAAGTTCATGGTCAGCCAAGCTTTTATGTCCTTCAGACAGTCCAGGAGTGTTTCAGGTGAGAAGCCATCATTCTTTTTTAGAGGTAGGTAGATCTGCTAGTCATCAGCATAGCAGTGGAAGGCAATGTTGTGCCTCTGAAAAATCGAGGCAGCAAGTATAGGGGGAGCAGCAGTGGTCCTAGAATTGAACCCTGTGGAACCCCACATAACAGAGGGGCAGAGGACGACTTGGTATCCAAGATGCACACACAGCCAGATCAATCAGCCAGATAAGATCTGATCCAGTTAATAGCTGTTCCTCAAACGCCCATTGGGTGTTTTTAAGGAGATATTAAAAACTTGTGGTCGCTGTATCAAAGGCAGCAGTTAAGTCAAGCAGAACCAGAACAGCATGGTCACCAGCATCACATACCAGCAGAACATCATTAAAGACCCTAAGTGATGCTGATTCTGTACAGTGGAGGGCCTTAAAGTCAGACGGAAAAATCTCCAAAGTGTCGTTTTCCTCCACAAAAGACTGCAGCTGACAAAAAACAATCCTCTGTAAAATGTTTGAAAGAAGCGGCAGTATCTAAATGGGTCTATAGTTAGCTAACACAGAGTGGTTCAGCCCAAGTTTCTTTAGACGAGTTTGGACCACTGTACGTTTGAATTATGATTATAACTTAACGTAGCTTTAATTCTGGTTGTGCTTACTTACAAAAATCGATATTTTGTGTTAAATGAAAGGTCAAAATGAAGTCCAAATGTGTCAGTGTGACATTAAAAAAGTACAGATGGAATCCTGGATAATAGCAGCTATCGTTGTTAGGATCTTTGTTGAATGATTCATATATTCCTTCAACTGTTTGTGAATGAGCTGAATAAAGTTTAAGTTAATTGACTTTTTTATAAAAAAAAAAAAAAAACTTTACTACTTATGTATTTTCCTCTACAGTTACTTTTTACATTTTTTTTAAAAACATTTGTTTTTATCAAAGAGCCACAATCGGGGGTTAGAAGAGCCACATGTGGTTCCAGAGCTGCAGGTACAAGCAATAAACACAACAAGAAGATTTTCACGTGTTTATTTAAACTTTATTAATCCAAACAAGACAGAAGAACAAGATTTTATTTTCAACTAGCATGGAAAACAGCTGCAAAAAAAAAAAAAAAAAACCTATAGCATTGTATGCACCTGAGCAATAACAAAACAAAAGCAAAGAGCCGTCAAGAAACAACATGAACACAACAGTCAAACCTTACTTACAACACGGCTTTGGTTCACCCAAAGACAACATGGAACAAGAAGAAAAAGGGATTAACGTTTAACACAAGGAAGAGGAGCAAACATGAAGAAGAAGCAGAACAACAAAACATCGAGTCAGTGTTATAAAATCTTTGCAACGTAAACACCAGCATGAACTGAGGCAACACAAAAAGGGATGAGGGGGTGTACATGCTCCTCTGAAGACCACAACCAGACGGAGGGGAGTATGGTCACTCGAATCAACCTGACAGCTTTGTTGGCTCCAGCCTGAGAGTAAGTACACCTGTGGAAAAGGCTGCAGGACAAATCTCCTTGGAACTTGTGGAAAATAGTGAGGTTTGACTGGTGACCACGGTCCTGAGAGTCTGAGCTCAGGGTCTATTAGAACTGGTTAACAGTGACCCGTAAACACAAAAACTTTAACGTTCTTCAAGCCGCTTTTCAGCTTCAAAATCTACTGGAGTTACACTGATCATGTTAACGATTGAAAAGTTACAGTAAATCATTGAACATAAACACTGGAGCTCCGGTGTTAGAGGGTTAAAAAACCAAGTCGCTCTGATTCCAGTGTCTGCTCAGACTTTTTCATCAGTTCCACAATAGATCCATGGACAGGACCCACAGTCCTACTGTGGGACTACCTCAGTACTAGTGCTGGGGATATGACGATACATATCATGTGGGCTTCAGAAAAGTGTCTATCTTGTCATTTCTCTTCTATCGTTTATAACCAAATTTGATCAATTACTACGCCAAATGTGGAACAGAGCTGCAACAAGAATCTGAACACTCGGATTCTCAGGATCTGCTTCAAAAGTTCCAGTATGAATTTCTGTGACTTCCAGATTCACGATCTTTATAAATATAGTATAGTATTGTAAATTATCATGTAGTAAAATATTGAGTGCCCTGAAATACAGAATAATTCTGATTTTAATGTTGAGTTGAATACGAACTCTGACCCAATTCTGAAGAACTCGAGCACAATTCCCTTGAAAGAAGACCTTCACAAGTCCTCAGTCAAAACAACGAAGATGGTTTACGTGGCTTAAACCTGTTCTAAACAAAGATGTAGCTCTGGTGAATATAAATCTGCTCAAATGTCTCTTAATGAGAATATTTTGAAGTTTTCCATTAATAAAGCATGATTTTTTACTTAGACTTTTTATAAATAATAATCGTTCTTTGACAAATGCAATCTGCTCAAAAGTCTTTTTTTAATAAGAATATTTGATATATTTTCCTGCAGTAACAAAATGAAGTTGATTACTAATATTTTTGAATCTTTAATGAGAGTTTGATTACTGTTGATGAATATTATAAATGATTTGTCTATGGATGTTTTTGAAATTCTATTACATCACTGATATTATTGATCTTTTATCACCTGAAAACTTTATTAATATTTGATTTTAAGTCCTGAACCGGATATTGATTATTCATGTAGAGAAAAATGTATGGTCGGTCGTGGTGGATTATACTAAGTTTGCTTCCTTCCACCTTTCAAGCGTCTATTTGTGATTTATTATGTGAAGTTATTCCATGTAATTATAACCTGATTGCTTGAAAAAACCATTTCATTCATTCATTCATCTCATTCATTATTCATCTCATTCATTCCATGTATGAACTAAAAAAAGCAGAATGAGTGGATCTACTGTCACTGGAAGTAAACAAATCTTCAAAATAAAGTGTCAGTGAAGCTTCCTTTTTTCAAAGTAAAACTTGCTAGAACTTTTTTTAATACCTGAAAATATACGTCATTGTTTTATAATTTTATAATTGTGATATTTATTGTTATTGTGATATAAAATCATGAAATCAAATGTTTTCTGTATCGCCCAGCACTGCTGGAGTTCAGAGTCAGACTCTCTGAGTCCTGAAAGGTTATAGAACAGATGGTCTGGAGATGCAGAGGTGTGCGTGCATGCAGAGGAACTCACTTTGTTTTCTTCTGAATCATCTCTGAAAACCAATAACTTGTGTTTGACCTAAACAGAAATGTCAACAATTGGAGGAACTGTGATTTTATTCTTTTTTTTATTTCAAGGAACTTTGCTTCATACAAAATGTTCAATGTAGAAACAATTGCAGAATTCAAAGTACGGCCCGGAAACATAAGTCAGGCAAATCAAACATTTCACTAAATCCCAACACCCAAATGAAGGAATGTTCTAGCTCTGCTGTGTGGGGCTCAACTACAGACAACATTAAATACTGTTTTATAGAAAGAAGTCTTTCAGACAAGCCCCACAGTTCATATCAAATATTAAAAATCAACAACCAAAAGTCACATGGTATATAAAAGTACTAAGATTTGCACATGCACATACATAGTTGGAGCATGCAGTCATTTGTATTTTCTCAGGAAAATGCCACGCAGAAGGAAGAGATGTTTGTTTTCAGGTGTTCTCTGTGGAGAAACGGGGATGCAGGTTTAATTCCTGTCAGGCAGAGCAGAGGCCACAAAATCGGAGGAGCTGTCTCCACAGTGAAACGAAGCTGCTGAAAGGAGGAACTTCTGCATAACCAAACGCTAAAATCGGACACACAAAAGGCATCCCGACAACGTCTCAACAAAACTGGGTTATTGCAAACAAACAGATCACATCGACACTCACCTGGAGCAAACCGACTCCCCATTCAACATTGCTGAAGTGGGTAAACGTATGCATGCAAATATATGAGAAGCTTGTAATTCTAAATATTCTGCCTCATCTTTACATTTTGTGCCTTAATGCATTTCAATCTTTTTTTGTTTTTGCTTTTTTCTAGAAAACGTTTGGTCACAATCATGCTGAAGCCTGAATCTGAGGAGACCAGCATTAGAAGCTACAGAGAGGATGGAGAAATGAGTTTGTCTTGTTGCATAGCCCTACTTGCTGAGTCTTAGAGTTCTGCACACAAAGGTTTCAGCCGCCGCTCAGATCTGAACAGAAAATCTCTCAAGGTTGCATATAACAAAAACGGTTCCTGTGTAAACCATAAACCAGACATGGTTTGGGTTTGGATCAGAGCAGTCCTGAATCACACTCACATGCACACGCAGAGACACAGAAGAGCTGCGAACAGAGAGGCTGGTGTGGAACGGTGAGAAGAGAAGCTCAGCTGAGCCCACGTCTTCACACAGCTGCTGAGAACGACCTTCCAGCATTCATGAGTTCTGTTTGGAGCTGAGCTACACAGCTGAACCCACAAAACCAATCCTGCAGCACCTCCTGCACAGGTCAGCAAACATCGGCATCACGCACACACCCCGACCTATTAACTGTGTCCCAGTTCCATTCAATCTTGTACATCGACACATTTTTATCTTAATGACAAAACAGATTCTCTGGTTCCTAAGAGATCAAATGAAGCAGCTAAAACGGTCAAATCCAACCTAGAATAGCTCCTATGTTGAAGATTAGGTTTTAGAATGTAAACATTTCCCTCTCCATGGCAGTGTTTCTGAAGATAACTGAAAGGAAACCCTGAAGCTGCTGTTAGCATGGATCAGCTGATCTGACGCTCTGATCTGATCAGATCCATCGTCTTACGAAGCAACAGACAAGGTTGACTGAAAGATCTCTCAAACCGTTTGCCTTTCTGATGGAAGTCCGACTCTTTCCAGCTTTCTTCTCTTAATTCAAATAACCCTCAAATTATGTTTTTTTTTAAGAATCAAACCAAATTCAGACTCACAGATGGGACCCATCATCATTTTCTAAACCAACTTTACTCTTTTCAGGGTCATGGGGTTGCTGGAGCCTATCCATACTGTTGGGCAAAGGTGGGGTAGACCCTGAACAGCTCGCCGGTCTGTCACAGGAACAGAATCCTGATTTAACATGACTGGAACAAAACAAATAAAAACCAAAGCAACTCGCAATGTTAGAGGAGTAATTTCATTTTCACGGAAATATGTTGTTATTCTGACGACCCTTTGACCTTTGACGTCATCTGTTTACTCCATGTGGATGTTCAAAGCCCATGAAGTGCCCATGAGCAGGGACCTTTGTTCAGACGCACATATTATTGCTTAATATATTAATATTTGGCACCAGACCATCCGTTTTCATGCTCTTAATGGGAAGATTGTGTTCATACTGTTCACACCCTGAATAAGAACTGGAGAAGCTAAGCTCATGGTTCAATTTAGAAAAGGAATCTTTGGCATGATGGCGCCGTGGTCAGCGCTCTTGCCTTACAGAAGACCCCGGCTGGGGATGAGAAACACCACATGTAGATCTTTCTGTGTGGAGTTTGCATGTTCTCCCCGTGCATGCGTGGGTTCTCACCGGGGACTCCGGCTTCCTCCCACCATCCAAAAACATGCTTCATAGGTTCATTGGTGACTAAATTGCCTCTAGGTGTGAATGAGTGTGTGATTGAGGCCCTGCGACAGACTGGAGACCTGTCCAGGTGAACCCTGCCTTCATTACCCATCAGTAGCCGGGATAGGCTCCAGCACCCCTGTGACCCCAAAAGGGACAAAGCGACTAAACGAATGAATGAATGAATCTTTTGATAAAAGACTCTGTGAGTTACTAAATTACAGTTTAATGATACTTGTTTGACATTATATCCCATTTTTTATTTCTTAATGCAGAAGGATTTAACATTTTCACTACAAATGTTTACATTTTTAAGATTTTTATTTTTGGTCTGTTCATTAAAATGTAGTTACATGTGACACTAAGCTTCATTTGCCAGCATGAAAACAGAACTCACAAAGAGGAAACTGGAACACAGTTAATGATGTAGCCGCTCTGGTTTTTGGTTCTGCCAAAGCGGATCAGAACCAAACAGTCGGACGGAAAGCCAACTGGAAGAGTTGTGTGAACAAACTGGATCACTGCAATATCAGAGGAGCAGAAGCTGCTGCCAGAAATGTTTTCTGGCTGAAAACTGTCAAACAAAGAAAAAGAATTTAATGAACACTACAAACCAGAAAAGAAAAACAACAACCCTACAGCCCCAACCCAGCATGAAGCAGTTCTTTACACACAAACACATGCAGAGCAAACCACTTCCACCACCAGCCGACCCCCGTGATAACCCAGGTGTTTGCTGAGCCCCACCTGCACCAGACGATGAAAACCGCTCCATCTGCCCTCTGAACATGCTACATACTGGTTTTCCTGGAAATGCAGTTAAATGCTCGCAACGTTACAGTGTTTGCAAACCCAAAATAAAGCGTTTTTAAAGTCATTTCTCCTTCCTGTTTTCAAGCATAGTTGCTACACACAAATAAGGCTTTCTGTACATGTGTTCCTGCAGAGCTACATACAGGAGGAGTCCTACATCTGCTCTGGTGTGGACATGTTAGAAAACAGGTGATGCTGCATCTTTTTCTACAGTAGTTCTAAAAGGATAGGCACTTTGTCAAAAACATTGTAAAGAAGTAAGAAACCTTACACCTGAAATGATGGAAAACCATTAGCACTTCACATGAAACACACAAACAACCCTTCATGTCTTACAAAAAATGCACACAATAGAAAGAGAACATCTACAAGGAAGTTTGATAGAAATCACTCATAGTTCCATCACCATGCACTGCTTCTCTTCTTAAGGTTGCAAGAAACATTGATTTGACAAAAACATGTGGCGCCGTCTGTTAGACGGCGTGCTGAGGGAATGTCAGAAAGGATTAGGCATCATCATGGAATGGTAGGTTTGTAAACTAAAGCTGTCTGAGGTTTGAAGTCCTGCTCGGATCTTTGACTGGTTTCTGTTGAGGCCACCATGCTGCTCCTCCGTCCTGCTGCTGCCCTTTGACTCCAAACAGTTTCAATGCAAACTTGAACACTGAAGACATGCGGCTGCTGCTCTCACATGACTGCTGCTGTTTGCATCTGTCTCTGAAGAAATGTGAAATGCTCTTTTTTTGAAGAAACTGAACTGTTGGGACATGAACTCCCCTCATGAGCGGTAAAGCAAGATGCTAAAATCCATCTGCTAGCTGCTTTCCAGCGACAAACCTGAAGATTTTCTCCTGGTCAGACTGTGGAGTGAGCTGAGCACAGCTGCTGGTGCAGAGCCTCAGACACTGTTGAGTAAACTCATGTTCTTCAACATCAAAGCCCAGCTCTCTAACAACTTCTTCTGCTGGATCGACAGCAGCTGACTAGTGTTGTTCTGGCACGTGACATCACCACGATTTATGTTCCCTGAACTCTTATCACAGTCTGCTGGTTCTGAAAGTCCAAATCAATCCAAAACAGCAAGAAATACTGAACGGTTCTGACAAAACCATCACTTACTTGAAGTTTTCCCTGAAAAATGAAATATAATATAATGATGTTGGAAACTGTATGAAAAGTTTCTGCTTCTGCAGGAGAAACACTGTCCAGATCCCAGTTTTAACAGATGCAAATGAGGCAATATTTCCTTTTCCTGTACATCTGTTAAAATGCACTAATATTGACAAATTGTTGCATTTTTATTTTAGGATTTTTTTGTCCTTTAGGTGAAACCTAATAAAGTATATTAAGTGTTTGTTGGATGCAGAGGTGAACTGGCAGGCTTAGTATGTGAGGAAGACATCATCGGTGCCCCGCCTCCACAATCCTATTTGACCCTGAAAAGAAATGCTTGACACAAAGAAGGTGAAGAGACAACAGTTGGACCCCCTTCCTACAATGACAGACATCTGCACTCCGTTTCAAACGAAACGTTTGCTTTGAGCACTGATCAAATAGTTGACTTTCTGCTTGTTTATGAAGTTGACTAAGGGGCAACATGGTGGTATCAACAAAAGGCTGACATCAAATTGAAATTAACAACAGAAAAATATCTCATACTGGCAAAAGATCTGCTCTTGTAATTGCCAACGCTGTACCTCTCCTCAAAGAGGAGGGTCCTTCAAATTCACATTCAAACCTGGAGTGAAGCACTCTTCCTGTTCAGATGTTCTCCTTAACTTAGTCTGGATTAAAATACAGCATTTAACACACAGTGACAATGTCAAGTAAAGCCTTCAGAGAAGATAATAAACCTCTTCACAATTGGTCAAAAATGCATTAAAATGTTGGTTTAAAGCCATGCTAGCACCATTCCTCCCCTCCTTTACCTCCTGTGCCTAAGAGCCTTGATACCAGATCCTGGGCTGCTGCTGTCACCAATGACGACATGGTACCCATTGGGCACGCTAAAGTTTACAGGAAGAGGTGGATGTGAATCTTCTATCGCCCGAGCCATTGTGGTCCGAGATGAGCTTCCAACACTGGGGCTGGGGGACAGGGACGCCGCATCCCGGAAGACATCCAGCTGGTCCCTAAGGCTGCCATACGGGCCGTCCAGGGGCTCCACACGGCCCTGACCTAGATAAGGCTCGGAGCTGATACGGGTGACAGGGCAGGGGAAGTGGCGGGAACCGCTCTGGCGGAGGGCGTTGTGCTCCGACTGACCGCGGCTCATTCGGCCAATACTGGCCTGAGCAGGCACAAAGTGCACCGGGGAGGAACTTGCAGTCTTGTATGCCACCCCCGGCCGTGGGGTGAGGGGGGTCTGTGGGAGCTGCCGACGTCCACGGCTTGGTGTGCTAGAAGCAGAGCTCAGTGCCACTGGGCTGCCCTCAACCCAACCACTGCCCTAGATGAAAATTGAACAAGCAATTTGAAACAATAGAACGATGAGGAAAAATGTCAGGAGAAAAAGAAGCCAAGAGGACAGGACCGGTCCAGAGGGGAAAGGAACGGAAGACACCAATAATAATATGTGACGGACAACAATGATGAACAAAGAGAAAAGAACAAACAGAAACGGAGATGTCATGAAACACCGAAAGGACAGGAAATGAAGAAAAGAGAAAGTGGGAAAGTGAAAGGCCATGAGAGACTGCACTCAAGAAGCAGAAGAGACAGCAAAAGGCATGCAGAGGTTGACCTGTCATCCAGCACTCGTTTCATTCCAGCATGCATGTCATCAGACCAAACTTAGTCTCACGTCAGGTTCACACCGCACGCAGAAGCGCCGCGCAGAATCCGCTTCCCCTTCGTTCACACCAGACGCATATTTCTTCACGACGAGACTTCTGCTCGGCTGTGGTTATTTACAGCTTCTGCATTTGGCATCGTCCATCTTGACTTGTCCTCAACTGCTCTCTGTCTGTCTTTAGTTGATTGTATTTAGACATAAAAAAAAACACCCCCTACCCCCACCCAGTCGGCCCACTACACTGATCTACGTGTTTTCAGTCACGTGACTCCTCCGGTTCATTTCTAACTCAAGAAGCTTGTATGAAGCTTTCGCTTCCAAAAGGGAATTCCCCAGGAGGGGAGCGCATTTGAAGAGCATGCCAGCCCGTCCGCTACACGCACACACTCACAGCGAGCCTGCATGGAGAAATGACATCAGCTGACTCAGATGCAGCTCGAAAATATCATCCAGAACAGCTGTTTGTTATGATAAAACTGGAAAATTCTGGATAGAGATCCCTGCTCGCACTTAATTGATGAAGGAGGAAGCACGCGCTTTTTTAAGGCACACAGAGACAGTTCTCATGAAATGTCTGTTGTCCTGGATAAAAAAACAATACTCCAATGTTCTTTAATAAATGTTTACAAAGCATGATCCGAAGTGTTTTTCAGAAGTATGGATCAGCAAAGGACAATCTATGACTGGAGGGGTAAGACATAGACGGGGGTTATTTATCCATTATTTATTCATAAATTTACGGCGGTCTCTGGTCCGTAACCGCCATGAAAATGTAATTGCATTTGTCAATCGCTGTAATTTATTGTGAAATATTGGTTTTATTTAGAAAATTGACCGGATTTTTTCATGTATCTTGATTTAACTTCCTTCCGGGATTGACGTGGATCACGCGAAAAATAGACCAGACACCAAAACGATCACTGCACCGCACGAGTCGGTCGCGGAGGACTGCGGCGAGTCGCGTCTGGTGTGAATTACACCATCGTTTAACAACGGCGCTGAATGGAGCAGCCTCCGTTCTGCGCCGCTTCAACGCGCGATGTGAACCAGCCAAAAAAGCTCCTGGATATACTAAGCTCTGGATGTACTAACAACTTTAATAAGGACTCTAATGTGTGTGAAAACAAACATGTGACATTACATTACTTTCAGACATTTGGATGATATGTGGGAGATTACCTCAGAACTATTGCACAGTGGAGGACAGGCGCTAACCGCAGCATTTTAAAGAAGACTTAACGTAGATTACAGATCTATACAAATTGGGACAGAGGGCAGTATTTCCTGGAGTTTGGCCGGGTGGGACATATACTCGGGAGCTACTTATTTGTGATTGTTTAAAAACATAAATATGCTAAAACATTTATTGTTTATATTCTTCCACTAACAGGGCGCTGCAGGTGTGTGTATCAGTATGTGCTAATGACCGTAGAACAAGTAGAGTCCAAAACAAACATGGAATCTGATTGTTTTGCTCCTAAATGATGATATTTTATTCGTCATAAGACATTATTATTCTTGTTTTTATTTTTCTTTCCTCCGACTAATGCAGGACAACATCTCCTCAAACTGGATCACAGAGAGATGGAGGATCCAGCAGTCGGAGGGTAATAATCCTCCAGACATGGAGGTTACTGATGTTTTTGTGGAGCTCTAAATAAATGAACCTGATCTCTCCACATCATCTGTGTATGCATATCCAAATGCTTTCATTTAGCCATGAGGCTAAAAACTTGATTATAGTTTCTCCCACAGAAACATCTAGTTTATAAATGCATTTTTGGACAGGCATTGAGCATCAAAAGAGGCAGCAGACGTGAATATGATGCTTGAATTGTGTTTAGTGTGAACGCAGCATCACGCCGCGCGTGGTGGACTTGTTCAGGACTGAGATGATGTCCTTGAAAATAGTCTATTAGGCATGAGTATGTGATCCTTTGTTATGTTATAGGTTTGCTTCCTGTCTTAATGGTAGATTCATTTGAACAGTGAGGTAGAAAATGAACAAACCTTCTTTAAAGAATGAACATAAATCTATTTTCATTTCATTGAGGGAAATAAGTATCAGATCCTCTTACCAGAAAGATTCATTACTTTGTATCAAACCTTCAGCATCAGCACAGAGGTCAGAGGTTTCTTGATGATCAGGTTTCTGCACAGATCAGAGGAATTCTGCTCCACTCTTCTTTACAAACGATTTCTAGATCCTTCAGATTTGGTGTCTGTTGCTGAGCAACTCTGATCTCTCATGATCTTCATCTGCTCTTCTTCAGACATTCCTTGGTTATCTTGGCTGAATGTTTTGGGTCGTGATCCTGTTGGACGATCCATCCATGACCCGTTTAATCCTCCTGGTGGAGGGATGAGGTCTTCTAAAGTCCATTCAGGTCTTGTTCAGGTCTACAATATTCTCCCTTAAACCCAATGAACGCTCTTTAGTCTTTCCATGTTGGTGAGTTTGATGATTCTGTGGACAGGTGTTTGTTCTACAGGTGATCAGTTCAAACAGATGTGTTCAGTTCAGGTGACAGGTTGATGAGGAGAGTCTAACTGGTCTGCATGAACCAGAACTCTTCATGGTTACTAGAGGATCTAATACTTGTTTCCCTCAGTGAAACTCAAACAAATGTCTGTACGGACCTGTGCTGTTGAAGCCCCCACCTGCTTGTTGCTGGTTTCCTGTGTCTCAGTGGGGGAGACGGCGCAGCTAGCACCGGCAGACTTGGTGCAGCCGTGCTCCCGGCTGCAGTAGCGGTCGCAGGAGTAGTAGCGCTGTTTGTCTGTGGAGGAGTGATGGTGCCTCCTCTCGTGGGAGCGTCCACGGTTATGAGCTCGTTCTCTGGAAGCTGCCGTCTTGACTGCTGGCTCTCCTGCTGGACCTTTGGAACAAGAAAAGGTAGGAGGTCAAGCTGTGAGCATTTGTATTTCTTGACTGTGGTTCATTTGGTCTGAGAATCCTGTTCGAGGTCCAGTGTCACTCAACAGGATGAGATGACTCACTGGTGCAGCTTGTCGTTTACGGCGCTTTGGCGTCTGCTCAGGAGCTGACTGACCTGCAGAGCCTGGAGGCTGAGCCCCTACAGGCGTATCCAGAGACCTCTGCCTCTTCTCGCGGTCTCTGCAGTGGTGGCAGCGGTGGTGGCTGTGGTGGTGGTGGGTTCTCCCCTGGCACGGTTTCTCGGCCGTGTGCTGCTTCAAGGGCGGCTCCTCCAGCTGTCGTGGAGCCACGGTGGAGGCCGAGCGCTTCATGGAGCCAGCGTCGCCAACACACTGAGAGAGGAAGAAGACCAGAAACTTCATGTACGACACACACAGGACTCGGTCTGAAAGCAAACTTCAGAACCAAATTCATTATTGTAACGAGCCCCCTTCAGATTACAGCAGGATAGAAACTATTCTTCTGGTTGGAGGTCCAGGATGAGAATGCTGGCTGTTTGTCCTAAACTGGTGAGGAGGGAGAAGCCACCTCACTACAAACAGAGGTCCTTCTGGACTACATCCATGAGGAACCTCACCATCAGTCTTAGGCTGACTGGAAAACCTTTATTGGACAGCTACTGGATTTGGATTTGTGTTCTTTGAAACTTGATACAATTCCCTGTTAAAGAAAAGGCAATGATGAGATTTGGGATCATCTGTTGAAATGTTTTGCTTGTTTTCCGAGGTTGAAATTAAATAATTGTATGAGACTGTAATGCTGAAAATACAGTAGTTTGTTGAAATGATACTAGTCATCTTGTTTTAAAACTTTCTTCAAGCGATAAGGTATCTCTCTATTGAAAAGCTAAAAGTTGAATATCATTATTTGTGTACATTTACATATGACTTTTAAAGACAAATTCACCTTAAAATAAGTAATTTTATTCTTACTTTATGGTTGACATATATGGATAGCTGGAGTTTTTTAGTGCTAAAAATTTATATTTTTGGTGGAATAATTGTACAAATATACTTATTTTAAGAATATTAAGCTCTTTTTTTAAGCATTATGCACTTATTTTAAGACACAATTGCTCCTAATTACCAGTCAAATATGTTTTAAGGTACATTTTATAGCTAATTTCAAGATTTAATTTTGAACAGATTTATTCACTTAAACAAGTGAAAAAGTCTTATTTTTGATATTTGGTTACTTGTTTTTTCTAATGTTCCTGTATTGTCAGAAACTTGCAGTAAACCAGCCTGTCTGTCTGGTGAGGATGGCTTTGAGGGGGATTAACGTCTTCTGCTGTTTAGGGGTTCCATACCAAGGCAATGAGCAGCAGAAAAAAGATATATTTTTTTGTGTGTTTTTTTTTAGGGTGGGGTAATTAAAGTGTTAATTGAATTTAAGTATATCATCTGACACAAAGCTGCACAAAAAAGTAATGAAGTGAGGAAAACAGCTGTGCTTTTTTATTTATCAATTGTACTTTTTTTTCTTGTCGTTCATTTTATATTATGGACATAATAATAATAATAATAATGATTATTATTATTTTATATAAAAAGAATATAAACAAAACAAAACCACAATTATTTTTCTTTTTCCTCCTTTAGTCAGAAAGCATCACTCGTTCTGTCTTTCTCTATGGTTTCTGGATCTCTTATTTCTGTGGGCTGGACCGGAACAAGTCGGACTGTGATCACGTTCTAGCTTTACAGAAGTCTCTGACAGAGAAAAAAGTGACAGCTGACAGCGCATCACAAGATGACTCATCGGGAGGTTTCGAATTGGGCCCAATAAATCAAGGGTCCAGGTGTTTGGTACTGGGACCTTTGCACGTCCGGTGCCACCGACGGTACCGGGTATACTGGCACGCTCCGGGTCCCGTTAGGAGACCCGGAGGCTAGAAGCCTTGAATCATCAGCCAGTTATTCAAGTCATTCGTCATTAAATCACACGCAAAAATGTATATTTAGAACATGTTTGGAACCTAAAACCCTGTTTTGGTCTACTTTTGAATTTATCCTGTATTTTCAATTTGAAAAATATGTGGTATCATTTCAAGCAGCTCAACCTCTCCTATGTGACACTACCTTTATTTAGTCATTTTTCCATGTTGTATTCACACACTAGACATAAAATAATGCAAAAACAGAAAATTCTGTCTGGATGAATTTGATTCATTTTGCTATAGAAACCCCAAAAATGTTCAGCAAACTGTTTCACAACATAGAATGAAAGTTTTAGTTGCAATTTATAAAAACAAGAATAAAATTTGTCAACAAACTAATCAACATGTTTTTGAATGAAAATATAAAAAAATCCAGGCTAAAATCACACCAGGCAGCCCAAAAAATAAGAGTTTCTCATTGCTGTTCATTTGACATTTTCCTGAAATTCTGTTTTTTTTCCCCTTTTTTTCTGATAAACTTTCTTTATTATGCTTGTGAAAAATAATCAAGCAACTTTTTGGGAGAAGTTTAATCTAGCTGGATTTCAGATTCTTCAGTTTCCTCAATTTTTAGACAGCATTCACCGCCCTAGCTTTTATTGAACATAATTGTGTGTCCAGTTTATGCATAAAACCAAGTCATTCCAAAAGGTTCACAAATTTTCTCCTTTTTCTAGTTTCTGGCAGATTTTTGATTTTGTCTAAAAAACAGAATCATCCTACAAACACTTTAAAGGTCAAAAGATGATCGGAGTGGGACTTCAAATAATCTATAATCCGCCTTTTTAGCCACTGGGATGATGAATGAGGGCGGATGGACGGGGGGGCAACGGGGCCTGCTACGGGACAGCCCGTCTGCACCAACCCCAATAACCTGTTGTGAACTACATCGCCCCTCACTGTTCCCCCATGAGCATGAAGACAGAAAGAGCGTGGACGTACTGCTGGCTGAATCCCCTCAGAGAGACGAGACCGGCTCTGCTGTGAAACCGGACAGAGACGACACACAAGAGAAGAAGAAAGACACATCAGAACCTTCACAACAGGAAAGACAATCCAAACCTGAAGGTCTCAGTGCGCCTCGTCACAGTATTAGCGTCCCCAAACGTTGTCTTGTGAGGGCCACATGGCTGTTTTCTCCTCTGATGTGGGGCCGGGGTCGGTTAGGCTAACATTAGAGGTGTAAACATGGCAGGGTGTGTCTCAACGTTAACATTTCTGCTTTTCCAGAGAGTCACATGTAAAGAAATTATTAATAACCTTCCTGAGATCTTCACAGAATAAAGTTAGAAAATGAAAAGGTAATCCTTTCAATGAAATGTGAAAAAGTTTCATTCACATATATGTATGTCACATTTTTACCAGAACACTGTTCCCTCATTTATTGCTCTAAAAGTAACTGAGAAAGGTGAAATCCGCAAATTAGAGCGTAAAACTCATCACTACACACATTATGCTCTTCCTCAGAACATCATCATATTCACACTTTTTGCTCTCGTTTAAACTCTCAAAGTTCCAAACGTTGAGCTTTCAAAAATAGAAAAGTTTGTAGAATGAAAACAAATATCTGATCGCAGTTAAAGCTGCAAGTGTCAGATAGAGGCACACACTGCAGAAGGCTGAGAGAAAAAAGTCACATTCTGAGCGGGTCTCAATCACATGGCCAGACTGGAAAAAAAAACAAAAAATCACGTTTCTCTGATATTGTTCAGGGGGCGGGGCCAAATGAGGAGGTGGGCTGTAGTTTGGGGACCTCTGATTTAGGGGAAGTTGATTTTCCACATGTTTATTGTGAAACTGCATGATCGTCCAAAGTGGAGGACCTAACAAACTTGATATATCATTTAAAGAATATGAGAATTAACTGTAGCTGTGACTCTCACACTGAGCTCAATACTGTTCATTTCCTCTTTAAATTTTCTTCTTCTTTGGAGTCCAGCCGTGAACACCAGCAGACACAATGTTTCACCTGCTGCTCAGTATTGAGGCGAGGCATCGAGGCCGCTCTTCCCTGGACCTCCAGCCCTGACTCTGGGGCAGGGATGGTACTGCTGACACTGGTCTCCATCTTCCTCATCTCCACTGGCTCCTGGACAGCACAAGCACAAAGACATGCTGTCAGTTCAAACAGCTGTCTGTCCCGTACAGAGAGACGGACCATGTGGGAGCCCTGCTGTCTGTGGTACCTGAATGACGGCGCCGTCTGAAGTGTCCTCAGGAGGGCCTCTGACGGCCCGCTTCGTTTTAGCAGGGTGCGCGTCCTTGGGGGTCTCCACCATCCTAAAAGATGGTGTGATCAATCTATGTGATCATGACTTGGTCTGATGAATCACACCTAACAAATTCTCCATTACACCAGTCTTTATTCTTCTTTGATTTACTGTAACTATTCTCCTTCAGTCTACTATAATTATTGTGTCAACGTCTGAAAAGTTACAGTATGTTAAAGATTTTGTGTTTAAGTATCATCAGTACCACCTCAGGTGTTAAAGGGTTAATCACAGTTCCATCTTCACTTAAAACATGACGTTTCATGAATAAATACAGAGAGATTGTTTATTATTTAAGTAATGAACATGTGGATGTGTTCTTTAATGCTGAAATCCATTACTACTTTCATGTTGCATGGCGTCTGTAAAGCTCAAATACATGTTTACGTGGCTGAAATTGGCTCGATAGCAAAGGTCGCTCACTTAGCTCGAGGGGTTTTCCACGTGAAGATGATGTCATGAGCAACATGCTAGTGCAGGGGTGTCAAACTCAATCACACAAGGGGCCAAAATCCAAAACACATCTTAGGTCGCGGGACGAACAGGATAAACATTTATTAAACACTCTAAAAGTACATTTTTAAACATTTTTATTATTATGAACCAGATATATAATAACCTGCAATAATGTCAGCATGAATGCTGTAAGCTGAACTTGGCCGCTGAAGATGCTAGTGCTGATAGCTGAAGATGCTAATTGATAGCTAAAAACGCTGAAGCTGATAGCTGACAAAAGTAAAGCTAATAGCTGAAAACGGTAAAGCTGATAGCCTGCTAAAACATTAGCTAGGTGACAAATTAACCTAAAAGAACAACAAAAACAAAAACTTTGGTTAGCCAAAACAGCTAGCATGTAGCTGAAAAAAATAGCTTAAACTCAAATAGC
Organism: Oryzias javanicus; assembly: GCA_003999625.1. Lineage (NCBI taxonomy): Eukaryota > Metazoa > Chordata > Actinopteri > Beloniformes > Adrianichthyidae > Oryzias > Oryzias javanicus. Next base: position 30,784,786 of record CM012445.1, read on the forward strand.
CTAAAAAAATTGAGGAAAGACTAAATTAGCCAAAACAGCTAGCGTGAAAATATTAGCTAAACTCCAAAACAGCCCTAAAAACAAACAAAAAAAGAAAAATCTTAATTTGCCAAAACAGCTATGTTGCTAAAATATAGCTAAACTTTAAAATAGCCTTAAAAAATCTTATTAAATGCTAACATAGTCCAAAAAGCTAGCAGAATGCCAATTTTTAAAACTTTCAAAACTTAACTTTTTAACATAATAAGGAATAATAGAAAGGCAGGAATATTATTCCAGAATAAATCAACTTAAACCTTAAATAACTTCCAATATTTTTCTCTCCATAAATATATTTTTTCAAAATTATACAGGAATAAACGCAAGATAACAATAAAATAAAATGATTCGAAGGGCTGGATCCGGCCCCCGGGCCTTGACTTTCACACTTGTGTGCTAGTGGTACTGATAGCAGCTCCACGTGTGATTTTGGCAGGTATGTGAACCCAGGTTGTGCATTCAGAGACTTACAGCGTGCCTCCATTGTTGAGCGAGCTGAGGCTCAGTCTGGTGGGGGCTTGGGAGATGGGGCGGGATTTGGGCCTGGGCTGAAGCATGCTGGGAGAGTCCACGCTGATGATCACTGGCAGGTTTTGTCCCTGCATGTGAGTCAGAGGCAGCAATGGCTTAAAGAGAGCCCCGACCTTGCACTGTGGAGGAGAGACGGATGGCAACATGCTGAAGACATCCAGAGGGAGCAGGCAGAATATTTGCTGGAGCCGGGTCCAACAGTGGGGGCTTGATGGCATCCACATGTGGACACTAGCAGCATAATATTCCTTTCCAGCCATCATGCTTTTATGCAGTATTTTCATCCAGTAAGCCAAACAGTTTGGTGTTGTCAGCATCATTTATATTACATGACATCTATAAAAGCTATGAAAGTCAGGCTGTGCTCTGCAATGGGATAGTGAACTCTGATTATTGAATTAAAAAAAAGGAATTTTTTTATTTTAAAAAAACTTAACAAAGTCAGTGTTTTTTTATCTTTTACTGTGTCATAAACTTCAAAATGAGGTTTTTAAACAGCAATTATTTGGTTAAAAACTGCATATAAAATTGATTAATTAGATTAAATAAGTAAAGGTCAAAACTAATTAATTTAATAAAAAAGTGATGGCATGACGGCATTATGTTTAACATGTTCTTGTGGCATTTTTTTATGTATGTATAACTAAAACAGAATTAACATTGCTTCTTTTTCCTCATTAGAATAATTGTGAATCAGGAGCAGACTACAGAAAAAGCATTTTGAAAAAGCTCCTTGCTGTGACACAGGTCCTATAATCAGCAGGCCAGAGTCTTCCTGTTCCACTCCATTCTGATGCATCCACTTACAGACCAGTAGATCCATGAACATCTTTGTTTTCCTGGTCTGAGCTGGAATCTGCATCTAAACTGTACGGCAGGATAAGTCTGATGTTGCTCATGTCATGATGGGAATGTTAGGTCGGGGTTGTGAGGGGCTGTAAGCTAGCAGGGAGAGTAAACAGATGGATGATGGGAAGATGGGGAGGATTTTCTCCTCACCAAGAGTCTCACCCACCGTTAAGAAGTGAACTTAAAATGAACTCCTTCTACCCAGTAGAAACGTTCTAGAAAACGACCCAGGCTTTCTTTTTATTTTTTATTATAGAGATCAGAATCCAGATGAAAAGACCACTAGAACGCTTTGGAAATAGATCAAAAGATGATTGGAGTGGGATTTTAACATCAAGTTCCATTGTGTTGGGCCTGTCTGTGTGTCAGTTTTTACATGCTGTCGGTGCTAACTCAGTGTTTGAAACCATGAGCCTGCTGCCTTGAATGTCAGTGTTAAATGTAGACGTCCTCATGAGCGAGACCGGAGCTTCACAAATGTTTGGCCCTCCACTGTGTTCATGTGTGGCTTTGAGGAAAGCAGAGAAGACATGCACGTTTGGAGTGGATATGCAGCATCTCTATGAGGAACCTGCATGCAGCTGATCACCGAGTCAGAGACATTTAGTTTACAACTGCTGAGAACAAGAAGCAGAAGAAATGTTCCCAGTGGACGAGTGGCAGATCTTTCTGAATATCACTAGATGCTGTCTGTTCATGTGTGGTTTCATGCAGGCAAACAGCCAGAGTGTGCATCTCCCTCCCTCACCTTCTGCAGGTGCACGCATGCAGCTTTACATCCCAGCATCTGGTGTGCATCAGTGCAGTTCTGCATGTGTGTGCGAGAGCATAAGGTGATGCTTTACCCGGGAGCTGGACGTGCTCGGCTGGGGCTGCTGCAGCATCTGCAGCCTCCTGGCTCGGTTCTGCTTGTAGTAGTCGAAGATCATCAGAGCGGCGTAAACCTTCCCTACAGTCAGCTCATTGGCTGAGGAGGAGGAGAGGAGCTGAGACACTCAGCTGAGGGGGCTCACTTTAGTAGATTGTAGAAAACACGTCAGGATACTCACGCTTGTGTGGAGTTACCAGCAGATCCATGGTCTTTTGAGAAAGACTGGGCCAAACTGTGGATAACTCTTTCTTCAACTCAGCATCCAGCAGTCGCTGTGTTACCATTCCTACAACCCACAGAACAAACGGGCATCTCAGCTGCAAGCTACAGTTTTCAGAGTCATACAGGAAGAAAGGGCTCGGGAAATTAGATTTTCTCTTACAGTTTCCTTTAAACACAATCACAGAACAAGAAAATCGATAAATGAGAATGCAAATTTAGCAAAATCCTCTTAAATAGTCAAGATAAATAAAGTGAAAAAACAAATGAGATATGTTTTAATAAATTATGTGAAGTTTAAGGACTTTCCTTGGGTTTAACACAAATTAGTGCTGTGAAAGTTAATGCACATATGATTAAGAGACAGAGCTAACGTGTTAATATTTACTAACTTCCTCAGGCTCCTGCCTGCTCCTGTGAGATCAGCCTAATGTCTAAAATAAACGTAAACCTTTTTATATATGTGATCAAGATTTTATTAAATTAAGTAGATGTCACTTATTTATAGATTTTGGTCAAAAGAGATCTTTTATTTTAATAAATGAGTTGGAAGATGAACGTCGATCGACAGCTGCAGTGCAGAGCGGAAGATCCTCTGTGGTGGGCGGAGCCTAACAGAGCTGTCTGCTATTAGAAATCCAACAATGAGGAAAACTGATCAATGTTTTATTTTGGATGGGGGCCGACATGAATTTTCCTCCAACAACGAGCGTTATCTAAAAACTGTGGAAACTCTGCTGTTCTCTGCCAAAGTCTCGCCCACTGACTTTGTGGGAGGCGAGCAGGTCAGAGCTTACTTATAATATACTCGGAGTAAACTTAAACTTTATTGCCAGTAAACTAGAAGGAAACTAGAAGTATACAGAAAGTTTACTTTAAGTATACTTCTAAGTGTACTTTTTATAAACTAAAAGTGGGCCAATTTAGTACAAAGAAATACACTTGGTAGTAAACTTCCAGGATACTTTTTAAGTATACTTAGTATATACTGTACTTTTTATACTTAAGTATACTTTAAAAAATATACTTATTTTCTTGTGAAGATTTGGATTTATGTTCTGCTCCTTGAAAGTGTTGTTGATTTTTGTAGTTTCGATAAAGTTTTATTTTGAATCCAGCTTTATTGTTCCTTGTATAACAACAGAGTTTGTTTTGCATACACACGTCTGCAGTTTATTTTTTACTCCTTCAACTGACAGTCCCATGGAAAGCAATGACTGTAAGTGAAACATGTTTATTAATTCTATATAGACGAATTTCTAAGTACTATTCTTCTGTCTTTGTAGTTTTACTCCATTGTCGGCGAAATAAAAACGTCTTTGAAGCAAGGAGTTGAGCTGGCTGTTTCCTTGTGCAAACGCGGGGCGCAAAACGCACAACAAGAACAGCACAATTTAATCTTGTACATCCAACACCCTATGAGCCCCTGTCGTTGTTAGATCTTCAAACTTCTACAGTTATTTTAAATGTATTTTTTTGCTGCAGCTCTGAGGTAAAAGCGCTGCAGTCTTGATGTGTGATGATGTTTGTTGGCTCTGGTCCTTCACCAACCTGAGGCCAGTTTGATCTCCAGCGCAGTGCGGATCAGGGCCATCAGGGTGGAGGTGAAGTGAACAGTGTTGTCATCAGCGATGGGCATGTTCATCTTGACGAGACGCTGGGGAGAACAGACACCTGGTTAGGCGCTGATCAAACTCCTTGATCCGAACACACAAACGGAGAAATCAATCTGTGTGCTGCTGTGGTACAATGTCCTTCAGAGTTTGTTATTTACCATCTGAATTTGGTGCAAAACTTTGGGCCATATTAAATAAAGATGCTAATGACTCTTCCTTTAGCACACAAAAAGTCTTCTCTCCAGACACAAGCAAACGAACTAGACAACCACATCCACTGCTAATAGCTACAGTATTCACTGTGTTAAGCATGTCAAAGTGCACTGGTGCAAGACTGACACTGACTGAAATAAAGGTGAGAGAAGGCATGGTACGCATAACCATGGAGGTGCCTAAGACAGTCACAGGAGCTCGACTCTGTTATTGGGAGAAACCATCAACCTGGAGTTGAGGTGGTGAGTTTGCTTTGCTTTGTGTGATCTGACTGAATACAGAGTTTCTATAGCATGGGGAGCCTTAGCCATAAGACCTAAATGTGGTTTCACACAGGACTGATGGCACCGCTAGATTCACATGTTGTGCTGAAACGTTGCGGCTGTAAGAGTTGAGCTCCCCCTGAACACAAAAGCATTCACATTCATGAGCTGTCAGAGCAGTGCAAGAGGAAGAGACCAGAGTCAGGATGAGACGAGGATGGAGAGCTGAGAGCGCCGCGTGTGCGTGCACACACAGATACATGCACACGCACGCTCGCACACAAACATAGATACTAATTTACAGTGTTTGCCCACACCATCAAACACACGTAAATACGCACCGCCGCTCGCACGTACACACATAAATGTGCTCCTCTATCATACTATGGGACAGTTTTGCTTTAGACTATACAAAAGCACATGATATTTGTTTGAGATTTAAAGGGGCCCTACCATGAAAATTCTACTTTTTGAAGTTTCAAATGCATTTTACTGTTCATTCCTTTCTATAAAGAACCCCAAAACAGCATTTTTATCCGCCCATGCATTTGAGAGTAATCCTCTAAAAACCTGCACAGCCTGCAGCAGCCCCTCCCATACCATGAAAATGAGTGGTTGGAAACGTGCTGACGTAAGATCGATGCCAGCAGCTCCCTCCAGGAAGAGTCTGTACTGCAAGCCCCACCCCCGGCTTGCACAACACTCAATTTATCCCCTTACCAGTGATAATCAGCGAAAAAAACTTTAATTGTAGATGCAGAATATCGTATATCTTTCAGTTGTGTCCTGTTTTCAATAAATTCCAGCTCAAATAAGTGTTTGTTACTTTTTCCGCTCCCTTAACGCCCCATTTACACTGGACGCGAAAGCGCCGCAAAGCGGCGCCGCCTTTTCGGCGCCGCCTTTTCGGCGCCGCTTTTTCGGCGCCGCTTTTTCGGCGCCGCTTTTTCGGCGCCCTTGTTATCCTATGGCGTCGTTCACACAAGGCGCGGAGCGGCGCGGAGGGCCCGCGCGGTGCAGCGGATCGTTTCCGCGTCTGACCTATTTTGTGCCCGAGCCGCGAGCGTTCCGCGTCAATTCTGGCCGGAAGTTGCATCAAGATACATGAGAAAATCCGGTTTCTTTTCAAAATATAACCAGTTTTTCACCATAAAATGCCGCGATTGACAAATGTGATCATGTTTTTGTATCTAAACAGGCGGTAGACACGGATATAAACATACAATCACATCACAAACGTGCGCGCGCGAGCACAGAGACACACAAAACAGACAGACACGCACACTTTTTTTTTCTTTTTTCACAGACACGTACACACGCAGATCAACGTGGATAGACTCCGGTGCGGGGTGAGGAGTTTCGGGAGTTAATAAAACGACAACAGAGAGGCAGAGAGTAGCTCATCTTAGCAGAAACAGGGGGTAATGTTTATAAAACACACAACACAGACAGACACGAGCGCGCACAGATCAACGCAGTGAGCAGACTCCGGAACGAGTGGGCGGGGCTGCGGGATTTTGGGAGAGAAAAAAGAGATGCCAAGAGCTGCTCCTCTTAACAGAAATATGGGTTAATAATTGTAGTTTATTAATTTACCCACACACACACACACCTGCGAGCGCGTGCGCACAGACACACACAAAACAGAGACGCACACGCGCGCACACAGATCAGTACAGTGGGCCGACAGAGCGGGTGGGCGGGGTTTTGAGAGAGCAGTTTTTCTTAGCAGGAACATGGGTCAATGTCTTTACGCTATGAAATTATCAACCATGATGGCAAAAACAAAAAAAATCTCTAGCAGAAGCGCCTGTGGACCGCCGCGGAAAAATGCCCGTCTGGTGTGAACTACAGAGCGGAGCGGAAGCGGCGCGGACTCCGCTTCGCGGTGCTTCGCGACGCTCCCGCGTCCAGTGTGACCCCGGCGTAAGACCCCCCCAAACACCCGGTCTGCACAGCTGTGCAGAAGCCATGTGTGCTTGAGTTGTAAAGCGATGGCCAGACCTGTTAAAGGCAGATATATCGCATCTGTATCCACCTTTGAAGAAGTTTGCATTATTTTCGTCCGAAAAATACAGACACATGGATTTTTTTCTGGGATTACGTCATGAAGCGGACAGCAGCAGCAGCGGTGGGCGGAGCTTCAGGAATCGAGCTGTTTTACTTCTGGGTATGAACAACACTCACAAAATATAACTAATATTTCATAACTAATTTGATTTTTAGTGTTCCAGATGTAATATAGATATAGTTCACACTGAAAGGCAGAATAAAATCATGGTAGGGCCCCTTTAAGAAGCAGGCATCCTTTATTCAGGCTAAGCTCTATCCCAGGGGTGTCAAAGTCAATCACACAAGGGGCAGAAATATAAAACACACTTTCAGGACGAACATTTTTTGAACACTCTGAAACTACAAAACTGTAACTTTTTAACATAATTATGAACTAGATATATAGCATTACCTGTGATAATGCTAGTGTGAATGCTGTAAGCTGAATTTGGATACTGAAGATGCTGAAATTGATAGCTAAAAACGCTGAAGCTGATATTTGAGATCACTAAAGCTGATATCTGAAAATGTTGAAGTTATTTATATGGGGAAAAATGTCCCTCTGGCAGTTTGAGGATCCTTCATCGGGTTGGGGGTGGGTAGGGGTAGAGGTAGGGGGGGTCACATAATTTCAGAGGTACTGTGGGAAAATTTTCCACAACTTTGGAAACTGTAAACTAAAAATAGAATGCTTTCCACATAGAGAAATTTTTGGAAACTATAACCCGCTGTTGGACATTGATGCTATAAAGTCCTAAAACCTGATGTGAGCCACAACACAGCCAGAGAAGATAAAGATCAGATTGTGGTCCCTTTCTGTTCTTCGTGAGTGTGAGCTGTCATGGTCATGCAGTTTTCCAGTCCAGGTGAGACATCCAAAGTCCACTCTGATCTAAAGTGGAATGGATGTGGAAGGTGTGAATAAAAACTGCTGAACTGACATGTTTTCATCTGGATCATTAGCCTTATGCTAGGTTCACACTAGATGCAGGAAGTAGTGATTAGGCCTTCACTTTTTTAATTTGTCTATTGTTGAGACTCAGAGAGAAGTGTTGTGTGTCTGTGTCTTTTTTTGTGTGTGTTGTGGTTGTCTGTTTATTTTCATCTCTACAATCTGTTTAGATGCAAAAACAAGATCACATTTGTCAAAAAGTATTTTATTTTGAAATTAAACTTGATTTTCTGATGGATCTTAATGTAACTTCCTGTCAGAATTGATGCGGATCGCTTGCAGCCCGCGCACAAAATAGAGCAGACGCCAAAACGATCCGCTGCACGGCGCGAGCCTTCCGCAGAGGACCGTGGAGCTCCGCCCCCGGTGTGAACTACACTATAGGTTAAGAAGGGCGCCGAATGCAAGCGACCTTTGTTCTGCGCTGCTTTTCGGTGCTTCCGTGTCCAGTATGAACCAGGTGTTATAAGACAGTGTGTGGCTCATAGTGAGGCAGACACAAGCAAACACCCAGACCCCTCCCACCCACCCCCACCACCACCACACACACAATCATTTTTCAGGGACTGATTTTGTTGTGATGAGTTGTGAGAAAGAGTGAGAAGGAATGGAAACAGAAGGCAGACCCACAAAGCACACAAAGACAGAACATTTCCTACAAGAATCCAGCAGAAGCCAAACAAACAGTAAACCTGTACACACACACACTCTCACACACACAGGAACACACTGCTCCACACAGTAAAATCCAAACTACAGTACAGAGGAGCCATTATACTCCATGTGCAGAAGTTCTCTGAATTTTGGTTCTGTTTAAGCTCATCTTTTCATCATAAGTAGAGACTACGAGGCTAAACCAGAAGCTATGCTCAACACAAGACAATTGAGAAGGGGCTAACACAGAAGGGAGCTAGCAAAAAATAAAAGGAACACTTCAGAGCAAAAACACTGGCTTGAGTTCACCCAATGAGAGAAAGGTAGCCGAGCACAGGGAAGAAGGTGGAGGGTCTACCTTGTAGGCGACTCTTGGTGGACATTTCTTTCCCAAACCTAAGGGTGGGGACAGGTGGAGCAGCATCTGATACATATCGTGGTACTTGATACGGCCACTTCACAGGGTGGAGGAAATCAAGTATAAACAGAATGCAGACAGAGAAGGATGGGGAGGAGGAGGAGGAGAAAGGGAAGAAATCAACAGGAGAACAATGGAAAAGAGAAACAGAAATCTTTGTCATTAGATTTCCCAGAGTGAGATGAAGGATGGATGCCATCCTCGGCCACAGTGGGGGCACAGGGATGCATCACAGTGGAGCTCAGGATCCCTGAGAGGAAACATGGGATGGCACAGAGTGAATCTGGTCAAAAGAGGAAGAAAGGGAGGCAAGAATGGATGGATGGATGGATGAATGGATGAATGGATGAATGGATGGATGGATGGATGGATGGTAGATCCGGCACGCAGGATGCTGATGAGATGGAAGAGAAATGACAGCATCATAATGAGAATGTCTGCCTCCGCATGCTGCAGACATCCAACCGGGACTTCAACCAGACTGCAAAGAGACAAAGGTTTCAAGGCCTGCCTGAGTTCCATCGCTTGGCTCTCCATTGGTTGACATCTTTACACTTCCTCTAGGAGGAGTTTTGGGATTCAAATCTCCAGGAACAGGACATGAAATGTTTCTGTTGTTTCAACCTAAAGGCTAAGAGGAAAGCCGGCATGGCAAGCGGTATGCTGGGGCAATGGCATGGCTTTGAAAGCTCTGTTTCCTCTCCAGCAGTTTCAACCAAAGCCAAACAGTTTGGAGGGAGGGTGCTAGTGAAAAGGCGATTTCATTGGTGCATAGCCATTCCGGTCAAAATCTCTTGGCACAGAGGCACAAAGTATCTTGGTAATATAAATGTCTGGTATTTGCAAACCTTGTATGCTACCCTATTAGGGCAGTTCTTCCCTAAGCCAAGGGGAGGTGAGATAACACGTAACAAATTGTACATATCCTTATAGGATATCCGTCCGCTGCGGAAAAGAACAAGCACATCAATAAAGAAACATTTAGGAGAGCTTCAGGTCAAATAGCATTCATCAGTGGGATCACTGCTTAGGGCCCGGCTCAGTCCACAGTCATAAACAGGGAGAGAAAGTCAGTTAGGATCTCTAACTCCTCCACGTTTACTGTGTTACGTGTGGGCACAGGCAGAGGTGTGAACATACCAAGCAGCAGGGTCATACTCGGCCCAAACACGGATGAATTCGTCAAGGTGATGAGGCCCGAGGATGGACGAGTCTCTGGTAAGGTACTCAAAGTTATCCATTATGACAGCTACAAACAGGTTCAGCATCTGGAACACAGAGAAGAGGAGAGGAGCATTGCATTGCTCTGTCTTGATGGGTTCTATGAATTTATCATGCAGGTAGCAGATCAAATCTCCCTATTTTTACAACAGCGATCATCCCCTACAGCACCATGAGGAATCACAGCTCAAAATTCAAATAAAATCCAAATGACAGCAAGAATCTCCTCCCAAAAATACAGTCACTGGTTTAGTACAGGAGTCTGCAGCCTGCAGCTCCAGATCCACATGTGGCTCTTTTATCTCCATTGTGGCTCCTTGACCAAACATAAAATAATTCATGGAAACTGTTGATCCAGACATGTAAACATGGAAATGAACTTTATCTGAATGAAAATATGCAAAAACTCATGTGAAACTGAAATGATACAACGTTCTGTCAGACATGACCGTTACTTTGGCTGTTTCGGGACTGACCAGAAAGGAACACAGGAAGATGAAGGAGACAAAGTAGAAGTAGGCAAAATCGCTGCCGCACTCTTTGACGGCGGTCCCGGCTCGCTCGTCGCAGGCTCGCTGACTCAGACAGGACAGCATGATCTCATGCCACGCCTCCCCGGTTGCACTCCTGACGTGCACAAAAACACAAACAGACTGAAGGAACAAAACGCACAAAAAGCTGGGTCTGATCCCACGTCTCAGCCTCAGCAGCACCGAACAGGGTTGTCCGATCCTAAAACATAAGGGTGAGTTCTTTGGGAAATCCTACTACTGTATAGCTGTATGAGGAGTAATGCAAGCACTAACAACAAACATGACTACAGTTTCTGTTCAAGAACAGGTCATAAAAAAGGTTCAAATGAACCTACTCATCTCTTGTGTTGCGTTGAGTTTGTGTATTTCAATCAAGTATCAGACTCCCCTGTCCTTGTTTCATGTTTTCTTTTCCATTTTGAAAGTGTTTTGCTGCAAGACCTCTGCAGAAACACATGACACTAAGATCATGAGGCTTCCTGGAAATCCTTATTTGTTTCCAAAAAGTCCAAAACTATCCTGTGAGTGTAGACTACCTTCTAATTCTGTCATCAGAGTCGTTTTCAAATGAATAAAGCATTGATTTGGAGACAGTTTGCTCCTTTTTTCTAGGGTGTGCATCAGCAGATGTTTGAGTAGATGGTTGCAACAATCTCTAGGATTTTGGCTGTTTCCTCAGCTGAAGCTGAGCTCAGTTCTGTCTGTGGTTCAGTGATGTGAAAAGAGAAAAGTGCTGAACCTGAAGAGCAGCATGAGCGCCTGGAGGAAGGTCCGGAAGTTGTTGTGATGGTTGATGGCCGTGTCTTCATTCAGATCAATGTTTCCAAACACCTACAGTAGAGAGGCCACTCATGTGAAAGGTCTTAACAAGGAAGGTCATTTGTCTTTGGACCAATGCTCACCTGCATCCCGATGATGGCGTAGATGAAGAACAGCATGGCAATGAGCAGACAAACATAAGGCAAGGCCTAGAGAACAAAAGCAACCCAAAACACAATAACTCTAACCCTCTATGAAAACTTCAGAAGATCAACTTTGTGTAGAGGAGAAAGAAGGTGTTGGACGTCTTCACACAGGTGACCCCACCTTGAAGGACTGGACGAATGTCCACAGCAGGATGCGGATGGTGTAGCCTTGCCTCAGCAGTTTAATGAGTCGAGCTGCTCTGAAAAGCCTCAGGAAGCTCAAATTCAGGAGCCTGTCCTGTTAAGACACCAATGAGACATCATCCAACCAACCACTTCTGACTGCTGAACACAACCCCACAAACGTCCAGAGAGGGCTTTAAGCTCCAAACAATTGATCTTATGATCAGTGTTTGTGCTGAACTGGGCTGAGTGACTCTCTGTTGGTTCCAGATTTGATCAGTTTTGCATAAAATGCAGCGTCGGTGATCAATGAAGCGAATCAAAACTCCACATCCCAAAAGTCTTTGCTCCGACTGTCTCATCCAATCATTAAAAACTGGTTGTTGTGGAAATGAAAGTTCACATAGTTATAAAAAGTAATAGATGTCAGGAATGAAGAGAAATGACTAGAGGGTGTAACGAGTCATTTTAACACTGATTCCATTCATGTCATAATTTGTGGTTGTCAGTCTGATTCATAGTAGATATTGATTCATTTTGAACGATCCGATTTTATCCGATTCGCTGACCTAAAATGGATCCAGAACATCTTTATCAAAAACTTCCACTTGTGTGACTCAGAGATAAACAGCTGGAACTGAAGAGTTCAGGTGAAGTCATCCAGGTACCAAGATAATAAATGAAATATGTGAATAACCAAACAAGTAAACAAGAAGGTGTTTCTTTCCACACATGGGACGGTAAGGATGAGTGATCATTTTTTTGTCCATGTGTGTGCTTTGATGGGACTTGGTTGTTTTTACATGATAGTACAATAGACCTACATGTCTCAGTCTTAAAGGTATTTTCTGATATTGACATTACAAAGATTAATTTCATTTTGAAACATTTCTTTAATTGTACAGGTTTAGTTGATTTGATTCAGTCAACTCACTTCAAACCGGCCTGGTTTGATTGTAGGAATAGAAATCCATTTGATGAATCATTTCACCCCTAGAAACTACAGTGTAAAATCACGTGTTGGTCTTCAATTTTATGACTCTTTTTCACGTTTTTAATTAAATATTTATTAATTCACCATAAACAAGTAACATGTTTTGAGTTTGGAAAGTGGATAATAGATGTTGAATTCCTTTAGAAGGAAATGGCGTCAGGAGCGGAGCGAGGCAGCAAGCCAGAGGCAGCTCAAACTCTGATCTAGGTTCAGCGCAGGTTTATTGACCGGGAATCAAGAGGGCAGGGCAGCACAAAACAATCTTGAAGGTTTTTAGTGCTGCACTCTTCAAAAAATTTATTATCTAGATCAGGGATTGGCAACTCCAGGCCTCGAGGGCCACATTCCCACGTGTTTTCTTACAAGTTCTAATTGGCTGGACACACCTGGAGCAGGTGATCAGTCATGACTAGAGCTTGGATGTTTGGAAATGATGTAGTAATTTATGTCTTGGAGTTGCCTATGCCTGATCTCGATACACTTATAAATGTGTGAGAATCCTTTAGAACTTTAGGAGCAGCTGTTTACGCATGTTGTGTTCACTATTTTGATCAGAGCAGTGTGAAAGGATGCTTTGTAAGCATTCACACAATATTCCAATAATAATACTCCGCTAGTTCCAGACAGCTATCCAATCCTGGATCATGTCTCTTTGCTGTTTTCTGTCACTCCAAAGGTTGTGGGTCCAATACTTTGTAATAAAAGCTGTAGTAAGAATCTGTTGTTTTCTGTCAAAGATGCAGACAGATCTTTACTCACCGTAGTCTGGTGACGGTTCACAGCGGAGGGAGGGGGCAACAGAAATGAGGAGAGAAGAAAGGAGAACATCAACATACATGTAAATCACGAGCAGAGAGAATGGACCAGAGACGACACATCCTCAAAGAAATACTGCAGGTTGATGAGGCTGTCTGGTTCCTGGACGTGACCTCTAGACCCTAGATCTAACATGACAGCGGTGTAGTGTGAGTGCACAGGCAGGGGGCGCTCTTACATTGATTTCAGTAACCAGGATGTCTGTGATGCTTCCCAAAACTGTCACAAAGTCAAAGACATTCCATGCATCCTTCAGGTAGTTCTGTAAAAGAGCAGAGGAACATGTGATTCCACGTGGTCAGCTGCTGCGTGTCTTCAGGACATTGAGCGCTGCTCCGGGTCTGCACCCACCAGAGGACCGAACGCTATGATCTTCAGGATGCACTCCAGAGAGAACAGAGTGGTGAAGACAATGTTAAGGTTCTTCAGCATCACTTCATAGAAGTCTGGTGCTCCGTGGAACTGAAGAAAAGAAGCAGAAATGTTCCAGGACAAGATTCAAACATGGACGAGCAGACAGAGGATTGAAGCCAAATGATCTTCTTTACAGTTGGTCTCAATAAAGTAAATACCTAGAAAACAAAACAAATACAAAGCTGAAATAATGAAAACAAAACAATTCAAAAGCCAAAAATGTTCAATATTAATCCTAATAAGAGACCTCTAAGCATGAACCCAATTGGAGATCCTCTGCAGCTCCATCAGGTTGGATGCTGAACGCTGGTGCACAGTCATGTTCAGGTTGGGTTTAGGTCAGGGCTCTGGCTGACCAGTCAAGAACAGTCCGAGTTGTTCTGATCCATTCTCTGTTCTGAGCTTTGGCTCTGAGGTCCTGATGACTCTGGAAGAGGTTTTCTTCTGAGACATCTCTGTATTTCACTGCATTCATCTTCACTGTTAGCCCGGATGTCATCTCAACTCGAACAACCAATTCCAATGTACATAAATAATTTAAGTTTCATAGTATTACTATCAAATTTAAGCACAATCTACAAAATCAAAGTAGAATGAACTCACAATTGAAAGTAATGTCATGGACGAGTAACTTTAAGCTAATTGTGATTGAATGTTTAAGTTTTGGTCTCAAAATTCCGCTGCATTCATGTACTGTTGGAAGATTTAGTTCCCAAAGTCATTTTTCAATTTAGTGGATGCTACAAAAATGATTTTTTATATTTTCATACTAAAAGCATTTAAAAAAGACATGGCTAACTGTTACTTTTCATTTTAAATGTTGTTCAACTATGCAGAAACACTTTTTAAGCTTTATATTTCAGTCTGATATAATATAACCGATTTTTCTGGTAGCACCTGAATGCAGCATAGAGCACCTGTCTGAGGACCGTTGCAGTACGTCACACAGGGGCGGTTCTACACTGATGTGGCTATGATTGGTACAGTTTTAGACTGGTTACATTATGTTTTGTCAGCATCGAGTAGTTGTTTATAGTTAATAATAATCTTAAAAACTACCAACAGATTTATGAATATACTATTGCCTAAGCATAGAACCCAACATGATGAAACAAATAATAAACTTTACGCACACAGGCTCACAACTAATCCACTTTAACAGTTAAAATCTCCAGTTAACTGGTTACAAAAATTGAAAATATTAAGGTTAAAGTAATGACTAACCTGAAAAAAACAGGAAAAGACAAGAAAATAAAGCTTGAAACTACTTTTTATTTTGATCTTTTTTTTCTTTCTTTCTTTTGTAGCTGGACTACGTAATTTCTACGTTAGTCCTGCACGGTCCTGAATGTGTTTAAATGTCTTTTCCACATTTGACACATCCCCTGGTGGACACGTGAGCATCAGAAACAGCCGCAAAACCTACAATTTGCTTTTAAACCGTAAATGTAATCCCAACCTTAACCAGCATTTTTAAATGCGCCAGAGGTTGTCTGACCACGTGATCAAAACAAGACCTAAAATCTATTGTAGTGATGGTTGAAGGCTTGTTGGGCTTGCTGTCAGATCTGGCAGCGCAAGGAATTGTGGGTAACCATTTCTTTTGCCTGTCTGGTTAGAATTGGGTTTAAGTTTGAGTTTTCATGTATGTGTTTTGTTGTCTGACCGTTTAACACTGTTTCCATTTGTTATTTTTAGCCTGTTGTGTTTCACTTCTTCCTGCACCCTGAGTGAGAATGAGGGAGAGACTGCTGACCACCCCTCTTATTGTGTTGTTGACGCAATGTTGAAATACTCTACTGAGCGCTTGCAATGTAGAGATCAACATTTGCTAAGCAGTAGTTTATCCTGTAATATAGTCTTTGCTTTAACGCTCATGTTCGAATTAGCATTTTATTCCCGTAATGTAATGTAGCAGTTATGGGCAAAGGGATTTTCACGGTAAATCAACTTGGAGGTTAGTGTATTCAGCTTCAAGTTATATGTGGAATAAATATATAAAGAAATTGATCTTACTAGTAATGGTACGTTGAATCATCTTGAAGACTAGTACATTTAACTTAAAATTAACAGTGGAATGAAATGTCAATGAAATAAATATTACTAATTATTTTAAGTTTTATCGACCTGGAAGTTTGTGCACTTAACTTAAAATTAACAGCAGAATGAAGTGTCAAAGCAATTAATATTACTAATTATTTTATGTTAAACTTGACATTACTTAATTTTTTTAGGGCAACCACTTTCTATAAATTTTTTTAGTAAATTCTACTTATCCGGGCTTACAGTGTTCCAGTCGTTCTGTCCTGCTGCTGAAAAACCCCTCCAAACCATGATGCTGCCACCCTCATGTTCCCCTGTTAGGATTGCATTGTGCAGGTGATGAGCAGTATGTGGTTTAATCCACACAAACTGCTCAGAATCAACAGCAGAAAGTTCTGTTTTGGTCTCATCAGACCAAAGAATCTGATTCCTCAGAGTCTGGGAGTTCTTCATGGGTTTCTGTGTGGACTTTCTTGAAGTGAGGAGAGTTTCTGTCATGAAGCCTGGACTGGTGGAGAGCTGCAGTGATGTTGACTTGTGAAGCTGCATCTGTGGAGCTCAGCCACACTGATCTCTTCTGCTGTGATTGATCCGTTTGGCTGGACAGTCCGGTCTCTGAAGAGTTCTGGTGGTCCCAAACGTCTTCCTCCTGATGCTCATTAGTCTGACTCGCACTGGGAGCTGTAGGGTCTTCTGTAGACAGCTGAGGGTTTCCTAAACAACTCCAACTGGACTCCAGTGAAGAAGAAGAATCTCAAGAAGAAGTCAACAGCATCCAGTTCAGAGTGAGAGTCACAGCAGAGAGTCTGAACTCTAATGACTAAAGTGGTTTCACTTGGTCTTTTTATGGACATTTACAGAAATGTCTACAGCTGTTTTTATCTGTCATGATGGTTCATTCAGCCAGTATGAGTGAGGAATCAAATGAACTTTACTGATTTTGGTGAATGACTGTAATCAAACAGAGAAACATTGAAAGTGTCTGAATACTTTCTGTATAAACATGTGTTCTTTCACTCTGCAAATGTGGTTTTTGTTTTTGTTGCTTTATGCGGGTACACTGTAAGCTTCTTGGTGTTTTTTCCCAACTTTTCATGATAGAAAAACAACAGGGATTGGGTGACTGGGCTGTCACTTAACCCCTTAATTTGCAACAAGCAACAAAAATACCTAAAATAAGCAACAAAAGTAATTAAAAAAAATATTAAATGAAATAAATTAATGCATTAAAGGGTTAATTGTTGTGACTCAAACATGTAGATGTTCTTTGTTACCTGCATGAGTGTTCTTACCTTCATCATGAGGACCACGGTGTTGAGGCAATCATGATCATGATGGAATATTCAAATGGAGCTGAGACAACAAACTTCCACATCCTGTACTGGAAGGACTGGGCATCCTCAGGCATGTAGCGCGTCAAAGGTTTGGCATTGATAGCAAAGTCAATGCAAGCTCTCTGCGTTGAAACACACACACGTTAGCAACACACACTTCTCCTGTTAGCTAGCTCTTAGGTTTGCAAACAACCATTGTACTTAAGTAGAACCCAGAGAACAAACCAAAATGTGAACAATGTGTTTAACGTAGATGTTGAAATGTCACTTTGCAGCAGTTTGTATGAAAAAGACAGATCTCAGTCTCTGAAGGTGTTTGGTCTGCAGTTCTGCTGCTCTGTGAGTGACTGGAGATCACTGGTCTCCTTTTGTTTCTCTCCTTACTAAACTTAAACAAACCCAGACTCTTTCATATTATTCCCCGATGGCTGCGTTTTAAAGTCCCTAGTCTCATTCTAGTCTAACATATGTTAAATGTGACCAGGTTGTGATGTCAGAGCGAAGAATCTGACATGTTTATGTTCAGTTTGGTCAACAACATCCAGATGAAATGCTGGTGGGAGTGAAACACACCAGCAACAGCATGGACCTAAAAATCCTCATGGTAAAACCGGCCGCGCCAAACCCTGAGGTGTATGTGTGGAAGCAGGATCAAACCAAACCTGGGTATGTGCAAGCAAAACCAACACGCGTGTGGAAGCTTGATAAACCCAGAAGTGTGTGTTTTTGTGTGCAAGTGTTTCGTTATATCTGCAGCAGATCGAGCTTCTCCAAGTTTCTGGTACGGTTGGCTGTGCCGCTGTGGCAGAGCGGCCAGCCTCTAATTGAATAGTTACAAGTCGAGCTCCTTCCTTGCCTGCCGATCTGTCGAAGTGCCCTTGGGCATTGAAAACTGAAGCTCCCATCAGAGTGTGTGTGTGTGTGTGTGTGAATGGGGCTGTGAATGTAAAACTGGATCATTATACAGCATTCACTTTTCAAGGTTCTGCTGGCTGTCAACACTGATGCCTCATTTCTTCAGTGTCTGCTTTTGCAGGAAGCATGGAACGGTGCGCTGTCCTGCGAGTGTTGTCTCACAGCACGCAGCTCTCATTGACAAACACTCACCTCATTTTTCTCTAAGCTGCACTCGGACAGAGCTTTGTCTCCCTGCTCTTGAAAGGTGATGATGATCAAAGCGACGAAGATGTTGACGAAGAAGAAAGGGAAGACTACAAAGTAGACGACGTAGAATATGGACATCTCTATGCGATACCCCGGACTGGGACCCTGGTCTTCAAAGGTGGCGTCCACAGAGTGTTTAAGAACGCTGCACAGAGGAATGATGGTGTAACCGGGTTATCTGGGCTTTAGCAAAGGATTTGATTCAATGGTACTGAAGCTGTGGACGTTTGTGCTGAAATATCTTCCCATCCAGTTTATCAAACTCTGAGTTAACTCACATTAGACCGTATGGGCACTGACTTCTCACACTAAGAAATGCCACTTACGTTGGCCAGCCTTCCCCCGTGGAGACAGTGAAGAGGGTCAGGAAAGCCCACAGCACATTGTCATAATGAAACTCGTATTTCTTCCACTCTCTGGGCATGGCTGCCACCTCGTCTTTGTCGTAGTCCAGGAACTGTCCTCTGGAAGACAGGAGCAGGAGGGCGGGGTTAGGTACGAACGTACCGGGATCTAAAATGTAGCAATGACCAAAGCTCTGAAATGAGAAGTGTCAGTGTGAGGGTTTGAAACCGACTTGCAGTCCTTCTCCAGGCCTTTTGACTCATCAGTGCAATAGAAGAATTTTCCCTTGAAGAGCTGAACCGCAATAACAGCAAAAATGAACATGAAGAGGATGTAAACAATGAGGATGTTCAGCACGTTCTTCAAAGAGTTGACCACGCAGTCAAACACCGCCTGAAGACAGAAAACATGCCGAGCGTCACACCACAACAGTTCTCTAACTTTGATTTTCTTAGGGAAACTCTCCAAAGTTCATGCATTCATCGGCTGTGTTTACATGTGTAAAATATCTTTGATCAGATTAGAATTGAACAGTGTACATGGGCCTAAAAAAACTTTATGTGATTCTAAAAACGTTGTAATACAGCCTGTTTGATCAGGATGAATCATTGTGACAATCACAGAGCTGTCTAAAATGCAGTAGGAGCTGTAGCGGTCCGCTCACGTGGAGCGGTCCTGTTTACTCTCCAAAGACTGCCACACCGTCTATGCATGACCTACACTCCAGCGCGGTAATGACACGTGATCAGAATGGATTGTTGACATCCACCACGATCAGATCAACAATCGGTAAAACTCATCCTCTCGATCGGAAGGAAAGTTAGTTGTGAATGAGTCTGATCGGGTCTGAGTATTCTGAACGGCGTGTTTACATGTCACATTTTTATGCTGATCAAGTGTGTATTCCAATGACTTGTGTGCATGTAAATGCACCTACTGCTATACATTCACATCTGGAAGCTGCACAACACAATTACAGATTCTGCAGTTAATGTGTTAGCATGAACTGTAGAGATAAGTGCAATAGAACCTTGAGTTTAGGAAGACGCTTGATTGTCTTGAGAGGCCTGAGAACTCGGAGGACCCTCAGTGACTTGATCGTGCTGATGTCTTTGCCTTTATTCCCCCTGCGCAGAGCATAACGTGTTGACAAAACAAAACTTCATTCACACACAACTAACTTAGATCCTGTGAACATGACAGCTCAAATTACAGTTGATCTTTTGTGGCATAACAGTGAAATGCACAGAACAAAAATGAAGCAAGTCAGAAATGTGAGACGTGTTCAGATCAGCAATGATGGAGGCAAAGGGGCAGGATGACTCCCATTACATGATGACAAAACCACACAAACGGTGAACAAACGTCCATGTCGGGGTTAGTAAACCATGGCATGTGTACAGTCATGTGAAAAAGTTCAAACAACAAAGTTCAGACCTCAAACAGCTGTGGCCACACCTTCATAGAGCTGTGCATACAAGAATGTCAGAGAGAGCCAAAGAGGAGAGGGGGGAACTCTCTCCACAGCCTGACAGCACCAGACGCACACTGATCACAAATGAATCTGATTTAACATAAATACAGATTTCAAATCCAGTTTGTTTTGGGTTCAACATAAATTGAGATCTTCATCTACTTTTGTTTTTCCATTTTTTGATTTAATTGTTTGAGTCCAAACACAGGAAATGATGTGGCTCATGCATTCATTTGAGGATTCAACAAAACAATAGTGTAGTTCCTTAAATGACCACTAGGGTAGGTGGCAGAAGGGAGCAACTTCCTGTGGACTCTCATGTAAAAAAAAAGTTTGATTTTAAACCAAAATAAATGATGATAAGTCTAGAGCAGGGGTCTGCAACCTGAGGCCCCGGAACCACTTCTGCTAAAAGAAAAATGTGCTTTTTATTTTAAAAAGTAAGAGTAAACTTTTGTAGTTTAAACTGTCCATAAGTTAAAGCTTAAAATAAAGGAAGGGATCAGCCTGCAAGCCTCCTGACCACAAAAGCCATAATGCTCTGAGCATCCATCAAAAACTTCATCTTTGTAGTTGAATAGTGTCAGACTAAATCATTTTGACAGAATTTGAAGGACCGCTCGTCCCAGAGAAGAAACTAGAGGTCGGCAAGCAACATTCTCACCTCAGGCAGAAGTTCTATTTTTGAACAAATTCAAGGATTTTAAGTTCACCTCATCGTTTAAAAACTACTGAGGCACTGCATCAACACAGAATTATTTTCAGGCTTAGATGCAGCACAAACAGAACCATAAAGTCCAACATTTGATCCAATGTGACGCAGGGCATCTTGTTTGGAAAGAATCCACATGATTCTCTGTCAAAAGCGATAAAAAAATGCATTTTCTCATTATGCTTGTCTCACTCATATTGATTATAATGGTAACAATTGGCTTCTATTGAGTTTTTGTCAGTGAGAAATCGACCCGTGTTGAAGGCTGCAGACCCTGATCTAGATTATATATGTCTATGCTCTGGTGTGAGGCATGAACGGCTCGTTTTCTTACCTTATATACCATCTCTTTCCTTTGGTATCTAATTGTAGCTTATCAATTATGTGAAGTCAGTTGATCAAAGACCCTACGCGTCTAAAATGTCGTGAGGTGAAAGCCTCAGCTCATCTGTGAACCATGACTCGGCTTTTGTCTCTCTTATGAAGCCCGTCAGTGCGAGATAGACTCGAACAACCAAGAAAACCAAACCTGGTCTGTGCACAAAATATGAAGAATTTGTGGACATTTACCAGGGGCACTAAATAATAACGTGCTACAGTTTAATAAAAAACATCCATTACCTAAAGGCTAGAACACAAACAAAAATCTTTAAAAGGGTTTAAAGGTGATAAAAGACTGTCAGCCACCAAAGAGAAAGCGAGGCTTGTGATGGGAACAATTCTTAGAACATTCTGCACAAACTGCATGGAGGCTTAAGACTTTATTCACCAGAGAAGTGAGCCTGAAAACCAAATCCCTCTCTCCAGCCGCCTCAGTGCCGATCTATTTTTAACTCCATTACACTCCAGATCCCTCTTCTTGTCTGTTCTGGATGGAACATTTATTATAACTCAGCAAGCCAGCCGCTTAACTAAATAATTGAATGGGTGAGTTCAGATTTCTGTATCCTAACATGACATGCGATGCTAAATTCTACATGTAAACTGGAAAGAAACGCATTTCTATCTTGGTCATCCTTTGAAACATCTTGAAGAACCAATTATGCTGAAAAGGGGAGGAGCTGACACATTTCCAGTTTTTGCTTCTTATTTCAATAATAAATCCAAAAATAAGATTTCAAAGATTGTTACTGAAGTTGTGACCAAGAAAAGAAATGCAAAGCAACAGAGGCAGGAAAGCCTCCCGGCGGTGGATGAGTTTCTTTTTCTGCAATGGAACTGAGCTGATCTGAACCTGGAAGACGGCGGTTAGAGAGGAGATGGGTGACAGCATGGTGCGGGGGGGTGTAAAGATATCATAGGTGAGTGCCCCACCTGGTCACACCTTGCTGCAATCTACTTGGGGGAAAACAGTGGTAAAACAAGGTACAGCATATTTACGGATGCTTCAAACACACACACACACAGAATAAAGCATATGATTGCATTACATGACAACACCGCCGTGTTTCTAGCAAAGTAAGACACGTGTTCTTCGACTGGTAGCAGAGAGCTCTGAGAGGAGTTTGAAGGCTGCAGAGTGGATTCAGTTCTGTTACATCGAGTCATGTGAGGATAAAGAGTCACTGGATGTTGATGTTCAGTTCTCTGGATTCTGAGGGAAACCTGGTTCCAGCTCACAGGTTTAAAGACCCGCTCCAGTGAAAATGGTGGTTTCAACAGGTTCTTAAGATTAAAACTGTGTTTCTGAGTAGTTCTGATTCAAACTGTTGTGAATCAGCAGCAGATGAAATAGAGTTAGATAAAGTCTGTAGCAGAGACGAAACTACTACAGTCACGATCCATCCACGTCGTTGTTTGGAATATGGATCAGAGCTGGATAGCTCCAAAACTGCTCATCATTTTTGTTGCACTGCTAATGTTGCTAAGGTTGGGTTGTGAGGGACTGTAAGCTAGTGGGAGAGTGTGTCAGCAAAGGGGTGATGGGAAAAGGGGGCTGGGCTTACAGTTACAGTTACAAGCAGTCCTGCCCACAACTCAGAGGTGAATTTCTGAGGAACTCCTGCATTTCTGCAGAAACTGTCTTAGAAAACGACAGTCTTTTCTTTTTGTGTTTTCTGGCTCAAACCAGCATAATCATTATTAGAGAACGCTTTTACAAAAGATCAAAAGATGACCGAAGTGGGACTTTTACAAGTGCAGCAGTAAGCTAGCTTCACATATTTCATCCAGTAGTTTCAACCATGGAGCGTTTCTATGATTTTTCAACACAACATTTAAGAACATGTTGGTAACTCAAGCACATGGAAACATGTTACTGAAATGACAGAAGGGAAGATGAATATGCTGTCATTTTATCAACCCTCGTTCTATAAATTCACATTAATTATATATTTTTAGATTCAACCAAACTCTAAATGTAAGAACTCATTTAAGGATAAGTTCAAAAATTAACACAAACAAACTTACAGAAAACATTCAGTTTTGCATGTAAATCTAATGATGCATCTTTCTGCTCCTTATGAGTGAAGATCTGTTTCTACTGTCACTATGAAGTGGACTGAAGCCAAAAGAGTTTTGCAAATGTTTTTCTGTTTGAACCTGAAGAAGAATTGTGTATTTGCATCCAAATGGTTTTCAATTGAACAGTCATAATTTAGACCTGTAAAATTAAAGAAGAGATTTCTTAATTCCAATAAATACAGCCTGAAACAGAAAACATTCATGCTAAAATTAAATGTTTTCTTCCAAGTGTTTTTCCATTAGTGAAAGCAGGAGTTTAATGGAGCAAACCAAAGTGGACTGATAGTCTCAGAAAGGCAGAAATCCATCTTGTTATCTTAATAATTACATGGTTTTCAGCTGAAACACTGAAGGGAAGTGATCGGACAGTGGAACGCTTTTCTTCAAGCGACACTACAAGTCTTTATCTCTCCACTGAAGTTATTTCACTTGAAACTGAGGAAACAACTTGAATCAGATTCTTTGTCATGTTTCATATTTCTGAAGCTATTAGAACTTTGAGAAGGTCAGCTGAGTTCATGTCGATGGATCTTTACCAAACGTTCCATTTATCTAGAAATACCTTTTTAAAGGTCAATCAGTGACATAATGTTAAAGGTTTTATAGAATAATTGGTCAATGATTAGGACTGAACACCCCTAATGTATACTCTAGTAAACAATCAGCAGTCAGTGACTCTGCCCCTCCCACCGCCAGCTGAACGATGTTCATCTGTAGATTACAGAAGTCCCACAGCTGAACAGGACAAGTTATCAAACAAAAGAGACTAGAGAAGTTTAATCTGTTGAAGTGTTTATTTTTCCTGAATGTTGACTAGAAAAGTATCAAATATTGATTCATAAATCTGAGTGGACTGAAGCCAACGCAGGTTTTTACAAGACAGATCTGTTTGTGCTGACTGTAAAATAGATATTTTTTTATTCAATTGATTGTGTTCAGATGGTTTTCAGTATTTCATGTTTACAATAGTTTGTTTCATCACTGATAACCTCATTTTAACACCAAAATTATTGGTTTAGTTGCATGTTTTGTTTTCTGTTTCAGTCTGTAAAACCACTGGAGTTAGAGGTCATCATTCACTAAATGATTGAGTTCTTCTGTGTTCTGTCCTCCCAAAGACTCAAGTTATTAACGTCCGGCTTCCTTCAGATGAGTCGAAATCACAGGTTTGTTAAATGAGCATGCTCAGACCACACACATGCTCAGGCAGCACCTTTGGGTTAGTCAGGTGAGTTCATACCACGCAGCAGGAAGCTAATGAAGTGGTGTTGGTTCATGCACTGCTGATGTAGACCAACAAGCTGCTTTGAGCAGCTTTTTCCACAGGTTTGGGAGGATAACATTTGATGAACACACAAGCTCAAGAAAACACAAGAAGATGTCTTTTCTGTGAGCACCATGAGGGTTTATTGATCAGAGTTTGAGATGGACAGTGAGATGAAGGTCACTTCCAGCACTGGACACTGCAAAAACACAAGCTCTCACAACAAGTGGCTTCTCGTCATTTACTGCAGTGCAGGCCTTTCAGTCCAGACCTAGAAACACTCTTCTATGTTTGTCATAAGACTGTAATGTGAAGCAAACCAAGCAATGTCAGCCTTCACTCCAGCTGACCTGATCAAATCTACAGCATGTATTTTAGAGGCACACGTGTGTTTTACACCTCCAGGAGCAGAACCTCGTGTCCTCTCAGAAAAACAGGAGTTTGACTGCAGACACTTCATAGAAGAAGAACATGATAGGCTGAAAGCAAATTCAGACCACGCCCTAAAGGAGTGCTGGGAATACATGGATGTGGTTTCTGTATAAAGAAGCTTGGAGAAATAACGTGACTGAAAACACACCATGGACAGGGCTTTTAATCCCACTTTACAGCATTTCTTCAACCTTAATCTAAATCAGCATTGCTTGAGTTTTTAATCAAGTCTCCTTCACAGTTCACTATGGTTGGAAACTAGCTTGTGTTCAGGCTACACAGTGAAAAATAACTAAGAAGGAACAAACTGAGAACTCGTGACCAGCAGAGTTGGGCTCCAATGTCTTGAGGGTATCATGCTCTCATTATTATCATCATCAAAGCTTTTTTGGTTGAAAGCCAGCAGTACTGTGAGCGTTGTGGTATTAAACTTTCCTTTTCAGAACGGACTTAAATAGATTTAAAGTTGCCTAGAAAAAGGATCACGTGACAAGTGGACCTCAAATTGAACTTCAAGACGGTCATCTTCAAACTGGTCTTCAATATCTATCGTCCTGCTTCATTTCAAAGAATCCATGTCCTAACTGCTGGCAGTTACCAAGAACAAACAGAGAAGTTAGCGCTATAAAAACCAAGAGGCATTAACTAAAATGCCTCTGATCAAATCAGGTGACCCCCAAGGCTCTGTCCTTGTCCCTCTGATTTAGTCATATTTCTGACAAACACTGTAATTTTCTTGCAAATCCAGTTCTTCAGCTTCCATCTCTAACTGCTCGTGTGAAATACTATCTCGGTTCATGCATGATTACTATAAACTCTGGAGTAAAAAAACAGAACTGTAATTGAATCTCCACTGAATCCAAACATTAAAACTTTCTTTATCTGCATTGACTCCATCTGCACCCTTCCCTTATTCCCAAGACAGGACAAGGTCCAGGTCTGGTTCTGCTCATCCTAACCCTAACATCTTAAAAACAATCAGACATAACTGCCATTTCACAGTCAGGCTACCAGCATCAGTCATCTCTGAAACTTTCTTCCTTTGCGCTCCTCCTCTGATTATTTGACTCTCTCTGTTTCAGTCTTTCACAGAAGCTTCCGTATAAAATCCAACTGGTCCAGAACTCTGCAGCCTGTGCCAGTATGAACACTCCTGTCTCACCTTCTATTCCTCCTGTCCTAAAGGAGATCAGGCCACCTTCAGAATTCTGTTCAGATTCTTCTGTTCGTGTCTAAACCCATTCACATCCACACCGTCTACTCTCCTTCCACCTCGTCTTGCTCCCTCAGATCCTCCTCTGACCTCCTCCTCCCTCTTCCCTTCATTAATATCTCCTCCATGGGGAGCAGAGACTTTAGCTATCCACCCTCAACTCTGGAACTCCCTCCCTCCAACATCTACAATAAAGAATCAAGTCCCCTTCCTTTGTCTAAATGTAAAACTCATCTTTTTTAAAACTGCCTCTTCACCTTTCTGGTCTGTTGCTGACTGATTTTCTTCTTATCTTTGAGATGTATCTCACCTCGTGGGTGTCTTGAAATCACCTGATCCTGCCAATCTGCTCCAAGTGGAGCACAGACTGCAGGAAAGAAGAAGGATGGTAGATTTGGAGGACTGGAATTGAACACCACTGTGTAAGGAGATGTCAAACCAACACATGAACTATTTATAAAGAACAGGTGGAGATGACAGAGAAACTCAGAGACCTGACTGTCAACAAACTGAGCTGGAAAACCAATACTGAGGTTTCCAGCAGAAAATAATCAAGATTCTATATCTGAGAAGCTCTGGAGACTTTCAGCCAATGTACAGAAGATATCTGCAGTGGAGGAGATGGCATACACCCCCTGCACCCCCTCTGCAGCCTGATACAGGGGGGGTTCTCAGACTCAAGGCTCCTCACAGAAAGTCAATCCTTCACACAGCATAAAACAGAGACTGCAGCTTTCCTGGTCCTTTATTTGGATTCAATTCAATTGTATTTACTGTTTACAATGTATTTATTGTATAAAGCCAGATTTCCCGAAACAATTGCCTCATTGGGCTTCATGTCTGTATTGATCCAATAATTCAACCAACAAACTTCAAACAACTTTTTGATTCTGTTTAGTTTTTGTTGTAAATAAAAAACTATTTGTTAATTTTATTTCCTTCAGAAAAAATTGAAACAAAAAGAAAGCCTTCTTTGTGTTAAAAACTTCTTTTTGTTTGGGGTGAAGTAACTTTCTTTTGACCAAATGTCAGCAGATTTAACTGTTCCTGTTAAACATACTGATGAACCACTATGGTTTCCTGGGATTTAGACAGAGCTTGTGAGGAAATGAGTTGTTTTTGCAGTGTAAGCCATGTTTGTCTTCAGTCTCACACACATTCAGGTAATGACAGGCAGATGAGAGAGGGAGAGGAGACATTACCCCATGAAGCTCCTGCACAGACATCCCGGGACAGAAACAGGGAAAAGTTCAGGTCAATAATCACAGCAAATCTGAAGCGTTTTCTGACACAGGCAGAGACACACTCACTCACACACAAGACGACAAAATGCTTTCACACATCAGTGCAGATGGAGAGTAAATCAGAGTTGGTGCTCGACAGCAGAAATGATTCTGTGAACAGATTTGTACAGCTTTGACTCTTTGCAGCAAAGACTATACATGATTTACAATATGTGAGATTTTTTTTTTACTTATTTCCAACTTCCTAATATCTAGGAAAAGTCAGAAATATGACAAAAACAAAACAAAACAAAACACAGACATATTGTAAGTAAGGAAATAAAAACCCTTAAGAATAAAAAATGATGATTCTGTAACATGACTCTGGCTACCCCGCCTCTGTAACATGACTCTGGTTGCCCCGCCTCTGTAACGTGACTCTGGTTACCCCGCCTCTGTAACGTGACTCTGGTTGCCCCGCCTCTGTAACGTGACTCTGGTGCCCCGCCTCTGTAACGTGACTCTGGTTGCCCCGCCTCTGTATCGTGACTCTGGTTGCCCCGCCTCTGTATCGTGACTCTGGTTACCCCGCCTCTGTAACGTGACTCTGGTTGCCCCGCCTCTGTAACGTGACTCTGGTTACCCCGCCTCTGTAACGTGACTCTGGTGCCCCGCCTCTGTAACGTGACTCTGGTTGCCCCGCCTCTGTATCGTGACTCTGGTTACCCCGCCTCTGTAACGTGACTCTGGCTACCCCGCCTCTGTAACGTGACTCTGGTTACCCCGCCTCTGTAACGTGACTCTGGTTGCCCCGCCTCTGTAACGTGACTCTGGTTACCCCGCCTCTGTAACGTGACTCTGGTTACCCCGCCTCTGTAACGTGACTCTGGTTGCCCCGCCTCTGTAACGTGACTCTGGTTACCCCGCCTCTGTAACGTGACTCTGGTTACCCCGCCTCTGTAACGTGACTCTGGTTACCCCGCCTCTGTAACGTGACTCTGGCTACCCCGCCTCTGTAACGTGACTCTGGTTGCCCCGCCTCTGTAACGCGACTCTGGTTTCCCCGCCTCTGTAACGTGACTCTGGTTGCCCCGCCTCTGTAACGTGACTCTGGTTGCCCCGCCTCTGTAACGTGACTCTGGTTACCCCGCCTCTGTAACGTGACTCTGGTTGCCCCGCCTCTGTATCGTGACTCTGGTTGCCCCGCCTCTGTAACGTGACTCTGGTTGCCCCGCCTCTGTAACGTGACTCTGGTTACCCCGCCTCTGTAACGTGACTCTGGTTGCCCCGCCTCTGTAACGTGACTCTGGTTACCCCGCCTCTGTAACGTGACTCTGGTTGCCCCGCCTCTGTATCGTGACTCTGGTTACCCCGCCTCTGTAACGTGACTCTGGTTACCCCGCCTCTGTAACGTGACTCTGGTTACCCCGCCTCTGTAACGTGACTCTGGTTACCCCGCCTCTGTAACGTTACTCTGGTTGCCCCGCCTCTGTAACGTGACTCTGGTCACCCCGCCTCTGTAACGTGACTCTGGTTACCCCGCCTCTGTAACTTGACTCTGGTAACCCCACCTCTGTAACATGACTCTGGTTACCCCGCCTCTGTAACATGACTCTGGTTGCTCCGCCTCTGTAACGTGACTCTGGTTACCCCGCCTCTGTAACGTGACTCTGGTTACCCCGCCTCTGTAACGTGACTCTGGTTACCCCGCCTCTGTAACGTTACTCTGGTTGCCCCGCCTCTGTAACGTGACTCTGGTCACCCCGCCTCTGTAACGTGACTCTGGTTACCCCGCCTCTGTAACTTGACTCTGGTAACCCCACCTCTGTAACATGACTCTGGTTACCCCGCCTCTGTAACATGACTCTGGTTGCTCCGCCTCTGTAACAGGACTCTGGTTACCCCGCCTCTGTAACATGACTCTGGTTACAAGTAGAAAAAAACAAACATGTTGAACTTACGAAAATGCAAAAGCCACCAGCGCCCCACTGACCACTATGAAGTCCAGTATGTTCCACAGGTCCCTGAAGTAGGATCCAGGGTGGAGCAGCAGACCCAAGTCCACCATCTAAAACAAACACAACAAGTTTGTTTCTGACTCAGGAGTTGTTTCCTCTCTTTCCACGGTTTGTATCATGTAAAAAAGAACTATTCCAGTGTTGTACCAAACAAGACAATCACTGCTAAACATCAACACAATGGGAAGCTCCTATGAAACTACTCACTTAAAAAACAAAGATGGCAAAAAGTAAACTAAAAAGATTAGGCATCACTTTGATCATGAATGACGTTCATTCATGACATTCATCTCTGTCAAAATGATAAATAGTGAGTAGGAATTTCTAAAGCTAGGGGCTCTATAAGAAGTTTAACTGGTCAGAGTAATTTCATTTATGCACATCAGCAGACACTAAGGAAATACAGAATGACCTCCAGTGCATAACTGTTTTTAACATAACAGTCTTTTACAATCATGATCCACACTTAGCTCCAAGTATTTATCATCAGAGTTTTAGTAAATCCCAGAAAAACAGCAGCTAGAGTGTTGCTAAGACTTACTTTGATCACCATTTCAAAGGTGAAAACACCTGTGAAGGCGTAGTCCAGATACTTAAGCACCTGCAAACAAGAGACCATTTACAACACCTGTAACAAGCATTTACCCCCAACAGTTCAAGCTCAGGCGGTGTTATAATGAAAGACATTAAATAGCAGATAAATACAAAAGATGTGTAACATGCAGGACATGCCAATCGTTTCGACACATCCTCTCATTCAGTGGGTTTCTTTATTTCCATGACTATTCACATTCTAGATTCTCCCTGAAGCCTGTGTCAGGGATGAGGAGAGGGATCCTGCAGCAGATGACCTGACCTCCACAGACCTGAACCCCATTCAGATGTTTTGGGGTGAGCTAGGCTGCAGAATGAAGGTAATGAGCAAGTGCTAAAGAGGTCTGGGAACTCCTTCAAGATAGTTGGAAAACCATTCCCGGTGACTACATCTGGAAGCTCATCATGAGAATGAAAGAGTGTTCAAAGCATTGACCAGAGCAAAGGGGCCATTCTGAAGACACTAGAGTATCAAACACGAGTTCAGTTGTTTCACTTTTTTGGTGAGGTACATAACTGCACTTGTTCGTTCATAGTTTTGGTGCTTCAGTGAGAATCGACCATGCTTATAGTCATGAATATAAAAAAACATAGAATTAGAAGGTTTAGGCCTGGACTGTATGTATCATTCCAGGTAAATGTTACATTTCAATCAGTTTCATCTTGATTCTAATGCTGTCTTTGGAGGTTCTTGAAACTCATTTTGTTTCTTCTCAATTTTC
The DNA here is from genome assembly GCA_003999625.1 of Oryzias javanicus. Taxonomy (NCBI): domain Eukaryota; kingdom Metazoa; phylum Chordata; class Actinopteri; order Beloniformes; family Adrianichthyidae; genus Oryzias; species Oryzias javanicus. Next base: position 30,815,530 of record CM012445.1, read on the forward strand.
TATGTTTTTCCCAAACTGAGAAACATGATCATGCGTCTGAAATTAAGGTCACTTCCTCTTCATCTTATGATGTAGAAAAACATTAAAGTACTTTTCAGTACCAAATAGTTTAAAATGTGATCATTTTTCAGGATGAATGTTTCCAACATAAAAAGTCTTCTCAGGAGTGCATGTCTTCCTGGTATGGGTTTGTGTTTTGGAGGCTCACGTTGTTGCGTGGTCTCGCGTTGTTGCGTGGTGCGTTGGCCCAGACGGGGTCCTCTGCTGCCAGAGCGATGCTGCTCATTGCTATGACGACCAGGATGGACATCTCAAAATACCTCAGAGTTACGATGTAGTGGCACAGGCGTCTAACTCTGACAAAAGACAGACAAACAAGCGCTGGTGTCTGGTGTAGAATTCAAGACTTCATGTTTACTAATGTTTATAACAGGACCTAGCCCTGGTACATGCTGCTGCCAGAAACAAGGGCTGGAAAATGTTCATCCTTCTTCATGAACTATTTTGACCTTTGGTCCAGCTTTAGCCAGCGTTTGTCTTCTTTTTTAATGACTTGAGGGAAAGCAGTTGCTTGCTTTTTGTTCTGTTACTAAACTCTGACTCTATTGCAAAAACATAAAGAGAGATTTGAAGATCTGCAGAATTCAATAACGTGGTGATTGAAGTCATCCCACTATGATGTACCTCATCTTCTGGGCCTGCGTAGAGCAGGCATTAGACAGAAAAATTTTGTGTTGGAAAGAAAGAATGAACAGACCGATGAAGGTTTTTGTACACTGCAATGATCAAATTCTGTCTAATATTTTTCACACATTGAATCAAATTCAACCCAAAGTAAAAAAGATCTCCTAAGTTTCTCACACACAATGAGAGGATTTTAAAGTTAACATGAGCTTTATTTTGCCTACAGAACCAGATAAAACTTTCCCTTTGTTATGTAGAAGATGAGGAGATCTCTGCTCTGACTTTGCCATCACGAGAAGTGATGATGTCATCAGCATAGCTGTGAAACCCAAAGTAACAATTTGAATAAATGAAAAAGTGCTGACCCTAACAATGATCCCTGGGGAACCCTACACATCATTTTATGGACTCCTAAGGAGCACAACAGAATTTTTAAAATGGTGGATCTGTGAGAACAGAAAAGAATCAACAAAGAACCGGAGCAGAGAGGCCCAAACTTCTCCTCTTGTGCAATAACAGGTGATGATCCATTCTACCAAAGGCAGTCCGATCTATGTGATGTCACTGACAATCAATATGAGCGCAGCACCGTCCCAAAATCAGAATGATTTGTTTGACATATTCTTTTTATTTTTACACTCATTGAGTCGGATAAAAACAGATTTCCGGGCGGATGTGGGCGGGGACACTCACGGATTGGTCTGTCCAAAAATGAACATGGAACTGTAGGGCAGGATTGGTTTGGGCCCGGTCACACACGAATCCTCCAGGTTCTTCTCAGTCATGGGCATCGTTTCACTGTCAATGCTGTTCACTGGGACATGACAACAAATCTTTATAAACCTTCAAAACAGAATCTGAAGATCTTCACAGGATTTAAAAAAGGGAAAAAATGATCATATTTAGACTGTAAGAAAGAACAATTTAGGTTTCTGGCACAGAAAGATCTTTGATCATCTGCAAACAAGCGTCTGTTTCTCATGACCACCACTACAAAGCTTAAAGAAATAGATGCAGATTTTATTGATTTACTCTTGTTGACCTGCTAATAATAAGATGCTGCTCCCTTTTAGCAATGTCAAGTGTGAAAGTGGCAGCAGGTAGAAGTATTATTCTTAGAAGAAATTGAAGCGTAGTTCCAAATCTGTTGCAGCCAGACCTTTGAGGATTATTTATTACCTTTCTATTTCTTCTAAAATAACATTTGTAACTTGAATGCGACCCCAAAATAATTCCATATTTCACATGAAATATGACATTAACTCCAAGTTAGTTTAGTGATGTCGCTTAAACTCTCCAAACAAAATACTAATCTTTCTTTGGAAATTGTGCCGGTGAAATCTCTTGAGCGTACTCTGTCTCGGAGCACGAACACGAACACAACAGAGATGGAGGAGTTTGTCCAGTGGGATGTAAATCCACTGATCCTCCAACGGCTAAATATTAATATCTGTGCTGTGTAAGTTACATTTGAGGAGGAACTTTGAGTGATTATTGATAATAAGTTCCCAAAAGTGCAACTTCACCATGTGAAAAGATTATTGTTGTTGTTTTTCTTTTCTGAGCTGGTTGGTCAGAGTGGAAACCTGTGGGTTCAATGAAGGAATGGTCAACAGGGCGTGGACTTTCATAAAATCCAACCCCAAAATGATCATCACCATGACACAGATGAGAGTCAGACTGTAATAAGTATAAGAATTTGATGTGAAAATAGTTAGAAAAGAACATAAACATGCAGGAGGCTGTAAGTAGTGAACTGTGGAAGTGGTACCATATCTTTTGAGTTCATTAGTCCTTGTTTTCCTATTTGAAGACATTTGAAATGAGAGACCATCTTCTTCATCTTCATCTATTTTTGTCAGACCTGATCTAGACAGTGTTTGTGCACTTTAGGAAACCTTTTTTGAGGTTTAAAAAAAAAATTCAACTATGAGAGACAAAATGAGAAAAAGAATCTAGAAAATCACTTTGTCTGATTTTTAAAGAATGTATTTGTAAACTATGCCTGAAAACAAATATTTAGTTAATGACAAAAGTTCAACTCAGAATTTTGTTCTATTCTCTATGTTGGCAATGGCAGCAGTTTTGTGCTGGTCTTCACAAACTGTTGCTGGTATTTTGGTCCATTCCTCCATGCAGATCTCCTCTAGAGCTGTGATGTTTTGGGGCTGTTGCTGGGCAACATGGACTTTCAACTCCCTCCAAAGATTTTCTTTGGAGTTGAGCTCTGGAGACTGGGTTAGGGTTAGGGTCCGATACCATCTCTTACCTTCAAGTTCAGATGATGAATGTGTTTTAACAAAGTTCTGCATGTCTGAGCCTGTACTTGTGATCATGTTTAGTCTGTAAATGAAGTTCCCAAGATTGGCTTGTTTGTAGGTGACCAAATACCTATGTTCCATCATAATTTGCAAATAAATTCTCTAAATATCAGACAATGTGATTTTCTGGATTTTTTTGTCTCTCATAGTTGAGGTATACCTATGATGACAATTCCAGGTCTCTCTCATCTTTTTAAGTGGGAGAACTTGCATAATCTGTGACTGACCAGATATTTGTGCCCCACTGTATGTGATGTCTAAGTTTATGGATTCATAGAGATTTAAGTTTGAACTTGGATTTTGTTACTCTTCTCTTTCTCACTTGTATCTTTGTAATCAAACAGAAGGACACTGGTCTCATCTTTGGGTCTTAGTTTTTGTGTGACACTCATACTTAATGCATTCTGAGCTGGTAAACTGTTAGAGAAAACAACGTTTCATGTCTTCACATGTCTCCATATTCGAGGGTGGGGGTGGGAGTTTCAGGACAGAGGACTTACTCTGAATGAGGGTTGTGTCTCCAGGTGGGGAGGTGACCGTCACAGGAGGAACATGGATGGAGGCTTGGCCTGTTTGTCGGACATTTCTCTGGTTGTCAGAGTCCTCCGGGCGGTCAGCCAGACATTTTGTCCCCTCAGAGTCCTGTTGGGGGGAGACAGCCAGGGACTCCCCCTCAGAGTCTCCAATCCTTTTCCAAGAGCAAACATAGACAGCAAATCACATGTTGGCATTCATGATATTATTTAATAGATAAGAAAAAGGGGCAGACAGATTTTTTTCTTTTTAAAGAAGAAATCTTTTCTCAAAAACACACTTGGAACAGCGGATCTATCCCATAAGCAAATGTTTAAGAGCTTCCATCCTTGACCAATCGCAGACATGGACTGTTACTGTCTCATTTTGAACCTTGTCTATTGTCTGAATAAAGATATTGAACCAATTCTGCAAACAGAGACGAGGACTTCAAACATTCTCCTCTGTGAGGGGTTATGCTGCACATCCTTAAGATGTGTCAGAATCATTTGAGCAGCTTTTCCAGGATGATTCACTTTGAGAATCAAGACTTGATTTACTAAACTTGACCTGGACTAATGAAGGGAGGCGTCTATGAGTGATGCCTTGTGAATACCGGGGGCTCCATGTTGTTCCTCCTGTGCTGTACTGCACAGCTATAGCAGCTCTAAGAGGAGAGGTTTTCAGTCACTGTGACTTCATCTGTGGCTTTCACCAGAACCATGAAGAGTTGGTCTATGACGATTGTTTATCCAACTGGTATAAGCGCCGTTCACTCTTGTATTATTGCATTATAATTTTTTTTTTTTTATCTAATAAAATTTGTTGCGAGTATGTTCTACTAGATCTCAAGTTCTGTAATTTAGGTTGAAATAAAGCTGACAGTGTATAAACCACTGCACGATATCTTCAGGAGATTGGCCTTCACCAATGTTTTTCACCAAATCAAGAGAGAGACTCAGATCAGTACCTGTGGTTGTGGCTCCTCTTCCTCTCGTTGGCCTCCTCCGGCGTGCACCGGCTCCTTGCCCTGTGAGCATGATGTCTGCTCTTGCCTCCTTCATCTCCGTTCTCTCCTCTGGAGCTCCTGTCTCCAGTCTTATGTGACGGATGTCCATCTTTGTGGCGGGACCTTCGCTCGCCCTTCCCCCCACTGTTCACTGTCCCGTTGCCCCCTCGGGACTGGCGATGTGAATGATGATGACGGTGTGCCTTTCAGTCTTAACTCCACCACCTCCGTCTTCCACAGAGCTTTGGTGGTGGTTCATCCTGCCCCCCTCTTTGCTGCGGCTGCAGTCGTGCTCTTTGGAGCGGCTGTGATGGACGTGGCGCCTCCCTTCCCTACCAGCTTCTCCGTTGTCGTTGATGTCCTCTTTTATCCGGGCTCTGTGCCGGTGATGATGGCGAGGATGGTGAGGGGCAGGAGGGAGGTCAGCAGCTGTCTCGGCCTCTTCTGCAGGGCAGGTCTTGTGGTGGTGCTGATGCTGGCTGCCCAGCAGAGCTCCATCACAGGTCTCAACCACCAGCGGCCGGTCAAGGTGAGTCTTCATGTCAGGTCGGATGTTGAGGGCTGAGGTCAGACGGATGCGCTCCTCAGGCTGGAGCTCGTTGTAAAGAGCCTCACAGCTGGCACGGTTCTGCCGCCGCAGCTGATTGGCCCTCTGCTCCCACACTGACATCGTCTTTATCGACCTTTGCTGCTCGTTACTGCAGGAGGAAAAATGAAACGGAAAACCACAATCAAACGGACCTCTGGACATTTTAAAGCTCTCTAATATTGCTTCCTTCACCAATGAGACTTTTAGGCAAGTCCTGAAGGAGTTAGAGGACAAGCACGCATCCCTGTCAGCTCCAGTGAAGGACAGAAGCAGCACTCTGTTGTCAAATATCTCATGATGGTACACACACTTTGGACATGCTGGATGTCAAGTATGGCCGATGTACAATGAAGCGTTTGGACACAAAAGAATCTGATCTAATTCATCTCATGCCTGAACAAAGTCAAAGCATGTCTGCATTACCATGCTTTGACAAACAGGCCTTTCTAAAGCACGAGGAATAGAGAACAGTGGAAGAAGAAATCAGGTCCTTTTTAATCTTTCCTTAAAATCCGGCTTTTCTTCTGATGTAAGAGAATACCAAAATTAAAAATGGATTTGTTAACAAAACGTTGTTGAAAGAAATAATAAATTTCTTGCGCCATCATTCTGCATATTTTGAACTCCTCTAAGCTGTATGGAGATAGAAATCATGGGACAAACAGACCACCTGTCACATGGTACGCATGACAACAAACAGCTCTGCTGGAGTTCTATGCTCTCTCTTGAGAATGTATGTAATGGGTTTGTGAATATATGAGATTTGGTTCATGTCATCAACATTACGGGCCGCTCTGCTCCCAGACGGTTGGGTTTTTACCTCAGGTAGTGATGGACTGGGGTGCAGACATAACTCCTACAGTGCAAACACATAAAGGGAGCGACATTGAAACAAACACTAGAACCAAAGACACTAGAGAGCAAACAGAGGTTACACACGAAAGCAAAAAAGATCAAAGGAACTTGAAGGAAACAAAAAGTACAGCATGAATAAACACACTAGAGGCAAAGAACTGTTAAGCATTTTAACATGTGGAGTTTTCAACGATGAGAAGAAATAAGAGTGACCAGAACAGAGGGTCAACCAAGCCGTTCCTCTGTATAACAGCATGCTGTTTTCATCCACTGCTAGTGGTTTTTGAGAGTACAAGGGTTTTAATGCTTCTGAAAACAACTAAAATCTTTTCTGCTTTTCTTTCTCAGACCGGGTTTTCTGGAAACGCTGTTGGGTTTGTGGAGCCGTCTGTGTGTGAAGGAGCCAGGTGGAGAGTTGAGTTGCCACACCTCTTGCACCTGCACCTACACCTGCACCTGCACCTGCACCTGCTGCCACTTCTTTCATCAGTATAAAATCTTCATTCTATTGCTAAACGCTGGATCGTTGCTTTTCTGTTGAACTTCCTAACAGATTCAGCCAGAAACCTGCAGACTTATCTTGCCCTCTTCCAGGACTTTGGACTGAATTGATCAGATCATGGAAGTTTGTGTCATTACTACATGTGTACTGCATTTTCTTTTGAGATCTGTGAAGCAAGTCTTCCAGTTCTGGAGATACAGCAGGATGTACTCTGATTACTTCTGCTCTTGCACATAGGCCTACTTCCTATTTTTTGACCTTCTTGAGCTCCTTTGCCTGATGGTGCTCTGATTAAAGACGCTGCTCTCCCTCCTGTTGTAGTTAGACATCAACAGCAGCTTCATTCCCCTTCATTCACAGAGGTGTTTCATGTTTGGATTTTTGCACAGCACAGACACCCCAGAACACAGTTGCAGACCGTTGGTCATAGCTATTTTGGCAGTTTAGCTAATATTTTAGCCATAGGCTAACTTGTTTTGATTAATTAGACATTTTACCAGGTTTTCTGTGGCTAATTTGGCATTTAGCTAATATTTCAGCTAGATGCTAGCCGTTTTGGCTAATTTAGAATTTTTTTATGCTTTTTTTAAGCTAATTTGGCGTTTCGCTTATATTTTAGCTTGCTCTCAGGTACAGCGTTTTCAGCATTAGCTTTAGTCATTTCAGCTATCAATTTTCGTATTTTCAGCTCTCAGCACTAGCATCTTCAGCTGCCACATTCATCTTACAGCTTTCACACTAGCATTTTTGCAGGTAATGCTATAGATATGGTTTCACAAATATTTTAGTATTATTTTTTTATGACGATTACATAAACTAATTATTTTGAATTTGGCTGGAACACTGTAAATGTTTATGTTTAAGCTGTGATTGTTTCACTTTTTCTGTTAGCCTACAAACTGACCCCGGCCCCTCATCAGAGAAGAAAACAGTAATGTTGCCCTCACATGAAAAAGTTTGGGGAGCCCTACATTAAAGGAGCTGTTTTCTTCCTTCTCCTCATTGTTTTATCTGTGGTTACCTTAACTCTGAACTGTCTGGTTCCTCAAAGTGTACAGAAAGCTGAAGTTGTGAGGCGTTCCTCGCATCCTTCACAACTGTCTTGTGACGCTACCACTTTATCTGCCCTGGTATCACCTGTATCACACTGGCTGCTCTCAATTCATCCAGCTCAAAACCTTTAGATCTCAACCCTCTCCAGTCTCTTTGGGTGTACCTCAAGCCTCTATCCTGGGGCCCCTCGAGCTCCTTTCACTTGGTAACATCTTTGAATTTCCTGTTTTGCAGATGAAGCTGAGCTCTTCCCTTCCAGGAGACCCAGTTCCTCTCTCAGAACCCAATCTACTGCTTACTTCAGATGAAATCCTGGTTTCCCTCAAATTTCCGGAGGAAAATACCAAACATCCCTATAACAATGAATGACTGACATACAGATGCTGACATGATAAGTCATTATAAGTCATAACAAGAGGATTGTTTCTCATAATTAAGAATTTCCGCTGCAAAAACTGAAAAAAAAAAAATCTCCAGAAGAATGATGATTTCAAACATTTACAAAAGCAAAAGAACTGACAGAAATTATTGAACATGAACTTACTTAAAAACTAAATTGATGGACATCAGCGCACACACACCACACACACACACATGTACAGCAACATTTGAGCACAGAGCAGCAGCCATTAGCATCAGAGTGTCAATGGGAACATAGAGATAACTCACAGTGAGTTAACGCTGCAGATGGATGAGCTGCTAGACTGCACGTTACCTCGACTGTGTGTTAGAAAACTGCACATGTACAGAACAAAAATGGGGAGGGAAAATATCATACAATATGAACTTAGAGAGCAAAACAGACACCATTTCCATCCTCTCTGTCCTCCGGGTCGCTCCGTCTCTGGTTCCAGCTCAATGCTGGAACATTCATTCACATCACAACTGTACGTTTGGACAGGAAATGCAGACTTTTGCCTCAGAACTTTTTCCAAAGGTCCCTGAGAAAACAAAGCGTGTTACCATGTCTTGTTTTGGTTTTTTGTTTTTTTGGTGGAAAGAGAATTTCTCTCATCTAAAGAAGCTGCACACGTGGCCCCCGCCATGTCTCTGACCTTTACGTGAGTTTGCTGGAATTCAAAAGGTCTAAATAGTCGATGTATATTTATATACATTTGTAAAGACTTTTTTAGAAACAGATTCCACATTTTGTTTTTGTGGTATACATTGGCTTTGATGTCTGTACATAAGTAAAATGTAAAACAAGTACATAATAGAAAATGTCAAGTTTTACCAGCCTCCGTATCTCAGAACCGGATTATCTCAGAGGAATGGGACATTCTCAAATGTGTAAACTCAGTAAATGAAAGATCTGAAGCAGACTGCTGTCAGACAGATTAGCACAGAGGTTTAGTCTGTGACAACAGTATTCTAATATAAATGTCTGAGTGTGTGAAAAGATGTCCAGCTCTTCATGAATCGTTTAGGCTTCAGCTGCATTCAGCAAAGACAGAACTTCTGATGGTTGATCCTGAACATGAGCTGGCTCTGATTTAGCCACGTCTTCCTTCTTTTGGACTTCCTCTGCATTTTTGACCAGCAGGAGTTTGATTGAGAGTCTTTGTGCTGCCTGGCCCAACAGTGACAATGGTTTTTAAGACTTGAGAAAAGTCTGAAATGAGTCATTGTAACTGAGCGGATATTTCAGGTTTTTCTTACTTTTCAGATCGTTTTTTTATGTTAGTGTGGATTTTCCCAAATGTGGCCTCCAAGAAACTGTAATCTCCATTTTACAATTTTAAATGTGACTTCAAAGAATTAAGCAGAACTGTTAAGTTTGTTGTGGATTTAGATGTTCCGTATTCTTCAGGCTGGACTACCCGAGGATGACCCCATAGTAGTTTTGAGCCTTGTGGGGACCCGTCCTTCAGGATTTGAAATAACCTGCCCATCATCTCAACTTTCAGATATGTTTTGTCTTCAAAAAGAAAGAAGCTTTATTTCCAAAAAAATTGAGGTTTGAAAAGTTCTGATCTATTTACAAAAGATTTTATTTGTTAAATGTGTCATTAAAAAAATGCAGTGAAGCAAAAGTGCTTGTTTTATCACTTTTTTTTTTCACTTTAGGTCTTTCTGAAAATGAACTTTAACTTTAATGAATGAATGACAGAACAAACTTCAGTGCAGATTAAGAAACAAGAATTTCAGTTAGCAGTGCAACAACAACACGGATGGTTTGAGGAGTTCCTCCGTCTTCCTTTTGTTTCACTTAAATAAAAAAGAAGAATTTTAATAAATCCATGGAAAAGTTAGAGGAAGTGAACTTACGCTGTGATTGAAATGTTAGCGGCAGACATGGGGCTGACTTCCTTTACCTCCTTGGCCTTCTGCAGGGCCAGCTTCTTATTGATGGCCTCCTCTTGCTCTTCTTCATCCTGACAGAGAAAGGTTTACAAAGTGAGACAACATGAAGAACCTCTTTCCACCAATAAAGACATGAACTTCAAATGAAAAATTTGTTCTGCTTATTTTGTGCAATCATTCAGGCTCCTGGAAAAACCTAAAAACTCAAACAAATTCAAAAATACTTACTATTTAAATTTAACTGTAGCATATTTCTATATTCATCATTTAATGTATTATTTTGCTGCTTTTAACAACAAATGTATATCTGTACAACACCAAAAAAAAAAACAACAACAACAATCTAAAGACTCAGAGAGACGGCAGACTTGACTGACAAGAGAATCCAAACAAGCACACAGCTGACCACATGTAAACTCAGAGTCTAGACCGCTCAGTCAGTCTGGAGAGGGAAAACGTTCATGTCTATTTTTCTACGGGCATGCTGCTGGTGACATCATACAATACATGAGGGTAGGAGAGAAACAGACACGTTATACTGACTTTTCATATCGTTCTACCCCCTAAAACCTGCACAGGGAGACCATTAGAGCTGTTTAAGTAACAAGTGCACCCTCCATGTGTCCAACTCCTCAAGTAGAAGATCAGACCATCAGAGTGTAGGTTGTGTGGACCCCCCCCACAGGCGTCCAACAGCTCTTCCATATCACATGCACATCCTGTTTATGCAGCACTTTGCATGTGGGCAGTAAGGAGCCAGTATAAAAAACACTTTACTAATAGCTAGAGTGGGATGTAAAGGGTGCTGTGTGTGTAACTTACATGTCCTTATAAATGCTTCACCATTATTTACTGCACGCACAACAATGGCAAGTTACACCTGCCCTCCTTTAAAGGGGCTATTCCATGAATAAACAACTTTGAGCTTTTAAGTGTATTATCACTACAAAGAATCTCAAAGGGATATTTTTAATTCATTCATGTATTTCTGAGTAATCCTCTAAAATCCTGCGCTGTCTGCAGCAGCCTGTATCTGATGTCACGGAGTGAGACCGCCCCTTTCAGGAAGAGTCTGTTCTGATAGCTCCACCCCCAGTCTAACACACACATTCAATTTCTGTACAGAGCCAGTGATGATCAGCAAAAGACTTTCATTTTAGATGCAGAACACCGTAGATCTTCCAGTTGTGTCCTGACTTCAATAGAGTCCACCTCAAACATGTGTTTGTTACTTTAGACACGGGGTTCCTTTAAGACCCTCACTACCACCACCCCGATCCCAGGCGCAGTCGTGCAGACGCTGAGTGCTTCTGTGTTGTGACATATGCAGATATACTGTATGGAACGTGCATCTTTGAAAAACTATGGATGTTTATTTTTGTGGCAGAAATGCAGACACACTGCCGACTCTAGGATGACATGAATGTAGTTCACTGTGAAAGGATTAAGAAAATCATGGTATGGCCCCTTTAACACACTTGTGCTATCCTAGGCATATTTACACTAAAAAAGGGGTCATCTGGACCCCACAAGACAGTGCGGTGAACTTTTTATTTTTTAAGATTTTTTCACTTCGTTGATGTCTGTGAAAGATATGAAATCCTCTCTACCTTTGTCATAGAAGGAATCACACATCAATGTAAGGGTGGGGTCATCTGGACCCCATAAGAGAACATTAAGGGTTAAGATGTGGCTCTTCCTCTCTATGACACTCCATGGGCCAAACCTAAAAACCTGCAGCACTGGTCTGACTTCATGTGACTGGGACTGTTCAGGAAGATGTTCACATACTTATCAGAATACAAAACAAGGTGCATTCATAAACTCCTATGATATGAAAGTCTGACACTGAAATGATCACGTCTGTTCAGGCTGAGGAACCTGGTGGCTGCTTTGACTCTGACTTCCTACAACAGACGATCATCTCTTCCATTTGTGAACGAGACTGAGTAATCCATTACCTTTGTGAGCTCCTGGGCATTTGCAAGGTTGTCAACAGCAATGGCCAAGAACACGTTGAGGAGAGTATCTGGTTATTTGTGGGGTCAGAAAAAGTTCAGGTGATGGGGAAGCACTAGAAGAACTCTTTGGAAGAAAGAGGGAGGATACAGTTCCCAAAGAGAGTCAGGACAATGAAGTAAATGGAGGAAAACATGCCCCCATGAACGCCCCCCTGGGATTCGATCCCGTGGTACATGACGGCGTTCCAGTCCTCTCCGGTTAGGATCTGCAATGCAGACACAGGAAGAGCAGCGTCAGGCAGAGCAGCAAACAGCAGCCGTGATGAAGCTGACCTTTACCTGGAACACGGTGAGGATGGCTGCAGGGAACGTGTCAAAGTTGGTTGTTGGTGTTTCATCTTCAAAATTGAACCTGCAGAAAGAAAACAAGTCTTCCACTGCAGTCGGGCTCCATAGCAACAACGCACAGCGTCCCTCCCTCCTGCACCTCCTGCTGGTCGGACCAACTTTTGTTCTCTGCATGTAAGGCCGCAGTCAGAGCCGATTTCCTCATAAACCAGGGTGGCTGACAAGTCTCAAGTTGCTATTGACCTTTACTGCAGTCATCAGAACACTTGAAACACAGTACGGACTTTTGTTTGTTGTTTATGTGGAACAATAAACAAATGTTTTCTGCCTTTTCTGTTGTTGGGTAAAAGCGAGGCTTTCTTCTGCGCTGAAAGGTCACGTCTGTTTGGGTTATAAGTTTGGGTTAAGCAGCTTCATCACTGTGTTCTGACATGGTGGACGTCCAGATCCATGACTAGTTTGCTACCAGGCCGTTTCAGCTGCATTCAAGCAGCATCCGATTAGCGTCAGACTGAAGGCGGCGCTGCTGGTCCTGAAGGTCTGCAGATGGATTTTGGGTCGGGTCTGCATTTGTAACATTTCCTTTAAGTGAAGACCTCAGAGTCTTCACTGAATCCACCATGCTGCAATTAAGTCAATCTTTCTGAATAATATTCAACATTTATTCTCCTATCTTTTTTTCCTACTATAGATGTGTACAGTTGAAGCCTTCCTCTGCCTGAATACCCTTACCCAGAGTACCCTCTCCTGTTTCGCTGCTGGCATATGCAACTGCCCGCCAGGCTCGCTATCATCAAAAAACAAGCATCTTTTCCGAACTTTTTTATGCTGATGACACACAGCTTTTTGCCATCAGAAGAAAAGACAGTGTCATCATCATCATCATCTTATGTTTGATATAGAAATATGTTCAGTTCTGGTCTTCCCCGCCAGCCCTACAGTACTTCTCTATTGGTTCAATCTTATTGATGGTCTGGGGGCTCATAATAAAAGACCAGTCAAAAGTTATAGAAATGATCCCTGATTCATGTAGATTTTCCCTCAACAACACTAGGAAACTCAAACAAATCAGAGCCACAGAAATGACAATGGGAACAATTTGAGATGACCAGAGTGGACAAGCACAAATCCCGTTAAGAACCCATGCCACCTCCCTCTCCTTCCTCTAAACACAGTTTATGTGAAGAAACAAGTCAGGGATGGAGTGGTCTGATCTGTCTGCAGCGAGAAAGGCAGGAGAGGAGGAAGAAAGAAAGGAAATGCTGCTGTTAGCTCTACTGGACATGAAAACAGATAAGTAGTTCAGGACTGCTTGGTAGTTCTAAAATTCAAGTTTTGTTTGATCAGTCTAAGATAAACAAGTAAAGAAAAGTGGAAAAAGGTAATTTATTCCACAGCTGCACTGGTGGAAATTATTATGGTTTCTCCAAATTAAAGGGTGTTTGATCAGTAAATGATTGATTTGGGGTTTTAAATGACGAAATGCTTGTTTTATTCTGCGTTCACAACAATGCCCCAGATGCATGGGGGAGGAGCTACCTGTAGAAGTGTCTTTGTAGATATCCTTTCCCATGTATATTATACTACCAAAAGTATTGGCTGTCCTATCCAAATGATCAGAATCAAGACTCCAAATCGCCTGGTCACAGATGAATAAATCAAACCCTGAGGTATTCAGACATCAGTGAAACATATCAGTGACAGAATGTTCCACTCTCAGGAGTTCATCAGTTCAAAGTTCAAGATGAGAACAGTCTGATTCTCTATGTTGGTTTTGGACTCCACTTGCTGATTGTGTCATTGAACACCTCACGAGTCCCTGATTTGTCGTTTTTGTCGCACCGCAAAGCGACCTCCAAACCCTGCCACAACAATCCGGTGGCTCTTGGACCCACAGGCTATGCCAGAATGATAAATGTTGTCCTCATGTCAAGCTGTGCCTCAATGCAGGATACATTTGTGAGACCTTTAAAACTATAGTCGTAATACATTGCTTTGCTAATCATTAATATCAGGGATGTCCCGATCAGGTTTTTTTGGGCCGGATCCGATTCCGAGTCATTGGATTTTGTGTAAAAAATGAATGAATGAATGATGACGTTTATTTTGGCATTAATTTGCTGATGAGTGTTCATGACAAGCTCATATCATTAGAAACAGTTATTAGTTTTTTTTTTCATTTTAGTTATATTATTATTTTTTTAGGGGGAGTTTGTTTGTTTGTTTTTAGATTATGTGATTAGTTTTTTAAGCACGTAAGATGTCACATTTTAGATTTTATTACCCAAGTAGTCATTTTAATTTTAATTTTTATTTCTGTCTGATAAATAAAAGAGGCATATCAAAGAACCGCTCGGGTCCTAAGGAGTTAAATCACAGAGCTAGCACTTAGCTTAGCACAGTTAGCAGCTGCTCTGCAGCGCGAACAGCTTAAAATTAAACATGGTTGTATATGTTAAGACAAACTAATAGAGACTCTTGCTGTCAGTTTAAAGCACTTTTGAAAGCATTATTGATCTGGGAAGTGAGAATCTGTGACCACATCGCTAGCTTGTTTATGCTAGCCTCCTGTTTAAACTGCTGCTGAATTCTGCTGGGTTTTACGGCAACATTTTGTGACTTTTCATGACATACATCATGACATAATCTAGTGGAGTATTTATCCAGAATAATTAGATTGAAATATAAAGTGCACATTATAATAAGAATACATAAAATATCCGATACTGATCGGGGGAAAAACTCTGATACCGATCAAGTCATCCACCATGTAATCGGCCCCGATTTCCGATCACGCAATCGGATCGGGACATCCCTTATTGATATGTTATTTTAATTCACAGGATCAAGCCGTTCCAAGGTTACCTACTCAACTACTAGTATTTAATTGTCATAACTGGGCACAGATTTCGTCTTGTTTTGAGGACAACCTCAAACTGATTTTAAATCTAACTTCTTCAGTTGATGCAACAGCAGCTCATCCTCTGATCTTTGCAATTTTTGTTTTTAGAAGAGAAAGGGAAAAAAATGAGGAAATTACTGGCCACCAAACAGCTGCATGCCCAGCAGAGCGAAGACAACGATGAAGAGGAAGAGCAGGAACAGGAGGCTGATGATGGACTTCATGGAGTTGAGCAGAGACACCACCAGGTTTCTCAAAGAGTTCCAGTACCTGCACACACAGTTCACGTAAACTAGCCAGTTTTCCCAGCGCAGATTCCCACACACATTCCCACGACTCACTTAGTGACTTTAAAGATCCTGAGCAGTCTGAGCGCTCGCAGAACACTGATCCCAAATGAGGCTCCGGGTTTGATGGCAGCCCAGATCACCTCAAAAATACTGCCAATAATCACCTGTGAAGACAGTCTGATAAATGAAGACCTGAAACGCATTCTGTGCTCAGGGTTCAGATTAGATCCAGATTTATCCTCATGACATGAAACCAGTGAGAACAGGATCACTCACCCCAAAGTCAAAACAGTTGAAAGATGAGTGGAAGTAGTTCTGTGGTCCGAGGCCATACATCTTCATGGACATCTCAGCCAGGAACAAACCCAAGAACACAAACTCAGCCAGGTCTGTTCATGAACAAACAGTTCAGAGTCTGGAGTTAGACCGCACTTTCTATCATGTTTGTCTTGGTCAAACCGATTTTGACAGAAGTAAATCTCAGAAACTTTGTTCTCATTAGAATAAATGTGCACCATATTTCAAGCAGTACTCACACAGAGCAAAGGTGAGCCACTCAGGCTGGTCATAGTGAACTATGGCTACACACAGCGTGTTGAGGCCAACCAGGCAAAGCACGGTCCAGTAGAAGCTCTGAGATTTGACCAGGCGGCGGATGGTGAAGCGGATCCTCTTTTCTTTCCTCTTGAAGTAGGACGAGCTGTCGTTCTTGCTCTTCACACTGCCCCGGGCGAATGGCGACCCTTGGGGAGCAGTTGGGATGAAACATAAAAGAAAGTAAACTCACCAAGTTCAGAAAAACAAAATCATTTATTGTAAGTGGAGCGAGACGTGACTGAGGAGAATTCTGGGTAATCCCAGCTGAGAATTTTCCTGTTTTGATGCCCCTTCTGTGGGAGACCTCAAGTGTAGTCCTCAACTCCGTAGTCTCACCACGCTTTACTCTGCATCAGGCTAACCTGCACCATTATTATTATTAACCTTTATTTAACCAGGGGTGGATCCCATTGAGATTTAAAACCTCTTTTTCAAGATAGGAGTATCTCAGTTTAAGCCCAATTATCAAGAGGAATGGGATACAATAGGCAAGAAAAAATTTATTTTAAGAGTTAATTAAAGATCACTGACTTATGCATCTTCCCCTTGAGAACAACCACATCCAACTCAAATGTTCTACCAATCTCTTCACAATGACTCCTGTTGAAGGCAACAACACATTGCCTTCATTAGAAAGATCAGAATCAGTGGAGGGTGTTTGTACGTGAAGACCTGATGAGCTCACATATCTGGGATACATCTGTCCGTTTGTTCTTCATGATCAGCCTCTGGAGGCCTCGTGGTTCCATGATGATTAGTGTCAGCTGGTTCACTGAAGGCTTTCTTAGCTTTCTTCTTCTGTACTGAACTTTTTCCTCCCTCCTCTCAGAACAAAAGCAAACACAACTACAGTACCCAGAGTGTTTGCTTTTTACCCCTTTCACCATGACTAACACAGCGGCTGTGGTTATTTTAGTTAACCTCTGTGTATTTAGCTGAGTCCTCCCTGACACGAGATCTTCTGGGAGTTCATCTCAAATCGTGTTGGGAACTGTTCCGTCAGTTCCTGGGACAGACAAGCTTCCATACTCACCAACAGATGGGATGTCGGTGTAGTGGTCCTCTGCCTCCTCTGCATTAATGAGCTCGTTCTTGCTCTTCTTGGTCCTTTTCAAAACTATACATTCAACATCAAACAGAAGAAGCAATAATCGTTACCTGAACTGCAATGTTGGGTTTTCTCATTTAAAAGTTGTGTTGATTGTTGCACACTGTAGGTAGTCCTTTGATTAGTGTTAGTCAGGTCACTCCTACAGACAATTAGATCTGATTCATTTCCCAACAATATATGCCATACATCCAAAACATTTCTGATGTTAACCACCAGTATTCATTACTGACACAATTGGAGGAAACAAAGTCAAGAATTTATCCAGAACTGAAGAGAAACTAAGACGACAGAGAGCAGTTTAGTCTCACCTCTGTGTCTGATTCTGTCTAGCCTCCACTTTACTGCTCTAGTTTACTTTTGTCAGATTAAGTTGGTTGGTTGTCGTTCAGTTATTTTGTTTAACTGTGGTACAGGTTTTGTTTCTGCCTCACTCAGTCACACTGACCCTCCTTCAGTACACGTAGTCATCTTGTGGTTTCAGTTCTTCCATGTTAGATTCGGGTTGGGTGCCGATCGGGTTTTACTCGTTCTGGTGCCAAAGCGGTTCTTTGGTTTTGGTTCCTAATTGGTGCCAATTTTGGTACTTCAGTAATAAAAAACATTTCCCAAATCAACACATTTTCATTCCCAAGTCTTCACATATTGACGCGTAGTTAAGACGTTTTAGGTGTTGTCGTTTGTTGACGTTCAGAGCTCCACAACCTCTGACCTGCAAACCAGTGACCTGCCACTCTCTGACCGTGAGGTGAACTTGCTGCTTGCCGCCTTCCAAACATGTGATCCTGAGCTAGACTCTGAGGAGTTAACAGAGCTTTGACCTTACAGGGGGGGGTCCTGGTTGACAGCCTCTTCCACTGTGTTTCTGTGTCTCTGTGACTGAGTTTGAAGGTTGTCCCACATGAATCCAAGAGAGGGGAAAATAGGGGACCAGATTTTTTGTCTCAACAAAAATAAACAAAACATCAGAGTTCAGGAGACCCGAGCAGGCTGCTCCCGCTCCCCGCAGTGTGTGTGTATGTGGAGGGCTACAGGGGCTTTACGTTCATTTTACCATCATCATTATTATTTTTAAATGCAGAGCCTGCAAACAGGACATGAGAGTGAGGGGGCTGGAGATCACTCTGATATCAGTGGAAGAGACATTTTAGTCCAGATACTCACTGAGAAGTGTCATCTACTTTATTTCAAAATGAGTCCAACGTGTAGAAAGTACATTAATTATTGAAACATGTGGGGTAAAAGAGCATCGAGTGTTTGGACATGTGGCAGTTAGAGCTTAAATCAGACTTGCAGGTGCCAGAAGAACTCGACTGGAATGAATGAAATGTGACAGACATCTCAGAATTACCACAGATCCTCAGATGGATGCAAAGCTGTGAAGCACGTTCTGCAGAACGAGACACAAGCGCTTTGGGCCTCAGTCATGGTAGAAATTCTCGTGAATGTTTACAAGAATACCCAAGATTACATTGTAAAATAACAACATTCATATTGTGCTTTCTCTTCTTTTCCTCAGTTTTTGCAGGAATGGGGAGAGTTTGCTCTCCTGGTCTGCCCTCTCTCTCTCCCAGCTCCGACTCATTAAGTCTCCTGTTTACTACACCTTCATCTATGTTAGGCTGGATTGTTATCATTGTAAATAAAGCCTCTTGCTGGTTTCTAGTCCTGCTCAGGTCCTCTGCTTCGACTCAATCAAGGTTAGAACTTTTTGTTTTCAACAATTTGTGAAACACAACTTGCCTGCTGTCTGCTATTTTGATCCGTCCAAACCTGCTCACTACAACAATGAATAGAAAACCCATTCATAAATAAATTGGAGGTAAAACATGTGAGGGAATAAGAATCTGTGTGAGGGTGGGAGGAGTTGTGCATGTGTCGTGCAGAGGCCGTCCTCACCAGAGTTGCTCTGTTTCTTCTTGTACCACGCTCCGTCCAGCGTCTTCTCCTCAGCGTTCTTGTCTTCCTCAGCCAGCATCACCTCCTCTGTGAAACAAACACTTCACTTGAACTCAAACTGATGGACCGTGATCAAAGGGGAAATGTGTTTTAGGAATGTGGCAGCTGCTTCTGACCTGCCTTGCAGATCCACTCCAGGTATCCTGTTAGCTCTTTCTCGATCTGCTGTTGTCGACGGAGCTTCAGGAACTCCTGCCTCTTTTCCACACGCTCCCTCTCTTTAGCAAACTCTCTGATAAAGTCACAGAAAAATAAAGAAATGTTGATTATTTATCCTGATAGTTGGGGAAGACAAAAACAAATGTTAACAGCAGCTGAAATGGGAACGCTCGTACTGCACTGTCATCAGTCACTGTGACCATGCAACGTCTGGGATGACTCAGCTCTGAATACCTGTGAACTTGTCTGTTCACACAAAGGAACATGCGTCCAGACACCCTCCAGAGGAAACTCATTTCTTGTGGTCGTTCATTCCAACACCAAGTTTTCATTTCTGCTTTCTTTACTTCACGATCTCTGTAGTCATCTGGAGTACAGTCATGATCTCTTCCACAACTCTCTTTCAGCTTCCACCACGTGGTTCTCTGCTCTGACTTGATTCATCTTCCTCACCACCAGAGTCATCCTCACACCATGATGCTCTGCTGTCTGCCTAAACTCTCCTCAGCGTTGACTTCATCTCTGATCTTTCTTAGATTACAACATCTGATGTTCTCACCTCCCCTCACTCTTGTTTGTTCTTCTCTTTTCTGGAACAATGTCTTCACCACTGACAGTTCTATCCTTTCAGTAAAGTCCACCACCATCTGTCCTGAACTTCTCCATCATCACTCTTTCTTCATCCATCTCTCCAGAATTTCTCCTTCTCTTCTTGCTCACATCTTACCTGTGGGAATAAACCACACCCACATCACACCTTCAGCTTCTATCTTCAGACTCATCACCTTATCTGACCCTCTCTTCACCTCCAGAACGTCATTATCAAACTCTCCTCCTCTGTTCCTCTTTGGAGAGTGGATTCTAAACTGAAACGTAGACACTTGGATTCACTGAGAAGAACTGATGGAGCTGATAATAAACTTCACTTGATGGGTCTGTAACAAGAGGAGAACACAACCTAAAAACCAAACCATGAAGCAAGTAAACAGACTGAATCCAACCAGACTGGGGGGATAATCCTCACAACCCCAGAACATTCCAGCATCTCTGTTCACTCCGATAAACAAACTGCTGCCACAGAGGAAACTCCAGTTTCATTTTCCCTCCAATAAGCTGTTTCTCTGTGCATGGACACATAATGCACAGGCAGACAAACAAATGAGCACACATCTTTCATTTGTTTTGAATATGTTCTTTCATAAAGATAAAACACTTATAAAAAAAATGCAACAAATCCAGAAACCTGAAACTGTTCCCCTGTAGTTATGAACTCATTTGTGTTTCAGTTTTCAGGACATTTCTGTTTCATTCCTCTCATAAAACCTCAATCATCTTCTGCTTTATTGCTTTTTCCGAGCAGCAGTCCGTGGAGCGTCCTGTCACGGCGCTCTGCTGCACTGAGAGGAAATGAGATGGAGCGCAGAGGGGCAGACGGAGACGTGGAAAGAAGAGAGAAGATTAAAAGAGGGAGACAGACGGGGAAGAGCGAGGGATCTCCACCCTCCCTGCTGTTTAATGACTGTATACCTGTTTGCATGTGTGTTGACACAAACATGGAATACTCTCAAATGTCTCCACATTTAGCTCCTCCCCAGTAAGAATGATTGTTGTATTCACAGCCATTCTCAGGAACCATTTGGTGGTTTAACAACCAGATCCATTCCTGACTGTTTGATTTTATTGTCTTATGGATCCGTACAGCTCAGATAATCTCAGCCAATAAAACTGAGGAGGTTAACGGTATAACCTCAACGGTATACGTGCCAGGAGAGATTGCCCTATACAGCTGTCACATCCACTCAAGGATTTAGCCCCGCCCACACCATGTGAGTTAAGCCCGCCCACTGAATTTGACGGGACAATGACAGTTTAAATAAAATCATGTGCCACTGTCCGGACCATGAAATCATTCCTTAAATCATTAAATAAATAAATGTTTCCTAAATTAATTAAAATTAAATTTTAACTAGATGTTGACACATTTAACGATACTTTTATTTATTTAATGTAAATTTGAAATCATTAAGGACACATTTACTTCATAATGTAAGGGTTTATATATTTATTTCAATTCATCTCTTTTGACCAATACTAGCCCTGAAATAACTATATATCATGAAATATTTAAATTTGCTTTTTAATTGCTATTTTAATATTTTAATGCCATTTATATGTAAAAATGTTTTCATTGATATCCAATTTTATTTATCTAATGCAAATTTCAAATAATTAATTATACATTTATTGAATCATTTTCTATTAAACATATTTATTTCAGTTTGTCCCATGGAGCCTACACTGACTCACACATTTAAATATATCGTGAAATATTTAAATTTGCCTTTTGATGGTTAGTTTACTATTTTAATTCCACATATATTTCAACATTTATTGACTGATTTCCTATTTTATTTTATTTTATGCCAGTTTTAAATAATTGACACATTTATTTAATAATTATATATTAAATATATTTATTTAATTTAGTCTCTTTTAGCCCATCCTGACCATAAATATGTCATGAAATATTTCAGTGTGCCTTTTAATGGCTATTTTAATATTTTAATCCCACATCTATTTATTGATTTCCACTTTTATTTTATTTAATACCGTTTTTAAAATATTAATGACACATGCATTTACTAATTTAATGGCGTATATATTCATTTCATTTTGTCTCTTTTAGTCCTTCATGTGCTGAGAACAAAATGATGTCCAGAAAACATTTACGTCTCCCCATGCTCTCAGCTTTTCAGTGTTTTTTCTGTATTTTATTTTTTTTTTACAGTAAAATAACAAACAAAAACCCCAAAACCAACAAACTGTTTTACTCATAAATCTGTCTGATGAGATCAGAAGAGGAGGGAGTTTCATGAATTCAGGTGTGAACTGCTGTTTGATCGCTTCAGTCTGATCGGGTGGCCCTCTGTGATTGGATAAAGTTTAATGACCTCCTCAGCTTCTAAGCCCTGCAGGCGTGCCTGTGCCTCCTGCGTCTGCTCCAGCTGAGATGTTGGCCTTTAACAATGACTTGCAGCCAGCATGGTCCAGCCTGACAGCAACACTGACCTTTCACCTGTCCACTCACTGGAAAACCATCTGACGGCTTCTGGAGAGATGGCAGGAAAACAAGGACGCTCAGCCTTAACCTGTCCTGTTTCCTATCTGTTGATGCATCAGGGATTCTTCACATCTAATGTGTAAATCAAAACACGCTAAATCAATCACTCAAAGTATCTAAGAAGCTCCAAAACCTCAATGAAAAAGGTTTCTGTCTCTAAATGATCTTTTTTTTTGTGCCAAACAACAGAAACATAAAGTGGATCTTTCCTTGAACAGAAACCCGCTGTCATGCTCCTCCAGAACGTCACTCTCCATCCACAGCCCTGACCCACAAAAGACCGTTTTCTCCAACCACTTTCATGGAAACGTTTTTATTCAGGATGAGCTATGCTAGTTAGTGCCAGAACGTTTTAGCTTCAGTGACCTCCTGCTTGTTTGATTCTAGAACATGAAGTTGTCGGGATGCCTCTGTGTCTGCTCTGCCGTCCCCAACAATCCTCCCATCACCTGAACCTGTTTGAGGTTCTGCTCATCCCTCAGAACTCTGTTTCTCTGCAGCTCAGCCCAGACTTCAGCCTGCGAGCCGCTCAGAGAGGATTTCTGGAAGCTTTGCTTCTTCTTCACCGTTTGCAGTAGGTTTGCATTCGGGGATCCAGTTTTTGCTAAGATGCATTTGCCATCACCCTCTCAATCCTCACAGGAACTGAAAAGAAATCAATTCATTTCTATCAAATTCATCTTCTGCTTTTTATGTTTATCTGGAAGCTCCGGCTTTCTGTAGTTCATGTCACTGGTTATGTGTTCAGTGTTTTTCATCCCCCAAAAAAATGAACTTTTTCAATAAAATGGAGATTTACTCAAATCATAAATTGAAGTTTATAAGTTATTCCTGAACTGCTGAAGAACCAGCAGAGGGTGGGTTCGGTCTGAAAGCTTTTCCATTTTCCCAATTCGTTGTAGATAAAGCTTTATAAAAGAGTCATCTCAAGTCCACAAGATTCAGAGAGCTCTTCTGTTAAAGACAAAATCTGAAAGGAGAGGTTTGTGAGGAAAAGTTCTCTTTGAGAACTTTTTTTTAATTTTAGAGCAATAGCTTGTTTTTTTTTCTTCAAAAAGAGTTCTGTTCTCCTAGCTCTACATCTGTACATAACAAGCTGTTGAAGCGTGTAAACACATGCTGCTTCTCCTCACAATTAAATATCCTTAAGGTTTTGTGTAATTAAAATCCCTTTATCTCAGTTTGAGTCAAAAACACCTCAACAGCTGCTGGTTGAAGACTGAGGCTATCCTCTGCAAAACATGACAAATGCTCTTCCACGTCACCATGGCAACAAAGAGGAAGTATCAGCTGGGGAGCGAGAATCCAACTACTGTAATCTGAATATGCAAAGACCGGAAGGAAGAAGCTGGTTGTCTCGCTGTGGATGAAGAGAGTATTGATGTTTGGTTGGTGGTGCTATAGAAGTCTTCCTGGAAACTTAAAGGATCGTTTTCTGTAGATTGCTGTAGACCGAAGGTAGAAAACATGATCAGAAAGTTAATAAAAGCTGAAAGTGGGGGTACAGCCCCAGAAACTATTCTCAACGTGGGAAGTCTTTCTTTTCTGAGGAAAAGTCCTGGTAGAGACTTTTCCACTTCTCTGTAGAACGTGTTTGACTGACAAAAGTTCATTTAGAACAGATAAAAGAGTGTTGCGCTCAAACGGACGTAAAAGCCTTTGAAGACATGAGCTCACCCTGACAGGACACCCAGCACCAGGTTCAGCATGAAGAAGGAGCCGATGATGATGAGGGGGATGAAGTACAGCCAGTTCCAGGTGTTCCCTGAGGCGTCGTTGGCCTGAACACAAACAGAGAAGAAGCAGAAAAGCTGAAAAATCACTGAGAAAAAGTAACAGTCCAGTCAGAGTGACTGCTGCTGTTCGGCTGTATGGCTGTGTGCATCATCCTCTGACTGTCTGTTACACGTGTGTCAAAGTCAAGGCCCGGGGGCCGGATCCGGCCCTCCAGGTAATTCTATCCGGCCCTCCAGATCATTTTATTTTATTCTTATTAATGACCCGATGTTATTTTGAGCTCATTTCTAACTTGTATAATTTTGACAAGATATATTTTTAGAGAGAGTAAAATATTGAAAGTTATTCTGGAATAATATTACTGCATTTTTCTTATTCATAATTATGATAAAAAAGTTATGGTTTTAAAGTTTTAAAAATTGGCATCCTGACAGCTTCTTGGACTATTTTGGCATTTACTAAGATTTTTTTTTTGGCTGTTTTGGAGTTTAGCTAATATTTCAGCTGCATGCTAGCTGTTTTGGCTGCTCTAAACAAATTTTTTTTAGTTCTATTTAGGTTAATTTAAGCTAAGCTTTAATTATTAAGATAATATTTTAACTGGCTAGCAGCTTCAGAGCTTTCAGCCATCAGCATTAGCATTTTCAGCAGCCAAATTCAGCTTACAGCATTCACATTGGTACCGCTGTATATCTAGTTTATAATTATGTTAAAAAGTTATGGTTTTAAAGTTTAAAAATGTAGTTTTAGATCCTGTTCGACCCGTGACCTAAGCTGTGTTTTGGATTTTGGCCCCTTGTGGAATTGAGTTTGACACCCCTGATCTATTAGAACTGGACACAGTTAGATAGACAACCCCTGGCGCTCCAGACAGGAAGTACCCGTTACCTCATCTCCAATGTTCAAAACGTTTGACAGATTCTCTTGAGCCGCTTTCGGTGTAAGGGGTGTGGCTTTCCAACAAGCTCACTCCTGATTGGCCAGGTGGTTACCATAGAAATGCTGGCTCAGACTGACCAATTACTGCTCACTAACATCATCTGGTAACATCATCATTTTCTATGAATGACATCGAAGGGTTTGTCCATCTCTATATACTGTCATTGGTTTCATCCTGTGATCTGCGTGTTATCTGCAATCCTTTAATACTATTGTCGTGGCAAACCTCCTAGAGAGAGCGAGCTATAAGTATTGTATAGAATATTAAAGTAGAATATTAAATCCACTGTGATTTTCTTAACCCTTTAGCACCTGAAGTGTCACCGGTGATGCTTAAAAACTAAACTTTTAACATAATATAACATTTCAAAACGATTCTGATGGAGAGAAGCGGCTTCTACTGGAATGATCATGTTAACGGTTGAAAAGTTACAGTAAAATAAAGACCATAAACACTGGAGCTCCAGTGTTAAAGGGTTCATTCATCAGTAAGAACTGCTGTTTTTATGACATTGTGTGTAAAAACCTGTAAAGCTCTTCTCCTGGTTGAACCTCACTTGTATTTGTTTAAACACAGAAAGCTAAGTGGAGGCAGTAATAGAGGAAACTGTCATATGATCTGTGTCCAGCTGTTACCAGAGAGCTGAACATTTTTGCATCCGCTGTGCAGGAAAGGCGGGATCATCTGCCGTAATGTAGCTTTGAGCTGGAAGTGGTTGCAAAGAGCCGGCTGTGTTGGTGCATTAGCTGGTGTGAGGGTGAAGCTGCTCAGCTCTCAGCAGACGGAGGGGGGGGGGGGCAGACCAAACAACAGAAAAGCCATTAGGAGCCTGTCAAAGTGTTCTCCACACGATAAGCACCAGTTCAGCGGAACGCCACACCCTCACTGCAGGAGAAATCAGAGAACTCCGTCAGAGTCAGGAGGCCGAGTCTTTTACGGGGATGTCAAGTCTATGCAGGCAAGAGAAAACAGCCAGAGACACGGGCTGTAGCTACACAACACTAAGATGGAACACAACTCTGACTTTCATAGTTCACCTCATTTCAATCATGACTTTGAATTACCTTTTAAATCCTGGATTGAAACCTACCCACAGTAGTCAGATGTTGCAGGCTAAACCTAAAAACACAGCTAGCATGTAGCTGAAATATTAGCTAAACTTCAAAATAGTCTAAAAAAATCTTAGTAAATGCTAAAATAGTCCAAAAAGCTAGCAGAATGCCATTTTTTAAAACTTTGAAACTGTAGCTTTTTAACATAATTATGAATAATAAAAGTCAGGAATATTATTCCAGAATAAATCAATTTAAACCTTAAATAACTTTCAATATTTTACTCTCCATAAAAATATATTTTGTCAAAATTATACAAGTTAGAATGAGAACAAGATAACATCGGGTCATTAATAAGAATAAAATAAAATGATCTGGAGGGCCGAATAGATATAACCAGAGGGCCAGATCCGGCCCCCGGGCCTCGACTTTGACACATGTGCCATAGAAGTAAAACTACAAAAGATTTAAAACCTTTCATGCTTTCAGCCAAATTGATGTCTTAATTCTCTAAATCACTGAATTGAGTTTTTTTCATGGAACAGTGTTTGTGTGACGGCTTCAGGGAAACGTTCGTCCAAAACCGTTCCAGTGATCAATAACTCTGAAGATCCTGTTTATGAGGATTAAGATGAAAGGTCAGACTCTGGGGTCACATCAGACTAACTTCACCCTTTAAAGCCAGAGGGGTCACCAGTGACACTTAAACACAAATGAAAACTGAATCTTTAAAGTTCCCCTGTGATCATTTTTTAAATTTATTTAAAAAAAATGTTTACAATCGTGTTTTATTTTTGAGTATGAAGTTTTTACCAAAATCCCACAACCTAAATGTCCTAAAAAGCTATTTTTCATGTTGATCTGAAGCCTTCCTCTGGAAAATATTCTCCGGGTGGGTGTGGCTGCTCTGTCCCGGACCCCCCCCACCAGATCTGACCCCCAGGCATTGACTTTGACATGTGATTTAGAGAAGAGTTTGAGGTATCATAGATGTCAATAAAAAAACATATTCTTATACATATCATAGGTATATCGAGTGCTGGAACATCAGTTGATCAAACTTCACATGTGTATTAAAGTTTATTTATTAAAGTAAACTAAAGCAGAACTTTTTAGAATGTTATTGATCACATAACAGGAGAATTATCTTAATAGCCGTAGCTGTTGATCATTGAACTTAACAGAGACAGGGATCCCTCCGCTGCCTCATCTGCAGTTCAAAGTTTTGTTTATCAATCTCTTTTAACATCACTCTTTTTTCTGACATTGTTTAAACCTCAAGCAAAGTTATGCTATCAAGATAATTTTCCTACCATGAGATCTATAACCTTCTTAAAAGTTTAACTCTGTCCTAGTTTAATGAATGAGTCTCAATGCGCGTGCTCACTCAGGTGGATCGACCTTTCAGGACTCGATGTATAAACCTGTGACGAGTTTGAAATTCATATTATTCAAAAGAGAAATGTTAAACATAAAACTAAATGTTGTATTCATCTTTTTCTGCAAAGTTTTGCACACAGTATTAATTTATGCTGATAAGTTGATAAGATATGAATGAAAACTGAAGACTGTCCTCCACAGGTTGATCACATTATACCCCTAATGGCTGTTTCTCTGTTGGAATGTTGGAACCTCCCTCTTGTGTTTTCAAATAAGAGAATCAAGGTGAGAAGCAGTCCTCTGAGAAGAAGAATGATGCATTCATCCCATCGTACTTGTTTCTCCCTTAAGCAGAAGTAACTCTGCTTGTTGGAGTGTTCATTTACTGAGTTTTTCTCTCTAGTGTCCAGATGAATTCACCTGACAGTTTTGAAATGTTTTATGTTTATTTGAGGATAAAAGAAAATCTCTTCTGCTGAGGGTAAATTAGACTCATCCATCCATTTTCTAAGGCTCTCATTCATGGTCAGGATCATGGGTTACTGAAGCCTTTCCCAGCAATGGTTGAGTACAGGTGAGGTCCATCTGGACGGTCCATCACGGAGCCGCACAGACACAAACAACCACAGCTGAGGGACAGTTTGGAGGAACCAGTTTACCTATGAAACGGGTTTTTGGGAGGAAACCCACACATACACCAAGAACACAAACATGAACAAACATGTTCTGTTTTAACCATCTCTATTAGTTTTACATGCTTGAAAAAAATCAAATCTAAACACACATATAAATATATCTCAAATGTGTACTTGATCATTTATAAAAAATATTGATTCTATCTTGATTATAATAATGTGTTCTAAAAACAAAGATCACATCTGTTTTCATGTTTAGCCTGAAGATCAACTGTTTAGGATTCTTACAAAACCGTCTTCCTCCACTCGACCATTAAACTTAGTATTCTCAAATAAAATCCACACATATGGGGTGTCTGTGGTGCATTGATAGGGTGGTCGAGCTGTTTGCAAAATGTTACATTTGCTGACAGACTGGAACATTAGTTAAAGAGTTATGAAAGAGTGCAAAGTTGACCTAAATTTCTGAAAACATTGCAGTAAAATTGCTTAAAAATCCCCTATTATTTACCAAGTTTGAAAAATATTTAGGGTGTTGCTTAAATACCGTCTAAACTCCAAATTAGCCCAAACGTTAGCAAGTTGCTAAAATATTAGCTAAACTGCAAATTAGCGTTAAAAACCTTAGTAGAAAACAAATAAGCTAAAAAGCTAGCTTGGTTAGCTATTGGGCAGATTTTGCTCAATATTTTAAAAAGTATAAAGTTCATAAATACCAAAAATACAAGCAGTAATGTCCTGAACGAGCTGAACGTTTTGATGCAAAGATTGATGAAATCGCTGTAAGTCTGATTGAGTTTTTACGTTCTGAAACATGTACAAAAATGAGCAGGAGAATCACTACAGTGTGAATGCTTACTAAGCAATCACACAGTTATCAGCAGAATCCAAATCCTCTAAGTCTCCTCAGACGCCGTTTGCTACCTCACAGTCTTGTGATGTGTGATCTGGAGCAGCTGCTTGCTCCTGACGTGTGAGTGTGTCTGATCTTCTTCTGGAACATCATTTGGTATGTCAGTGACATCTGTGTACATGACAATAAATCAATCTTGAATCCTTGTGCCAGATCCAACATCAGACCACAGCATTGCAGAGGAAACTGTGATTTTTCTGTTTCTGTTTTCATTATCGTCACACATCTCTGTTGATATCTTTACATTTTGAAATGAAACAAACATAACAAAGAGAGCAACACAAGAAGAATTCATTTTTTAGCACAACATTTTGCTTTTACAAGCAAATCAATTGAAATCCTTATGGTAAAACTTCAATAGGAGTCTGAAGTATATATTGAATTGCTTTGGATTCACAGAAAAAACATCAAGTGATTTTCATCACTTCATCGATCCAATTCTTTGGAAAATATTCCTTGTTTCTTTAATAATCAACAGATATTGGTCTGTTATATGCAGGACATCTGATCCGAACAAGACTTGATTTAAACAAATGTTTTCAAAAG
This sequence comes from Oryzias javanicus, assembly GCA_003999625.1. Taxonomy (NCBI): domain Eukaryota; kingdom Metazoa; phylum Chordata; class Actinopteri; order Beloniformes; family Adrianichthyidae; genus Oryzias; species Oryzias javanicus. The sequence goes on from CM012445.1 coordinate 30,845,008, forward strand.
CAAATGTAACACACTATGAGGGTCTTTGATCACACTGCACTGTCTTTGACAGCAGCAAGTAAAAAAGCAGCTCATGCTTTTCCAACTAAATTCCATCTTGATAACTAGTTCATTTCCCAACATTTGTTTGAAATAATGATCTTGCTTCACGAGACCCCCACAAGCTCACTGTCAGATAAGAAGTACACATAGAAGAGGTGAAAGGTCGAGCAGGCAGAGCAGTGAAGGTGAAGGAGAGCAGCGGTGACGATGGATGCAGCAGTTTCTACAAACATCACTGCAAAACATGGGAGATTCTGTGAAGAAAACTCACCTGAGATCCCCGCTGATGTCAGCTGAGGGGTTGCTAGGATACCAACCCAACATCCCGGTCCATCTCTGGAGCTTCCAGCCACGCCCCTGACTGCCTCACTGCCATCCACCCACAGTCTGTCAGATTATTCTGCTTTAATCTGAAATGATGCTGCTGTGCATGAACCCAAACAACTCCCCCTTGGAGTGTTTGGGGGCAATTTCAAAATGTTTGAGTCAATTATTTAACTTGATTGGAGCTTTTACTGCTGGTGTGGCTTGAAGTGTTAACCCCAGACTCTAGTGAGGGTGCAGAGGAGACCTCTCCTCTCTGGAAGAAACATCTTTGAATTGAGTAAAATTACTGTTACTCTTTGAGAAGACGCAGCTTGCAGGAATCAGAAATAATAAGTTCTTCCTGTAAACGCTGGTTGAACAGCTGAGAGGATGTGGGCGTGGCTTCACAAGAAGCTGACAGCCTGAGCTTACCGCCCATCCCATCAGCCTTGGGTTACAACGCTGCCTGGCAGTGACGGACAGCCGCTCACATGAGGAGTATGCAGCTCTGTCCCACGTCAGATGGAAATGAGAGCGCTGTCACTCCTCTTCTATCAGAGAATCCCATCAACACGATTCAGAGCGAGCAGCACGACTGGCTCAGGAAGACAGCCCTACTGTCTGATGAGGAGCCAAAAGGCAGGAAGACAAGCTGGGGAATGGATGGATGAAAGGGGGATCTCAACCCCCACCCAGAGGCTCCCGACCATCACAGCGGCCCAGCAGAAATGATTAATCATTAAAAGCATTCCAGCATCCGGGACGACCGTGACGGGTCCCCAGATTTAGGAAATGATGATGATGATGGACAGAACTACAAAGTGGAGCTGGATCAGATGATCAATATGCAGAGGACATCAAATGCAAAGTGATCCACTCACTGAGCACTGCTTGATATTCACTATACTGCCTAGAGTGGAGGAAGATCTACTTCCTCTCAGTCATGCAGGGTGTTCATATCTACACGTCATCAATGGGTATGCAGTGTGAGCCAATAGCTGAAGCATTTACTTTCTTCACAGCCAATCACAATCCAACTTCTGCCTTTAAATTCAGTAAAGTTTGTTTTTCCGTATTCCAGACATTGCTCCGGCCCGCCTCCACCCCGTTCTCCTCCCGGCTCTTCGAGTGGCGTGGTCCTGCTTAACCACCATCAGCGTCTGAGCTCTGGGTCTCTTCAGCTGCTCCAAGTGTTCCTCCGGCTTCATCCACCTCTTTCTCATTCCTTGTGCAGTTCTGCTTGAGGGGAATTTTTCAAGGTCTTCATCAGCAAGCAAGATTTCTCCAGCCCAGAGCCCAACCGCCAAAAGACTCTTATGTCATGCTAAATTTTCCCAAATATCTTCACAATTAAACCTTTCATTTACACTTACAGTTCTCTCCTTATTAAAATAGAATGCAGACTGACAGAAATCAACTGGTTTAACATCAGAAATACGGTGAGCTGGCAGCACCAGGAAAGCGACTTCTGTTTGTTTTCTTTTTCCTCTCAGAATCTGATTTTTAGAAGTTTTTCCTTACCAGAAAGGAGAGTCTAAAACATGTGTCAAAGTCAAGGCCCAGGGGCCGGATCCGGCCCTCCAGGTAATTCTATCCGGCCCTCCAGATCATTTTATTTTATTGTTATTAATGGCCTGATGTTATCTTGAGCTTATTTCCAACTTGTATAATTTTGACAAAATAAATTTTTATGGAGAGTAAAATATTGAAAGTTTTTAAAGGTTTAAGATGATCTAATAGTGCATTGTTCTGATGACTTCAGGGAACGTCTTGATTTAGAATTTAGATTTTAACTGCATACATTCAGCTGCATGTTTCAATATCACTGGTCACAGCAGATACTGACTGGTTTTCTGAGTCCCCAATAAAACAAAACTGCTTATTTCAGAGCGTCCTGTGATCTTGGCCAGTCTAAGGCACACCTGTGCAATGATCTGTCGAATCAGCATCTTGATACGGCACACTTGTGAGCTGGGGTGGATTATCTCAGCAAAGGAGTGCTCACCATCACAGATTCAGACAGATTTGTTAACAATGTTTGGAATTCTTTTTTTGTTTTTATGTTTGAAGAAAACGGTTCAGATCTTTGAGTTCATCTTAGGACAAATGGGAGCAAAAAACGAGTTGCCTTTATATTTTTGCTCAGTGTAGTTAACTGTTATTATCAAGATCGACTTTGGCAGAGGAAACTGAAGGTCCAGCTCAGACCACCACTGCGTCTTTCTTCCTCGTCTCTGAGAGTACTTCTCTCTCTCCTCCACTGTGTTCCCAAGTCTTCTGTCCTGTCTTCCCTTCTGAGCCCATCTCTCCCATTCTTGTGCGGCATCTGCCTTCTAAACCTGAAAACTGGTTTGTTAAGCTGGTTTTGAAATTTGATTTACATTTTTTCCATGTTAAGGAGTGGAAAAGTACCATAGACTCTTACTACCAAGATAGAACTTTTGCAGCTGGACACACCAATGATCCATGGGGCAGGTGGAGGTTGATGTGTCGATCCCATTTGTCTGTGGATGTACTTTTACAGTATTTGGATGTCTGATGATTGGATTTCTGATTGTTGGGATCGGAGGATTTCTAGGAAGCAAGCAAGCAAGAGACCAGCTGTAGGAGCTTTGTGGAGAGACAGCAGACTTATTCTGAGGCCGTCACAGCTTAACTCAAAGACTGATGTTTTACTGACCCATCAGGACAGAATGCAGTTTCTGAACTGGAAAGAGGGAAATGGATGCCAACTTGGATAAACTTTCTATGCAGATTGGGAGGAAATTGAATCAAATAGGCCAAACTTTTGGTCCAAAAATGTGTCTCAAAAATGCTGTTAAACCAGTTAAGGACACAGCTGGCAGGAGGAAAAACAAGCCTGCTGGCACCAAGAACTCCTGATCTGATCCAACTGTTCCAGAGCTCCGTGTGCCTAACCTGTTTCAAAACATCCAGAGGGTGAAATGCAGTTTTTATGTAAAGGCTGGGATATGCTGAGAGACTGTCCTCGGGCGGCTCGGCCTCTCTAGCCTCCAGTTTCCTATCCTTCCACCCTCTGTGCAGTGCCGGTAGCACCTTGAGGCTGCAGCCCGCCCAAACAGGGGCCCCAGTACCCTGACCCCCACTGCATATCATGTGTATCTGTTTTGCTCTGTGCTTCTCTGCACAAATGCAGGACAACCAAAAAAATCCATCAAGAAACTGCAGCTGATCCAGAACTCTGCTGCTCGGGTTCTCACTAGGACCAAGAAAGTAGACCACATCAGTCCAGTTCTGAGGTCTTTACACTGGTTACCTGTCTCTCAGAGGATAGACTTTAAAGTTCTGTTACTGGTTTATAAAGCTTTGAATGGTTTAGCACCAAAATACACGACTGACCACTTGACCCAGTATGTACCAGCCAGAACTCTCCGGTCATCAGGATCTGGTCTTTTATCAGTTCCTAGAGTCAGAACTAAACGTGGAGAAGCTGCATTCAGCTTCTATGCTCCACAGATCTGGAACAGGCTTCCAGAAAACCTTAGATCAGCTAAAACACTCAGTGGATTTAAATCCAGACTCACCTGTTCTCAGATGAATTTGATTAATATGTATTCAAAAGTTTACATCTGCATCTATGCTTGATTTAAATTCAAATCTTTTTACTTTCTATTAATTTTATTTTAATGATCACACCTTTACTGTTTCTATTGATTGTTTCTTTTAATGCTTTATGTAAAGCAGTTTGAACTGTCTCCATACATGAAATGTGCTATACTAATAACCTTTCCTTGCTCAGCTTACAGGTCTACATTTGCAGCACACAGAGGCTCCATTTGTCTTCAGTTTTACTGGAGAAGCTCATACATCACTTCAAGTTGTTTCCTTTCATTTACAAGTGTTTGCCATCATTTGAGCTCTAGGTGAGACCACCCATCCCTCTACTTGAACAGACTTCATGTTGCTGGGGTTGCCATGGTGATGTTATGTGAGAAGCATCATTTTATCCCAAAGGGTGTTAACCAGTTTTACAGAGTCTTCCTGCTGTGTTGTTCTGTCCTGAAATATCTCAGGTGTATTTAGTTTTAGGAAGTGACTATTCACATGTAATTAGGGCGGGGTAATGGTGGGGTTAGGGCTGAAGCACATACAGCAATGCATCATTGTGCACGTTGGTCACATGTCTTAGGTGTAGCCAATAGGATTTTCCATCCGTTTTTGTACTTGGTTGCAAATTTACCAATAATATTAGCCTTAATTTTTATGATTTGATTGTTTTTGTCATTCTTTCCGACTTTGGGGAAAAAAGTGGAACCTTTTAAACTGTTGCCATGAAGGAAATGATGTAAAGACCAGAACCGTCCCTTTCAATGAACAGAACGAGCAGAGATCCAGCCTGCCGTGTTACCAGCCGATGGTCATACCAGGGATCCTAACAGAAAGACTCACGTCGTAGAGGATGTCCACCCATCCTTCCATGGTGATGCACTGAAAAACAGTGAGAATAGCGAAGAGGATGTTGTCAAAGTTTGTGATCCCAAAGTTTGGTCCGATCCAGTATTCCCTGCAGACGGTGCCGTTGCCGCAGGTCCGTGCAGGAGACTCCAGGCCACACGGGAAGTCTGCTGCCTGTTCACCTGCAACCACAAACACACCTTCAGCTGCTGGAAGATGCAAACATGCTGTTCTCCTTATGAACCTCGGCTTTCAGGCCTCCTTCATGGGAGTTAGGAAAAATGGGTGGAGTAAAGTGGTTGACTCCACCCCCTGAAACAGTCGTGAGGAGAGGTGTATCCATGAACAGATAAACAAATCAGAAAGTGTTTGGACAGCTTTTCTTGTCTTGAATACATTTGTCCTGTTTACTAACTGTCAAAAATAGGTCTCAGGTTGACGCGCTCATGCATGGAGACCTAAAGCATCAATGTGAGCATGCGTGTTGAGGAGCAGTTACTGAACTCAAATAGAAGACATTTCTCAGAATGTTATTGACCTCATAGAGGGAAAAATGATCTTATTACCAAAGCTCTGTTGTATATGAAAACACGTAACAATAATAGTGCTTTCACCGCATTTTTTTGTTGCCAGGCAACAACAGCTGATTGTGTAAACAATACACCAGTAGATCATTTCAAACTTAAAGTGATGTAAAGAAATGTTTATGCAAACAGCTGTAAATCTGCATCCAAAACTCTCGTGTTCACAAAATTCCTACTCTAGTTTTTAAGTCGGTTCTAGGGCTGGATGGATGGATGTATGGATGGATGGATGGATGTATGTGTGGATGGATGGATGGATGGATGGATGGATGGATGGATGATGGATGGATGGATGTATGGATGGATGTATGGATGGATGGATGGATGGATGGATGGATGGATGGATGGATGGATGGATGGATGGATGGATGGATGGATGGATGGATGGATGGATGATGGATAGATGGATGGATGGATGTATGGATGGATGGATGGATGGATGGATGATGGATAGATGGATGGATGGATGGATGTATGGATGGATAGATGGATGGATGGATGGATGGATGGATGGATCGGGCATTTATTGATCACGCACTGGAAGTTAAACCAGCTGGACTGTGGACTGCTGAAACACAAACAGCTGAACTTTGTGGCATCCTTTTTAAAACATGGGGGCCAACCACTGAAGGGGAGACTGGAGATGTCGGAACAGTGAGTGCAGACAGTGTTACTGTACATACTTCTATACAGTTGTCCCAACTGTGGCTGAATAAAACACAGTCTGTGCTGTACAGAGTTTCCTGCTTTACAGAGTTTTACAGTTTTCTACCTTACAGATGATGATGTTCCACAATGTTTTAATGTCTTCTTTTAAAATCCAAATTAATATTAACAATATAAATATTGTAAAAAAAACAGTACATGTAGACCTTTTATCAAGTTTAACTAACTCTAAAACTCTGTATTCATATTATTTTACAGAGTTGTGCACAAAAAAGAAATGTGTGCACAACTTTGTCTTAATGAATAGGTTTCTTGTTGACAGATATCTTACATAAAGCATAAAAAGATGGACATGAGGAACGAGACACAAAGAAGTGGATCTTTCTATATCGTAAGCATTGTTTGACATTTTGAAAGTGCGTCATTTTATCTAGTTTCTCTGTTCTCTCCATTGTTTGATTATGCTATCACTTTTTACTCTTCATTTACTCCACTGAGGCACACAGAAGGAGAAACCCATTCAGTTTTGTCTTATTTCTTTTTCTCTCGTTTTCTCCTGCATGTTGGTCATCCGTCCGACTGAAAACTAATGAATGTTCTCCCAGTTCCTGAGTGAGATATTGCTGGTTCCCTTCAGCTCACCTGTGTCCGTCCTAAAGCAGGTGCGGTGGAATTTGCCCATGTAGAAGTCGAGGCCGATGATAGCAAACATGAGGATAGCAAAGAAGAGCAGCAAGCCGATCTGCAGCAGGGGTACCATAGCTTTCATGATGGACTTTAAGACAACCTGGAGACCTGAAGGGAAAAGAGGAAGTTGAAGGAGACAGGATAAAAGAGGTTTGTGAGGAGGAGGTCTGCAGGTGAAGAGACAGGATGCTGCAAATTACACACAGAGGAAGTCATGGGTCAGCAGCACTCTCGCCTCTTGCTTGAATCCTGGCAGGAACCTCTCTGTGAAGTTTGCATGTTCTCCCTGTGCATGTGAAGCTCTGCATCAGCTGTTATGAATGTTCTGTTGCTGATGTCAGTTAAGAACATTTTTATGCATTTTGAAGGAGAACTCTGCTCACAAAGGTGTGATGATCCCATAAGTGCATTATTGTTTCAGCTTCAGTTTTAACTCTGAACAGCTAATGAAGCATGTGTTCGTTGTGTGCCTCTGAGAGCACGCAGCCTCTGTGCTTGTCTAGAACCTTTTATACAGAGAAACAACTGAAGGAGCTCAACAGAAAGAGAAAAATTACAACAAAACTACAAACTACCTACGATAATGCTGGCGTAAATGTTTTTTGCTGAAAGTAGTTGCTGAAGATGCTGAAGCTTTTTGCTAAAAATTGTAATGCAAGTTTCTTTAACTGCTGAAGGGATTCACTAATAATTCAAAAGTGGTTTGCAAAATGTTAGATTTGCTGAAAGACTGGAATTCTTTCTAAAGAGCTCTGAAATAAAGCTGAAGTTGACCTAAATTTAAAAAAAAAAAATTGAAGCATAAGGGCTTTAAAACCCCTAATACATGCCAATTTTTCAAAAATATTTAGTGTGTTGCTTAAATACTGGCTAAACTCTAAAGAAGCCTAAAGATCCTCAGTAAACTAAATTAGTCAAAAACTTTAGCCTGTTGCTACGATAGAAGCTAAACTCTAAATTATCCCATAAAAACCCCAGTAGCAAACAAATTAGCTCAAAATGTTAGCAACTTGCTATAATATTAGCTAAGTTCCACATTAGCATAAAAATCTCAGCAGACGCCAAATTAACCAACAAATAAAAACAAAAAGCTAGCACATTTATTAAATACTAGCCAGACTCCAAAAGAGCCTATATTTCCTCAGTAAGATCAATTAGTCTAAAATGTTAACCTTTTACTAAAATAGAAACTAAACTCATACATATTTTTCTTTAAACTAAATATTGAGCTTTTAATTATTTATTGATTTTCTTTCTAAACATTTAAGTTTAAACTATACATTTAGATCCATATTAACAACGTATTTAATTATAAACTAAATGAATTAGATATTTAAATATAAATATTTAGTTTGGAAAATAAATATTTAGATTAGATATACAATTTTAAAGTGCAAATTAAATATTTAATTCATAAAATTAAGTATTTAATTTTTAAGTTAAATAAGTAATTTTAAAATAAATATTTAGTTCCAAATTAAATATTTAGCTTATATACTAAATAGTTGGTCAGTAAATGTAAAACATAATCTAATACAATAATTTAAAAGGTGAAAAAAATGCATTTGAAAAATGAGACCAGTTGTTTCCCCTAAAACTTGCTAAAAATCTGACAACATTGATGTCAACATTTTACAAACAGCACCCCATAGATTAATGACAGATTTTTAATGTTAATTGTGAATCGGCTCTTCTGCAGAGCTGCTGCTCAACAGGATCAAACCTTTGGATTGGGATTTTGGTGATGTTTTAGGGGGAAATATGGGACATTTGATGTTTAATTATTGTTAGAAAATGTTGAACTATTTTTTAAAAATCGCCTGCAGCAGGGGTGTTCTGTACATTGGCTTTGGGCATTAGTGGTTGATGAAGCCAGACCTCACTGAGTTTGAGTGGCTTATTCAGGTCAAACAGATTCTCCGCTGGTTTTGGCTGAATGCAGAAGCTCCTCATGACTGTCCTGACACAGTATACATTTTGTGACCGTATCTGTTAGCAGCTCATCATTTTAAAATATCAAAGGAAATTTAAATGTCTCTGATATTCCAGTGTTTGCTTTGTAAAAACAAAAATCAGTTGTCATTTGGTAAAACAGTCCACTGCTCTAACACACTACAACACTAGTATTGTAACATGCTCAGAAATATGTGTTTTGTTTTTCTTTTGTTTCTAAAAACTCTGACCAGCAGACTTTTCCACTTTATACAGAATTTTTTGGAGCAGAAAGCTGGTTCTCGAGGTTTCATGAGAACTTACTTGGGATGCCGGAGACCAGTTTGAGGGGCCGCAGGACTCTCACTGCCCTCAGTGTTCTCAGATCGAAGTCTGCCCCCACAGTAGCCAGGATCCTGCACACACGAGTTCAGTTTAAACTCACATGCATCTCCATGCCTCTACCACATCTTCCAAAAATGCATCAGCAGAAACAATCACAGCAACAAACCACACAGGAAATGTTAGAGGGCAGTGGATCAGGAAGTCAAGGCCCAGGGGCCGAATCCGGCCCTCCGGGTAATTCTATTCGGCCCTCAAGATCATTCTTATTCTATTGTTATTTATGGCTCGATGTTATCTTGCACTTATTATTATTATTTTTTTTTAACTTGTCCTGTCCAACAGCTGAGCAAACAGATCCGGGCTGAGAGCCTCTGGTGTTAAGCAGATTTTACTGTCACAACGGGGGTTTATTCAGTATAAACCCCTGTTGTATTTCATACTAAACTTTATTTATATTGATCAGTTTGCATCTTTTTTTTTTTTTTTTTTGTTGATTGGACCAGACGGAAAAGAAGAAGAGTGAGTTGGGGGGTTAGAGGGAATAAAGAAGATGGCAACATCACAAAACGACCAGGTCTAGATAATAAACTAGAATGGGCGGGGCCTGTCTACACACACTCTGTAGTTACACATATACCTGTTGGTTGAAATAGTCTCCACATGTAAACTAGTCAAAATGTACACCTGCAGCTCACACTCACTTAATCAAACAAACCGATACAATTAAAGTCTTTCATTCTGTCACACGTACTATTAGTGTAAAGGTGAGCTGACACCTGTGCTCAGGTGAGTGATTATGATGTGCAAATGTGGATAATAATGGAATGTACAAAGGGGGGGATTTGCCCGACCATCCCTACGCCCTGACCCCGCTGGGGATGCAGCAGCAGCCTGGACCCCAACACGGGATGGGGCCACGGAAAGAATCCGCCCACCGGGCAATCCTGCCAAACACCCAGACCAGGGCACACGGGACCGCCGCAGAGGCCAGAAGTGCAGGCTCCCACCGCGCCAGGAGGACCAATGCGAGGCCCACCCCCGTGAGAGCCCCCAACCCCAGAAGAGCAGCCCACCACCACCCAGCAGCGTAAAGCATACCCCTGCCCCACACCAGGTATGGGCCAGGGCCCCCCAAAGGAGACCCACTCCCATGCTCCAGACAACCACCCACCCCCGCCGCAGGAGGTCCACGGGGGAGCAGGGCAGGGGCCGCCCACCCCGGCCCAGTAGAAACGGGGGAGTGATGTAAACAAGCCTTGAAAAGCCACACCCACTGGAGTTTTTGGAGAGGCCCAGTTCTCGAGAGCAAGGACCAGAACACGAACCACCCCGGCTCTGATGTGGTTTGATCCCCTGCTCTAGATCTTAAATCTCGGGGATTCCTCTCCTGGTGTGGAGAGGAGGCCGCTGAGCCCAGGAGACCGGCACCCAGGAGACAAGACCACCGAGCCGAGGGTTCCCCACCCCTCGCCAGGGATGGGGTAGGGGAGAAAAGGTCAAAGGTTCCACCTTTCTTGTGTGATGGATGCGTGTTTGTTTGTTAGAGTGTATATTTTGAGGTGTTAGAGGTGTGTGTACTACAAGGTGCAGTTAAAATTGGTGAGAAGGGCCTTGACAGGACATCTCCTGATCGCTCACAGTGATGCCCCGTCACCCTCTCACCAACGGCCCTACATGTCTATGGCGTGGTTAAAATTGGCGGGAAGGGCACTGAGAGGACATCTATTGCTTGCTGACAGTGATGTCCAAGCACCCCCCCACACACACACACACCCCACCAAGATCCTACATGTCTAAGGTGCAAATAAAACCAAGGGGAGGGGTGAACCACGCAATGGCCACAGGAGGGGGGCCAGTGGCAAGTTGTCCACCCCCGCAAAGCACTGCAATACACCCCCCCCCCCACCCTCCCCTATGAATGTTTGTATGAGGAAGGGGATAGGTCGGGGGTAGCTGGCAGACTGACCCCCCATGGTAGACCGCCGTCCCCCCGCCCCCCCAGCGTTGGGCCCAAGTTCCCACAGCCCAGCCCCTTTTAGCGGATGCTTTTTCCAAGCTGATGAGCAGATTTCTGACTGATTAACGTTAATGTTTTTCTCGTGTCCAAAATGTATTTTTTTTCCGATACAAAGAGTTATGAAGATTAGATACTAATCCTCCCTCTGTATCGATGGCACTCATGTCACCAAGCACAAGTGACGGTGAAGCTGTGATAGAAACATTAATCCAGACTGATAGATCAGCACAGACCTGCTGCCAGAGAGCCTGGACAGGTGTGCAGAACCACAGTGCATGCATGAAGCTGTCAGGTGAGTTCCTATCACAATCTTGAAATTATTTTTAACTTGTATAATTTTGACAAATATATTTTTATGGAGAATAAAATATTGAAAGTTATTTAAGGTTTAAGTTGATCTATTCTAGAAAAATATTTCTGCCTTTTTATAATTCATAATTATGTCAAAAAGTTTTAAAAATGGTCATTTTGCTAGTTTTTTTGGACTATTTTGGCATTTACTAAGATTTTTAGGGTATTTTGAAGTTTAGCTATGTTTTCAGCTACGTGCTAGCTGTTTTGGCCAACATAATTCTTTTAGGCTAATTTGTCATTTAGCCAATGTTTAAGCAGCTTATCAGTTTCAGTGATTTCAACTTTCAGCTTCAGCATTTTAAGTTTCAGCATCTTCTGCTATTAGCACTAGCATCTTCAGTAGCCACATCCACCCTTAGTGCAGTTAATGCTACAAATCTAGTCCATAAATATGCTAAAAAGTTAAATTTTTAAAGTTTTAAAAATGTAGTTTTAGTGTTCAGTTAATGTTTTTCCTGTTCGACCCGTAACCTAATTTATGTTTTGGATTCTGGCCCCCTGTGTGATTGAGTTCAACACCCCTGCTTTAAGGAATCAAATGTGTCCAGTCTTAAATACCCACTCCAATGACAATGGTGCATTTGGTGATTTTAACAGTTCTTGAGGCATTTTTTTAATGATGGAGGGCATACAGAGAGGCTAATAAGTAAATGAACGCTCTGTTTGTTTGTGAGTCCTCTCATTTAGAAATCATGGAGAGATCTAAAACTTTCATATAAGTGCATGTCCACTGTGAGAGACCTTCACCAGATATACCCAGGCAGTCTCCTCCAGTAGAACATAACAGGTTCTTACTGTTCGCAAGATCATAAATTAATTAGGAGAGACACTCTGTTTGCACTATCCTCTAAATAGCAGCATGGTGAATTCACAGGCTGCAGCTGTCAGGCTGAGCTGCAGCTCTCTGCAAAACCTGAGAAGAGTTCACTCTCAGTCATTTTCATTTGCAAGTAAAACAACTTTAACTTCCACATAAAGTTGTACAACATTTTATCTGCAAATCTGTCCTCAGAAAAATCTTTCTGATTTAATTCCATGAAAAGTGTAGAATAAGATTCTAGCATCTCTTGAACGTCTCCACAATCCTCCGGTTTGTGTGTATGGCTCCGTGTTGGTGAAGGTATAAACCTGCATGCGTGCACGTGTGTGTCTTTGCGCATCTCTAATGCAGCTCAGCCTGGGATAATGAACTGTTTTCCACTCCACCTGCTGCAGCCTGCTGGTAATGGAGCTTCCAGGCTGCGCCGCTGTGAGATGAGGCAGAATGAGACTGTGATGGAGTGTTCTTTTCCACAGACGTCTTCAGGCTGAGCGCACCCTGACTGTATGTGTGCATGTGTGTCTGCGTCCTTGTGATCCACACCTTACATGTGGATGGTGGCTCATAACTTCTGTTGTTGGACAAGCTAACAGATGTCACTGACCTGAGCTCTGAAGAGGTGAACCACAGAGCACTCATCTTCAGTGTTTAGCAGCCAAGAACACCAACAGGGATCCTCTCACAGTCGTGTCTGTGAGGAACTCTCCACCCAGCAAGGATCTGTATCACTCTTTTCTTATGCCTTTCAGAGCAAGCTATGTCCATATATATATATATAAAATATTATCTTTGGCACACTAAAGAAGGAATTATTCATGAAACATGAGTTTTCTCGAGCTCCTTTTACTACCCAGAAGTAAGAAGCCTCGATCTCTGAGGCTCCGCCTTTCGCTCCTTGTGGGTGTCACCCATTTCCTGACATCATCCTGGAGCTGGCCTTGGCTGCTTGTCTGCTGTTCACCCACAAAAACAAACATCCAGACTTTAGCAAACATGGATGTGCATGTAAAATGAAAGCATTTTGCTTTCTCCGCTGGGAAAGGGGGTGTTTGTGTTAGCCTGCTGGCAGCGCAGACTCTTCCTGGAAGGGGCTGTTCCCCACTTTGTGACATCACAATGTGAGGACCTGCTTGATTTCATGGGTTGGAGGGCCTGGTGCTCAGAGCAATGCTCAGAAATGCGTGAACAGACCAAAATACATCATTGGTGTTCTCTATAGTGAGGAATGAACAGCATACAACACTTAAGAGCTCAAAAGGTTGTTTTTTTTCATGATATAGGCCTTTTAACCCTTTAACACCGGAGCTCCAGTGTTCATGTTCTTTGATTTACTGTCAGTTTTAAATTGGTAGCACGATCAACATCATTCCAGTAGATTGTGAAGGAGAAAACCTGTTCTCCTCCTTCTGAATCTACTGGAATGACTTTGATTGTGTTGAAAGTTACAGTATGAGAAAGATTTTGTGTTTCAGCATCACCAGTGAGGCTGCAGGTGTTAAAGGTTTAAATAATGATGAACAGAGTGCACTTCCATGCTGTTTTAAAGTTGTTTTTCAGGTTGAGAGGAACCTCCTTCTTCAAACACAATAAATTAATCTTTTTATGATTTTTAAATATAAAAGTTTATCCAAAAGACACAGATGTGCAGGGAAAGATGATGGTTAGGATTTCAGAACCTGAATTTAGGTAGGTGGGGTTCTTTCAGGCTGGAGGTGTAGAAGAACTATGCTAAATTCAGAATTGTTTTCAGATGTGAGTGCAGAACAGAAGTACGTCTGTGATTTGGTTACATTTTGGATTCAAGACATCTGACGATGAGCAGCAGACAGTTATATTTATATTATGCTAGGAGGTTATTCCCACGGCGATGCTAACACAACAAACTTTCTATCACTCAAGGAAAGTCCATGAAAAGGAACATGTGAGATTAAAAAATAAGAGATAAACAAAGCTGTGGAACAGAGCTGTAAACGTGTCTGAACACTCGGATCTCACAATCTGATCTAGAAAATTTGAGTATGGATATTTGCGACGTCCAAATGGCTGATTCACGATCCTTATAAATATAGTAGAGTTTACTAAATTATCATGGAGTAAAATACTGATTGCTCTGAAATACAGAATAATGTTGGATTTCTCCTAAGTTTCATACAGAGACTATTTATTTTTGTGTGACGTTATCAAACTACAGAAACATGTCTTTAATTGTTTGCACCACAATAGCTTCTTAGATAATTTACAGATTAATTTTCAGCGGGTCCAAAATGTTTTTGCCATAGATTCTGCAGGTTTTCCCACTAAAACGCTGAATTTGGTCTGTAATGTTTTAATAGAAACACTTCAAACCTGAAGGAAAATGTAAAGAAAGTCCAGGAAATTGCATGGTTTGATTTTTAACCACCTTTAACATCTGAGGCGTCGCTGGCAATGCTAAACACAAATAAACTTTACTCTCTAACATGCTGTAAATTTTCAATTTGATCAACATAATTCCAGTAGATTATGAAGGATCACGTTATTATGTAAAACCTACAGTAAATCCACAAACATAAACACTGGAGCTTCAGTGTTAAAGGGTTAAACACTGAAGGTGAAGGTGCCCATACATAAATCGCTGATGCTTTCAAATAGTGAGGTTCCTCCTTGACATAATGGTTTTAGAAAAACCTGTGAGTCTTCCACCTCAGACTTTCCTCCACCCACCCCGGCTCTCACGTGTTTCCCTCTGAGACGAGCGTCGTAAGCTGCAGGTCCTCATGAAGCATCACTGAGCTAACAGCAGAGAATACAGCGTATGAAGAGTACAATGCACCAGAGATAAAGAGATGAATGAAGGATGGGATGAGGAGAGAGAAAACCACAGAGGAGATAACTGCAGGTGTCGCCATAGAAACAAAGGAGGCAGTGCTGATCTAATTAGAGGCAAATAGCCAGGAGACCAAGAGATGCTCTGAGAGAGAACTTATCCTTCATGTTCAAGTCTCTTTGTTCATCTGAAACGGAGCAACACCATCGATCTGCAGGACCTGATCAATCAGAATATGCTCAGTGTACTGTATCACAGTATTTATGGAGATTCTCAGCAAAGCATGCATGAACAGTATAGAGAATCCCTGACTCTCTGATGGTCCCTGAATATCAGCATTCAGAGGTCATCTGTGTGACCTGAAAACACCTGTTCATTTAAAGTTAGTAAAACAGTGATGTGTCTGGGTCCCAACTGCAAATGCTCCGTGAGGATTTCTTATGGGAAGAGAGATGGTGCAGAAATGGTTCAATTGCATTGTATCTTAAACATAAACGGACTTTCTCTATTTGTTTCTTTTTTTTCTGTTTCAGAAACATAAAATGCTTGATGCTGGAGGAAGTTCTGATGTTGTCCTCTGTTAGCTCCTTCACTTCATCAGAACTTCTGCAGGTTAAAGCAGATCCAGGAGCAGCATTTCATTCCCAACTCTTATTTATTTATTGCGTATTTTATGTTATTAATGTTATTTATATTTGATTTTATGTTATAGCACCTTGATTGCTTCTGCTTTTATAAGTGTCGTACAAATAATGGATTGATTCTTCACAGCAGATCTCTAAATGATGAACACAGAAGAAGCAAACCAGATTTGTTTTAAAGTATTACAATTTAAAGACTTATTAGATCATTCCAGTTTGAAGGAATGTATGGAGAAGATCACAAAATTCTGCTATATAACATACAAAAATGTTCGAAAAAAAGTAATTATAACCTAAAAGAACATGAGATTTTTAAAACTAATAAATTTTAAAAAATGAAGGAAAAAGTGTTTTCAGATTATGGAATATTCTTGAGAAATCAATAAGAGTCCAATTCAATTAACACATTAAAAACTGTGAAACAACAGATGCTCAGACAACTATAATGATACTGGGAAAAGGTTATATCAAAAATGTATTTTTGTTTTTATCGGTCACCTTTTGCTGCATTTGCCAATCATTTGATTTGTATTACAAAGAAACATATTTGGTTATGATAGTTTGGTTTCATTAAATGGGGCAGTGATAATATGTTTTCTTCTTTCTGTCCTCTTTCATTTTCACCAAAGTCAAGAATATGAAGTAATTTATTGTTGTTTCAGACAACCAAAATGAGAAAGGACTGTTTCACAATTTAGATATACAGAGCATCAAAGCAAAGACATTTGTCTTCTTTGTATAATTATTGTGTATCAAATCTCCGTTTTCTTCAGTCTTAAAGCGGCTTGATGATACTGTGAGATGAATCTGGCCTTTTCCTATTGGATTTACTTTTTCTGTTCCAAAACATCTTGGCAGGAAGCTCCAACGATGGCTGCTTCACTGTTTTGCTAGCGTGACTTTTTAACTCCCTGAAGTTCACTGTAACCTCAGTAAAGAGGCAAATGGCTTTCATAGCAGCTCTCATCTTTGGACTCACCTACGTCCTCAGACCTCTGAGAGTGTGTAAGCTCCTTATCTGCCAGCCATCCCACCGTTTCCACACCGTGAAGCAGGTGCATGGAGCTGTGGGTAATGGTGTGTGTGTTAATCTGGGCGTCATCACAAACACAGGCCTTCAGCTCTGAGTGTTTCATTACTCTGAACTGGATTCTCCTCAAATATGAAAAATAAATGACACTAAAACAAGGGCAGCTTGGTTCACTATCCTACATAATGAAACAGTCAAAGTGTTCCTTCATGCCTGTTTCATCTTTGGTGTTGCTGAATGATGACACGATCCTACCCGTCCTCCACGGCTCCGGCACTAACCTGACGTCTTAACGTGAAAACCTGAGCACAGCACCAACAACATAGAAATAACTGAAATGATTTGAAAGAGACACTTTCCTGATGAGCAGGCTCGTATCCATTGTTTCCAGCTGAAAAATTGACAATGACAATCATGTTTTTGGTGTTTTTAACGGGTTTTTATCTCATGATGGAGGACATACAGTATATAGAAGTCATTGAAGATTAAAACTGGGTTTTAAGCTTTTCTTTATTCAAATCCTGTTGGATCAGATGAAAACCTGCAGTTTGAAAAAGCTCTCAAGTGTGTCCCAGCAACTGAAATGGGCGGGGCCAAAGTCTCCCTCCTCAGCTACAATTCTGATCCCAGACAAACAGATCCATGAACGTCTTTGTCCTTTCCTCATCTGAGCTGGAATTTGGATCAAACTGGACGGCTGCAATATTACTAACCAATTGTTTGTTATGTTGTCACTTTTTTCTCTGCTGGAATAATGTTGATCGTGTCAACGGTTGAAAAGTTACATTATGCTAAAGATTCTGTGTTTAAAGTCCCTGTCTGATGAAAATCCTGTTTTTAGAGTTTTTATCATGTCTGTGTGTCATTTTTCTTCTGAAAGAGAACAAATGTAATAAGAAATAATTTCATTTTTGCATTTCCGAGTATTTTTCCTTTTTAATTCTCTGTCAATCAAACTTTCTCAGAAAATCTCTGATTGAATTCATGAGTTAATGTCTCACGATTTCTCTACTGCACATGCTCAAACCTCCTCGTCTGTCCCGGCTACTGTGCCGAGCTCAGGTTCCAGAGAAGAGAATCTTCACATTGACTGCAGTCAAATGAGCCGCCGTTCACATTTCTGTGCTCCAATCAGCCGTCACTGGATTTTTGGTGAGAGTTTCATCCAATACTTACGATAGCAGTCCTGAGAACGCTGGAAAATCTCCACCAGACTCCACGGAGCTTCTTGATGTGACCACGGAAATGTGAACGGCGGCTCATTTGACCGCACTTGGAAAGGATTCATGAAAGTTCGAGCCGTGAAGCTCACAACTTCCTCGTCCGAACCGACAACAGTTCAAAACGAAACCACTAGGCATTTTCGTGGAGCAGCGGTGATGATTTACACTAGCAAGGCACGGAGCCACCATAATCAGACAGGGGGGGGTCCGGGACAGAGCAGCTCCGCTCCAAAAGCCACGGCCCAACAGAGAAGATTTTCCAGAGGAAGGCTTCAGATCAACATGAAAAATGGATTTTGAAGACATTCAGGTTGTGGGATTTTGGATAAAAACTGCATAATCATAATTAAAACTCTACTGAGAACATTTTTTAAAGAAAAAAAAATGGTCATATGGGGACTTACACTGATGCCTCAGGTGTTAAAGGGTTAAAAGACTAATGGGAATGATTTTACAACAGATTAAAAGACAGAGGGAGTGGAGTTTAACGGTTTCAACTCTTAGACCACTCAAAGAATTTTTCATACAAAATCTATTTATAGATTTGTTGTATGATGTATTTTCAAAGAAAATTAAGTGATCATGTCATATATGGGTGATTTGAATCATAACCATTTATTACAACTGTAAATTGTAACTAGATATACAAAATATCAAATTAGCCAAAAACAGCTAGCATAATGCTAAAATAAAATCTAAATCCAAATTAATGCAGACACAGTAGTTGCTGAACATCTCAAAGTTTGAATGGTTTTCTAGCTGGTCTGCAGAAATTCATAAGTTTCAAACTTTTTGAAGGATTTGAGTAATTTCAATTTGGGGCATTCTTCTTGCGAGCGTGTTTTCTTTTTTTTTTTTTCTCGTTCTCTTGCGAGCGTGTTTGATAGCCGTGTGCAGACACAGAGACTGTTGCTGCCACAGGCCGGCGTTTCCCGCGTGCACTCGGCTTAACGCTGCTGGTGTAATTGAAAGGATAAGCAAGCCATCCAGCAGGGATTCACAGCGAGGAGGCAGCAGGATCGCAGCACTGCCACGAGCTGCTCACAGAGCAACCAGGTCCCTGCAGGAGGAGGAGAAGCTGATGAAACTAAGGAGCTGCCTCGCATGTCAAACTCCCCCCCAGAAAAACACTTTGTCTTTGGACCTCAGGAGGAATCACGCAAACCTTCCTACAAGCTAATGGCATGCTACAACTGCAGAAACAACGATGGCAGCAGCTTTAGACGAGCAGAGGGAGGATCTGTGTCTGGAATAAACACGGGAATCACATCATGTTTAGATGGAAATTCTCCTGTATTCTGATTGTTTTTACCATTTAAAAGAAATGTTTTTATTAATAAAATTACAGCATTTGAATTTATTTTTGTTTCTCTAGAATAGGGAGAACAATTCAAATGGAATACCAAGTAAGGAAAAAAATATTGCAGGATTTTAGCAGTTAAGTACAACATAAAAATGCATCCCTTAGATCAGGGGGGTCGAACTGTCACACAAGGGGCCAAAATCCAAAACACACCTCAGGTCGAGGGAAGAACAGTTAAACATTTATTTAACACTCTAAAACTACACTTTTTAAAACTTTAAAAACATTAGTTTTTAACATAATTATGTGCTAGATATATAACATTACCTGTAATAATGCTAGTGTGAATGCTGTAATCTGAAGATGCTGCTGATAGCTGATCATGCTGAAAATGATAAATCACTGAAGCTGAAAGACAGCTAAGATAATATTCTAAAAACTAAAAGAAAAAAATGTTGCTGAAATATTAGCTAAACCCCAAACAACCTAAAAAATCTTAGTAAATGCTAAAATAGTCCAAAAAGGTATCGGAATGCTAATTTTTAGAACTTTAAAACTGTAACATTTCAACACAAATTTGAATAATAAAAATGTAGGAATATTATTCCAGAATAAATCAACTTAAACCTTAAAGAACTTTCTATATTTTAATCTCCATAAAAACATTTTTTGGCAAATTTACACTAGTTAGAATAACCACAAAATAACATCAACAACATCGGGTCATTATTAACAATAAAATGATCTGGATGTCTGGATAGAAATAACCAGAGGGCCAGATCCGGCCCCCGGGCCACGACTTTGACACATGTGCCGTAGATGTAAAACAAGAAATGATTTAAAACTGTAATACTATGTCATGCTGCTTTGATGTCTTAATTCTCTAAATCACTGAATTGAGTTTTTTCTGGAACAGTTTGAACTGTGTTTGTGTGACGGCTTCAGGGAAACGTTCATTCCAGTGATCAATACTCTGATGATCCTGTTTATGAGGATTAAGATGAAAGTTCAGACTCTGGGGTCACATCAGAGTAACTTAACCCTTAAACACCCGAGGTGTCACCAGTGACACTTAAACACAAATGAAAACTGAATCTTTAACATACTGTAACTTTTCATCCATTAAGACGATCATTCCAGTAGATTCTGAAGGAGAGAAGCGGCTCATCGTGTCAAAAGACTCCAGCTGTCTGGAATATGTTAACAGTAGTATTTGTTTAATTTTAATTCTCAAGAATTCAATTCTCAATTTTCAATGAAAAGTTTTTTTTTTATCGTAATAAAACTTTTATGCAGGAGGGACTTGAACCCCCGAGGTTTGCAATGATGGGCAATCGCACTGACAACCACACTAACATCGACCTTCAGGTCAAAAGATTTCAGTTATTAAGGGTAAAAAGAGGAAAAGAAAACTCTGTATTATTAATAACAAGTCCCTGGAAAAACAGTGTCACTCAAATAAAAATGAATCGTAGAAACTGCATCAATCGACTCGTGTCCTCAAATCCTCTCCCGACATAAATAACATTTCCTCTGGATTAATCCCGCCTCCTCTCTACATGATCCTCTATGATTGGACATGTCATTTTGGTTTCTGCTGGTGGAAACATGACGTCTCTAATGTGAATGTTCTCTAAATATTAATGAAGAACTCAGATTTGAACATCTCTCACTTTAAAAAGGGGCGGAGACCGCAGAGAACTCTAAGTTTCCTGAAGAAAACCTGCTCCAGACCAGGTTTCGTTCACAGACTCAGTTGCCACAGTGATTGATTCTGAGTTCAGCTTAACCCGCTTCTTGAAACGGGCTTGGTTTAACCCACTTTCACAGGTTTGAGTTATCTCTCTTTCTGAAACCGAAAACTCTGAGTTTTGCTGAATTTGGAGTTCAAAAACTCAGAGTTCCAACAAAACCTGCTTCTTAAAACGGGCCCCAGCAGATCAGAATCCAAAAACTGCACATGAATAAATGCACCTCTCAGTCTTTTTACCAGGAGCTGGAAAGCCACCAAAAGCCCAGCATCAGCGGATCATGTCACACAGGGATCAAGTCAATCACAGCTGTTTCCTTCACCAGTCTGCTCCCACTGCAGCAGCAGCAGCAGCAGCAGCAGCAGCAGCATCAGCAGCAGCAGCAGCAGCAGAAACAGCAGCGGCAGCAACAGCAGCAGCAGCAGCAGCAGCAGCAGCAGCAGCAACAGCAGCAGCAGCAACAGCAGCAGCAGCAGCAGCAGCAGCAGCAGCAGCAGCAGCAGCACAGCAGCAGCAGCAGCAGCAGCAGCAACAGCAGCAGCAGCAACAGCAGCAGCGCAGCAGCAGCAGCAGCAGCAACAGCAGCAGCAGCAACAGCAGCAGCAGCAGCAGCAGCAGCAGCAGCAGCAGCAGCAACAGCAGCAGCAGCAGCAGCAGCAACAGCGCAGCAGCACTCGTTCACACTTTAGCGGTCCCGCCTGTTTCTGCTCATTCGTTTTTGTCTTGTTTTTTTCCAGTGGCTGATCATCAACAGAGACAGTTGATCAGTTTGATTTCATATTTCATGGAAATGTGTCAAATGTCTGACTGAAGGTTCTGTGAATTCCAGCTGGCTAAACTGACTGGAAGTTCCCACAAAAACAAGCGCTTGGTGAAATCTGCACCGGACCGCCTGCACCCCCGCGGTCACTGCAGGCCGTTGACAGGATACAGTCCTGCTGTTCTGCACACTGCTCCTATCAAAGAATCTGCTTGTTCTCTGATCCATCCACACAGAAAGTCTGTTAATTATTGATACAGATTCCTCCTTTGAGAGCAGCTCATTAGAGAGCAGCTCCCACAGATCTGTGAGCATTAACCTGACCATGCTGCCTCCATCACAACGTCCTCTGCAGCTCATGAATCTGCTCACAAAGATGATCAAAAACATATAATTGTTCAACACTGGACACACCAACAGTTGACCAATGCTTGACTAACTGAAACAACACTGAGAGTCCAACAAAACTGCAACCACACCAACTCTTAGACCAGGGGTCTGACAGAACCATTCCAGTTGATTTGTATTTATGCTATCATTTTGCATGAAAAAAAACCAAATATTAAAAGAAAATATCCTTTATTCACTTTTGACAGAAGGCAGTAAAAGTAATAGTAGCCAGTGTAATGTCAGCAGTGAATAAATGAAAATAGTTCATTTTACTGTTGTTGCCAGAAACGTAAATCTAACAAACTAAAATGAAATTGAGCTTATTAAGTGATTTTTAATTCAAGCAAAATGCGAAATGTGACCTCACAAAAATGTTGACCCGATTCTGAGCTGCAGAACTTAAGCACAGTTCCCTCGAAATGAGACCTTCAGTCTCTCAGTCATAACAATGAAGAAAATTTATGTGGCTTCAAACTTGTTTCTAAACTGGGATGTAGTACTGATTCTGCTCTAATACCTGATCTATTTTTCTCTTCAACTTCTTACTTTTAGTATTAGTATAATCATTCTTTGATGAATACAATCTGCACAAATTGTCTTTTTTAATGAGAATACTTTGAAACTTTTTTGCATTAACAAATAAAGATGATTTTTACTTTTTGTATTACTACAATAATTCTTTAATATAATCTGCATTGTTTCTGATTAATATAAATGATTTGTCTGTGGATATTTTGAAATTTGATTACATCACTGATATTAATGATCCTTTATAACCCGAATCTATGATTGTAGAATATAAATATTTGATATTCAGTCTTGAGCTGGATATTGATAATTCATGTAGAGAAAATGGTATGGTCGAGTCGAGGTGGGATTATATAAGTTCACTTCCTTCAACTCTCTTTCAAGTGATCAACTTATGATTCATTATGTGATGTTATTTCATGTATTATGAACTGATTGCTTGAAATGAACCATTCATTCATTCATAAAACTCATGGTTCGGATCGTGTCACGGTTTAAGGGTTACAGTTTGGATCATTTTTCTGAAATGCTTAAAAATAGTGTTGAAAATACCAAATCTCTCTGGATTATCCCTTAAAATAAAAGGTTCTCGTCCCACCCGCCTAATGTCCAAATTAAATCATAAACAAATCAGTTTAAATGATTTTTTGGTATTTATTTGTAACGAGTGTATTTCATGCTTTCTGCTAACGTGGTTGGCAGGTTACAAGAATTTTGTGTTCTGGTCAGGAAAGAAGATGGCTTTATGGGAAAGTGTTCATGTATACGCGATGAGACATTAAGACAACCTCTGCGATAACGAACCTTAAAATGGAACTGCTCCAGCGTGTCTGTCGGGATGTTGTTTTTGGACAGTTAAAAGCCCACGATAGTTCTGTATGATCTGAGTAGACGTTTAACTCTCTTCCCTCCAGGAAGTGCCGCCACTTCTCAACGGCCCAGACCACTGCCAAGCTCTCCTTCTCATGAGTTCACATTGTTTTCTTGAAACTAACTCTGGGAAAGATTTAAATATTTAAAAAAATAATTGTTATCCGTAAAACGTGGCACTGCAGTGCCTGCTTATCCTGGTGATTTTTGGTCTCTTTGGCTTGCCATACAATCGTCCCCTGACGGTACCGATGAGTCCGTTACGGAGCTGCAGCTCTCTCCTGTGCGGGACACCTGCTGCTCTCAACTGGGAGATTCTTTGAATCCAGAAATGGAAACGTGTACCGATGCTTTTATTCAGCTCTTAAAGTTAAATAAACCTGATATCTATCGATCCGCGTCCTTCATTATGAAGCTCCTCCCACATGCAGCGGGAGCTTCAGGTGAGCAGACTTTAAGGTTGAAGCAGCCACTTTAGCTCCTGTCAAAACAAAGACTATCTGCATATTTTTGACTTAAGTTCCATTCTCTGTAAATGAACAGTAGGGGGGGCATCCGCGGAACACGCGTGGGCCGAACCGTGGCTTCTGATCCATACGGACCACGGATTATCCGTGATCCATTACGCCCCTATCTTTAATCAGAGCCCAAATGAAGGGGTAAAAGAGGTTTGACGTGTGAGCAAAAACTGACCTCGCTGAGCAGTGATTCACAGAGAGCTGCACTGTCAGTTTGAGAATTCAAAGTAGCTCTGCACATGACAAATCTGAGTATTTACAATCTTATGCTGTTTCCAAAGCCAAACTGTGAGTCCAGAAGGAGAAAATCCTCCCCTATCGGTCCCATAAATATTGATCTGTTGAACAGCACAGCTCTGAACGATGTGGAGACGGTGGAAAAAGCATCAAAGACACGTGGGTGTCAGAGTTTAAACGCTTGACTGCAGACTGTGAAGACGCGCCCTGTGAGAAGGTCATCGTGGACCGAGTGAGTTTCAAGCCAAAGTGATGTTTAACACATGCACTCCCATCCTGACATTTCCATCCACACCAGAGAGCGTGCACTTGGAGTCCTGTCGGTCTTCAGATTAACGTCTGGATGTGAGACGACGTTCTTCTACAAGCAGCGTGCACGCCTCTCTGCTGGGCTTTGTTGACAATTGTTTGTAAAAAGCATGTTTTTAATCAGACTGAACATGAAAGATTTTGAAAGCATGCAAAAGAGAAGTGCCTTTCATTTGGTTGCACATAAAAGAGAGAAATTCAATCAGACTAAGATTTATTTCTACTATGAAAATTCTACTTTTTAAAATGCATTTTACTGTTCATTCCTCTCTATAAATATCCCCAAAACTGCACTTTGATCTGTTCATGCATTTAAGAGTAATCCTCTAAAAACCTGCACAGTCTGCAGCAGCCCCTCCCATACCCACGAAAACAAGCGGTTGGAAACGTGCTGATGTAAGATCGATGCCAACAGCTCCCTCCAGGAAGAGTCTGTACTGACAGCTCTCAATTTCTCCATTAAGCTGGTGATGATCAGCAAAAAACTTTAATTTTAGATGCAGAATATCGTATATCTTCCAGTTGTGTTCTGTCTTCAATAAATTCCAGCTCAAACTGGTGTTTGTTACTTTAGACGTGAGGCTCCTTTAAGAGTTCAGTGTTTTTACATAGAAGAGTATCATTATTCATTATTAATACTAATAACTAACTATAACTCAGCAAATGTGTTGTCTCAAAATGGTAGCCCTTCGTATGACGTGTGAGTACCCATGAAGTATCCTTGACTTTCAGAAAGGTTGGTGACCCCTGGTCTAAAGCCTCTGAGCCGCTCAAACACTCCAGACGCTGAGGCATTACTGAACTCTTTTGAAAAGACAACAGAACCACAACAACACAACATTCAGCCCAACATCACGTTCAAAAGGTTTAAAACTTACGGTTTTACAGGAACTGGTATTATTTGTGCAAGTGTGCACAAAAACACAAATGTGCATTCTCTGTCAGGTGTTAGGACTCACAGTTCTGAACTCCTGATCAGCAGATGAGCAGCTCATTTGTTTATTAAATCATATTTATGATTTTGAGTTTTGAAACTTTATCCTCAACTTGTGATTTGACCAAATAGAAGATTTGTTTTTTGTTTAGCCCTCTTGTGTGCACGTGCTCATGCATGTGTGGGTTCTCTGGACCTCCTTCAGTCTAAAATGTGTTTCATAGATTCATTTGTGTTTCTAAATCGTTCTTCAGGTGTGAATGTGAGTGTGTGTTGTGTTGCCCTGCGATCGTCTGGCCCCCTGTCTGAGATGACACCAAACAGTATCTGGGATAGGCTCCAGCAGCCCCAAAAGGGATTTGGTGTGTTTGGATGATAGATGAATGACAGAAACAGTGAATCAGAAGCTGCAGTCAGTGAAACATTCACTCACACTTTAGCCAAACTACAACTCTGTGCTGCTGTGTCCGCTGCTGTCCTTGTCCAGTTAGCAAACACGACAGGAAAATCAATCCATCGACAGGCAGACGTCTGATTTCACAACAATAGATGGATGTGTGGCCATTTGTAAGGACCATTAGACTTGGCTGTTCTTCAGCTGTGTCACCCCCAGAAACAACCATGGATTTAGGAGCAAACATCACTGCTCTACACACACTGGAACCTGCACAGGTTACATTTACCACTGACTTTCTCTGCTGATGCTTTGGGATGTTCTGCTGTGGGAGACGTGACGTTTAAATCTAACATGCAAGAGTCTCTGCTGACTTGACTGGATTCATCAAACTCATCACAACAAACTGTTTTCACAGTTTGTCTTTTGTCAGAATGACACAGACTCTTTGTGAGAAGGAAAGAGGGTTAAACCTTAAACTGTTTCCACTAAGTGAACTCCATCTCTTTCCATTTTAAACCACATCATGTCAGAAAACCTGCTGTGAAGTCTGACGAGTCTAATGAAGTCTGAAGCTCACAAGTGAAACACGTCAGAGTCCTTTTTCTTAATGGAACACTTTCCAACAACCTCAGTTTTCCCAAAGCGCTGAAAAGTGAAAGAGGAAAAACAAAAGACAAATAAAGCTTTAGTCCCGAGTGGTCTACCCAAACAGACGGCCCACGCCGAACAGCAAGGTCAGAGGTGAATCCAGGGACTGAACATGGGGCCTGAAGTGCTGTTCAAGGGGAAGGTCTGCCTGCTCCAAACAGGTTTGTTCATCTTTCATGAAGATGAAGACCTGACTGATGACTGAAGTCCAACTGGGACAGAAAGAGTTGATGGAAAAGGTAGAATCTTAAGGGTTAAAAATGTCCTTTGACCTCAGAGCTGCTCTGCTGCTTCTCAGTTATCATGTGAGGAGGCTCTGCCTCACCTGTCTTTACAAGAAGAATCCTAATAATAAAATAGATGTCTCCACTAATCTGTGATATAAATGTAATTCGTATGATTCTACTCATTTTATCCTCAAAATCTCTGTATTTTGTATATTTCCTGTTCAGTTAAAGCAGGAGTGTCAAACTCAATCACTCAAGGAGCCAAAATCCAAAACACACCTTAGATCGCAGGACGAACAGGATAAACATTTATTGAAGACTCTAAAACTACATTTTTAAAACTTTAACTTTTTAACCTAATTAGAAGTAGATATACAGCATTACCTGTGATAATACTAATGATGACAACTGTCATAATCACTATTTTAGTTTGTGTGCCGCACTTATAGTCTACACACGTCTGACCGCTGATTTCTTCATTTAATTTAATGATTTTTTTCATGCAGAGCACAATCTTTTTCCCCTCAGCCAGAGATACCAGCTCACCGGATGTGGACCACGGTCCGCCATTTGGTGATACCTGATTTAGAGTGTTCAATAAATGTATATCCTCCTCTGCCTGTAACCTAAGGTGTGTTGACTGTGTGTGCGAATGTGGCCCTGCGACAGACTGGTGAACTGTCCAGGGTAAACCCCGCCTTCTCCCATCAGCTGCCGGGATAGGCTCCAGCATCCCCGCGACCCAATAAGGGTTAAAGCGGCATGGAAAATGAATGAATGAATGCTTTCAGACATTTGGCCTGTTTTAGGGGAAAAAAAGCAGGTTTTGTTCTTAAAATGCATATTTTCACCCTTTAAATTAATGTATTTATAAATGTTATTTTACAAACTAAATATTTATTTAGCAAGTTTAGTATTTAATTTTATGCTAAATATTTGTGTTTTAATTATATATTTAGTTACAAACTAAATAATAAATTTTATGAAATTAAATATTTAGTTTGCACTTTAATTATTTATATGAAATCTAAATATTTATCTTCCAAACTATATATTTAATTTTTGTAACAAAATATTTAGTATGCTATGATATCTATGTATAATGTGTATGTACAAATATGTAGCTTAGATCTAAATATTTAATTCAAAAATAAATATTTAGTTAAAAAAGAATTTAGTTACAAATGAAATATTTAGTTTAACTGGTTAGTTTGGAGCTAAATATTTAGTTTTTAATTATATATTTAGTTTTTATATTTAGTTTTATTTACTAATTACATAATTTTTAACAATACATTTTGATCAATTCTAAACATTTAGTTAAAAACTAAATATTTTGTTTTTAAATAAATATTTAGTAAGAGAACTGAATACTTATTTTAAATTTTTTTTTTTGCTTAGAAACTAAATATTTAGCTACAAAAGATTGTAGTTATTACGCTAAACATGTACATTTTAAAATAAACAAAACTTAAAATTAAATATTTAGCTGTAAATGTAACATTTAAAAATATTTAGCTTTCATCTAAATAGTTAATTTGGAGTTAAATATTTGGCTTTAAACTAAATATTTAGTTTTTAATTATATATTTAGATCCTTTCCAAATATTTACTTAAAACCTAAATATTTAGTTTAAAATTAAATATTTAGTTAAAATCTAAATGTTTGTTTCCAAACTGAATATTTAGTTTTTAACAAAAATTTTACTAAGAGAACTAAATATTTAGTTTTTAAGCTAAATAGATAATTTTAAAATAAACATTTAGCTTAAATTTAGATATTTGGCTTGCTGACTAAATATTTATTTAGTAAATGTAACATTTATAAATACATCAATTTAAAGGGTGAAATATATATTTGAAAAACAAAAGCTGTTTATTTCTCCTAAAACATGCTAAATATCTAAAAACAGAACTTTATTTCTCAGTTTTTCAAACGGCACCCCATCGATACCTCTGCTGGATTTTTTTGGATATGCCACTTTATTTTTCCAAGGTATTACAGTATATTTGTTCTGAATAAAAATGTCCTCCACCTTCTCCGTGTTTCTGGTCATGTATGGAGGAACATGCAGGAATATCAGTCATGAAAAAGGAGCCCAAACTAAATGAGAGAGGGCATTTGACTGGCATTAGATAGATGTTTTATAGCCTCGTTCTGTGCTTTGGTGCCTGGGATCTGTGGCTCTATTGCAGAGATCCAGCAGCAGTTGTTTTATCCAGCCAGCTATGAAGACGAATCCATACAGTCGAACTCAATACAGTATTGATCTGCAGGAGGTCGGAGGAGGAAGATGTGCTCTTATTAGCAGCTCTCTCCATCTTCCTGCAGCCTGAAAGACGTGGCTTCTGCTAAGAATGTACCTGTTGGTTGATGGAAAAGGATGGAAAGATAACCTCTTCTCGTTCTTGTACTCTGTGTCACCAGGAGAAAAAACGATGACAAGCTTCTGACTCTTAAATCTTTCATTGTCGGGTGAAAGTTTCAGTAAAAGGATTCATCCTGCTCTGAGCATCTCAATAATCTGCCTTCCAGGAACAGCAGCCTGCAGAGTAAAAATGAGTTTTTACAGATCATGTATATGCTGATAGATTTTGCTTTCATCTTCATACCCTCGGCACAGTTTTGCTCTTATTGTGAGGAAGTCTGCTCAAACCCTTCAGACGTCTCCTTCAGCATCAGGAGTTCAACCCACTGAGCTCACAGAGCAGAGCAGAGCAGAGCAGCCTCCAGTTTGAACAAAGAGGATGTTCTACAGAAACACAGCGTAACAATAGTCCCTATTGAATTGTTAGTAACATTATACTCAGCACATGCTCAGTAACTTGTGCAAAACAACTTTCAAATAGAACTGAAGCTTGTAAACAAAACCACATGACTAAAGATCTCTTCAGCCATTGGTCAAGAGAAGAATCTTGGGAGTCCTCAGCTTTGCAGTCCTTGTTGAGTTGGTTCACTCATTCAAACTTTATATTTCTGTGATCAGTTTTAAACATCTGCATCAACGTCAGGGTCCACCCGTTTTACTTCTGCTTTGGTACGGTGGAGACATGCTGCAGGTCGGTTACCAAGGAGACGACGGCTGAGAGGATACGCTGAGAAGAGTTTATTACACAGAGATGGTCAGAAAAGAATCCATGTGGATCACATCAAAAGTTGTTTTAATGAACCTGCATTAACACTGAATGAGTTTCTGATGCTTCACTGCAGCACAAATTCACACCTAAAGGAGAATTTAAAGTCACCAGTGAACCTATGCAGCATGGAAGAATCCAGAGAAACCCTGGACATGCAAAGTCCAGACAGAAAGAACCCCGCTGTGAGGTGAGGGGGCGAGCCACTGCACCCCTGCACCAATGCACAGCCCTGAGGGATCACTTTAAGAATGTTTCACAGTTGGAAGTTTTTGTTGTAGCACTGGGATTGTGTGGTGGATGATGGGAAGTGAGGAAGGGTTTGCTCTGCTCCAACAGTCTTCTGATAACTCAGAATGGGATTTCAAATGAACTCCTGCTGCTCTGCAGAAACTACACTGCTCACAAAAATGAAAGTCTGATAATGTTCTTGTTGGTTCAGCAGCTGAGGGCCTCGTTCATCAATTTCATCTGTATTGGTGTTCATGAATTAACAACAGGTGCACTTCAGTGGCAACAGTTAGAAAACCCTCCAAACAGGACTGGTGTTCCATGTGGAGGTCATTTCAAGTTTCTCCCTCTTGATCTTTTTTGGCTGGTTTTCCACTCGTGCTGATTTTGTCTTGTGTAATTCTCTCTACTGGCAGTATGAGGAGATTCCTTAACCTACAGAATTTGTACAGGTTGTCCAACTTCTCCAGGATGGAACATCCACACGTGCTGCAGCAAGACGGTTTAATGTGTCTCCCAGCACAATCTCCAGAACATGGAGGAGATTTCAGGAGACTGCTGTTTATTCTGGGAGAGCTGGACAGGGCCGTAGAAGGTCCTCAACCCCTCAGCAGGACCCATACCTGCTCCTTTGTGCAAGGAGGAACAGGCTGAGCACTGCTCGTGCCCTACAGAATGACCTCCAGAGGGCCACTGGTGTGAATGTCTCTACCCAAACAATCAGGAACAGACTTCATGAAGGTGGCCTGAGGGCCCCACGTCCTGTAGTGGACCCTGTGCTCACTGCCCAGCACCGTGGAGCTCCACTGGCATTTGCTCAAGAACACCAGAATTGGCAAGTCCTCCACTGGCGCCCTGTACTTTTCACAGACCAGAGCAGGTTCACCCTGAGCACCTGTGATAGACGTGAAAGAGTCTGGAGAAGACCAGGAGAACGTTCTGCTGCCTGCAACGTGGTTCAACATGACAGGTTTGGTGGTGGGTCAGTGATGGTCTGGGGAGGCATATCCATGGAGGAACGCACAGACCTCTACTGCCTAGGAAATGGTGCTCTGACTGCCATAAGGTATCCAGATGAAATCCTTCAACCCATTGTCAGACCCTACGCTGGTGCAGTAGGTCCTGGTTTCCTCCTAATCCACCACAATGCCCGGCCTCACGTGGCAAGAGTCTGCAGGCAGTACCTGGAGGATGAAGGAATTGAAACAATTGAATGGCCTTCACCATCCCCTGACTTAAACCCAATAGAACATCTCTGGGACATTATGTTTGGGTCCATTAGGCGCCGCCAGGTTGCTCCTCAGACTGTACAACAGCTCAGGGATGCCCTCACACAGATCTGGGAAGAAATGCCACAAGACACCATTGGTCGTCTCATTAGGAGCATGCCGCCACGTTGTCAAGCATGCATACAAGCTCGTGGGGGGCGCACAAGATACTGAAAAGCATTTAGAGTTGCAGAAATGAAGTTTTGGAGAAAATGGACTAGCCTGCCACATCTTCATTTCACTCTGATTTGATGGTGTCTACACAATTGAGCCTCTGTAGACTGAAAACTTTTATTTCATTAAAAGACTTGGCATCCTAAGACACTGTCCTGTTGTTATTTGTTGAGATATCCAACTTCATGTTGAGATCTGATGGATCTAATGTGTCTCTTTAAAGTGATCCTTTCATTCTTGTGAGCAGTGTATGTTCCAGAAAACGACACAGATTTTGGATTTTTCCAGGATCTTAATGAAAAAACCTCAGGGAAAACTTTGAAAATAGATCAAGAGATGATCAAAGTGGGACTTTAACATCACTGAAAACCTACTACAACCATCTGAAGATACAGAGGAAACTCCCCAATACTGTTTGTTGTACATTTCACTCTGTAGGAAAGTCCTCAGCTGCCCTTTGACCTCCCAACAACTCAAATCTTTCACAGTTAAGAAGCGGCAGAGACGATCTTGATCTGCATCATCCAACACCTTCAGAACAGACTTTATCACAACCTGACAGCATGTTCACCGCATGAAAACATTGATGAAACATGCTGCAAGTTTTGACTGCAGAAGAAAATAAAGAATTGATGGAGGGACGTTTTTGGAGCATGACAGCAACACAGGTTCTTGGAAGAGTTGATGGTAGACTGTTGAGTGTGTGTGACAGCAGTCTCCTCTTCTGTTCCTGCAGACTGCTGTGATCTGCTCCTCTGCTGTCACCAGCACACTCCACTGACAGAAACCAAAACACTCACTGAGTCACTGCAGGGAAAGCACAGCGCTGTGTGTTTGCATGTGCATGCATGCGTGTTAAAGCGTTCATGAAATCACTCAAACAATGCGGGATCAGACCGAACCACGCCGCACAATCCCTGCAGCACGCCTGTGATAAGGGCTCCAGACAGACGCTGTAATGGCCTCCGTCCCCGCCAGCCCTGCAATTATGGTTATCATGTGAGCCTGCTCAGCGCCAATTCAATCAGACACACACGCTGAGGAAAACAGCGAGCAGCTCCACCGGCACGACCCGCAACGACCTGCCAAAACCTCACAGCGCAAACTCACATGACCGGTAGAGGATGAGGAGCTCGCACTCTGTGGAAGGAAGGTTCTGTCCATGTCGGCCTCTTTAACCCCTTCTCCATCATATCCTGGACTCATCATGTTTTAGGAATTGAACTGCTTAACGGGATCTTGGTGAGCAGACGGGGAACAGCAGCTGCAGTCAGGTCCTGACTCAAACCCAAGATGGTCCAAATAAATCTGGAGCGTTACGTAA
This sequence comes from Oryzias javanicus, assembly GCA_003999625.1. NCBI lineage: Eukaryota > Metazoa > Chordata > Actinopteri > Beloniformes > Adrianichthyidae > Oryzias > Oryzias javanicus. The sequence continues at coordinate 30,877,881 of CM012445.1, forward strand.
GAGAGGCTGAGAGCAGCAGTCACTCTGGGTTTATGCAGCCCAACAGCATCCCACATTCACCCACCCCCCACCCCCACAGAGCATCCTCTGGGTTAGTGGAAGCCTCTATTCCTGAGGGGATTTCTCCTCAATTTGAAGAAAAAAATAGAATCTTAAGAATAAAGTAAATGCTGAAACTCTCCTGATTTAACAAGAAAACAAGGACAGACTCATTTGTTTTTTCTCATTTGGTTTTTCCAAACAGAAGTCCATCCAAACAGGATGGTTGGGCTGCAGACATGAGGAGCATGTGGGTCAGAATAAAGAACCTTTTAACACCAAGTTCCACTGAGCAAATGATTCTACAGTTCCAGGATCCTGATGATAAAACAGGAGTGAGCAGGATGTGAGAACTGTGTGAGTGTGATGGACCCCCCCCCCCCCACACACACACACACACACCCCCCCCCCCACACACCCACACACACACACACACACGTGGATCTGGCCTCAGCATCAGAGAACCCGTCCAGCAACCCAGAGGTCAGGAGAACGGCGGCATTCCCTGATGTGAGCAGCAGAACAATGACGGCTGCTTCTTCATGCCTTGTTCCGTCCTTAAATCCACTTTCAGCATGTCACAGTCCCAACCCCCCCCCAATCACAGCTGCTGCCACTCACCCTGTCAGGACCACCACAAAGTCCATGACGTTCCAGCCGTTCCGCAGGTAGGACCCCTTATGGAAAGCAAAGCCCAGGGCAATGATCTTGATTCCAGCCTCGAAACAAAATATTCCAATGAAGTAGGGCTCCGTGTCGTCCTGCAGGGCAGACAGAGAGGCAAAGCACCGAAGGTCACGTCATCTTCCTCACTGAGGTTCACATCATTAGTCTGCAGCTCGTGCTGTCACTGCCGTCCTGCAGATCCTTCAGGAGCAGTTTGGAAGGAGTGGTCACAGGTGAGCATTTACCTGCTGCAGAATGTGCACACAAACATGAGGCTGAAAACCTCCATGCAGCTTCCTGTAAGACGGTCTGAGGCTCATGTATGTTTATGTTTAGATTCACCGTTTGTGGTTGAGGTTGAGGGCAGACGTGAAGCTCACTGAAGAGATCAGGCACCAGATGAACAGGACAAACTCTGAACATGTTCAAATCCAGGCTGAAAACTGTTTTATTTAGCAATGTGGTTTCAGATAGGAACTATTGTCTGTGTATGTTTTTAAGGATTTTTAAATTTCTGAATTTTAATTTTGTTGATTTTTATGATTTTACTTGATCAATAGATTGTTATTTTATTATTGTTATTATAAAACTGATGGGGGGGGGGGGTACCATCAGCTCCACGCTGGATCCTGACAGCAGCAGGTGTTCACGCTACACACTCTTCAGAGCTCACTGTACTGAACACTGAGCTTCATTCACTCATTTATTTATGTAGAAAATCTGAGCGTAGAATCTGAGTGTTGAATATTCATCCCGAGTCTCATGTTTCAAGTCACAGAAGATTTCTGAAACTCTTCCATTCCACAGCATGTCTGAACATGAAACCTTTTGACCAAAAAAACACCAATATGGATGAAGCTTTTCATTTTCTGATAGACGAGGGAACACATCAGCAAAATCAGCAGGATTCAGGGCGGCTGTGGTGCAGCGACAGGACGGTGGCTTGCGGGTTCGATTCCCGCCCATGTGTCGAAGTGTCCGTGACAAAGACGCTGAACCCCACACTGCCTCTGGTGAAAGGTTGGCGCCACTGTTCAGCAGCAGAGCCGCCACCAATGTGTGAATGTGTGGCTGTGAAGCGCTTTGAGCCTTTGATGACGGTAGTAAAGTGCTGTGCAAGCACACAACATGTAACATTTCAAAAAGAATAAAAGGTTTCAAATCTAAAATATGATCCGGAGCCTATAGACGCTCATACTCACCAAACGCTCGGACATGGGGGTTTTATCTGAGGCTGGGAGGTGCTGCTCCAAGGCCAGCACGATGCAGTTGGCAATAATGGTGGCCAGGATCATGTACTCGAATGGAGTGAAAGGGTTAAGGAAGTCTACAGGTGACTACATGAACACACAAGAACAGGAGAACTCCAGGAAGAGTCTGTAGATTCCACATCACTCTGCTGGTTCATGACTCAGCATCTCAGAAATCAGAGTTTTGTTTTCCTCCCGTTCATCATTCCAGACATGTGGAGAGTCAACAAATCAGTGAGCAGAACCACACAGACCCAACCCGGACTCCTCCAAGAACTCAGTTTTCAGAAGAAGTCCTTTCACAAAGTCGATGCAATGAAAGAGAAATGAAACAGAGGAGATTACAGCTTCTGCTGAACAAATACCTCCAGATAGATCTGAGCCTGTGTGGTCTCCATGAGGTCGACTGTCTGTGGGTTTCATGAAGGTCTGGACCCCTTCAGCAACCTTTAACTGCAAGAGTCATTTGGGCTAGAAGGAGATGCAAAGTTTTACTTTAAGAAATTTGGATTCATGACCTTTTAATATTAAATATAAATTATGAATTATTACCTAGAATCTCTCAAAATGTGGTTTTAAAAAAATGAATGTGTGACAGAAACTCAAATAACTTATTTTCAAAATAAAAGCTTCCCTGTTCCAAACAGGATCATCTCAGTGTAAATCTGGACAGTTAGTAACCAGTGCTGTTCAGCATAAGATAATATGAGCTTTTACTCATAAAAGATCAAAGTTTTACTTTCTATATAAAATCTGTTCATTCTGGAGGTAGAGTTGAACAAACAGACGTCTTCAGGTCAACAGACGGAAAAACCTACAGAGTTTATCATCTATGTGAACCTCAGACATTAGTTTATAGATGTAAGCTTGGTGTAATTATGCTAATTCAGTAATCCTTACTTTGCAAAATCATATTTTCTAATGTTTTTCTTTTTTTATTCTTGTTCTCCTCTTTGTCCTCAGCAGTCTTCCACTGCTGGGTTTTGTTGTTTTAGTTTGGGTTGGATCTTGGTAGTCTTAGTTTACAGGCTTTGTTTATTTGTTTTCTTGAGGTAGTTTTGGTTAAGCAGACATTATCAGAGATCTGCTGACTCAGATGTCGACATATCTGGATCAACAGTCTCCATTAATTATTTTATGTTTGTCCAAGGAGCAACAATGGAGAGATAACAGAGACACATGTGGATCTGGAGCTGCAGGCTGCAGACTCCTGGTCTACATGGTCAGTCTGATTCTTCTTAGTCTTTTGTCTGCTCTCCTCCACAACAAAGCATCCGCCTCCATCTAACTGTCTCCTCTGCTTCCTCCTCACTCACCTCCTCCCTCATGAACCTCCCCTTTGGTCTTACCTCACCGACAGATTACAGCAAATCAATGTCGGTGTGATCGTCCTCACTGAGAAGGAGCCACTTCATGGCATCTCCACTGACAGAGTATTGATCGGTGGATGTTCTCCTGATTCCGTTATTTATATCATTTGTGGTAAATCTGTAAACAATCCTCAAACATACCAGCTGATTTGAAATGAGAAATTTGACATTTCTGTAGAAATCTCTTCCACAACTGAAATTAGACGTTAGCTGAAACAAAATATAAGTCAGGCAGATCACATGACAGGAACTTGTTCGAGAACTTTTTTTTCAAGTAAAAACAGCATTTCTGTGTTTGTCTCTTTGCGTCACATTTCTCAGAATCTAGAAGGTCTTGAATGGGAATCCGCAGCTAAACAGTGTTTTCAAAGAACACAGGCAGACACCTGAGCAGTGAGGCGGTCTGTCCCCGCAGCTCAGGTGTCTCCGCATCCTCAGGTGTGCGTCACAGACACGCACAGCAGAGGAAAGCGGCCAATGAGCTGCGGGGATGGAGGGGTTCAGAAGCGTTTGACCGACACGCTGCAGCCTGAGGAAGCGTCAGAGCAGAGTCACGTGACAGCGTGTCTGCCGCATCCGGGGACTCAGACCTCAACAGGTGGACTGACTTAGTTAAAGTGCAGCAAAGCAGGCGCGCGGGAGGATCTGCTGCCCGCGTGCAGGAGGACACCGCCTTCGATCTGGAGTTCAGCACCGCGGACAGCTCCCGCCCACGTCCCGCAAACTCTGACTAACCCCTGAACCAGGACAGAACCCGGATCTGTGCGGTTCTGCCTCACGCTCAGTGACGTGGTTCGGATGGAGTCCGTCAGAGGCCGCGGCGCAGCCCGCTGCTGCTCCCGCCATGTGAATGTGGTGCTGGGGGGGGGGGCTTCAGCCCTAAAGGATATGGCCATTCGGTGATCTTCTTGGCGTATTTCCGGATGATGTTGTCCTCGCTGAAGATGAACAGAGATCTGTTGACGGTGAGGCAGTTCTGCTTGACGGGGATGGGGTTGTAGATCGCCATGGTCCTGGCCCTCTGGGCCATGGTCTGCTTGTACATCCTTTGGCCCCCGGGAGGCCCCGGCTGCCGGCTGGCCCCCCGGGCCGGCCCCGCGGGACCGCCGCCTCCGTAGCGGCTGGACAGTTCGTCTTCAAAGCGAGCCATGCTGGAAGAGCGCGGATCTTCCCGGAGACACCAAAACTAACACCAGAGAAATGGAAACGCATCACCACTGCGCGCGGAGGCGGCCCGTCCCTCTGCAGGTCCTGACAGCGCGGCTGTGGCCCACCGACACCAGAGTCCAACATTCACCTCCGAGGCTCGGTTCCGTCAGTCTCTGCCGCTCCTGGTGTCGCGCTTCCCGGCGCAGGCGTGTCGCTGAAAGTTTGGACCCTCACATTCCATGATGCATCATTTTCTCGGGTGTTGCTCCTTCTTCCGCGGAGGCAGAGAAGACCGCGCCAGAACCAGAATCCGAACCCGCCCTCGGCCCGTCTCACCGCGGCGTCAGGACATGATTCCCGGCAAACGCTTCAGGAGAAACCAGGCTCAGCCCGCGGAGCTGCGCTGCCTCTCTTCCACACAGCAGAGACGCCGAGCAGCGGCTCCACCTGGACCGGCCCAGTTTCCATGGCAACAGGGAGGAGAGAGGGAGACAGGAAATGAGGGAGGGAGGGGTGACAGACCGCAGAGGGGGAGCAGAAACTCGACCCTCTCGGCCTGATTGATCCAATTCGGATTGATCTGCACGTGACCCAACTGCAACACTTGATTGGATGGGTGGGTGGGTGAGGGTTTCTCTCCAGGTCGGTCTCGCGCGCGCGTCTCTGCATCTGCAGCGCTTTAGACACCAACAGGCGGGACGGCGCGGAGCTTTTCCATGAGATGCAGGAGCGAGAGGGCGGAGCTTAAACGCGGAAACAAACGAGCGTCAAAAACATCAAACTGGAAGCGACTCCTGTTGGAATGAGGGTCTGCGGGGTCATGTGAGGTCAACTGTCTACGTGTTGGTGTGGGAGGGCAGCCATGCTGCTGCTGCTGCTGCTGCTGGTGGGTCTTTTAGGAGAAAAACCTGATCAAACATAATAAACATTCCTCAGTGGATGAATGAGAATCATGATCACGCTTTCCTCCAACCCTCTAAGCCTCTTACATTCAACATCATTGTATGATCATGTTTCCTCTTAGCCACCAGAAGGCTAAAAACCAAATATTGCAGGACTCTCCAGACAGGAAGACTCAGACAACCAATGTGGAAAAATACAAATCTTTATTAAATGGACAATATTTAAAATACTATAGCTAAAAATCCAAAAAGATGAAGGTTCCAGTGAGTCACTCTGTCCCCTTGGCGCGCTGCAGACCCAGTGGACACGCTCTGATGCAGGAGTTGGCTTGGCGCAGGTGGAAGACTTCAGCGAGTGGAGACCTGAGCCGACTGACCACTGAGACAGCATGAAGGTCTAAGACGGATCCGCAGCACTGCACCATCGCGCCACCTGGGACAGCAGCCCTAAATGAAACAGTGCAGCAGCAACGGAGGCTACAAATAAATGCGGACAAAAATAACAAATGAACATAAATCAAATACATACCTGCTGGCAGGTGGAGGATGACAGACAGAGCTGCAGTCAATGTTCAGGCTTCACTTCAAGGTATTCTAACGTTCTCTGAGGGGCATCCCATGCTCCCCTGAGAAAGACCCTAAACCCTGTGCAGCCAAACCCAGCTAAAACAACACCTGTGCAGGTGAGCAGCTGGTGCACACAGGTGGAATCATTCCACTTAAGCTACATTTTCAATCAAACACACACATCCTTCATGTTTAATAAAACAAATCCTCCATCATGGTGAAAGAGCACAATGATCAGGAACGGATCTCAACCTAAACTGAATGAACCTGAAACCATCAGTCCAGAACAACAGAGTGAAAGATGTGGAGAAACATCTGAGAGGAGGTTGGAATGAGATTGATCAGCTGTGTGACTGAAGACAGTCAGTTGGATGTAAGACTGAGGTGAGAGCAGCCATGCTGTCAGATCTCAGACTCTGATGCAGAGATGAAGATGCTGAGGTTCTGTTTGGGAGAGATCAGGATGGATCAGGAATGAATCCATCAGAGGATCAGATGTTCTGGAGATCACTCACCGACCACTTCATCAGATCCACCACGCGAGTACCGGGTTGGACCTCCTTTTGTCCTCAGAACTGCCTCAATCTTCAGTGGCAGAGATCCAACGAGGACATGTTCCTCATAGTTTGGTCCATCATCGTTATAAAGGGACTCAGGTAGACTGAGAGGTTGGAGTCATGATCAGCTGGTACTGAAGGATCCAAGAAAATCTCCCCACACCATGACACCACCACCACCAGTCTGAACTGTTGATACAGTCAGGATGGATCCATGTTTTCATGTTGATGTCAAGTTCTGACCATCTGAGTAGTCAGCAGAAACAGAGACTCATCAGACCAACAAGGTTCTCCATCTTCTATTGTCCAGTTTTGGTGATTCTGTGTGAATTGTAGCCTCAGTTTCCTGTTCTGATCTGACAGCAGTGATACTGCTGTGTTCTTCTGCTGCTGTGGTCCATCTGCATCAAGGTTGTTGTCCAATCAGAGATGTTATTCCTGCAGACCTCGGTTGTATCCAGAGGTTATTAGAGTTCCTGTTGTCTTTATCAGCTGGAACCAGTCTGGACTCCTCTTCTGACCTCCTGACATCCACAGAACTGCAGCTCTCGAGATTTTCTTTCTTCTTTCTGACCATTCTCTGTAAACCACTCAGAGATGGTTTGTGGGGGAAAATCCCAGTAGATCATCAGCTTCTGGAATCCTCAGACCAGCCCGTCTGACACCAACAACCAAAGTCTCTTCAATCTCATTTCTTCCTGATTCTGATGCTGGTTTGAACTGCAGCAGATCATCTGGATCCTGTCGGCTGTGGTGTAGCAGTAGAGCAGCTAACCTCTGATCTCAAGACCATCCGTGTGTCAAAGTGTCCTTGGGCAAAGCACTGAACCCTGCATTTGCCTCCGGTGGTTACAGACCACTCCAGTGCTCGGATCATCAGTGTGTGAATGAGACTGTACAACACCTTGGACTTTCGAGCAGGTAGAGAAGTGCAATGCAAGTTTAAACCGTTATCAAGTCCAAATGTGTTTCTGTTACCATGGGATCCAGTTATTAGAAATCTGCCTTAACCAGCGTTGGAACGAGCAGGTGTGTCTAATAAAGCAGCTGCTGAGTATCAAACAAAATGGCTTTTTTAACTTGTGTTTGAGCGCTCTGTGGTGCAGTGGTTCCTGCTTTTGCCTCACAGAGAGAAGATTGTGGTTTGAATCCCAGCAGGGAGCTTTTTGTGTGGAGTCTGCAAGTGAGGGGTTTCTCTCAGCCCTCCAAGAGCTGCTGGGTAGGCTCCAGCAACCCCAGCGCCTCCAAGGGATCCGGCAGGTTCAGAGAATGGATCAATTGGATCAACATTTTTAATTGAAGTAGATGTGCTGCAGACGGATCTATTAACAAAAGCAGCAAAAATACAAAGACATTTAGAATTTTTCTAAAAGCTGAAACAGACTTTAAGTTCAGCCTGAACGGCTTTTTTCATGCTGATAGTTCAGACCCCTGTTCTAGTGAGTCTGAGTAAGATGATGATGCAAAACCTTGATCCAAATCAGAGTCTGTACATTAGAGTCATGACGAGTCATGACGGTTCTCACGGAAACAGAATCTTCTGATTGTCCTTGAATGTGTCCAGAGCAGAAGACGGGGATAAAGCGCAGCCTTCAGGGAAGTTCTGTCACGACCACTGATGCTTCACCAATCAGATACAACAATGGATGGAAATTCAAACTTAAATCAAATGGAGACCAATTCAACGTGTCATTGTATTGTTTATTAGTCATTTCTGCAGGAGAACACAGAAACATGTTGTGTCTAAAGTATGTGGAGACAGGAAGCTCAGGTTCATCTCCATCTTCTAAACATTTGTTACAATAAAATTTGTTAGAATCACTAAAAGAAAAAAAGTTCAGGAGGTGACGTGTGTGCGTAGCTTATAACAACCTCCAACAAAAAGGCTTAAAATATTAAATAAATGCTTAAAAAGAAAAGACGTTGCCATGGTGATGTAAACCCAAATTTAGTGGAAGCTTTCAGTGGTTCATCCCCAAAAGTGACTAATGTGATGAATAAGGAAAAGTGAAGTAACTAGTGTCATGAGCTGGATCAGCCAGCATGTGGAGCAAACAGGAAACAGCAGCTTCCAGACGTGATGGATCCACTGAAGAGCTTCAGAACCGGACGGCTGAAACGCAACAGCGCAGCCAGCACGCCGGCGTGTCTGCAAATGACATCTGCTCAGAGCGCCACCAGGATTCTGTCAATGCAGTTAAAACCTAAGTAGAATGTCTGTGGGGTCTGTACGTCTGAAACAACAAAGATCTTTATTTTAGAGCATATTCTTTCCATCACATTCTCATTTGAAAGGCTTTGACTGATGAGTTTGTGAGAATAAGTGAGGATGTATCTCCACCACATCTGAAGTCATGCTGGTGAAATTCCAGACAGATGCTTTACTTTTCTTCTATTAGCATCACCAAGCTGTCTATCAGAGAAAAGGCCTCAGAGTTGGAATCCAAATGTTAAAGGGAGTGAGGTCATGACCACCAGGGGGCAGCAGAGGCGTGTGCAGACAGAAGAGGAGCAGTGGGTGAGCAGAACGTTAGTTTCTCAGCTGAAGAGCTCAGGCAGAGACCAGAACAAAGGGGAGACGTTTCTCCTCATCCTCAGCCTCTGTCATCACAACCATCACTGAGCTTCATGGTCATTCAAGAGGAACTCTGCAGACACGGAGAACTATCCCGGATCTATCTACGGGAAGCGACTTCAAACACGGAGAAACGCCAGTTACTGCTAAAACATTTCAGCCCACAAACACGGTTCAAGTCCGGAAAAGAAGCTGCAGCCGGAGCAGAGAGAAGACTGCAGCTGCAAGAGATGAGAGAAACGCAAGAACGCAGACGAGAAACAGATTCATCATCATCAATGTGTCCCCCAGCACCTGCAGAACCGGGCCTGCTCTCTGAAACCTGCGGCCACGTCCCAGCTGACCCGGGACGAGTCCAGCTGACCCGGGACGAGTCCAGCTTCCAGCTGACGTCGGCCTCAGCGTTCAGGATGGGAAAGGTGAGGAAGAACAGCCACAGGGAGAGATGTCGGGCCGTCAGAACAGCTGTTGAGCGGAGCTCAAACATGAGCCTGGACCTCAGGTGAGTGCTAGAACATCCGCTCACCTTTCTCACCTGAAGGAACTGGGCCGCACACAGGAGGTCAGGTTTGTACAAACTCTGTATGAAGGAAGCTTTTGTCTGGTGACAGGAAGACACACGGGTGAGGCTGAACAGCAAAACCTAAGTAATAAGTTGGTTTGATTCATTTTAATTGTGATTTTTTCTTTTGGGGGGGGGGGCATCATGGATGATTTTGGCAGCAGAACCTCCACCAGAAAGAAATCCTACCACTTCAGGCGTTCTAAAATCTAACCAAAGTAAAGAGGAGAATTCTGGGAGTTTTTATGTCGAGCAGCCCTCGAGTGGCGGGGCCCAGCGATGGGCGGGGCCTGGTGGTCAGCTTCACATAAAGTGCAAACGGATAGGTTTCCCTCAGAGGGCGCCAGACCAGCTGAAGCCCGAGAGACATAAGAGCAGAGGGTCTGCAGGTGACGGTGCCGGCGCCTCAGTGGCTCTCGATGACCACAGGCTCGTATCCGCCGGCGGGAACTCTGAGAAGAGACAGGAAATGGAGAGAAGATGTCAGATATCAGATCGTTATCATGTGGCTGTGCTGAATCAGCATTGACACAATTGAAGCATCACTCAGTATGGTTGGGCACTGATTGGGTTTTATTTGGTTCTGGTGCCAAAGCGGTTCTTTGGTTTTGGTCCCAGATTGGTGCCAATTTCAGTACTTCAGTAATAAAGAAACAATGACTCCATCTTCCTAAATCAACACATTCTCATTCTCAAGACGTCACATATTGACGTGGGGTTAAGAACGGAACTTGTCTAGAACTTCAAAGTTCTGAACAGAGTAGAACTGATTCAAAATCTGAAGACAAATAAACCTTCAATGAAACTAAGCACTGAAATGAGGAACCGTCTGCAGCAGCTTGTTTCAGTTTCAGTAGAATCGTGTAAATCATAACCGTTCCTATTTGGAACCAAACTTTGGTGCCCAACCATAGCTGTCACCAAGTGACAGATCAGACTTGGTCATCTGTGTGGTATTACCGCGAGCTACTCAAAAGGGTCTCCTGAAATACCGAGTGACGGGTTGGAGACCCCTGATCTCAGTCGTGTGGATGTTCTCACCTGTTTCCCAGCCGAATCCCGCTGAGCGCTGTGGTCCCGTCTCTGCTGACGAACAGCCGCAGGTTACTGTCTGTGGAGCAGAAACAGTCAGCAGAGCTCCAGGTCACATGTCAGGTTAGATCAACCTTTAGCTCCAGATCCATGTGTCTCTTTGACCAAACATAAAATAATTCATGGAGATGTTGATCCAGACATGTCGACGTCTAAGTCAGCAGATCTCTGATAATGTCTGCTTAACCAAAAATAAAGAAAACAAATAAACAAAGCCTGAAAACTAAGACTACCAAGATCCAACCCCAAACTAAAAGAACAAAACCCAGCAGATTCACCAGGTTTCACTAAGAGTCCTGAGTCCTTTAAAATAAGTTTTAAAAAAACTGATTTTGAGAGATGCTAGGTTCTATTTACATGTTTGCTTATGTTTGTACCAAAAAATAGGCATAATTCATATTTATTATTAAAAAAAGAAGATCATGATTGCAACTCCAAATTTCCATCAGGCTAAAGTAAAACTATGCGTCTCCTTGTAGCTTTGATCAGTAGAAAACAAACTCATCTTTTACTGTTGCAGGTTGCTGACCTCTGCTTTAGAAAAGCTGAAGGAGAACGTTCTCCAAAGACAGAGACGTTCTGTTCCAGCATCAAGTGGAATCTCCTCCCCCTGAATCTGCTGTCAAACACGTGTTGACGGGCATTTGGAAGGCGTGCGCAGACGAGCATGAGCCTGCAGAAACGGCCTGGACGCTGCTGTCAGCGCACATTCAGGAAGCAACAGGACATATTTCCTCATGGAACTGGAACGCCTCTTTCTGCTGTTTCAGAGTTTCACATGAGCAAACACTACCGCACACACAACACACACACGACAAAAAGACATACACACACGCACACACACATGTACTAGGGCTGCCACGATTAGTCGACCAATCAACGACTAATCAATGATTAAAATATTCGACGACTATATTAAAAGTCAATTAGTCGTTGCTTTTTTATCAGGGGTCCCCAAAGCACGCCCCCCCCACCCCCACACACCATAAGAAACTGTTTTAGCCGTTACTAAGGAATTCTAATATTTTACCTTTATGCTGTTTCGGCTAAATTAGGATATTTAGGATTTTATTTATTTTTCAGTTTTACAAACTAATTTGGAGTTTAGCTAACATTTTAGCCTTGTGCTAGCTGTTTTTTCTAAATTAGACATTTTACCAGTTTATTGGCTAATTTGGCATTTAGCTAATATTTCAGCTACATGCTAGCTGTTTTGGCTATTTTAGATTTTTTTTCCCTCAGTTTTTTACAATAATCTGGCTGAATAAACCGACCCGGCCCCACATCAGAGAAGATGTGGCCCCCCACAGGATAAAGTTTGGAGACCCCTGCTTTATATTATATGGAGTCTGAGTGTAGTGAAGCTGAACAAAGTTCTGAGCGTCCAGCTACAAAAAATGTACTTTTTATATTTGAGACCGTGAGATCAAAACTTTCTCATTTGATTGAGTCTCGTTTAATACCATAAACTTATAAAAGAAAGAAGCTGCATGATTCATTAAAGGATTAACAAACTATCGTCTTAATTGTCTTTATTTGTAGTCAGTTTAAAGCTCCTGATGGTTGACTACTGGGAAAAAAAAAAAATCATTGATTAGTCGACTATTAAAGTAATTGTTTATGGCAGCCCTAACATATACACACGTGCACACAACAGCTCACAAACCCACACGAGTGTACACACTGGATGTGTCGTATTAGGGCGGCTGTGGTGCAGCGGTAGGGCGGTCGACTCCTAATCAGAAGATTGCAGGGTCAATTCCCGCCTTGCCCGCCCATGTGTTGAACAGTACTTGGGCGAGACGCTGATCCACATTGCCTCTGCTGGAAGGTTGGCGCCAGTGTTCAGCAGTGGAGCCAGCATCAGTGTGTGAATGCGTCTGTATAGCGCTTTAGGCCGTCGAGGAAAACGCTAGATTAACAAACACCATTTACATTTCATTGTGATTAATTCATCACTGACAAATGAGCTTTTTGTTCTGATTTTCTATAATTATTTTCATGTTCTCAGACATAAAAAACAAAAGTTCAACTGTTTACTTGTGAGGAGGGAAAGGCGGAGCCTCAGAGATCAAGACGTTTTACTTTCAGGAAAAACTCACAAAAGTAACTAATATGTCATAAATAGTTAGTTTTAGCGTTCCAGAGGTAATATATGATCATATATGTTGATATAGTTCACTCTGAAAGGCTTAATATATTCATGGTATGGCCCCTTTAAAACACTTTTTCACTGTTTTTTGATCTTTCCTGAGCCCCAGTGTCACTGATTTAAAAGAATATACCTCAAAAGAAGGTTTTATACAGAAATGATTAGGTTGGATTAAACTAAATTCATTCCTACAGATCAGGATTACAAGAGATGATCACATTGGAGCACTGGTGCACACACATGCACATCCGTGCCTCAGAGCTGTTGTGACTCCGTACCTTCAGAGTTGTTGATGTCTGCAAAGTTTTGACTTTGGACGATTTTCTCCACGATGTCGTCTGCATCCATGCGGGTGTCGTTCACCCAGGACGGATGAGTCTCCACAGAGTCCTGCTTCCTCCTGAAATGCAGCCGGAAAACAACAAGTGAGCTGGGTGTCGCTGCGGCGCCATCGGGCCGACCGCACCTGCGTCTCTACCTGGGAGGCCTGTTGGGGGGCAGCGCAGGCCGCGGGGGCCGAGGCGGCTTTTCCAGACGTCCAGCATCCTTTTCGCCTTCAAGTGGAGCGTCAGCGGTGAACCCCACACCCCCGGAGGCGCTGCTTCCTGTTGAGGTATTCCTGCGGTGCGTGAGGTCCGACAGGCTGGACGAGCAGGAGTGCTCCGTGCTGTAGCCTGAAGACGAGACGCCGTCAGGTGAGACCGGAGCACCTCACCTGGTTTACACGCGGCCTCCATGGTCTCATGTGGAAACTGCCTTTAATCAGAAGAGGAGGAGCGAACAAAACCTAACAGAACTTGTAGCGCTCCCACCCGTGTCCTCATCTTAACTAGTTCAAGTAAAGCTGCTAAACTGCTGAACAGACTCTTTTCATGATGACACCGGACAAAATGGTGACAGGGGTGTAAATGTGAATTGTGACTTCCTGTTTACAGATCAGACAGACAAAGCTGACAGCTGAATGCTGTTGAACATAATTTTACATAAATAATTAAAGGTAAACTTACCAAATGTGATGGAAATGTTTTAAAATATTTATTTTATGAATTCCTGCTGAACTGTATTTTCATTTACTGTCTCAGATCGTTCACTAATCTAAATACAAATATGAATAATCCTTCAATATTGGATGTTTTATTGTATATATCAACCTTTCATTTGATCAGATTTTATTCTATCAGGTTCTACTTTATCTGATGTTATTTTAAGTGCGATCAGCACAAAACCTGATAGAAATTCATGTTGTTCACGTTTAATTCCTTCAGTAAAGACTCACATCGCTGCATTACACGTACACATTTGAATCTCTTCCCAGGATAAATGTACTTGTTCTACAGGATATTTTAGAGGATAATTGTAAAAACAGGAACGTTTGGTTCAGTGAAAATGTTCAGAGCAACTATAGAGACACTATTCTCAGCTTTCAAAATAAGAACAGCCAAGTAAAGAGAAAAATAATCCCTGGTTGAACGTATTTAATAACATTACATGGAATCGACTTGTTAGAAGTGGAACTCTGACCTGAGATTTTGCTGTGCTGGCTGGCATAACTGGAGTTACGAGAATGACCGGACTGGAACACTTCTGTGGAGGTGGACTGGTTCTGGTTCCCCTCAGACTCATCCAGCAGACCTGGAGGAGACCACAGGAAGTAAGACACAAAGACAGGAACCCCAGCATCCCTGCAGAAGTCACCATCTCCTCATCGAAACAGAGAGTCCTCAGGAAACCGACAAGCACCTCAGAACAACTACAAACTACCTGTGACAGAAACCTGAGCAAAGAAAAACTTCAATGATCAGATGAAAGCAAGATCGGATTATCAGCGGTAATCTGATTACTCCCAGATAATAGCTCTGTGTGCTCATGTCAGAAGGTTCACTTTCCTGCTATAATATCTTATGCATAACTAACCAGTGTAACAAGAGAAGAAATTCTGTTAGATACGAGTAATGAGACTCGCAGCCAGACAGATCTCTGCTTTAACCCTTAAACACCTGAGGAGGTGTCGGTGACGCTTCAACACAAAATCCTTAGTATACTGTACCTTTTCAATCACTAACGAGATAATTCCAGCAAATCACGCCGTTTCTCTCCTTCAATATTTGATGCAATTACATTGATCGCGCTAACGATTGAAAAGTTACAGTAAATCACAGAACATGAACCTGGAGCTCCGGTGTTTGCATACGAAGGATCCCACATGATAATAATACATCAGAAACATAAACTTCTGTATAAATTGAGAGTTAAACTTTAAACTAAGAATACCATGATTAGTCGACGACTAATCGACTATTAAAATAGTCAACAACTAATTTAATATTTGTTTAGTGGTTACTTTATATTATATGGAGTCCTAGTGTAGTAAAGTTGAAAGTTATAAAAGCATTCTGCTAACTTTTTTGGACTACTTTGGGATTTATTAAGGATTTTTAGGCTAATTTGGAGTTCAATTAAAATTTCAGCTGCATGCAAGTTGTTTTGGCTAATTTAGGCTTTTTTCCCAGTTTTTTAGGCTAATTTGGCATTTAACCAATATTTCAGATGGCTATCAGCCTTAGCATAAGCTAAGCTTCAGTGTTTTTAGCGTTCAATTTCATCATCTTCAGCTATCAGCGCTAGAATCTGCACCAAATTCAGCTCACAGCATTCACACTAGCATCATCACAGCTAATGTTAAGAATGCTATATATGTTTTCAGTAAGTTTAAAGCTAATGATGGTTAAGATGTGAGTTTTACATCCAGTTTGCCCCATGGCCCGATCAGTCGACTAATCGGAAAAATAATTGGTGATCAGTCGACTATTTAAATAATCGTTAGTGTCCGCTCTAGTTTAAACATGAGGAGTTTGTTCTGTCCGTTTAAACGGATCCTGGTGGTTTGTGCTTGCACACACACAGCTCCACCAAGCTGTGGAAACTTCTGACCTGAGAAACTGGGATTTCCACCAGTCAGGCACGACGCCACCAGAGGTTATGTTTGTGAAAGCCCACCCCTTCTTCACTGAAGACCCCATTTCTCTGAGCATTACCCGAGCTGATGGACGGCCGAGGCTTCGGGGCCCGCCCCAGAGAAACCCCGACGGCCGGCCCGGGCTCGGCCGTTCCCTCCCCCTTACAGTCCAGCTGCAGGGCGTGTTCCTGTCCCGGGACAGAGATGCACTTGGCTGTGCTTGGAGGCCTGCAGGGGGAAAAAGGAGGAACCAGCTCATTTATCAATCTGGAGCAGATGAAACGAGTCACAGGAGCAGCTCGGTTCAGATAAGCCTCAACTTGAGAGGATGTCTGCTGTTTCTGAATGTGGAGAGCTCAGAAAAAGGAGAAAACAAGTCAGAACAAACACTCTTTGTGGGGGGTCGGGCGGGGTCACCATTACATTGCAGAGCAGGCATGCTGGCAGCCCTGTGTGTGTGCGTGTCCTTACATGCATGGGTGTTTGTGCATGCAAGTCTGTATGCAAGTGATGCAATGAATGCATGTCTGTGTGCATGTACAGCAGGTACACCAGTCCAGGCTTCATGACAGAAACTCTCCTCACTTCAAAGTCCACACAGAAACCCATGAAGAACTCCCAGACTCTGAGGAATCCGATTCTTTGGTCTGATGAGACCAAAACAGAACTTTCTGCTGTTGATTCTGAGCAGTTTGTGTGGATTAAACCACATACTGCTCATCACCTGCACAATGCAATCCTAACAGGGGAACATGGGGGTGGCAGCATCATGGTTCGGGTCGAGGACTACCTTAAATATAGACGTTTATGTTGTGTATATAGTAATAGAGTTGTGCAGGTTTACAGCTAAACTTGTGTTCACTGTTGTGTGAAATATCTGTGTTCATTTAGTTTATTCCCTTTAGGAATCTTTTTTACTTCAGATCTATCATGAGATAAAAGCAGAACATTAAAACAATAACAGACAGCATGTGTTCTACGAACCTCTTAAAACAGGGATCTCCAGACAAAAGAGTCATTCCAATGATCACCTTCAAAACAGAAACAGGTTCACTCAAGGAGGAGAAACAACATCATCATCATCTTCATCGTCTCATGAGGAAAAATGTCTGAAAAACTTCTGAACAACAAACACAGTCAGAGCCGGCAGACCCAGTTAGATGATGAGACGCTCTACAGCAGGGGAAGAGCATCCTGAGTTCAAACTGCTGACCGTGTCATCCAGAGAGCTGCTGAGCCCTGCTCTCTACATCAGCTTCTCTCAAAAAGATGGAATTCAACGTTTAAGTTGAAATAAATGTTAGAAAATGAAAATGTGTATTTTGGGGGTTTATTTGAATAAATGTAAACAGTCATTTACAGCACATTTTCTGCTAAACGATTTACTGCAGAGGTAGGCAAACTACGGCCCGTTAAACCCTCTAATCTGGTCCATCACACTGGAATAAATGATGTTGATAATAGGGCTGCCACAAACGATTATTTTAATAGTCGACTAATCACCGATTATTTTTTCCGATTAGTCGACTAATCGGGTCATGCGCAAACTGGATGTAAAGACGCTGAAGTTGATAACCAGCTGAAATATTAATTAAATGCCAAATTAGCCTAAAAAATAAAAAGAGCCAAAGTTAACCGAAATAGCTAGCATACTGCTGAAATATTAGCTAAACTCAAAATTAGGCTAAAAAAAACAGAAAAATCCTAAATTAACCAAAATAGCTATGTCGCTGAAATATTAGTTAAACTTAAAAATAGCTTAAAAAACTAAAAACAGAAACCTTAAGTTAGCCAAAACAGCTAGCATGTAGATTAAATATTAGCTAAACTCCATAAAAGGCCAAAGAAACTTATTAAATGCCAAAATAGTCCAAAAAGCTGGCAGAATGATATTATAACTTTTAACTTTACTACACTCTGACTTCATACAACATAAAGTAACGATTAATCGACTATTAAATTAGTTGTCGACTATTTTAATAGTCGATTAGTCATCGATTAGTCGACTAATCGTGGCAGCCCTAGTTGATAATCTCTGTATACTTTCCTGTAATTCTGGTTTCTACACCACTGACTTGGATTTCTAAACAGGAAGTCCCAGAAATCTGAAATCCCATTGACTTCTACAGAAAAAGGAACAGCATTTAGTCATTATATGTGTCCGATACCTCTTTTAACATATTCTTGGCCAAATCCGATTTTTTTCACATTAATTTTGCTGTAGTGTAAGTTCTTCAAGTATTAACTGACCAATCAGATGTCTCGGTATAAGTAGGTAGCCTCACATGGACTGAATCTCCAGAGCCCGTTTTCAGTGGGAGGGGTGTAGCCTAACATGCTCAATGATGATTGGAGAGAGCAGTTGCCATGGAAATGTTGACTTAGACCAGAGGTCAGCAACCTTTAACTGTCAAAGATTCATTTGGGTTTGTTTTCTACTGGTCAAAACCTAGAAAGTATTCCAATAGTCTTACTTTAGCCTTTAAGAAGCTTGCATTCATGACCCTCTGTTTTAATAAATATGAGTTTTGTCTAAAAAAACATAAAAAGAACTTAGCATCTCTCCAAATGTGATTATTTTTAACTTCTATTCAACATAAAAGCTGCTGTTCCAAACAGGATCATCTCAGAGCAGATAGTAACCATTCTTGTTCAGCATAAGATGATATGAGCTTTGAACTCATAATGGATCAAACTTTTTACCAAAGTTTCTCCAGGATCATTTTATTTTTTAGGATTTTTTTTGTCCTAAAATTTCTCATTTTTCAGTCATTTGTAAGCATAGTTTTAGGATCTTCCTCTATTTTTATTTTCCATTTTTTTACATAAACCGCAGTTGAAAATCAAGAATAAAACTATTCTAATTTAACACTCGTTAACATATTTTGATGCATTTTTTATGAGAAATACTTTAAATTGGGTATATTATATCAGAAAAAAATTACCCAGCCAAAGTGATGGAGTAACTTTTTTATAGAGAGTTTTAGGGTTAAGATTAAGAAAAAATAGTTAATAGTCGATTATTCGTTTCCTCATATTATACGGAATCAGAGTGTAGTAAAGTTGAACAAAGTTGCGAGCATTCAGCACCAAAAAATGCACTTTATGTTTGAGTCAGTGAGACCAAAAGTTAATCTTTAGTGAAAAACACTTCCTTGTTTCAGATGCCGATCTCATGTGATTTGATCTTGTTTTAATTCCAGAAGCTGCACCTTCCTATCATTTTAATCGTCTGTATTTGTAGTTAGTTTAAAGCTAATGATGGTTAAGATGTTTGCTCACCTTCAGGATGGAGTTGTCCTGCCGAGTGTTCTTGGTGTCGTATCCCTCAAGCAGACAGCAGCGAACGGTGGAGCCAGAACCGGCAAACTCCGCCATGTTGAGGTCTGTGAAGCCCAGCTGAGGATGAAGAGGAGAGCAGCGAGTCAGGATTCACCCCCCGAGCTGTGCCTGCTTTCTCATGATGCACATGGTGGTACAACAGCTCCCACTGTCACACTGGATTTGTATTCATTACCTTCTATTTTTAATAATGAATATGAATTATTCCTATTGTTTGGAACGAACAAAAGCAAAAATATTAAGAGATAGAGTTAGAGTTGATCAAACAAGACGTCTTCAGGTCAACAGATGTAAAAACCTACAGAGTTTATCATCTATGTGAACCTCAGACATCAATGTATACATTTAATTAATCTAAATTAAATTAATGCTAATTAAGTAATTCTTACTTTTAAAAAAAATCTATTTTTTAATTATTTATTTCAGTGTTCTGTGTCTCCTCTTCATCCTCAGCAGTCTTCCACTGCTGGGTTTTGTTATTATAGTTTGGGGTTGGACCTTGGTAGTCTTAATTTGTTGGCTTTGTTTATTTGTTTTCTTTGCTAGTTTTGGTTAGAGGGAGCTGCTAACTCCGACGGTGGACATGTCTGATAAAAGATTCACATGTGGATCTGCAGGTGGGAGACCGCTGATCTCGTTTGTTTGATTTGATTGAGAACTTGCTTTAGACAGAAGGATCGTGAATAGAAATCATTAATTCTTCCTCTATCTGCATCCAGAGGAGAGTGCTAACCAAACACATTTGTTTCCTTTGGTAACTGTTTGTAACATGTTCTCCTGAGAGCAGCTCTAATAATAATCATTGGTTTCATCAACACATCAGTCAGACCAAACTGATGCTTTCCCACATTTTTAAAAGATTCTTCCAATATCTGTTTAAAGACTAGAAGTCTGAAACATTCAAACAGGACTGAGTACTTTTTTAGAACAGCTGTGTTTCTACTTTTCCTTTGGTAAATATTTTTGAGAGTCTTCTTGACTTGAACTTGAGTGTAGTTCCTCAGACCCTCATTGTCCACTTCTACACACCGAGTAGGAATCAGAATTCAGGAACCATACACTGACTGATGAACTTCTTCCAGGGGTGTCATGTGAGCGTATGAAAACCATAAACGCAGCTTAAAGCTGTAAAATGTTGCTAAATATGAACCCTGTAAAACTCCAGATTGTTTTAGTGCTGTGTTTGTGGTTCAGCTCTGGTGTGTTTGTGTGCATCTCTGCTGGATCTACATGGACCCGCTTCCACACCCGACACTGATGGCGCCCACGCAGATGGATCGGCGGCCGTGTTATCGAGCGCTCGTTGCTCTGCACATCAGATGTGTCGCTCTCTGTGTGACTATTCTATTGTCCTCCATCGCTGTCTTGTTACTTGTGTTTGAGTGTTAGGGTTTATTGTGTAGTTTGTCTTTGTGTTATCATATGTACTGAGTGAGTCTCATGTTTAACACCTGACAGATCATTAAAGCTGCACTTCTCCTACAGGACCTCTGGATCAGGAGAATTATATCTTTATGTAACTTGACTCAGGATCATAACTGCTTTTATTTTAGCTGTTTAGTGTTTTATGTACATTCATCTGAATTTAGAATGTCCATTAAAGACGATGGAGCTAAATGACTGCATGCAGGCGTGTGGGCTACAGCAGCAGAGGTGCCGTTTGTGCATTCGGTCAGAAGTGTTAAAGGTTTCTTTAGTGCAGTAACTGTGAGCTCTGTGGTTTGAAACTATGGAAGCTGTGGTTTTGATGCAAAGCAGAACAATCCCAGAGAGGAACTGATGTGGAACATGCACGCGTCCCGTGAGAGCAGGTGGCGACAGAGCCGGGTGAAGCTGAGCCACCGGGAGCTGTGGTGAAGGACTGTTCAAATGTTCAGGAGGAACAACACATTCATGAACACTTTAACACCTAAACATCACAAAGTCTGCCTGGACTTTTCTCTATTTCTTCAATGAAAGACTCAGAGAATGTCCTACAAAAGTGTGCTTTAGCCCCTTTTTCCAGAAGACAACAAATCTTCAATATCTATCAACATTTTACAGTTTTTCCATTTTATAATAGTTAAATAGTAAAGAAAACACATAATCGATATGTGATTTTTGAGTTTTTAGTGAGCAAAACAGTGCAAATGTACATGAATAACAGGTTTTGTTTGTTAAAAGTTTAAATGTCTCCAGTATAAAGATATTTACAACAACATTTCTGTATACTTGTCTCTACATGTGCAAAAAAAAAGTGCATAACATGTAAAATATCTCCAGGGGTTGATCTTCAGTGGATGAGGGTCTTCATCCTCAGGTTCTACATCTGTCTTCCTCTTTTGTTGATGTGATGAGCAGTTCTGGTCTCTCACCACATCACCAGAACCTCCAGCATCCTGACAGTTCTCCTCTCTGGTCCTCCAGCGTCATCAGGAAACTTGAAGAGAAATAGTTTTCATTTATTGTGATGTTTGTTTCCTGAAAAAAATGTATAAATGTGCTGATTTTGTAAGATTACTTATAAATTATCAGTAATAAAAAGCTAACTTACATTTAAATAACATTTCTGTCACACAGTTTGTGTTTCAGAGTAAAAACTAGCTAGAAACGGTTTGATTCCTTTAGAAAACAAAACAGAAAAGCAGCTTCACAAACGTTACCTTTTCTCATGAAAAATGACTCCTTCTGTTGCTCCTTCGGTCCCAAAGTCCAATATGAAGGTTATATTTCCCAGAATGGTCGTCTTTCAGACTCTTATGTTTTCACCGTTATAAAAACTCTTGTCGACCGCTCCGCTCTCTGCATCTCTCCACCGCTCTGTCTATCTTACCGGTAAACAAAGCAGCTCCCCGCAGGCTTCTGGATGAGATCATCATAATGACACAATATTGACAAGAGAGTGCAATGGCTCAGCTTTCAGAAACTGTTGAACTTTTTCAAATATTGCAAACTGTTCAGCATTTACTGTACTTCAAAGAGCGCTTGTTCAAATGTGTTGCCGGCGACACGCTCGGTGTGAAAGGGTTAAACAGAATCTGTTTTCCTAATGAAGGATTGATCTGGTGCAGACAGACCCCTACCCCACCACAGCCTGAGCAGGTTTCAGTCACAACGACTGGGATGTGGTGTTTTTCCACCCTTTGGTCCTGCAGACGTCCTCTGGATTTTTCCCCTCCAGCTCCAGGAGAACGCTGCATAACTCTCAGCTTATCAGACTTTATCTCAGAACGTCACGTGTACAAATTCTGTTCTGTCAGAGCCCTCCTGGCCCAGGAATCCATCACGTCCTGCAGCTAAGAGGTCACAGGCCTCTCTAAATTCCATCTCCACACTCAGAGCAGCGATAACAGCCCCACAAACACCACCCCCTCCTCGGGACCTGCCGCCGGCTGGAAATGGGTCCTTTGTCCAAACAGCATCTGTGTTTCTTCAAATAAACGCTAAAGTCTTCCTCAGGTAAAAGTTCCTCTTCCTCCCCAGGTTTTCCTTTCTTCAGGAGAGCTTCTGTTTTCATAGGTGTGCGTTTAAGGAAGCCAACTCCCAAGAAAGGAAGTGGGGTATATTTAACTCAGGAAATCCAAATGAAGAGCGGGTAAAAACAGAGGAAGCTGTTCCTGTCAGGCCGTACGTTTGCACCTCAACGTAGCTTCACAGAAGCTTTGACCTTGAGGAACGACGTGACTCATCTTAGAGCCTGAAGGGAGCTTCCAGGATGTTTTTGCACATTTTGGCCTGAAGTGTGTGTGAGGTGGACCGCTGCTAGAGGCCCGGCGGACCTACGGCCCACAAGAAATGCTAATATTTACATGCCGTGCCGCTGAAGTTCACAGAAGACTTCCATGTGTTTACTAAAGTGAGAAGAGACCAGCTCTTACCTTCATGTATGCTTTTCCTCCTTTCAGTTCCTGCAGGAAAAGCATGAAGACAGCATTAAAGCAGAGAACCAACTCTCTCATTTTAGAAGGCTGTGATTACACAGATCCACAACCACATGAAATGACAGAGCGCTGCTCTGAAACCACTCGACCTGAGCTCCAGACGGCCAAACAAACCTAAGATCTGGACTCCAATCCATTCCTATGGTCACACTTTGACTGCATTTCACTCCAGATTTGAAACATTAGTTTGAAGTAGTGCTGCCACAAACGACTATTTTAATAGTCTAATCACTGATTATTTTTTCCAATTAGTCGACTAATCGGGTCATGCAAACTGGATGTAAAGCACACATCTTAATCATTAGCGTTAAACTAACTAAAAACTAGAAAAGTGCATTACCTACGATAATGCATGTGTGAATGCATTTTTGCTGAATATGCTAGCTATAAATAGCATTCATTTGCATTAATTGCATTAATTTGCATGAAATGCATAAATTGTATAAGGTGCATAAAGTGCTTAAATTGCATTAATATCTAAAAAAGCTAACACGTTGCTAATATGTTGGCTTAACTCCATATTAGCCCCAAACAACCTAAAAAGTTGCCAAATTAGCCATAAAAGCTAACACGTTGCTAACATGCTAGCTTAGCTCCAATTTAGCCCAAAAGAACCTTCAGAGTTGCCAAATTAGCCATAAAAGCTAACACGTTGCTAACATGCTAGCTTAGCTCCAATTTAGCCCAAAAGAACCTTCAGAGTTGCCAAATTAGCCATAAAAGCTAACACGTTGCTAACATGCTAGCTTAGCTCCAATTTAGCCCAAAAGAACCTTCAGAGTTGCCAAATTAGCCATAAAAGCTAACATGTTACTAAAATGCATAGTTTTTAAAGGATTTGAAAAATTCCCATTCCTTTTCAATAAGGCTAGTAATTAGCATAATTTGTGTAAAAACAGTATATTTTGCGAAAACCAAAAATACTAGCCATAATGTCCTCCACGAGCTGAACGTTTTGATACCAAAATTGCACAAGTGTAAAAAGTGCACAAAGTTTTATAACGATTTTAAAAATGTCCATTAATTGTAATGAGGCTAGTAAACTAGCATAGATTGCGTTCAAATCGTTAAGTGTACGAATTTCAAAAGTACAAGCATGAATGTCCTGAACAAGCTGAACGTTTTGGTACCACTGTTGCATAAGTTGTAAAAGTGCATTGACTTAACATGGGCTAAAAATTGCGCGAAATCGCGAAAACCGTAAAATTTGCGAAAACCAAAAATACAAGCAGTAATGACCTTAATGAGACAAACGTTTTGATACCAAGATTGCATAAATTTCATGAAGTGTGCTTGAGTTTTTACGTACGGAAGAAAACGTAAATAGGTGAAAAACAATAGTGTGAATGCATTGAATGCATTCACACAACTAGATGTTTAGCATTACCTGTGATAATGCTAGTGTGAATGCTGTAAGTTGAAAGAATTAACCAAAATAGCTAGCATACACCTAAAATATTAGCTAAACTCCTAAATAGCCTAAACAAAAAATGGCTAAATTAGCCTAAATTGCTAGCACGTATCTAACATATTAGCTAAACACAAATTAGCCTTAACAACAAAAAAGCCTAAATTAGCTAGCATGTAGCTGAAAACAAACTACGGTGGCTGTTTCAGGACAAACACACGACTTGCAAGTAAGTTAGCAGTTTTTAGCTATTAATGAAATATATAAAAGCAGGAATATGGAAAAAAAATTGATTCTTGAATATCTAGAATCAATTCTGAATCGTTAAAAACGAGAATCTAGATGTGAATTGATTTTTTCCAACTCTGTATAGATAAAGACATCTTTATATATTTAATTAAGGCTGAATAAGAACGAAATGATTTGATAAACTTTTAACTTCATCCAAAGTCCTTTATTCAAACTGAGCGTTCTCATTACATTTGAGATTTTTTATGGGATAATTTGCATTGTTTCTTTTTATTTGTTTGTTTGTTTTTAGTTAGTTTTTTTTTTTGTTCTTGTTTGAAAATTAAAAAGAAAATCTCAGGTGAAACATGAGATTCCAGGTCAGAACACTCCTTTCCACAGACGACGGCTGCAGACGAGCGCCCCGGTGTGAGGCGGGACATGTGGGTCGTACCTTTCTGACCGACACCCTGCAGACAGACGGGTCCAGAACTCCAGTGTGGGGGTTGGCACTCATCTTGGACACAAAGGTGAACCTCTTCCTCCAGCGGACGCAGTTTTCCTGAACCTCTTCTCTGCATCATAGAAAGAGAGCCAAAAGTCACACTTGGACTGAAGATTAGAGACTTAACAAAAACACAGAAATAGAAAAACTAGAAAAGATCTGCAGGTTTTTTGAGGCTTTGACCTGCAAGATTCTGTCTTTCCGTTTGCAGTCAAAGCGTGTTATTTTAAGGCTTCAAATGACATTTTTCCAGTCATGCATGTCTGTGTTCCAGCCTCATGACTGCCGTTTCCACTGGGAGTCACATCCGTCACCAAAACGCAGCGCGAGCGGGACATTCCACAGCACGGCAGAGCCGATCCCGCCTCTGATAATCTCTGCCACACTTCATCTTCTGATTTCTGGAAGTTTCTGTCAACAAACCAGCATTCTGAGGGATGAGAGACGCAGGAAAACCAGACGAGCCTTCATCCTTCACTGACAGCAGAATCTGTCTAAGCAGACACAACACAGGAGAAACACCTGGAGCCCAAACAAATACTTCTGAGAACAAACGCAGACATGTTCAGGACAACAACAAATTCCTGAAAACTGTGACTAAGAAGGAGCAGAACTTGTGATTGAAAACTGTGCGTGGCAGCTGGGCTGGTTCCAGAACCAGACTCCCAAAAACCGGATCTGCTTCAGCCTGACGTAAACGGGGGAGTCTTTCCCCTCACGGCTTCACGTGTTCTGGATCAGAGCGCCATAAACCTGAATGTTGGCGGGCGGGCGGGCGCACAGTTTAATGTCCCACATGAAAGCGCCTCCTGCAGGGTCTAAATGCTTCTCATTTCTGCATGTTTCGAAGCACAGAAGACAAACATCAGCGACGTCTCCACTCCATGCAGAGATATGTGGGTGTGGGCCGAGGCTGGAGCCTCCACAAATATGGAGCTCGTGCAACTGCAAAGAGCGTGTCATTTCCAGACAGAAGCAGAAGCTGTAAACACAGACGACCTTTTAAAATAGCAGATAGTCATTACGGGGGAAGAAATCACTACGTACGCATTTGTCTCCATCAGTTATGAGGATCTGCTGCCCTGGGAAGAAACTTCTCGTTGCTGCTAAGTAGTAGCTGGTTAAAAAGGTCCTCATTTCAGTAAGTGCTGCGTCAAACAGCAGCAGAGGGTTTCTGTGGAGACGCTGCCCAGCATCGCGCTGGGATATATACGGCATCAGCTGAGACACAAAACAAATGACAGTGAAGAGCTGGAGCAAAAGCTTCCATCATTCAGCTAATGGAAGATCAACTTTTCATGGGATTGAAAATGAAAAACTGCATAATAGAAGTATAAACTGTGGTGAGTCCGAAAAAGATGGAAAAATGTCGTTTGAAAAAGAATTTGTGACGTTGACCAGTGGTCCCCAACCACCGGCCCGCGGACGGGTACAGGTCCGTGGTCCCCAACCACCGGGCCATGAAGAACTAATAATTCATACCATTTCTTTTTTTTTTTTAAATCAGAAATCTTTTATTTTGAAAATCAACTGGATTCTCTATTTTAGATCAAGCAGTCCAGCGCCGTGTAACAGCATCAATATTCAATTTATTGGTTAAAATGTTTTATGTAGTTTTTTCTTTTTTCTTTTTAAACTCAATTTTAACCACTCCCACCCCCAGGCCGTGGTAGAATCCTCATGGGTTGACCGGTCCGAAACACAAAAATGTTGGGAACCACTGAGGATATGACAGGTGGGAATGTTAGATTGGGGGGGGTGTGGGGTTGTAAGCTAGAAGCAGAGAGCAAACAGAGAGCTCAGTTATGGGTGATGGGAAGAGCGGGCGGGGCTGTATGGGGTCAAATCAGGATCATCTTAACCCTTCCGCTCTCCTTGGGGTCCAGATGCCTCTAACCACATATTGTTATGCGATTTCTTCCATGACAAATGTGGACGAAGGGGGACAGGATTTTATGTCTGCCATGGACATTAGTGAAACTCCGAAATCAGTGAAAAAAAAAAGTTCAGCGCACTGTCCTGTGGTGTCCAGATGACCCCACTTTTAATGTAAACAAGCTAAGGAGAACGGAAGGGTTACAGTGAAAGAATAAACAGATGGAAAACTTGACAAGAAGACGTAAATGAAAAACCATTTTGAAAATTTAAAAACAAGACATTGTAAATTAAAAAAAAATAAAATTTAAAAAAGAATATTTTTTGGAAATTGGAAAAAAAATCGAAAACTTGAAATCTTGAAAATTAAAAAAATCAATACTGAAAACTTGATTTAAAAAAATGTATTGCAAATTAAAAAATTACCAATCACCAATTAATGTATTCATTAATAACAGCTGCTGGTTTAAAATTTCAACTTTTTTTGCTTTGCTGAATCTTTCAATCCACAGTTTACAGTTTCAATTCTGATTTAGTTTTCGCCGATGAGCCTAATGTTACAAAAAATGATTTCAAATTTTCAATTTTACAATGTCTATTTTTCAAGTTATAAATGTGTTTTTTCGTTCACTTTAGGCTGATCCTGATTTGACCCCATAGGGTTGCTCCATACCAACAGTCCCGCCCACAACTCAGAGGTGAATTTCTATAGACCTGACAGAAGCAGAGAGGTTTGACTTTGTCTAAAAACGACATACCGGTAATCAAAATGAAAAATTTTGATAACAGATCAAAAGAAGATTGGACTTGAAAAATCAGTTCTTCCCTCTTCTCCCTTCAGTCTGATTCATTTTCCATCATCTTAAAAATGTCATTGGTGCATGTGGATCAATTCTCTGCTGTCACTCTAAGAAAAGATAAGATTATAGATTTGTTTATGATGAAAATGTTAAACAAATGAAATGATAATGTTGTTCTATTACCTATCTGCTCAGAATGTTACAGAAGTAAATCAAGCTGAAGGTCACGGTCCAAAAACCTCCTTTTCTCTAAACCGTTTCGTCCCTTTCGGGGTCACGGGCTGCTGGAGCCTAACCCAGCCATGTCTCCAGTCTGTCCCAGGGCCACCGTCACACTCATTCACACCGAGGGACCATTGAGAGCAACAAATAAACCCATCGAGCATGTTTTAGGATGGTGGGAGGACGCCGGAGTCGCCTCACTCTGTGAATCCTGCAGAAGCTGTGAATGACATCACAGAGGCGTCTGCAGCCCCCATGATGCATCAGTCCTCTGTGAGGTTTTTGACGTCTTCATAAACATTTGCTCTCCAGTGGAGGAAATGTAAACAAATTCCTGGATTTTCATGAAGCGTTTGGAGCACACAGACGTCTCTCCACAAAGCTGAATATTTGTTGAAAAGAGAAAACTTTTAACACTGATGCAGGAGCAGGTTGAACCTCGAGGAGAAAAGGCCTCCAACAGCCTGCAGCCATCTGAGAGCGTGACGAGGCTGCATCCCGAGGAGGAGAGGGCGGCCATGTGTGGGAGGGTTTGTTCATGCGTCTCTCTGTGGAAACGAGCCACGTTCCGGGAAGACGTGAGCCCGGGCACACACACAGACTGCGCTCTTATCAGGACCCCCGCGCTTCGCTGCTCCAGCGTGTAAGGTGGAGCGTTCCCAAAGCGCATTCCTGCGTCCAGATGGCTTTGTTCAGGCTCCATGGAAACCTCCCTCTAAACCCCAGCAGCTCCCCCCACCACCCCTTTTCGTAAACCTTCTGTCAGTTGTTTGTAATCTGGCCTGCGACCCTTGAATCGCTCCTGCTCTAAAGCTTTTACAGACGGAGAACCAGCCGTGAAACATTAACCAGGAACTCTGCAGAGCCGGTTTTACTATCTCGACTGCTTCCTCTCGCCGCTGCTCCGTGCTCCAAGCAGCGGATCACATAAAACCAAGTCAGACGCTTAGACATTCAGTCCAGGGAGGATCCATGACACGAAGCTGATCCGACCACGCAGAAGAGACGTGGAGAAAGCCCACACATGATATTTGGGAAGTACCAAGAAGTACCAAAGAACTCATTTGAGCTTTGAGTAAATTTTAAAAAACATCCACTTCAGAGGGACACATGGATTCAATCAAGCAGAACCGGCTCTACACAAAAACAAAAACATTTCATCAGAAATGGGATTTTGTGTGAGTTCCAGGGAGAAACTGAAAGTTGAGTGTTCCAGTCATTTCCAGTCACAGAGAGACTGTAAAAATGACGACATGTTCTCATGGTAGACTCCCAGAAATCAATGCTAAAGAATATCCCATCATTCAGTCCTTCTGCAGGACTCTGAGAGGCTCTGTTCTCCTCCAGGGTTAGAGCTAGCAGATCCTGATGTTTTCCCTTCAGCTCATCATCCTGAGGACAATCAAGAACAGGACGAGGGATGTCCCCATCAGCTACACCAGAGGAACTCTCTGTAAACCTGACCATCAAAACAAGCAGGGCCTCCTCTTTCTTCAGCTCTATCTGGAGGTGAGGAGGAGGAGAGTCACTGATACACAGAACATCCCAACAACCCGTCAGAGGTTGTGAGGGGAGAGACGCCCAACAACTGCCCCCACCCAACTTAAAGGGAGGCCTCTGTGGCCCAGGAGAGGAAATCACAGGTTTGGTTCTGATGTTCCAGGCAGGACTGAGGTAAAACTGTTCTAAATGGATAAATGTAGGACTGGGTATGGATTATAATATCCAGAAACGATTCGATTCACCGGAGCCTGAATTGATTTGATTCCAATCTTTTTAGATTCTTTTGATTCTTCAATTCAATTTTGAGTTTACAGCTTTAGACACGTTTGTTTAGAAATACATTAATAATCTAATTTATGATTTGAAAATATTTATATGAATCTGATCCAGTTCACATCCTGTAAATGTATCAGTGAAATACTGAGATTGTTAATATCATCCAGTGTTTCATGGATTCTCTAAAGGAGAAGTTCTAACTAAAATGTTCAGATCATTAACATTGGAAACATTGTTCTGCTTCTCCTGGAGGACGTTTCAGTTTGGCCACTAGGTGGAGATCACATTATAGCATTACACCTTATTCCAGAAGAAGAAGAAAGAATGAGGGAAAACATTTTTTACTGAACATGAATGTTTCAGTCTGTGACTCCCAGAGAGAAGTCGACCATGGTGGCAGCAGGTCAGGAGGAGCGCGTCGCCCCTGCATGTGATGACTCAGCATATCGGCTTCACTGCCGCTCCGAGCTTATCTCTCCTGCCTTCCTGCTCCCAAAGGCCACAGCCGGCAGAGAAACACAAACAGTGGTCCGGCCCGGCCCGGTCGCAGCAGATAACAGGACAGCAGAATGCTTGGAGGCTGACATCAGGACACTCTCTGCAGCTCACACCGGCTCCACTCTTTGTTGTTGCCTTAGCAGATAACATGAAAACAAATTACACACAAAAAAACACCCCAGAGACGAGATGAGGGGAAACCCAGTGGGTTTGGCAGTTCTGAGAGATTGTCTAATGTTTCTCACTCCTGAAGAGAAAACAAAAAGTGAGTGGAGCTCTTTGGAGGAGCGACGCTGCTGAAGTGCTCTTCAGCACACACAGGCTCAGCTTCACACCAGCTCCACTGACTCCAGCTCTTCCATCTCCAATGCTAAGAAAACAAAATCACCAACCACCTGAATGTGATGAGCGCCAGAGCACCACACAGAAAAACAACAGCACAGCAACAACAAGCTCGACAGTTCATGCTGCCCCCACCCACAGCAGCTCCTCTGCTCCTCCTCCTCCTCCTCCTCCTCCTCCTCCTCCTCAGGTGGGACAGGCTGCAGCCAGCTTCAGGTGCAGCTCAGGAATGCAGCCAGTCAAGCTTCAACACAGCATTGCTCCTCCCCTGCGGCGCCGTAGAGGGGGGCTAAGGTGGATGATTCTAGGGGCCCAGACTGAGAGGGGGGGGCCCACAGAGGCCCCTAATAATGATGAAAAGATAAAACTGATGAAATAATGTCAGTAAATCTTTAACCAATAAATAATCAAAAAGATTTGTATTTTCTATGTCATGGTATCTATATAAATATGTTTATATGTTTTGTAGAGAAGATGTACTTCAAAAACTAGGATCCCTAAAAAGGAGGAAACATAAATGAGGAGAGGAATCTTTTTAAAAGGCTCATGAACGTGAACGATGGGATTCAACTTCAATCTTTCGTTAATAAACTGCACCGATTTGTACCTGTAGGAAAAGACTGTCTGTAAACAAGGTCTGTAACTGTAAAAACACATTTGTGCGTGAGTGAAAATTGTTTGTACTTTAGAAAAAAACTTTTTTACAGGTAAAAAAAAAATCATTCCATCACGGACAAACAAATTTTTTACAGACGGACAAAATATGAGCAACAAATCTGAGTTCCTGACAGCAGTTCAGAGCCCCTGGTCTCTGAAGTGTCCTCATCGCTCGACTGCAACGGTCGTCTCAAATATACGACAAACCACATTAGCTACAACATTATCTAAATGTGACATTTTCTTAAAAGCAAAAACATAAGTGAATATCATTCTTCATAACTAGGAATAAATTCAGGTGTTAAGGGGTTAAAAGTACTGGACTGGTCATGATAAGTCTGATAATGCACACCTCAAAGAGCATTATCACGCTTATGGTTACTTAGAAAATAAATAAGTGTTCAATCAATTTTTAGTACTATATATATATTTTTTTTTTGTTTAAAATAGCTTTTTCACAAATGACAGACTATGCTACATGCTGTGACGCATTATCGTAGTAACAATCAGGTTCTGAGGTTCAGATGACCTTTGACCCTACACCATCCATCAAACTCATTTTGACAGGGGCCCCTTTAGATATTAAATTGATATTAAATATCAATTTAATATCTAAAGAGTATATGGGGTCAAAGGTCAGCTGTCAAAATGAGTTTGATGAAAGTATATTCCTGATCTCTCTAATGAGGAACTATTTTTCTCTAAAGATAAAGTTTTAGTCTCAAATATCAAGAATTACATTTTTTGTTTGCTGAAGGTTCACACCTTTGTTCAACTTTACTACAACCTAACTCTATATATTATAAAGTAACAACTAACAGACTGTTAAATTAGTCGTTGACTACGTTAATAGTCGATTAGTTGACTAATTTTGGCAGTCCTAGTAATATAGAAGATTTAGAATATGCGACCGGAACGTCTTTTTAAGTGTTATTATAATTATCAATGATCATCATCAGTTTTTAATCCACACCCAACAGCCAATCAGAATCAAGTATTCACCTGGACTTCAGTATAAACAGTATTAATGTTACAACTGAAATAAATTCTCAGGGATTTGTTTATAATCACTAAAATTTTAACTGTTTGATGTCATCAAAAACATTTTATTTTAACTACATTAAACGCTGAAATCTATACCGACTGGTTTTAAAACAATCAGGACCTCCCCTTCAGAGAGGAAGTTCCCTCGGATCACCTGATACCAGCAGAATAACGTTCCCTCCCCTTCCATCCCATCAAAGCGCTAACGGCTGGAAAAGCGACGTGAAAACAGGAAGCAGCTGTGGAGTCTCGGCACGTCCCACATGAGTTCTGACGCTCTCCAAGCGGGCTTCTCCAGGAACGTCTTCCTGTCTCCAACTTTTATCCATTTCTCTGGTCGGACTGAATCTGAGGAGCTGACAGTAACAGCTCTGCAGACTGGAGACACTGCAGCGCTGTGACCAGTTCTGAGTCAAACCACAACACAGAGAATCTTCTTCCTCTGACCTTCTGACTGAGGCTGGACAACACCAACGTCTGACTGTGAGTCAGTCTTTCTGTACAAGTCCACAGCTGAACTGAAGGAGGACTGCTTTCTCCTCAGGGCGTCGTCCTGCACTCACACAGCCTGATCACACTAACACACTGATGGGGGAGCAGACGCTGAACCAAAGCTCCCCGAGGGTACGAAGGCTTCAGTGTGCCGCCCAACCACATTTAACCCTTGTGCTCTCCTAGGCATGTTTAAGTGGGGTCATCTGGACCCCATAAGAGAGCATGAGGGTCATACATGCGACTGCTGTTACTGAGAACTGACCCTGGTAGATGACTGCTCTGTCACTGAGCCAGAGAATAGTTCTAGTGATCAACTCTGACCAACATTCTGATAGCACTTACTTTAAATGATGAACGTGAAGAAAACATCCCATAGACGGAACAACTCTGAAAGTTGTGTTTCAGTCATGACCTGGGTGATGGTCATTCTGTTTAAATTCGTGGTTTATGGCAGGGGTCCCCAATGGTTTACATTAATTTTTAAATAGTCGGGACATAAAGTTATCAAGTGATTGAGTGAACAATGGCTCTGTCTAAAATGAGAAAAGTGGACTCTGAACATCATGTCTTTGGAGATGAGTGGACCGAAGCTTTCACTTTCATTTTACCAGCACTGAGTTCTACAAGATTAAAAACATGGAGGTTGTTGTTTTTGTTCAAAGCACCGATATCAAGCAGCGCTATGAGACAAAACCCCAAAATTTTGATATAAATTATCCGTCAGGTTCAGCGACATGCAGACATGGAAAATACATGAACTGAAATGACAATACGAGCAGACAACACACAGCACAACAACGAGTTCACAAGTGCTCACTATGATGGAATGGATTATAGACGAGCACAAAAAGTGACTGAAATGATTCAAAGAGTTTATAGAGGAGATAGTAGAAACTATATTGGAGGGAAAAGAGAGACAGCAGCTTCAAGAAAAGGCCTGACAGGTATGTTCATCCTCCAAGAATGACTCTCTGCTCTCATGCATCACTGATTTGTTTGTACAGTCATATTTTGATTTATCCCAAACAGCATAAAAAGTAAATGAAAGAAGGAAAATAATTCTGTGTGTGCTAATTTAGGAATTTTTTTTTTGTTTGTTTTTTAGGCAAGTTTGGCATTTAGCTAATGTAGCTTAAAAAGCTTCCGCGTTTTCAGCTATCAGCTTTAATGTTTTTAGTTATCAATTTCAGCGTTTTCAGCCATCAGCTTCAGTGTTTTCAGCTTCAGCGTTTTTAGTTTTCAGCTTCAGCGTTTTCAGCTTCAGCGTTTTTAGTTTTCAGCTTCAGCGTTTTCAGCTTCAGCGTTTTTAGTTTTCAGCTTCAGCGTTTTCAGCTTCAGCGTTTTCAGCTATCAGCTTCAGCGTTACGTAAATGTTTATCCTGTTTGTTCCGCGACCTCAGGTGTGTTCTGGATTTTGGTCCCTCTTGTGATTGAGTTTGACTCTCCTGCTTTGAGTGAACTCAAACAACCGGAACTAGAATGAGGGATCAAGTGGAGGACACGCTGAAGGAGCCGGACAACAGAAGTGGTTCATGTCTGCAGCCGGACATTCGTGCTGCATGAAAGATCTGCCAAGCAGCTGAAGAGACTGTGCTGAGCTCTGATTTCTCATCTCTCCTCGTCACATTTACACCTCTGTGCAGAAATGACATTACAGCTTCTACAACAACAAAGATGTGAGGGAAGCAGGTTTGGAGAGGACCAGACACCAAAAACCTGAAATGAATGAAACTGCTTTAACCCTCTAACACCTGAGCTTCAATGTTTTCATTCTTAACACGATCATTCCAGCAGATTCTGGAGGAGAAACGCGGCGTGAGCGGTTTGTTAAAGATTAAAGGTTGTTCTTAAGCGTCGCCTCAGGTCTTAAAGGGTTAAGCTTCCAAACTCGTTCACTGACTGAAAGACCAAAGCAGAGGCAGACTTTGTTTTCCTGAAATGTTACCCAACAGTCCCACCTGAGCCTGCCACACCTGTGATGGAGCAACTTGCAACAGGACCGCCCCGTCTGCACGCCGGGAAACCGGTTCAGTTCCAGCAAAGGTCAGAACCTGGCAGACAGGACTTCATTCTGGAGCTGATGACCACAGAGGGTTCTGGTTCTGGGTCCCCCTGCCAGAACTTACCCCCTGTCTCTGGGATCATTGACCATATTTTTCCAAAGGTTTAAAAACGAGAGTGGATGGTACCGATAAACTTTATTCTGGGGCTTTACTGTCATGGTTAATGGTTTCATTTTTACCTCATTTTCTACGTAAAATGACAATAATCTGCAGTAGAAACAACAAATATTGAACTCTTCTCTGTTGGTACATGCTTCCATCAGAAAGTTACTGTCATAAATCACGAGTTTTATCGTAAATGAGTCAAACAAGTGTCATTTTTCTTTGTTTCTTAACACGCATTAGCAAACACATGAATGACCTCAGAGACTGGGGATACACATTCTGGCAGGGGAACTTACCTCGGCACCACACCTGTTCTGTCTGGACTCCTACATTCACCACAGAGGAGAACCGGGACGAGCTGAGCAGTGTGTGGGGGTGGAGAGACTCCCCCCAGAACCACCGTCCTCCATCTGAACCAGCGCAGGGTTCTGTGTGCCGAAGCCTGCCGCGCGCGCGCGCCGTGACCTCGGGGTCTCGTGCACCCTCCTTACCTGGAAGAAGTGGCGACGAAGTCTCCGTCCAGCAGCCGGAGCTTGCAGAACAAAACTCCGTTGACAAACGGCACGGCGGTCAGCTCCTCCAGGGTCAGCTGCGTCTGGAACTTGAATTTCTTCTTCTTCACAAAGAAGGCCATGGTCCACACAGGCTCGGCTACGAAACGACCGGAACCAGCTCAGAGACGACGGCGGCGGCTGCTGCTGCTGCTGCTGCTCGGCTTCTTCTACACTCGGGTTTCATGCGAACTCCGCTCCTCCAGACGCGACCCGGCCCCAAAGTCTAAGGAACAGAACACAAGTCGACGAAACCGTCTGGAAACGACCGCAAAGTTGACAGAAAGTGGTGAAAAGAGCCCTCCAAACTCACCTGAAGACATGTCGACCTCCGCCGCTCTCAGCGGGAGCGAATCAAAGTGAACAGATGAATCACAGCTTCTTACGGTCCGCGGAGAGGAACTTTGTCATCAGCCACGCAGCGTCAAGCTGGAGCCGCGAGTCATGGGACTTCCTGTTAGGGATTTTCAGAATAAAACACAAACTGTACTCATCCGGAATTTAAAAGAGAAAAACCAAAAACAGTGACAGACTGGTGATGTCCTGTCCAGGATGTACCCCGCCTTCACCCAACAGCACCCAGGATAGGCTCCAGCAACCTCGTGACCCTGAAGTTGTTACTTTTTTTAAAAATTGAATTGTACACTACAGAACAAAACATGGTTTGGAATTATAGAAGTTTTTACATTATAATCAAACAGAGGGGAAATTGCAGCAATAACAACAAAAATAACCACCACAAATATTTATAACAATAATCATATTAATGAAATAGATCTGAGGAAAGTGGAGCAAACAATAAAAGATCACACAACCACAGATAGGGAAGTTTTTAGTCCATCATATATTGTTTTTATTTTCAGGTTTACTTAATAAGCTTCAATGATTCCAAATATAACTTCAATGTGTTTATAAATATTCATAATTTTGGGGGCATTTTCATATATTTATATTTAGCTAGACAGAAGATTATGTTCTAGCAGATTTTTTCTAATTTGTTTTCTAAAATGATGCCAAATATGATGGTATTTAAAGAAAATATTGGTAGTTGTGGGAACATTTTTCTCAGCCTGTTGTATACCAAAACATTTGTACTGTACTTGGGGACAAAAGTAAAATAAAAGTTGTGTGGTTTCAATTTACCTTTCTCTGAATGTGCTTATGCAGTCATTTATGCTAAACCGTAATCTTGAGAGTTCTTTAGACTGAGAAATATCATTTAGTATTTTAAAATTGAGCTTCTTTAACTTTAGGAAAAATTGGGAATTTTAGATACAAGTCCTTTTACTATATCCTGATCCTATTTATGCAAAATTTTATTTTTATTAGGTTTCCCAGAGAAAATATTGAAGTGTTCTTATCAATAGATTACCACATTTTTTGATCTAATATTGGGATACTTTGTATTAATAATGATGGCAATTGTGGTGGTTTGACATAATAATGTTCCTTTTATTAAATGAATGTATTCCAATGGAATAGCTTTGATGACTTTTGCATAAACTGTTTTTTTAAATGAAATTATAGTTTTGACAGAACTGCTTATAGCTGAGAACATTACCTCCACCATCCAACATATGAAGTATACAGAGCTAATATTGTTTTTATACATTCACTAAAAAAAAGTGATTTGGTCCCGTGTAATATAATGCCATTGCTCCACGGAGTGACAGAATGTGGGCCCTGAAGGGGTTTCAGCGGGTTAAGAAGAAGGATTGATGGAGACAGCAGAAATCCATAAAATAACTGTAAAGGACCTGATAGTCTGGCTGTTAATCCCCCCATATCTGAGGTTCACCTCACATCAGTTTGTCCAAAATAAAATTAATACTGAAAAACAACAAAAATGTTTATTTTTGTTTCTTTTTAATAACATACTTCTATATTCTTTTACTGATTCAGATCTTTTTCTACTACAGATGTATTAATAAATGACCTCTAACATTTGCAGCCTGCAGTGTTAACTTACTTCATTTCTTTCCTATCTGTGTGTAAATACAGTCTATAATCAGAGAAGCAAAACGAATCTAAACCAAAAACGCTACAAAAACTGTTCAAGACACCAAAAAATAAAGAAAGAAAGAAAATGTTTCACAAGTGGATGAACTTCCGGTGTCTAACCGGCGCTCTTCTCTGTCTTTCAGTGAGAAAGCGCGGATTCTGGGTGAAACAGCGACACCCTGCGGTCAAAGTGTGACTGCATTTTTTTGGGAACAAAACAGTTTCTAAAAACGTCAAACTCGTGACGCGGATTTGACTCTTTTTCAGTTTACAACATGACAAAAACTCACCTGATGGAGTTTTTTTCATAGCACAGTTTTACTGGCCAGATTTTGAATTCTATCTACATCATTCCTTATTTACTGAGATGTTTAAATCTGTAGCTACACAAAAAGTGATAGGAGGCCAGTCAAAAATAAGCTTACTTTATGAATTAATTGATTAAGATTTTTATGTGTTAATACTTAATAATAAATAGGTTTGATTAAAAATTGTAATGTGATGTAAACGAATGCTGAATCCCTATCAGCCACCAGAGGGCAGCATTACTCTGAGCTGCAGGTTTCTGGGAAATTTTACCTCCTTATAGTTTCAGAACAGGCGGGAAGTACAGCCTGCAGTCGGTTAGGAATCCCTTTGAAAATTTAATTATGGAATTTATTTATTTTTTTCAAACTTTAAGTTAAACAATTTTGATTTTAAATATATCTCAAAACAATCTAACCCATTTTTTGGCTCTTTTTTTTTCTACAATCCTTTGTGTCAACCTTTGGATCAGACAGTTTCATACACCAGCATGAGCTAATGTATGATAAGAGTCAGGACATGTCCACATAATGACTTCCATTTCTGATTGTGTTTGGCCTTAATTGACTGAGGCCTTTGCACCACTGTGGTAAAATCTAACATTTCTGTCCTACAAGCCCTGACAGGAAACGTAACAGAGATATGGCCAGACATGCTAAATATAATCACTTACAGGAAAAAATAAAATAACTATACAACATGAACGTTCACTCAGCCAAAACAAAAATGTGTTGACTCTTAAAGTGTCCCGTCTAGTTACTGATCAGAGTTTGAAAAAAAAATGAGGAATAACTTTTTAAACCTTTTTTCCACAAAATGTTTACTTTCTTTTAAACGTGTCAGTGAAAGTCGACCCTTGACCTTTGACCTTGGATCGGTTTATCTTTTGCTTGATGTGGGAGATAAAAGAAGTCTAGAGGGAGAGATGCTGAACACTGCAGCCGCTGAAGTACAACGTGTGTGCAGCTTATCGAGTCAGTCATGGAAGAAAACAAAGACTGAAGCTCAGATTTAACTACGTTAAAAGGAGGAGACAGTCGTCTTTTATTAAAAGATACTGTGGTTCACATACGTTCAGTGGGAATGGAGCAGATGAAGGAAAGGCCTTTAGGAACCAGGAGAAAGTCTCTGTGCTCCTGCAGCATAATGGAAAACAAGAAGGTGCCATGTTTCCAGGAAACGTTCTTCTCGTCTCAGCGGATCAGAGAAGCCTTCCAAATGAGGACTTCTGAGAGAAACAGCACTTCCAGCATTTATTGAGTCCATAACATTTCAAGAATTGCATGAAACACATCTCCACTGAAACAGGGCAGATGGAGACAAAGATTTTGTTGTTTTTAAAATCTGAAATCATTGTCGGGGAAATGTCTGACATTTAGAAGAGCTTTGCAGAAACACCTCAGTAAATGAGAGCAGAAACTTATGAAGTTCTTGACATTTACATTTGATACATTTTTTGCATAAGAACAAAAATTATTAAATTAAGAAAAAAAGAATTAAAATGACAACAGCTTGAAACTAATTACACATCTAAATATTTAACTTGTTACGCATGAATCGGTGGTGAGACTCTGCAGATGCTCAGAAGGTTCCGGCGCCGCCTGCTTTCCCCGTGTCAGGGGAGGCTCTGTAGATCGGAAATGCTCTTTTCTGGAAAATATTTTCATTTTTAGAGGGGAAGTGTTTTAAAAACACATATTTAGACTTTTTTAGATTAATTATGAGGCATACCTCTGTTTAAGAAAGTCAATGTCAAGTTTCACTAGATAAAATTCACAAACTAGGTTCTTTGTTTTTTAGATTTAGATTTAAAGATAATAAAAAATCTATATATAATCTCCCTTTATTATTCAAATGTTTATTTAGGCCCTTCCCTTCATGTCTTTATCCAGTACATAAATAATTCCCACTTTATAAATACAAACAATACAATATGACCATAACTATCAATTTTTCTTGTTTTCATTAATAAAATCATACAAATGATCATCCACAGTCACCATTTCCCAATAAATTAAATTATTTAAAATGTAGTAGTTTTTATTGTTCCGTTGTGTTCTTTGATAACAGCTTCTCTTTCATTTCATGATAACTAGTTTGATGTCTGTACATTGTTTATATTGTTTTCAAGCCCATTCCACATGTATGTCCCACACATTAATACACACATACTCTCTCACTGTTGGAGTTTTTGGTTGTTTGAAAATACCATGTCCCTCAGTGCATAATCTCCATCCCTCTGTCTAAACTGCTTCTGAATATTGTGGGGTAGTAATGTATAGTTGGCTTCATAGAGAAGTTTTGCCGTGTAAAAATAAACTAATTTAAGAAATGTTATTACCTTAGAACTTGGAAATAACATATATGATTACAGTATCCCACTTTATGTATTGCCTTTATTGCATGTAATTGAAAAATGAAAAGACTATTTAGTGTTTTTTTATAGTTTTTTACCCATACTTCTATACAATATATTAAAAGAGGCAATATTAATGAACAGCATAATGTATGCAAGGATTTGTACTTCAGAATGTATTTTACTTTATGAATCATTCCAATACTTTTAGATATTTTACTCAAGACATATTTAATATTTGGCTTCCAAGTTAGTTTGTTATCAATGATTTCACCAAGGAATTAAATTTGGGGTAATTCATCTATCATAGTATCATCTATGTATATTAGCAATTCAGAATTATCTTTAGAATTACCAAACATAATTGTCTTTGTTTTTTTTGTTTCAGAGATAGTTTATTTATGTCCGTCCATGTTTTGATTTTTTTAAGTTCATTATTGATTACATTTATTAGTGTAGTGTAGTAATCATTCGAATAAAATATGTTGGTATCATCTGCAAACAGTATTATTTTTAATAAATGGGAAACATTGAAAATATCGTTAATATAAAGGTTAAATCATTTGGGACCTAAAATTGAGCCC
Source organism: Oryzias javanicus (assembly GCA_003999625.1). Taxonomy (NCBI): domain Eukaryota; kingdom Metazoa; phylum Chordata; class Actinopteri; order Beloniformes; family Adrianichthyidae; genus Oryzias; species Oryzias javanicus. The sequence goes on from CM012445.1 coordinate 30,918,799, forward strand.
TGAGGGACACCACATACAATGTCCTCATGTCTTGATTGATATTCCCTCATTTTAACAAACTGTTGTCTATAAGTTAAATATCTTTTAATCCAATTCCATGCCACAGCCACAGCCCCCCCCCAAATGCCATTTCTATCTCATTTTTGAGGAAAACAGAATGGTTGATTGTGTCCAAAGCTTTCTGGAAATCAATAAATATTCCAACAGAATATTTTTTTTTGTATCCATTGCATTTGAAATTTCTTCCACGGCTATCGTTCAGTTGTTTATGTTTATTTGTGAATTTTTCTAAAAAGTTGAAAAGTTTTTCTAAGATTTTTGAGAATTTTGGGGATTTTTGGGCGAATGATCTGAATGATCTGATCTTGACCGTTAGTGTAAATTTTTTTGAATTGATATTTTGGGTATTTCATAATCATACATTGTTAAAGACAGGTGAGTGATCTGTTATGTCACAGATCACTCACCTGTCTTCACAATGTTTGAAACGGCTGATGAGAAAACTGATGAATGAGCATTGTAGTAGCATTTAAACCCATCACTCAGATGAATTTGTGATACGTGAAAAGATTCACAGATTCGTGTGTAACTGAGGTTTTCTGTGTGCGTAACAAGTGATTTGTGCATAATTTTGAAAGATCTGTGTGTGTATTTTGTTTCAAGCTGTTGTCATTTTAATTTGTGCATGTTTAAACTATTATTTTTTTTGTTTTGTAATTTTTACACTCATGCACAAAATGTATTACATTAGTTACAAATCCAGAGTTATGCATAAATCAGAGAGAGTGTATTTTCTCTCCGCAGAAACTGGAGAAACGTGGCTTCACTCCAACTCAAGAAGAAGCTAGAACCAAGAAATGAACTTACAAATATCTCTGAATTAAATGAACAAATAAAATGACACGCAAACAGAAAGGAATGTTTGTATCACTCTTTTCTCTCCAACAGAAAAGGTTTTTAGAACCAAACAAACCTTGAAGGACACAACAACCACAAAGGACAACATAATGCCAATATTTACAGAGAAGGTGAACCAGGGTAATGAGGGACAAACATCCAACCATAAACTTGTTTGTCTGGAAGGCAACAATAAACATGTTGCAAGTGGAACCATGGATCACGTAAGTACCAAAAACAGGCATGTTCAAGTAAATTGACAATGTTTATTGTTCACAGAGAGTTTCTCGCAGGTTTCTGTTGCAGTTCATTTTGTTGTTTTTCATGAGAAAACACACACTGACGCATGCACACACTCTAATGCAAGGGTGTCAAACTCAACCGTACAAGGGGCCAAAATACAAAATACACCTTAGACCTCGGGCCGAAAAGGATAAATATTTATTGAAAACTCTAAAACTACATTTTTAAAACTTTAATCGTAACTTTTTAACATCATTATGAATAAGATATATAGCATTACCTGAGATAATGCTAGTTAGAATGCTGTAAGCTGAATTTGGTCGTTGGAGATGCTAGCTGAAAATGCTGAAATTGATAGCTAAAAAAGCTGAAGCTGATGGATGAAAACGCTGAAGCTGATGGATGAAAACGCTGAAGCTGATCAGCTACAAGCCAAATTAGCCTAAAAAACAAAACAAATACAGAAAAACAAAAAAACTTAATTAGCCAAAACAGCTAGCATGATGCTGAAAAAATAGCTGAACTTCAAAAATAGCCTTAAAAACTGAAAAAAAAGCCTAAATTACCCAAAACAGCTAGCGTGTAGCTGAAATATTAGCTAAATGCCAAAATAGCCAAAATATCTTAGTAAATACCAAAATATTCCAAAAAGTTAGTGGAATGCTAAATTTTTATAACTTTAAAAACCAAAACTTAACATAAAGAAAGGCAGAAACATTCCAGAATAAATCAACCTAAACTTTAAATAACTCAATATTTTACTTTCAATATTAGTATATTTTGTCAAAATTATACAAGTTGATAATAAGTGCAAGATAACATAACGTTAAATAAAAGGATCTAGAGGGCCGGAAGAATTACCCGGCGGGCCGGATCCGGCCCCCGGGCCTTGACTTTGACACGTGTGCTCTAATGTGTTGCGTCAGATGTGAGAATTTGATCCTGCAGGCTCAGGGGCTCCTGGATCTGCTGGTGCAACCACAACCTGAGCAGCATGACGCAGCAACAACACAATACGTTTGTGCTCGGGCTCGGGCTTTGCTTTGGCTTCACTCTGTCTTGCAGAAACAGAGAAGGTGTCAACATCTTGTCCAGAAGCTGGACGTTGGCTTTTTGACAGACCCACTCACTGGCAAAAAGTTTGGAGAACATGAACACCTCCTCCAAGAAAAACAAGAAAACTGAGCTAAACAGAAACCAACCTCACAGAAAAGAGTTTTTAATGGTCTCCAGTGGCTCTGGTGTTCCTGTTCTTTGATTTACTGCAAATTTTCAACCGTTAACACGATCATTCCTGTGGATTGTGATGGAGAAAAGGTTCTTCTGTCTGAAGACCAGAGTGGACACCATTCTCCTCTGGATGCTTCACTCCCCCTCCATCTTTGTGAAACTTAAAACCAAAACTCATCTGACCACAGATCCCGTGTGCAGAGAGTTCAGAGGTGTGAGGAGCAGAGCTGGAGCTCCAGCTTCTATTTGTGGATGCAGCAGCTGAGTCGCTGCAGTGAAAACTGTTCTCTGTGTTCTGCCAAGAGCAGACCGGGGTTTCCCATGGAGAACCATCAGCAGGTCTTCTGCTCAGATGTATCCAACAATAGTTAGACTTTCAATACTCCTGTACTTAATCATGTTCAAATTGACACGTCTTAAACAAGATAAAACTTTATATCACAAGTGTCAAAGTCAAGGCCCGGGGGCCAGATCTGGCCCTCGGGTAATTCTATCCAGATCATTTTATTTTATTGTTATTAATGACTCGATGTTATCTTGCACTTATTTCTAATTTTTTCATTTAGACAAAATACATTTTTATGAAGAGTAAAACATTGAAAGTTATTTAAGGTTTAAGTTGATTTATTCTGGAACAATATTCCTGACTTTTTATTATTCAATTTATGCTAAAAAGTTCCAGTTTTAAAGCTTTAAAACCTGCATTATGCTAGCTTTTTGGACTATTTTGGCATTTACTGAGTCTTACTTAGTCTATTTTGGAGTTTAGCTAATATTTCAGCTATTATGCTAACTGTTTTAGCTAATTTAGGCTATTTTTTTCTACAAAGACTTCAGGCTGTTTTGGATTTAAGCTAATATTTCAGCTGTATGCTAGCTAATTTTGCATTTCGGCAATATTTTAGCTGGCTATCAGCTTCAGCATTTTCAGCTATTAATTTCAGCATCTTCAGCTATCACCACTATCATCTTCAGCAGCCACATTCAGTTTACAGCATTCAGAATAGCATCATCACATGTAATGCTATATACTGTATCTAGTTCATAATTGTGTTAAAAAGTTATGTTTTTAAAGTTTTAAAAATGTAGTTTTAGAGAGTTCAATAAATGTTTATTTATCCTGTTCGACCTGCGACCTAAGGAGTGTTTTGGATGTTGGCTCCTGGTGCGATTGAGTTTGACACTCCAGCTTTAAACAAATTCTTATTTTAAAAACTACATTCACTTTCCACTGTAACAAAGGGACCTGTTGTAGTCAAAAAAATTATTTAAATCTGCAGTAAGATCTTTTTTTTAAGAGAGAAAAGATGTTTGCAATAATTTGGTTTTAACCACCAATCTGCTCTTAAAAGGAAAGACTAAACTGTAGAACTGACATGGAGACATTTCTTCTCTCATCGTTTTCTGCTCTCCAGCTTCAGCTACCGACTCAACATTTTCATCCCTTTCTTGCATCTTCTTCAAGTGATTGTTTTACTTGATTAGATATGTGCCCATCAAAACCTATGGAAAACATCTCAACACCTATAGGTTGATGACGAATATATCTAATGATATGAACACTGCTGCAGTATCACACAGACTTCTGCAGGCGCTCGGCCCTGTAAACACAGCTGCTGCTCCGTGTCAGAGCTGCAGGGCCCGAGCCAACCTGCATGGACTCGGAGGCCGGAGTCATCTAAAGATCAAAGCTCTAAAACCCTGAGCAGAGCAGAGAGCTGCAGAAAGCCCCGCCCCTTTTTGTCGGGCATTTTTCATTGAACTCAAAGGTCGGACTTTCCTTCATGTTTGTCAGACGCCTGCTGGAAGCTAGCATGGTGTTCTGATGCAGTCATTCTGTAAATGTTCCATCTGATTTAGTTACCGTTCAGAGTGAGCCTTCAGCTGTAAACAACTCAACCATTTCAGAGGCAGCTATCTGGAATGAAAATACTCTGAGTAAGCAGTTTATATGCAGGATTTTATTTTAACATTGTGTTTTTTTTTTATTTTGAGCCATGATTTTTTTTTAACCAAGAGTTGACTGAAGTGGGTCTCTTTCATGGATGTGCAAACATTGTCATTCAAAAGTGTGAGAACTAGGGCTGAGTATCGATTATAATATCCAGAAATGATTTGATTCGATTAATAAGAGCCTGAATCATTTGATTCTGATTTTTTTAATTCTTTCGATTCTTCAATTATGAGTTTACACATTTATACATGTTTGTTTAGAAATGCATTTACAATATTCTATGTTTTGAATATATTCATATTAATCTGATCCAGTTCACATACTGTAAATGTATCAGTGAAATACTGAGATTGTTAATATCATCCAGTGTTACATGGATTCTCTAAAGGAGAAGTTCTAACTAAAATGTTCAGATCATTAACATTGGAAACATTGTTCTGCTTCTCCTGGAGGACGTTTCAGTTTGACCACTAGGTGGTGATCGTGTTATAGCATTACAATTTATTCCAGAAGAAGAAAGTATCAGCAAAAAAATAAATAAAACTGATATTTTAGACCACAAATAGTTACTTTAAAAAATATTTCCTCAGCAGAGTTTTAAAAATTCACGTCCGTGTGTTTATAAAGATGTTCCGTTTGGTCAGAAATGTACATTTTGGTCTAACAAGCGTTAGCATTCGCCGTCCTATGGGAAATTCCATTAGATGTTAACATCAAGCTAGCGGACTTTAGCTTTGTGTGTCTAATCGATTTATAATTGCATGAATCATGTTTTGATCTGTTAAGCTTAGATCGATTCAAATCAATGAAGTGATTTTATCAACCCAGCTCTAGTGAGAACTGCAGTCGGACTTTTTTTATATGTTTTCGTGGCCGTTAAGCCATTTAAATATAAAAATCTCTTAAATATTTACAAAAACTGAACATAAACTGTGTTTAATTTTCTATATCTAACAAATGTAGCTTATTTTACTGTTGACAGAAGAAAAGTCAAGTTCCTTTAAAATGATAAAATAAAACCCATTTGTGTCAGTGTTTTGATGTTCTTTGATTTACTGTAACTTTTCAAATGTCAGCACAATCAATGTAATTCTATCAGATTAATCCAGCAGATTCTGAAGGAATTATCCTTCAGAATCTGTTAAGGGTTGAAAAGTTACAGTATGTTAACAATTTTGTGTTTAAGTGTCACTAGCGATACCTCAGGTGTTAAAGGGTTAAAATCATCCGGCTACAGCAGACTTGAAAAAAAACAACGTGACATTTTCTATAATTGTGACTACAGCACGCTGTCATCCATGTTTCTTCTTTAGTATAAACACAATCCAGCTTGACAAATATCTGTTAGAGCTTTGCCTCTGAACAGCAACTGTTGTGCAGCACAAGAGAGGAACATGTGCGTTAAGCTCATGCTATGAATAAACCACCCTGACTGTAGATTTAACCTTCTGCCATCATTGAATTCAGTTGTATTACTTGGTGATAATCTAATTAACTAAATCAACTAAATCAAATTAACTAAGCTCTATTTTAATATATATAATTATATATATATATATATTATATATAATATATTATATATATATATATATATATATATATATATATATATATATATATATATAATATATATATATATATATATATAATACTTCACATGGCTCTGGAGCCACAGGTTAAGTATGTGCACATTTTATGTACACAAATGTCGATTTAGTAAGAACAAACCATTATTTATAGCGTTGCTTAGTTTTTACATCCATAAAATTCCTTTAAAGTGAAATGAAACTTTAAAGTATCACATTTATTTTACATGTCTATGTGTCCATTTTATTTCATTTTATTGTATTTTTTTTAGTCTGTGGGTCTTTTTTATTATGTTATTTGCATTTAGTGTAACTACTCAAATTGTAATTTGTTGAACTTTTACAAATGCAAATTATTTTGTGAACTTCAATTTTTGTCAAAAAAAAAAAAAAAGGTTTCAGACCAGTTTGAAATCTCCTCAGGTCTGATTGGTTAACTGACGTCACTGGTCGGACATTCCAAAGAGAAATGGCCAGACTCCATCAATGGGCGGGCTCACTGATTGGTCTATAGTAATCTGATGTCACGAAGCCCGCCAGAGAGTCCATTGGCTGAAACTTCAGCCCTATTCTGGGAAGAGGCGTGGCCTGCTCACATGCCTTAGAAGCCGGCGCCTCCTTACCGGCATTTCAGTTTTGTCCCAGGAAGGGGGAACTCCACATTATTGCTATTTATTTATTTATTTATTGAAGGTTTTTGTTTCCTCCGGACGGAACCATGCTCGGTCTGTGCCTTTACGTGCCGGTGTCTAACTCGGATCCGGTTGAGGTGGAATACTTTGAGTCGAACGGGCTGCCGTCCGAGCTGAAGTCTCTCTTTAACAAACTTAGCGTCTTCCTGCCGTCTCAGGAGTTCACCACCTATCGAAAATGGAGAAAGGTAAGAACGGAGTAAAATACGATGCGTTTTGAGGTTTCATCTGCGGTTAGCGGGTCTGTAAATGACTTGAATCCGCCCTGTCTTCCGGCGGGACGAAGAATCCGCGGTTCGTAGTAAGAAGCCTTACGAGTAGGCCGCAGAGTGAAAAGCCGGTTCCGAGAAAAGGCGCGTCTACAAAGTGTTTTTTATTAAAAACTCCTAATTAAAATAGACAAAAAAAAATCAAATGTGTCGTTTTGATAAAATGAATGTCGTGTTGACGAGCGCAGTTATGTGTTCGGGCGGTGAAGTTGGAGGAGTTCGCTCATTCATTTCACCGGGAGACGAACCCGGTGATCGAGGCGGCACGAGGCTCTTTCCGCGTGTCTACTCTAACCAATGCACTCTGCGCTTTCAGGGTGACTGTCAAATGCATTTCTGCTCTATGATTAAAAGTAGGAAAGATAGTCTGTAGTTCATAGTGGAAGCTTTTTGCAAACCCTTTCTTCTTCTTCTGACCTCTCAGTAAAAGGCGCTTTAATCAAGATTTGACTTGATCATTTTCTGTTAAGTCTTATGTCTGCAGTGTGAAACAGTGGCATTGGTTTTTGGATTCCTCCTGGTTGAATTGCAGAGACATTTACTCAACATTTGTCACACGCTGCAGACCTGCAGTGAGTCCTGCAGCTCCTGCGAGAGCCTGCGCAGCCGCAGCTCCTGCGAGAGCCTGCGCAGCCGCAGCTCCTGCGAGAGCCTGCGCAGCCTGCAGCTCCTGCGAGAGCCTGCGTTCCTGCAGGTCAGGTGTCAACCGCCTGGAGGATCACCGGTGTCCCTGTCCCCGTCTTAGCTCAGCAGGTTTCAATCCAGACCAGATTAAAGCAGATGGCAGGTCAGCGAGCGGCGCAGGTTAAAGATAGACTGAGAAATGTACTAATGCCTCCTGAGTCAAGGAGGTATGAAGAAGGCTGCGTCTTGGAATGAGGCCATGGCGGGTCGCAGCCCTGCACTCTGACTGTCATAAAACCCGAGCTGAAGCCTGGCGGCGTCCGTGGCATTTAGCAGTGGTTTTAGTTCCATCACAAATTATATTTCACAGTTTGACATGCAGTACATTTTGAACTATCTATACTTGTCTTTATAGGCTGTTAAATTGGTTGTAATATATCTGATGACTGTCCTGACCTCCAGTGGACTCCCAGACACACCCTTTAAACCCAGATGAAGAATCTCCTCTTCACTTTTCCCCAGAAAACCTTGAAAAGAGAAGAAAACGGAGTTGACGCACAGCTGGACTTTGAGGAGTTTGTTCACTACCTGCAGGACTATGAGAAGGACCTGAAGCTGGTGGTGACGACGGTTGATAAGAAGAATGCAGGTATGAGGCTACGACCACGAGTTTCTGTCTTTAACCTGTCAGTGTGCTGAAGTAACCGGCTGGTCTTTTCTTTCATCAAGGTCACGTTGATCCCAGAGACTTTATTCAGTCTCTGTCTGACCTCGGTGTGCACATTTCCCACCAACATGCAGAGAAGGCCCTTAAGAGGTAACACACATTTCCCAGCAGATCCACTGATCCACCTCTTGGTGTAAGTGAAACTAATTCAGATTATTCTTATCATTTCTCCAAAGCATGGACAAGAATGGAATGATAACCATCAGCAGTAAAGACTGGAGCAAATACCCAGTAATGGAGAAGACAGACAGCATTCCTGAGATCATCCTGTACTGGAAACACTCCACGGTCAGTCTGACGGCTGCGCGACCACAACACGCTTTCTGACCAGGAAACCTGCAGAGCAAATGAGCGTTTCAGCCCATGTCTTCAGCGTTACATCACATACAGTACAGTTGATAATGCTATCTGTTCAGGTGTAATCAGTTGGCGCTGCACCTGTCCTCTTCCTGTTGCCGGTAATAAAAGGGTCAGTTAAAAGGCCAAAGTCCTTGAGATGAGGCGTCCCCACAGGCCGTGCGTCAGTGATTAAGCTGCTAGCTATGAATGGTGCTGAGCCATTACAGAAGGATTATGGGGAGGACTTGTTTCCTAGCTCGACAAGTCGTTATATAAATGAGAGCAGCGGTTGTTCTGATGGAACCGCGTCATCCCAAATGTCATCCGAGTTCTGTGGCTGTGTTGTTTGGAGGAGAGCTTCTGGCCAGGAAACCGTGCAGACGCTCGCTGCTGGCTGCAGCAGAGTCAGTGAGCCTGAAGGTGATCAGAGGTTTGAATCAAACTGACATCCACACATCATTCTGTCATTGACTCCCAGCTGTAGGACAATGAAAACAATCCTCATCAAGTCCTTTTAGTTGAAGTTGTGAAAATGTGGATTTTCAAGGAACCAGATAAACTTCAGAAGGTGGAATTGTAATCTTATGACCTCCGTCTGTCCGTGTTTGCACGCAATGGATTGGAAGAAGTCCGATTCCTGGAAACGGAAGGTCAGGACGGGCCAACCAAGAGGCGGATGTGGCTTAATGCTTCCTGTTCATGACTAAGAGGATCCTGACCTGCATTCACAGGTTTCTGTGAAAGAGGATGGTGGATTTGTAGAACAGAAACAAACACGCGTGTTCTCCTGGAGTTACTCCTGCCACCTCCTTGTTTGTGTTGATTTGGGGAAGGTCCAGCAACTCTTGTTTCTCCTCCTCGGGGAACATTTGACTAAAACTATTGTGGAAGAAAACTCATGCAAAGCAGAAAGATTTTCCCAGAAGGCTTTAACTTGTGGTTTTGGACGTACTGAATGAGTTGATAGAAACTTTAAATAGACTGACATGCTCTTGTATTTCTCCTCAACACTCAGTTTGTGCTGATAGTTTTAAGACCGGGTGGTGTCTTGTTTTAACAGATATTTGATGTGGGGGAGAACTTGATGGTCCCTGATGAGTTCACCATCGAGGAGAAGCAGACCGGCATGTGGTGGAGGCACCTGGTCGCAGGGGGAGGAGCTGGAGCGGTTTCCAGGACCTGCACGGCGCCGCTGGACCGGCTCAAAGTCATGATGCAGGTAAGGCTGTTTACCGACCCTCCACGACGAGTCCTCGAGTTAATGTCGGCTCAGACGGGCAGCTTCTCCCAGGGATAGTTTGAAAGCTGTTGCTCAAGAGTCGATTACCTAACAGTTCTAAGCACAGTTAACCTTTAAGCGACCAAAGTCCAGGTGCTGACGCTGTGTGTTAGCCAATCAGAGCGTCGGATCTCCTGTCACACCCTCGCTTCATAGTACTTCCATCATCATTGAGGTTAAAGGTGAACTGTGTTCTGCTTGTGACGTCGATATGCGTCACCGGCCCGACCCGCTGCACGCTCTGACCCAGATCGATCAGAAACTGTGTCAAGAATGAAACGGCCTCGACCCAGTTAGTGCTGGGCGGTCTGAACCTCGCTGAATGGATGCTGATGTCACGTTAGCTCCAGGTTTATATGCATAAGAGAAGAATGTCGCAAACCTGCATAGCAGATGATCAAACACGCACAGATCGTCAAAATTATCTACGAGAAGAACTAGTAAAGCAACATACGCGCCCCAGAGTCTGCGCTGAAGTTCATGGCGTATGAGCAGGTACGACGCGACCCGGGCTCGCCTGACCCGCCGCTCGTCCGGCCGTCAGTATTTACGTGTTGTGTCTACTCCTCCAGATTAAGCGGCTCATCGGGAACGATAAGGAGACGCTCAGCATCCTGGAGCGCTTCGTGGCAGGTTCTCTGGCGGGAGTGATGGCTCAGAGCGCCATCTACCCCATGGAGGTAATCCTCTGTTGATGCTGGTCGCTGGAGGAGAAGCAGCCGCTAAGAAGCTTTGTTAAGAAGCTTGTTTGGATCTGTCCTCAGGTTCTGAAAACTCGTCTGGCTCTGAGGAAGTCGGGTCAGTACTCCGGCATCTCGGACTGTGCGAAGCAGATCTTCAGACGGGAGGGGCTCGGGGCTTTCTATAAAGGCTACATCCCAAACATGCTGGGCATCATTCCATACGCGGGCATCGACCTGGCCGTGTACGAGGTGAGCGCCGCTCCGACTGAGAGAGAGAGAGAGAGAGCAGCCGGCTGGATTCTCACAACGTTTCCTCCTGCAGACGCTGAAGAACACCTACCTCCAGCAGCACGGCACCAACAGTGCCGACCCGGGCGTCCTGGTCCTGCTGGCGTGCGGCACCGTATCCAGCACCTGCGGCCAGCTCGCCAGCTACCCGCTGGCTCTGATCCGGACCCGAATGCAGGCACAAGGTGAGCCTCTTTGCTCAGAGGCCTTTGCAGAGTCACCTTAAAGGACTGCAGTGGAGTTCTTCTTTCTTCTCTTCCTTTCAGCTGTGACTGAGAGCCAGACGCAGCTGACCATGACCGGGGTCTTCAGGCAGATCCTGCAGAACGAGGGCCCGGTGGGTCTCTACAGAGGCCTGGCCCCCAACTTCCTCAAAGTCATCCCCGCCGTCAGCATCAGCTACGTGGTGTACGAGCATCTGAAGACTCAGCTGGGAGTGACGTCGCGCTGAAGCTCGGTCACATGACTCCTCCCCCACACCGCCACCCCCTCCCTCCCTCCTACTGGGGCCCGCTTTGGAATCCAGGAAGTTTTTGGGGTTTGTGTAGCCGTGTCATTCTGTGAATGTCAGCTGATGTAAGATGAGGAAAGTCCGAAGAGGAAGACGTGGACTCTGTGAGCTCAGGTCGTCAGGACTGACTGCTGCTATTTATGCTTTAAGACGAGCTGCCATGACTGAAGTCTGACGGAAACTCAGGACCAAACGCTTTAGAGGGAAATCTCTTAGCACAGGGAGAGCCTCCAGAGAGAGGATTGTTTCATTACTGGGAGAATTTTGCACAAAACTTCTGTTTCTCCATCGTTCAGTGTGAAGCAGGATCTTGTTTTCATTCTTGTGTTTCTGCAGTTTGCTGCACCGTATTTATTTATAGAAACTGAAGACTTGTACGAAACGCAGAGTGCTGCTCGGTGTGAAGGACTGCCTTAGCATCTGAACACTACATGTGATGAAATGAACTGATGTTCAAAGTGTGAACTGATGCTCTCATCAGTGTCTTACGTGAATGCTGAAGAGCACGTACTTAAAGCTGGAGAAATGATGCACTTTAATTAATGATCAGCCTTTAATAGTGTAACAAGCAGGGAAGACAATGTTCTTTTGTAAAGACTTTTAGTACTATTTTAATGGACCATTCTAAAGCAAATAAATGCAATTTCACATGAAAACTGTGTGTGTGTTGTTCTGTATTGAATGAGTTTTAGCTATATGTCTGTCCCAGTGAGGCACAGATGTAAAGGAATGAAATGAAACTTTGTGCAGCTGATTAAGGACTTGTGGAAACCTGAGAAAGATTTTACTGGGATTCAGAATTGAACTGAGAGTCCTGTCATTCTCTCATATGTTGACCTCACAACTTCATCAAACACTATCAAAAATCCAACCCAGCGGCAGAAACTGAACTTGTAACAGAATCATTTGTCAAAGAGAAGCTGGAGAGGATAACTTTCCACTGCAGAACTCTTAACAAAGTCAGAAATTCCAAAATTGTACCTTTATTTTTGGTAGCAGTGCAATCCTTTGATCTTAAACTTTAGTGTAAAATTATATTTTAAATGTTTGTACATATTAGCTCTTTGTACAAAGAAAGTTTTTTCGCCGTTCATCTCTGTCCTGTTTTCACCGCTGACCTTGAGTTTGATCTGGTTCAGACCATGGACTGTATACGGAAAACTGGACAGAGCAGGTGTGATGTCACCAGTAAAAAATAAGTGTGTTTGAGGTTATGCAGCGGTGAGCAGATTCACACGTTAGATAATTTTGGCTCAGATGTCACTTGTCAAAAGTAGCGAATCACAGATGAAGAAGATAAAAATAAAGATTTCAAATCACACGTGGTTATTGTTGCCTTTGAAAATTAACTTTAATATGAATTTTGTTTAATTTTCTGAGACAGCGCACATTAATTTAACCCAGCAGGATTTTTTCCCGTTTTGTCTGCAGACAGATGTTAAAAATGAATATAAATACATACTAAAGGGGAGAGGCATATTAACATTCCACCCATGTTGAGAACAACCTCACCTTTCTGTTCTCGCTGCCGTCTGATCTCACCGACAATCGAGCCGAGGCGCAAATCATCTTCAACATGTCTCAGTGATTGTCGAGTCGGTCTGACTCAACGTTTCTTTGGTAACTACTGGCACCAACCAGGAGTGAGTTTGTTGGAGTTCCACATCTTCTCCTGAGTGACTTGGGAGATCTCAAATGCTTGAGGGGGGCCGGCGGGCACCACATGCTTTTACTGAGGCGTCTGGTCAGTTCATGACTTGAATAACTTGGAGTAAAGAAAATTTCTTGAAAAGAAAAACAGGATTTGCAAGAAAGCTTTACTGTAACTTTTCAATCGTTAACACGATTACTGTTATTCCAGTAGATTCTGAAGGAGAAAAGCGGCTCGTGCTACTGGAATAACGTTCATCGTGCTAATGGCTGAAAAGTTACAATATGTTAAAGATTTGGTGTTTAAGCGTAACCAGCGACGCCTCAGGTGTTAAAGTGGGAAACGATAAAACAAAATGAAAGGTTTCAGAAACCAGAATTGGGTTATTCCTGACAAAAATGACTGACTGATTGCTTGTTTTACTAATTTTAGACCCATCTCTAGGTTACCTTCTTTCAAAAATTTTGAGAAAGTGGTTTACCTTCAGTTGCAGTCCTTTTTAACTGAGAATGATGTCTGGAGAAGTTCCAATCTGGTTTTAAAACTCGTCACAGCACAGAATCTGCGCTGGCTGAGGTTTTAATGAACTCTTCCGGGCAACTGATGATGGTAACTTTGTTGTCCTTCTTTCTGGACTTGTCTGCAGCTTTTGATACTGTGGACCACAATCTTTTATTGTCCAGGTTGAAAGGTTGCTGGAATTTGTGGTACCGCACGACTGGCTTACATCTTATTTATCTGACAGGACTGTCTGGTGAGCATGTCGGGATCCTATTCTTCAACTGCCACCACTGTTGTTTGGGGTTCCACAGGGCTCTATTCTAGGACCACTTTTATTTTCTCTGTACCTCCTTCCTCTGGGTTCCATCCTCAGAAAACACGGAGTCTCCTTTCATTGTTATGCTGACGATAGTCAGATTATCTACCAATAAAGAAAGGAAGTCCGTTACAACACTGTTGTCTTGTCCTTCAGACATTAAAGACTGGATGGCTCTCACTTTTTGAGTTTTAATGATAAAAAACGGAAGTGATGGTTTTTGGTCCTAGTAGCTCCTGTGACCCCTCCTCAAGTGGAGCTGGGTCCTTTGACCCCTCACTCAGACAGTCCGTGTCATTTGGGTTTTAAGATGGACAGTGATTTTAAACTTGACTGTCAAGATTAGCTCAGTGGTAAAATCCAGCTTCTTTATCTGAGGCAGTTGGTGAAGGTGAAACCATTTTTATCCAAACGTCATTTTGAGACAGTAATCCATGCTTTTATCACATCCCGGCTGGATTACTGTAACTCTCTTTACTTTGGAGTTACCAGTCGTCCCTCTCACGTCTCCAGCTGGTCCAGAACGCTGCGGCTCGGATTCTTGTTTGAGCGCGTAAGAGGGACCACATCACCCCCACCTGGCTACCTTCACTGGCTGCCTGTGAATTAGAATTCATTTTAAAATTCTTTATTTGTTTTTAAATCTTTAAAACAACTGTGCACCCCCGTACTCTCTGAGCTTCTCTGTCCTTACACCCCGACCCGGCCTCAGGTCAGCTGATCAGCTTCTCCTGAGGTACGAGGTCTAGAGAAGCTCAGAGGGAAGAGCGTTTTCAATCTGTGCACCGAAGCTGTGGAACGCCTTGCCGCTGAGCATTCGACAGGCAACCTGACTGTCCATTTTAAAACGCTTCTTAACCCATTTTTTACCGCCAGGCTTTTGACACTGAATGACTCTGTTTGCTCTGCTGGTGTGTTTTACTGTTTTTATTGTTTTATCTTTGGTTTTTACTGGTGTTTTTATGCTTTTATATAATCTATTTATACTTTTTACCTTTTTAACTGTTGTTTTTATTGTTCTTCGGATTTTAATGTACAGCGCCTTGTTTGGCCAATTGTCATTTGAAGGCGCTATATAAATAAATAAACTTAAACTTAAACTTAAACTTTCAGAACAAGAATGGTTATTCTGACAAAAATGACTGAGTGATTGCTGACTATGTATCCATTGAAGTCTATGGGATTTTGGCTTTTTAGAGCCAGCAGGAACTTCCTGTCTGGAATGCCAGGAAGGGGGGGTGGGGGGTGGGGGTGTACCTCAGTCCACTTCTCTATATACAGTCAATGGTTTAAGTCTGCAGATGCAGAAACCAGCTTTTTCAATAGGACTGAAAATGCTGCAGTTTTCTGTTTCCAAACATGACATGAGTCAACTTCCTCCTCCACTGTTCCTTATATCTACCATCAATAAGCTGAAAGTCTTCTGAAAGAGCTGAAGCAGTTTCACTACAAACCTGAAGATCAAGATCCTCTTCAGCTGCAGAATCTGGATTCCTTCCTGTGAAGCTCTGATCACTCTGAAGACCTCAAACCCTGAGATGCTTTTCATTTTTCCACAGTGCTTCTAAAACACACGGGTCAAATTCCCGGCCCTCCAGATCATTATATTTGATGTTATTAATGGCTCGATGTTATCTTGTAAACATACTGAAGCAACGCTGTGATCATGGAGGCTGAGAGATCAGTTAATTGATTTCTGTCATATAGAACTGAGGGAAAAACAGAATAGAACAACCAAACAACAAAAGCCACACCTGAACCTCCATCCACCCAGACAGCCAACGAGAAAAATATCCCACAATTCCTTGTGGTGCCAGATCTGACAGCAGGCTCAGTCTGTCTGCGACTGTCAGTGTAAAATCAACTCAAAATCCCATCATGCAGTGTGTCATCTGCACTGATTTCCTATTCTCCTATATTAATAAGTATAGTTTTTATATATATATAAAACGACACATGTAAAGAAATTTTGTGTTTTTTCTTTTAACATTTACTTTTATTTCTAACAGAACATATTAATGAGAGGAACATGTACTTTGAATCATGACTTTAAAAAAACTTCCATAATTTAAGTTAATTTATTCTGGAATAAGTTTAAGAAGCTCCGTTTTTAAAGTTTAAACATTTTTACTCTTTAGATTTTTTTATGTGTTTAATAAATGTTCGCCCCGCGACCTGAAGTGTGTTTTGGATCTTGACCCCTGTATGATTGAGTTTGACCCCCCAGCTCTAAAACAATCTGAGTGCTTATGATCATTTTAGCAGATCAGGAGTCGCATGTGAGCCTCAACATTCCCGCCAAACGGATGTAGTGCCGGGAGAGAGAGAGCACAGGCAGTCATAGAAACTCTTCCTTATACAGTCAATGGAGAGAGCGAGGCGCGTGCGCCTTGTCCCACTAAGGCCACCGTATCAAAACAAGGAAGTGGTGACAATATGCAGTCGGTTTAAGATTCAGACTAATGGAGCTTAATGAGATGAAAAAGAAACGACGTTTTGTTTTCTGCTCGAGTCTGAGGTTCCGCCCGTCGGTAGAAGAAGCTCGTTAGCAGCAGGGAAATGGTCCAGAACATGTTCCGAACCGGGTTCGTGGTCCGGGCGGCGCACACCGTGTTGACGTGGGTCATAACGATCACGCTGTTCCTGCACGACACCGGTGAGACGTTTTTCTGACTTCTTCAAACTCAGATTTGTCAACCTGTAATCGTTTGAATGAATACTTTTTGTTTTCTTGAGTACCAGTACTTTAAAGTACCACAGTACTGTTCTTAGATCTTCTACGGACTCTCAGTTTCTTTCCTGCTCTGCTCAAATGGGAACACAATGAGAACATGCTCTACCTGAACAAATGAAATATCTATTTTCAGTGCTTTATTATTTACATAGCTACACGTGGTGACATCATAATCACATAGAAATAAATAAATGATCCTCTGGAGGTCTGGATGTGGAATCAAAGTGTAAATTCACACTCCAGACTGATCCAACTTCAATGTAAACAAGTCCAAATGAGACTCAGTAGTGGGCGTGGCCTCCTGACCTCCCTGCATCACCTGGGTCTGCTCCTGATGAGGCGGTCTCCTGGGGGATCTCCTCCCACACCTGGACCAAAGCGTCCATCAACTCCTGGACGGTCTGTAGTTTAAGCTGGCGTTGATGGATGGAGAGACACGATGACCCAGAGGTTCTGGTTACCTTCATGTAGCAGAAACTGCTGACACACTCCAGCCTCATGAGGTCTAGCATCGTCTTACATCAGAAGGAACCAGAGCCAATCACACCAGCATACGGAGTCTGAGGATCCAACCTCGATACCTCAGAGCGGTCAGGCTGCCTCTGGTGATCACACAGGAACTGTGCAGCCCTCCAAAGAAATCTCATCCCAAACATGATTGGACAAATAGTATTCAAAACATTTGATAAATCATAGATGAGAAATAAT
The DNA here is from genome assembly GCA_003999625.1 of Oryzias javanicus. Taxonomy (NCBI): domain Eukaryota; kingdom Metazoa; phylum Chordata; class Actinopteri; order Beloniformes; family Adrianichthyidae; genus Oryzias; species Oryzias javanicus. The sequence continues at coordinate 30,936,031 of CM012445.1, forward strand.
AATGGTCCCAAAGCAGAACCCTGTGCAACTCCACAGGATAATATTTCTTTTTCAGAACAGGAACCTTCAAAGTAAACACTTGGACTAGTTAATAATTTCTCAAACAGCTTCAGTTAATCCATTGTAAAGCAGGACTTATGAAAGTCTGGAGTGTGTTTCTTGGAAGAACAGTCATCTGAAAAACATTCATTAAAACTACAATTAAATATCTCCATACATTTTTGATCCAAATCAGAATTGGTTTCTTCATTTCATGACATGTTGAAGCACAAGCTTCCTTTAAATCTAGAAATATTTGTCCCGCTCAATATTCCTTTACTTTAATTTTCCTGACATGTTTAGTAACCTTGAGAACGTAAGCTCATTGATTAGAAAAAGGCAGAGTCCGTTGTGTTGAAGCATTGGTGTGCTCCTGCCTTTGCAGAGTTGCGTCGGTGTGAGGAGCGTGGAGAGCTGCTGCTGCCGGCTCTGTTCTTCCTGCTGGTGGTGCTCTCTGTGCTCCTGTACTTCACCGTCTCCCTGAAGGATCCCGGGTTTGTTCTCAGCGACGCTCAGAAGGTGAAGACCAGGTCCAGGTCTGGCTCCTGTTTGGACGAGTCTGCAGCAGGACGAGTCTCTCAGAGTCTGGACTGGTTCCATGCAGGTGAAATCTGAAGGGCCTTCCCTCACCTGTGTGTCTCACACAGGACTCCCAGACCTGGTCAGAAGAGTCAGAGGCCATGGTTCCTGGGCCGTTGACCCCTCAGCTGCGGCGCTGCGGCTTCTGTCTGCTGCAGGTAACCGACCGCTGACGCAACACCTGCGTTTCTGCAGCGGCTGACCTTTCCTGTGTTCATGTCGCTGATTGGAGTTAGAGATGTGGTGCTGCTGAGTCACTGCAGGTGTTCAGGCTGACACTACACAGTTTATCTTCCATACCAGATGCATCTCTTTGAATACACATATTTCTCTCCCCTGCTGCATGCATTCCTGCAGTTTCACACATGGAGCTGTAGATAAAGACGTGAGGCTGTCGCTGCTGCTGCTGGTTTCTGGATGTGCTTGTTACTTCTGAAGCCAGCGAGCAGCTGCAGTGGAGGAGAAGTTCTCGGTTGACTTACAGTTCAGAGTTTTGAGATGTGAGAGAAGTTTGATCACGATTTAATCAAGATGTTCTGGTTCTGACCTTGATCGGCAGCTGCACCTTCCCTTTGAAGTCCCACTCCCATCATCTTTTCATTCATGATCAAACTGTTCCTGGAGGTTTTTAATTATTATAATGCAGTTTTAGCCAAAAACCTGTTTTTCTATGAGGACAGAGTTTCTGCAGAGCAGCAGAAATTCACCTCTCAGTTGTGGGTGGACTGTTGGCACAGAAGTAAGCCCCTACTTATTCCCCATAATCCCTTTGTTTAACCCCCCCACTAGCTTCCAGCCCCTCAAAACCCCAAGCTAACATTAGTGCTGCACCCAATAAAGACGAGCAGTATCGTCTCTATCCAGCTGTGCAGTTCTGATCCAGATTCCAGCTCAGACCAGGAAAACAAAGACGTTCATGGATCTATTGGTCTGACAGTGGATGATCAGAATGGGGCGGAGCAGGGAGACTTTGCCCCGCCCACTGATGTTTCAACATCACAACTGAGAGCTCTTTCCACCAACATTTTTCCTCTGTTCCTGATTCTCCAAAATTTAGATAAAGAAATGTTCAGAAGCTGAAATTCGACTGTTGTCATTGGAGTGGATCTTTAATAATAAGGTGCATGTTAATCAGCTGCTCTGTCTGTGTGTCTACAGCAGCCAATGAGAGCCAAGCACTGCAAGACGTGCGGGCGCTGCGTGCGGCGCTTCGACCACCACTGTCCGTGGATGGAGAACTGCGTGGGGGAGTGGAACCACCGCTGGTTCGTGGTGTACCTGCTGGTGCAGCTGCTGGCGCTGCTGTGGGCTCTGCACGTCGCTCTGTACGTCCTCGCTCCCTCTGCCTCACACGAGTCTCTGTGCTCACTCCGTCTGCTCTGCAGGTCATCCCCTGATGAAACGGGGAACTGTTGCATTGATTGTTTGGTTGTGTAAACTGGAGTTGTCATGTGTTGCTCAAGAACAACCGGAAAGTTAGTCTGACCTCATTTTATGAGGATGGAGCTTTGAAGTGGAGCAGAAACTGAGCTTCATCACTCAGGAAGAGTTTAGTCAAATAATATTTTTCACATCAGGTATTCTCACTGACGTAGAGACAAACAGCAGTCAGACAGAATATGAATCCATGTCGCTGTTTTAAGCTTCAGACTGTGTAGATCAGAGGTCTGCAGATCCACATGTGTCTCTTTAACCAAACATAAAATAATTCATGGAGATGTTGATCCAGACATGTCGACTGTCTGAATCAGCAGATCTCTGATAATGTCTGCTTAACCAAAACTAAAGAAAACAAATAAACAAAGCCTGAAAACTAAGACTACCAAGATCCAATCCCAAACTAAAAGAACAAAACCCAGCAGTGGAAGACTGCTGAGGATAAAGAGGAGAAAAAGAACAAACAAAAATAAAATAAAAATAAAATAGGAATATTTAAAGTAAGGATTACTGAATTAAATTAAGTTAAGTTAATTAAATGTATAAATTGATGTCTGAGGTTCACATAGATGATAAACTCTGTAGGTTTTTACATCTGTTGACCTGAAGACGTCTGGTTTGTTCAACTCTACCTCCAGAATGAACAGATTTTATATGCAAAGATAAACTTTGGTAAGAAGTTTGATCTTTTGTGAGTTAAAAGTACATATTATCTTGTGATAAACAACACTGGTCACTAGCTGTCCAGATCCTGTTTGGAACAGAATAGCTTTTATTTTGAAAATAAGTTATTTGAGCTTCTGTGAAACTAAAAAAATCCTAATTTGAGAGATGCTAGTTTATTTTTATATTTTTGCTTTTGTTCGTACCAAAAATAGAAATATTTCATATTTATTATTATTAACAAAGAAGGTCATGAATGCAAATCTTAACTTTAAAGTTTCAAAAGGTTAAAGTAAAACTATGCGGCTCTTTTTAGGTTTCGATCAGTAGAAAACGAGTCCAAATGGATCTTTGACTGTTAAAGGTCGCCGACCTCTGATGCTGCTGCAGTTGGACAGAAGCAACAAATGACCCTAAACAGGACATTCTCCAACACTTCAGCCGGGAGAGCATGATGATGGCATGGACGTACAGTCAGGAACAAAGAGACAGACAGAGAGGGAGAGTAATGTTGAAACTGTGAAAGAGTGGATGGTTGAGCAGCCTCGCGAAGAGGTTCAGAGAAACGGTAGAAATCTGTGTGTCAGGAACACGTCTGCGGCCTTCTGTCCCCCAGACGACTCTGCATCCCTCATGAACACCACCGGATCAGTGACATTCCTGAATGATCCAGGAAACTGTGGACCCTCTTTCAAAGTGCAGCTGAGTTCAAGGGTGATGTTCTTGTTTATGAAGAGAGAGGAGACCCTTATTCAGCATTTCTGATGGGGGTGGGGGGTGGTGGGGGCAGGTTTGATGAATCCACAAACACTGAAAGTTCTCACAGTGTCTTCACAGCAGAGCAGTGGAGTCTTGCTCTGCTGTGGGGTTAGAAAATCCTTTAGTTTCTATTCAAACTGAAGATTCTCCCTTCTGCCACATAACATGTGCAACCCCACCGCCCCGCTCAGACTCAGTGGTTCCACACCAGATCAATCAAAACCATCAATCCTTTCAAGCGGAAAGATTTGAAAATCAATACGAGCAACGACCCAGCTGATGAGATCACGGCTTGGCCCTGAGGGCGGGGCTTCTCAAAGCTCAACAAACATGTGAAGAAGGAAAGTTTTTCAAAGTTATGCAAACATAAAAACAGCCGCCTGATCCAGCAGTGGTTGTCCTGTTACTTCTTCAAAGCAGCTGTTCCAAACTCTGACCATTTTTAACTCTTCCACTGTCAGCGGAAGACCAAGCTGCAGCCAGCATCTGCTGCAGCCAGCATCTGCTGTCAGCTGTCCCAGTGACCCACACAGCTCCATTTCAGCTGCAGACACAGCTTCAGGAGGAACGTGTCATCCTAACGGATTCTTCTGATAACGTTTGAGGCAGAAGATGGGAGTAAAAATGAGAACTATGCTTTGATATCTGCTTGGACAGTGGTTGGATTGTGGTCTGTGCTGATGTTTTGCAGGTCGGGCCTCTCTCCCAGCGCCACGTGGCAGCAGTGGTTGTGGCTGAACGGGTTCCTGCTGGCCGTGCTGGCTGTGGTGGGGGTTTTCTCTGTGGTGGCGGGGCTGCTGCTGGGCTGCCACCTCTACCTGGTCTCCATCAACTCCACCACCTGGGAGTTCATGTCCCACCACAGGATCCAGTACCTGAAGAACTGCAGGGAGGAGGACAGCCCGTTTGACCGGGGCATCTTCTGCAACCTGTGGGACTTCTTCTGCACCTGCAGGACGGTGACGTGGGAGCAGGTCTACCAGAGAAACACTGCCGATCCTGTCTGAGCGGAGAGGACCTGGAACGCCTGAGAGGATCATGACGGGACAGCCTAACGTTGTTTAGTGTTTTGTAAAGCCCTGCATCTACATGGAGGACAGACGTGCGTCTGCAGCCTTCATGCTGAACCAAATATTTATCATCTCTGCTTTTCAAACAAACACAGCGAGCGCTTTGTGCGGGCGGCGTGACGTCTGCAGCCGCAGGACGACACTGGCAAAGCCACAGATGAAGAATTAGAAAGAAAGGCTCCGAGGATTTGTTGGTCCTGTGGAGCTCCAGCTCTACTGGAGGAACCCCTTCAGTAACGCTCTGCACGCCATCCTTCCTCATGTTTTGCTGTGAGACATTGTTTATTGACAGCAGCGGTACATTAGAACACCATGAGGTACACACCGACGTTCCCACTCACAGAAACACACAAAGCACAGCTAGCATGGAATATTCAGCAGCACAAAGTCTGTCAGCAGGTGGCGCTGTCACAGGTAGCAGACAGGTAAAGCAGGTGAAGAGCCGTCATCTTCAGAGGTTCAGCAGCATTCATCTGCAAACACCCTTCACAGGTGTGACACCTTCGTGTTTGTCATGTTCTCCAGATTCCATCGTTCTTACCAGTCAGATAAACAAACTTAAGTATTGGTTTAGATCCAGAGTTATGGTTCGTGTGTCTCTGGTCTCTACTGGAACGGTTTCTCCTCAGGATGGAAGTTCCTGGACTCCAGAATCCACATGCCGTTCTCCATCAGGAACTCTTTCATTTAAACATCATAATTAATGGTTGACAATCTGGTTCATAGTCGATTTTACTTAATTTTGAATGACGCGATTCTCTGACCTGAATGGATCAGAACATCTTTATCCAAACATCCACCAGTGTGACTCTTACCTGGTACTGAACAGTTCAGGTGAAGTCTTACAGATTCTTGTGTTTCTTCACAATAATAAATAAACAAGAATGAATGTCAAATCATTCACATTTGAGTTTGATAAAGTTCAGTCCACTGTTGTTTTTTTCCACATCAGAATAATCATTATTAGAACATTCTAGAACACTGTTTGGTCACATGACTTTGATCAATTCAAAGACTGAATGATGGTTGATCAGTTTCTGCTGCGTCACACCTGTGCTGGTCGTTTTTAGGTTATAGTCAAATAAATCTACTATGTCTCAATCTAAATGATATTTTCCTTTATCAATATGAATTATTTCTTTTGTCTTGATTTTATAGGTCAGGTTCAGGTCAAGTTGATGAACAACTTTCCTCAGACTGATCAAGCTGGTTGGATCATAGGAATTGAGTCATCAATTAACTTGATTAATTGTTCAATTGTTCAATTGTTCTACTGTTCCGTGTTTTGCTTGAAGAACTGGAAATGATGTTCTTCAGATGATCTTTCCATCTGGTGCTTCATGGTCCAGATGAGCTTCTGGGGATTAGATCCGTCCTGAAGGGTTTGACCTTCAGGACAGCATTGTTCTGATGTTTGGATGAAGACAGGTAGCAGTCTGTAGGTAAATGACGAAAGGCACTCCCATGTTGAAAGAATCTGGGGCATGCAGCCCACTTTAAGGGTTCAGTGAAGAAGAGTCCAGGATTGGACCCAGAACTGTAGGATTAACCAGTTTAAAGGTAATCACAGTGGAGAACCAGTCCAGGATCACAGCAGTGACAGAGGCTGAGGACAGCATCATGGAACAACCAAAGAGCAATATGACTGAGAGTTCAAGCAAACTAAAAGAGACGGTCTTCCTTAAAGACCTCCATCTGAGCTCAACCCAATCTACTGTGGTTCTGAGAAGCTTTCAAGAGGGGGTCTCTTTGTTTGTTGTCCTGCAGATCCTCGGCCTTCTTCTGCTGGTGCTCACAAGCACAACTCTGTCAAGATACTGACTTATATATATATATTTAATGAAAGCAGTGGACTACAGCTGACAGTGATGCAGAAAAACAAGAGTTCCTCTGAAAGATCTACAAGAAGATCCACTGAGGGAATCCCCTTAACCCTTTAACACCAGAGCTCCTCTGTTTATGTTCTTTAGCTTACTGTAGGTTAACATGATCAATGTAATTCCAATTATCGTGTTAACGGTTGAAAAGTTACAGCATGTTAAAGATTTTGTGTTAAAGCGTCTCTGGTGACGCCTCAGGTGTTAAAGCTGGAGTGTCAAACTCAACCGCACAAGGGGCCAAAATCCAAAACACACCTGAGGTCGCGGGGCAAACGGGATAAATTTATTTAACACTCTAAAACTACATTTAAACCATAGCTTTTTAGAATAATGATGAACTAGATATATGACATTGCCTTCAATAATGCTAGTGTGAATGCTGGAAGCTGAATTTGGCAACTGAAGATGCTGAAATTGATAGCTAAAACGCTGAAGCTGATAGCCAGCTAAAATATTAGCTACATGCCGAAACAGCCTAAAAAACAAAAAAAAATAAAAAAAACGTAAGTTAGTCAAAACAGCTATTATAAAATGAGCAAAAAACTTTACTGGATTCTGTTAACCACATCAGTCTGTCTTATCACTCATGTGACTTAAAGCGGTTGTTTGGATCGCTAACTTAAAAGCTCATAAAAAAAGTAAAACATTTGGAAAGTCTGTGAGGAAAACATTCAAGAGTCTTTTCTCTTTCAGAATCCACTGGAATTATCATGTTAACCATTCATAATCAGAATCAGAATCAGAATCAGAAAAACTTTATTGGTCCCAGAGGGCAATTCATTAGTAGGACTTCCAGTGCAGTTACACACACACACCACACAATCATATCAATGTGTCAGCCCATCACAGTCCAAAATGAGTACTCCGTAGCTCCGCAACATCAGCATACAGTTGTAATATCTAAGAACATAAGCAGTGGAGCGCCGGTGAAGCTGTAATAGATTCATTTTATAGTTAGTTTAAGGCAGCTAAAGCGTTTCAGTGAGGAGACACTCACATCAGTGAGGAGACCCTTCAGCTTTAAAGGGTAGTTTAGATGGGATGGGGCTGTTTCTGGACCAGGAAACTGCTAAAAAGTGTGTGTGAGCCACTCTGCTCTTCAAGATCTCCTCTGAGCTCCATCGACTGAGTGAGGAGATGCTAAAAGATGTGATCCTTTCTCAAACTTCATCAATGGAGCTGCAGAAGCAGCTGAGGGGGGGGGGGGGGGGGGGGTCTTTGACTGACAGTTCAAAGTTTGACACACCATGAAGATAATCCTGTAAAACAATCACTTTCTCTGCAAGCAGATAAGCTTAGCTGATCAGTGATTGTAGAGCTGATCATGAGTTGTAAATGAGTGAAGGAGAGGAGGATCATCAGGCTGAGAGGATGAAGTCCAGCTTCTGTTCCATCCTCTGAGTCTTCTGACGTGAGCTTGTGAGGAGTTCTGCTTCATAACAAAGAATCCATGGTAGTGTTTGCAGGAGGTTGATATGAAGGTTGCTGGTTCCCAGCGAGGTAGATCATGGACAGACTGGACATCCCGCTTCCTCTCACCTGTGCATGGCACAGAAGTCAAAGTCTGCAAAAGCTTCCTGGTGCAGTGCAGAGAGGCTGGAGGGCTTGGAGGGGGGGGACAGGATGGGCTGGAGGCGAGTGAAGTCGCTGTCAAAATTGCTGACATCCGCGGGCGCCTTGATTGATGGCACAAACGGGGGCTTGACCTTCTTAGCCAGGAGGGCGTCCCAGTCCACGAGCTGTCAAGGTTGACAGAGTTCAGTTATCACTCTCTTCCTCACAGAAAAACACCGTTTGGAACAAAGTTCTGTCAAATACGATTGTTAGAAAACACATCCTAATAAAGAGAACGAGTAACTCATTCTATTGATGCATGTCTTCAAATGTTTTTAAAGTGTTGAGTCATCGCAGAGCAGAGAATCCAGACCTCAATCCTAAAGGTCAGAGGTCATGGTTATCAGGGCACCCCGGGGCCTTCATCAGAGCAGCTTAAACTGCTGAGTCATGCCCACAGAGCAGAAGAAACCAGAAGAAAGGCTCACCTGAAAGAACTTCTCCCCCTTCACCTCGTTGGCGTCCCTCTCTCCAGCTCCCAGCCGCTTGGCCGGATTCTTTCTCAGCAGCTGTGAAGACAGATTGTTGCTTTTCATCCCACCAGCGCCAGCTCTAAAGCTAAAGTTCCTTTAAGTGGAACACAGACAGCTTCTGGATGGAGATATGTGATGCTGCAGAGCAGAGGCTTGAGAGATGGAGCAGAGAACTTCTCCTGATTGACATGAGGGCTTTTGGCTCATTTAACCACAATGGAGCTCAGGAGATGACGTCATACGGGGTCGTCCCCCTCAAGGCGCCGCCATTTTGGCAGCAATCGGGCCCGAGGCATTGAATCGGCTGACTGTCGCGGTAAAGAAGGCTAACCATGGCTGATAACTGTTGAGCCCCAGATTTTACAAATAGACGCAAAAAAAGAAACGCAGAATATCCCCCTTATTTACGGGGGTTAGAGACTGGAGGAAACCCCAAAGTCCCCCTGAAGGACGTCTGTTACCGGTCCATCAAAAACTCTGATCATGCTTTGTAAAACGTTTATTAAAGAAAATTGGATTCTTGCTCAACATAAAGAGTTTATTATTATTATTCAGAACTAACGGCTGCAGCAAACCTCTGGACGCAGACGGAGAGCGTCACTCTACCCCCAAATCAGGAGCGAGCTTCCTCCTAAATCAAGTAATAAATACTTGCTGAGGATGAGGTTCATCTTCTTCAACAGATCAGGTTTTTTCAGTCGTTTCTGAGTCAGCTGATGGAGAGAGGGGCGGCCCCTCCTCCTTCTGCACCTCATTCAGACGCAAACATTTCACACGAGCGTCTTGAGTTAGAAACAGGAAGACGCGGGGGAACACTGGACGTCATTTTATCACATTCCTAAAGATCCAGAGAGATGAGCTGAGTGGATCAGAACCATTAAAAGAGCCGGATATGTCACTGTATACAACCTTTATTTATGTTCATTATATCCTATCATCCTGCATGGTTTCTGATTGACATGAGCGTTCATCTCAGTTTAATGCATGCAGTTTGTGGGGATAACAGCATCATGTTTAAGTTAGCAAGCTCTTATGTAGCAATCAAAATGTGGATCTTTAAATGTTTATTTATATTGTTTTATTCATTTAGAATCTGCTGGAATTACGTTGATTGTTTTAACAATTAAAAAATTATATCAGAAAAAGTTCTGACAAAATATCAGAACTCAATTCAAGAAAAGTGTGAGTGAGTGACTTGCTGGAGATGATCACATGAATTCTTCGTTAGTATAAAGATGAGTAGGTTACACTAGTCACCTTCTGCATGATGGAGACGGCATCAGCAGGGAGGAGCTCTGGATACGGCACGTCATCGTTGACGATGCTGTCAAACACCTCCTCCTCATCTTCACCAGGAAACGGAGACTAGCAGGACAGCAGAAGAGGCGGGATCAAAGAGGCCGAAAACCAAAAAGGCACGCGCACACGGCCAACTACCTCTCCGATCAGCATCTCGTAGATGAGGACACCCATCCCCCACCAGTCCACAGCTCGGGTGTAGTTGTCCTCCGTCAGGACCTCAGGGGCAAGGAACTCCGGGGTCCCGCAGAAAGTGGAGGTCCGGTCTCCATGACCCATTCCTGTTGGGGTTTCAGAAAGTACCTGCTACTTCTGCCCAACCACAGGAGTGAACAGGAGGATTCCGCCTCTTCACTTCACCTTCTTTGCAAAGTCCGAAGTCTGTGATTTTCACGAACCCGTCAGCATCCATCAGCAGGTTGTCCAGCTTCAGGTCTCTGCAGGAAGCACAAAGCACGGCAGCTGAGAGCGCCGCACACCTTCCCAGCCGGCTCAGTCTAACCTACCGATAGATGATTTTATTCAGGTGCAGGAACTCTAAACCCAGCAGAACACAAGCAGAGTAAAACCTGTGAAGAGCAAGAACACAGAGATGAGAACAGAACCATCTCAGAGCGGCGCAGGACGCCGCGCTCACCTGGTCTGAGCCTCCGTGAACACATCAGAGTGGATGTGGATCATCAGGTCGCCGCCTGGCAGGTACTCCATGACGAAGCAGACGTGGTCGCAGGTTTGGAAGCAGCCGTGGAGGTGGACCAGGAAGGGATGTCGGGAGGCGTTGATCATCTCAAAGATCCTCTTCTCACTCATCAGGCTGCAGGAGGAAACCAGCTCTGCAGAATCAAACCTCAGCAGAAGTTTGCAGCTTATGGAAGTGTTTCCATATAAGGGCCAGCTGAAGAAAATCCATTCATTGATTTGAATCTATTTAAGCTGATGCTAATGTTTCATGGAATTTCCTATAGGACAGCTAATGCTAATGCTAGTGATCAATGTAAACATACATTCTGACAAATGAACATCTCTATAAACTCATAGGAATTTTCCAAACTCTGTTAAGGAAATATTTTTAAAGTAACTATTTGTGGTCTAAAACATTGTTTTTCCCCCATTCTTTCTTCTTCTTCTGGAATAAGGTATAATGCTATAATGTGATCACCACCTAGTGGTCAAACTGAAACTCCCAGAACAATGTTTCCAATGTTAATGATCTGAACATTTCTGTTAGAACTTCTCCTTTAGAGAATCCATGAAACACTGGATGATATTAACAATCTCAGTATTTCACTGATACATTTACAGTATGTGAACTGGATCAGATTAATATGAATATATTCAAACATATAGTAGATTATTAATGTATTTCTAAATAAATGAGTGTAAACTCAAAATTGAATTAAATTGAAGAATTGAAAAAAATCAGAATCAAATCCATTTTGATTCTTATGAATCGAATCATTTCTGGACATTATCGATATCCAGTCCTAGTTTTGACCAATGTGCTCCAAGATCTCAGTGTTCAGAATGAAGACGAGACACACACCTGTCCACTTCGTCTCGACTCACAATATCTCTCTTCTTCAAGGCTTTGATGGCAAACAGCTCTCCTGTCCTCTGAAACTCCGCCAGCAGCACCTCCACACAGACAGACAGACAGACACAAAGACTGAGAACCAACAGAAGAGCGCTTCAGCTGAGGCAGAGGAGCTGACTGATACCTTCCCAAAATGCCCACGTCCCAGAACAGAAATGTACTTAAAATCTTCCACCTGCAGCCTTGCAAGAAAAAAAACACAGAGTTTAGCTGTTACTCCAGAGTCATCCACTCTTTACCAGCTGCAGACATGAGAAGGAGTGAGAACCTGGGAGCAGAAGCAGGCTGGTCTGCACGTCCCTCTGAGATGTTAGTGGAAACCTGCAATCACACAAAACAGCAACAGTTTGAGTGTTCAGCTTCAACATCACACAAAGAAATCATAAAAGAAAGAGTTGTTTTGAACCTGCACAGCTGGAGAAAGTTACTGTCTTCTTACTGCTGCCCACAGTTTCAGCTTTTTGTCAAACTTAATTCAAATAATACAAAAATGAATGACAATTCTAACATTGGAGGATTTTCTGGAAAGGTAGAAGCTGTTTTCACAACTTAAAATGAGGGAGATGACATTTAGAAGCACAAATCAGAGGAGGGAGCATCGTCCTCCCACTGGCTCAATGCTTTAGGTTTAAGTGTATTTATCCAAATGTGTTTAATATCTTCTGTTCTGTTTCATTTTATCTGCCTGTCTGATCTAGAATGTCATTATGCAAATTATATTTAAGTGTCAAAAAGATCAAATTCTTTGATTTTCTCTCATGGATGATATTGTGTCTCAGAGATCTTTGGATCATTGATCATCAGTTTACAGGTACTACTAAAAAACGACTAAAGAAAGACGTTCCACATTATTAAGCAGACCAAAAGAATCTACTAAAAAGGGAAAGAAAAAGGATTTTTGCTGATGTAAAACAGTTAAATGTCTCAAACTAGGTAGAAAATCTTAAATATTTCTTAAAAATTTGAGCGTGACCCTTGTACTATGAAGAGATTTGCATCTGATTCAGACACAGGTCGGACAGAAAGAGGAAGGTTTGTGCAGACAGATCCATCAGGTTTAGAGAGCAGCTGCTAAATACCATCACAAAGCAGCAGCACAGATTTGAAGCTGCTGGAGTCTCTGGAGTCCACCAACATCCAGGTGGAGGATCCTCAGAGAATGCAGTAAACCTAAACTCTCCAGAAACTCTCAAAGACACCGCCCCACCTCCTCTTAAGAACTTTATACAGCCATGCTCTGAGCTCAGGGGCAGAGTGTTAAGGTCGGTATCCAGAGGTGACTGCAGCATCCCTAAAAGAAATCTGCTTTTTCTCAGTCTGCCTTTTCTTATAGGGCTGTAAAGGAATGGAATAGACTTCCAACAAACATAAAAAGCATGGCAGAGTTTTACAGTTTTTCACAAACTGCCAAGAAATGGATGCTGGAGCACCAATGTTGCACACATTAATAGATGGCTATCAGAGTACAAGACCATTGCTGTAATTGTTTTAATTGTTTTATCCTATTTTTAACTGGAAATAAGTTTATTTTTATGTTGTTTTTATAAATTGGTGTATGTATTTTATATTGCAGTAGTTTTAGTTTTATAAAATATTTTAGATTTCATATTGTATTTTATATTGTGTTTGTTTTTTTATCCTTGATAACTTGTTTTACATTGGATTTCTTTTCAAATGTCTTAAAATGGTTAATATGTTTATAATGTTTAGATATGATGTATTTTGTACTAGGACTACAGATGGAAATTAGCTAGTAAGCTATAATCTGGTGCAAACATCTTTGCTTTCTAAGCTCAATGTATTTGTACATTGTCCTGATAAATTAATAAACTAAACTAAACTAAACTAAAGTTCAATGAATAGAAGAATTGTGAAGCTCCTACAAAATAAGAGTCATATGTCTGAATGGAACTTGATCTATGAAGATGTTTTTGATGGAATAGCTTAAGATTCCAGTAAATATAACCTCTTAATGCAGAAAATTCAACTAATGATCATTTTCAGTTCTATAGAATCTATCAATGTTGAAGAATTCTGTTGTTTAATAATGTGGAACATTTGAAATGTTTTATCTTAGAAAAAATCTTTGGGAGATTTGTTCAATAACATTTCATGTTTACTGGTTAGTGACTGAAAATGATGCTGACTGTCATTTGCATTGAGAAAAAATATAGAAATCTATCATTTGCATAATAATTTGGAACGCCGTCTGTCCATCCATTTGATTCATTGTAGGTTTCATGGCAGTACGTTCCATGAACTCACCAGTTTCTGCAGTTCAGCCTCAGGAAGCTCGTGTGCTGCAGGGTTGATGTTGGGGGACGCCAGACGCTCCTCGGTGATGGTGTGGCTGTTCATCTGAGCCTCTCTGCAAACCAACACAAACACTAGTTTGGGTAAGAGTAGAAAAGTCAAAGGGTCAGATACAGGACGCACAGGAAGGTCTGACAGACTCACAGGGTCAATACTCACACACAACACAAAGAATCAGAAAAATCTAACCGTTTGGGTTTCTGTGTTACTGTTATTAGAAATGTCTTTTGTTTTTCACACAAATACTCACACAGAAACACACACCAGAGGATTCTGTACAGCAATGGAAAGAGTGATGCTCTTTTCAGAACATTTCAGGTATTTGTTTTGGGGTTCATTTATACTCTTCTGTATTTCCTGACCCTGCTGGGAATGGGGCGCTGGGGGGCTCCTCCTCAGCTGGATCAGGGGGACTGCTGCCCGCTGGGTCAGGGCTGGTGGAGGGATGTGAGCTGAAGGTGTTGAAGGAGGTGTATCGAGGAAGGATGCTCATCATCAGATGACCCCACGTGGCTAAATTCATGTTCATCTGGGCTGCCCGGAGAAAGTTCCTGCCTGGCAAAAGAAGCTGGACTCAAAGAAGCTGCTGGACCAACACGCCAACGTCTTCAAACACAGACATGACTTTACCTCGCTCTTTGGTGAAGATGCAGCGCTGACGTCTCAGTTTGGGCTGCCGCTCCACCACAGTGTCAACAAACTGAAGCTGATAAATAGAAAGAATAAATCAGACTTGGAGTGTTAAAAATAAAAAACTATGTTCACTTTATTCCTGACATTCTTTATCTTTTTCCTCAAGGAGTAAAATAAAGAACATTTTGGGGAGATCCCAGTCAGTTATTTTCTAGAGTAGGGGTGTCAAACTCGATCACACAGCAGGCCAAAATCCAAAACACAGAGGAGGTCACGGGACAAACAGGATAAACATTTATCGAACACTCTAAAACTACATTTTAACTTAAAAACCATAACTTTTTAGAATAATTCTAAACTAGATATATAGCATTACCTGTGATAATGCTAGTGTGAATGTTGGAAGATGAATCTGAACGCTGAAAACGCTGAAGCTGATATTCAGCTAAAATATTAGCTAAATGACAAATAATCCTAAAAAACAAACAAACAAACAAAAAATTTTGAATTCACAAAAGTCTAAAAAAAAATAACGTCTAAATTAGCCAAAACAGCTAGCATGTAGTGGAAATATGAGGCAAACTCCATAATATCCTAAAAAATCTTAGTAAATGCCAAAATAGTCCAAAAATCTAGAAGAATGACTATTTTAAAACTTTAAAACTGTAACTTTTTATCATAATTATGAATAATAAAAATGCAGGAGTATTGTTCCAGAATAAATCAACTTAAACCTTAAATAACTTTCAATATTTTATTCTCTGTAAAAATATATTCGGTCAAAATTATACAAGTTATAAATGACCGCAAGACAACATCGGGTCATTAATAACAATATAATAAATTGATCTGGAGGGCCGGATCCGGCCCCCGGACCTTGACTTTGACCCGTGTTCTAGAGGATATCTAAGGAGCAGGTCTAACGGTAGAACTCACCTTGATGAAGAGGAGGCCCTGTGGCTCCAGGCCGAAGACCTGGTTGTGAGTGGGGTTCTCCATCATCTCCTCCAGACGGAGAAACTTGACGGCACACATCGTCTTCTGATCCCGCCAGAAGATGCACACCTCCAGCTCTCGAGACTGTCAGCAGACACATCGACATCTCACTGACTGAAGCAGTACAGAAAACATCTGCTCCATTTCTACTGCTTAGCTGGAGATCAGAGACGGTTTGGTTAAGAATTCATCTGTTTGTTGACTCTGTTTATTTACCAACAGAAGAGAAGAAAATCTAGACCAAATGAAGAGTTAATGCTTCTACCTTTTACCATCAAACTAGAATCAACTCTTGCAGGAACATTTGTACATGTCCTCCCTCATTTCCTCTAGCCGTGCATGAGGGACACCTGCTGGCCACAGGCAGAACTGCATCCACACTAACTGCAGACCTGTCTGTGATGTCAGGGGTGGTCCAATGACAGTGGAGATGCAGCGTCACTGACCCGCTCCAGCTGGATGTAGAACATCTGGTCCCAGCTCAGCCTGCTGACAGCAGCCCAGCCGGTGCGGCCGACCGCTCTTCCATCCAACCGCAGCACCGCTCTGACCTGAGCTGAGAGAAGGGTGAGGGATCAGGTCTGGACTGCACATCCAGACACCTCCACAGGATCCACTCGGGTGAAACTCAAGGCTTCTTTCTCATTTTCACCATTCAGGTTTGAGAAAAAAGCAAAATGTCAGACGTAACCTTGTAACGCCAGGGACATTTCTGACAACAGCAACATAACCTACAATTAACACCATTCCACTGGATTCGGAAATTGAGAAAAGGGAATTTCAGTACAAATAATTCAAATTTCAACATGTTCAATGGACACGCTTTGTAAGTAGAGCTCAAATAGTCTCTTAGAAATGTGCGTAGTGACGGACAGACATGAGTTTTGAATGCACTGCCATGGAAATAGTCGCTTAAACACAAGTTTCTGATCGTAGCTTCAGAGCTAGCCTTCAATTAACCCTTTAACGCAGAAGCTCCAGGGTTTATGTTGAGTTAGGTTTGATTTGCTGTAACTTTTCAACCATTAACATGATAATTCCAGTAGATTCTGAAGGAAAAAAGCGACCAGACGAGCTTCTTTTCTCCTTCAAAATCTACTGGAATTATCGTGTTAACGGTTGAAAAGTTCCAGTATGTTAAAGATGTTTGTGTTTAAGCGGTGACGCCTCAGGTGTTAAAGGGTTAATGAAAGAGGAACACAGGTGAGTCCTGCTGTGAGGATCTGTTATGCTGTAATGAGAACTGTTGGGGAAAAAGTCCTCCTGATGACAACCCTCTACTTTGCTTCTAAAGCGTTTTTTTCCCTCCAGTCTTCACAAACGCCTTGTTTGCAGGTCTATGTCTTTAAAACAATAACTTACTGTAACTTTTTGCAGAAATAAAAAGGAATTTCATATTTTAAGCCTGCTTATCTCAAAACAGAAACAATAAGTCTGTGGTTTAAAGAAGAATAGGAGCACGTTTGGTTTTATTATGCAAAAACAATTTTCCTTGGTTGGTTCTATTGCATTGTTCCAGAACGTTAGAAACTAAAAAGGTTCAATCTGACCTTCTCTTCTGGTACAACACTTCTGCTCAAACATTTCATCAATTCCAAAAGGTCGTGGCTGCTGGTTGAACTGTTGGAAAGGTAGAAACGGCATCGACTCACTGGAGGGTTCAGCTGCCTTGATGGGAACTGCAGAGCCGTCCTCAACGTCTGCTGCGGGTTTCAGTAAATCCTTGCATCCAATAAGTCTAACCTCTAGCTTTCCTGGAAAAGTAAAAAAGAAAATCCATCAAATGTTCCAGTTGGAACAATATTCCTGCTCAGAGACCTTGGTATTTGGTTTGAGATCAAACAGTTTTGTGTCCAAAACAGAACTCCAGAGGCAGAAGCAGCGTCAACAAATTTACTGAACTCAGAGTGCACGGACTCAAAATTCACGAATTTCAACTTTTGGATTTCAGAACAGCTGAAGAGTTGATTCAATCAACTTGAAGTTATTAGAACCAGAATCAGGTGCGAGTGTCGTGACCATAAAAAGCCCTGATCAATGGAGTAAAGACATCACGATTCACCATGGCAGCGGGAACAAACACCTTTAGGTCTTCATACTTCTGGCTACGGAAATTGATGTGTTCCTAAAAGCAAATGCCGACTACCAGAACATTTTCATCAAGAACATCAACACAGCTGCAGTAAAACAGAGAGAAAACATCTGCAGAGTTAATGCATACATCTACATTTGAATCATTTCAATTCAGGAGAAGAACTCTGTCACTTGTTAAGTAAGGAATGGTTTTTGATCTGTTAATAATTTAACCAGTCATCTCTGTAATCGCAAGAATGACAGTTTTCCTCAACCCCCCACCCCCACCACATACAGACACGGATCTGCACGCTAAAAGGAAACACTGCAGCTGCCTGGAATATGTTAAAATAAGCATTTATTTATATTTAATTCTCAAGACTTAAATAATATTCACTGAAAAGTTTTATTTAGCATCCTGAAACTTTTCCATAGCCGGGTCTTGAACCCTGCCCTTTGCAATGGAAGGTGGCTTCACTGTCTCCCATATTAACATTTGACACGTCTTCCACAGCACCATACATGTCTTTACAGTTATCTCCAGGGTTTGAAGTTTAAAGATTTCCATTGATAAAGGTTTAAAATGAGGAAAAGAAAACTCTGTATTATTAATAAGGAAGTCCCTGGAAAAACAGTATCACTCAAATAAAAATGAATCGTAGAAACTGCATCAATCGACTCGTGTCCTCAAATCCTCTCCCGACATAAATAACATTTCCTCTGGATTAATCCAGCCTCCTCTCTACATGATCCTCTATGAATGGACATGTCATTTTGGTTTCTGCTGGTGGAAACGTGACGTCTCTAATGTGAATGTTCTCTAAATATTAATGAAGAACTCAGATTTGAACATCTCTCACTTTAAAAAGGGGCGGAGACCGCAGAGAACTCTGAGTTTCCTGAAGAAAACCTGCTCCAGACCAGGTTATGTTCACAGACTCAGTTGCCACAGTGATTGATTCTGAGTTCAGCTTAACCTGCTTCTTGAAACGGGCTTGGTTTCACCCACTTTCACGGGTTTGAGTTATCTCTCTTTCTGGAACCGAAAACTCTGAGTTTTGATGAATTTGGAGTTCATGAACTCAGAGTTCCAACAAAACCTGCCCCAAGAGAAAGATTTTCCTTTGTAAGTCTGAGTAAGTGGACTCTGGGGTTTGGTCAGAGCTCTCTTGCAGTGCTGTGAGCCTTCACTGTTTCAGAGTCAGGAGTTTTCACAGCTCCCTTCTCCCACGTTGACCCTCCAGAGGAGCAGATCCAGCAGCGCGTCTCCTTGTTACGTCACCAGAAAGCTTTTTTATCCTGCGGCTTACAACGGAGCAGTCCAGAACCCGGAGATTACACATCCTGATTATCCTCTGACAGAGGTCATGCTTGCAGAAGCACATCAGCGCTTCACTCCCAAATATCAGCTCACTGTCATTTTTCCTGAAAGATTTACTTAGACGTAACGTGTTGATAACATTTCCCAGCCAATTTCATTTATGATCTCTGCTGGGAATGTTTGATATTATTCAGATGAAAAATGACTTGAAGAGAATTACTGTCAGCTGTTGAAGAGCTGAAAGGAACATTTTCTCACAGGCAGCAGGTAATGACAAGAAGAAGAAGTTACATTAATGAACAAGAAAAGGTCGCATTACCTGCAATAATGCTCGTGTGTGAATGCTTTTTGCTGAAAGTAGTCACTGAAGATGCTGAAGCTTTCTGCTTAAAATGCAAAAAGCTATCTGCAAAATGTGACATTTGTGAAAAGACTGAAAATGTCACTAAAGAACTATGAAAGAGTGCTGAAGTTGACCTAAATTTATGAAAAATTGGTAGTAAAATTGTTTAAAAATCCCTAATGCATGCCAATTTTGTAAAAATAATTACGAGATAAACTCCAAATTTATCTCCAACAAACCTTGGTAGATGAAAATTAACCAAAAAAGAGCTAGCTTGTTGCTCAAGTATTATATCATTATTATTATTATATTAATATATTTAAAGACTTGATGTTCATCTACTTAAAATCATGAAATTTCAAGACTTTTTCATTCATTTTCTGTGAGGCGTATTTTGCTCAAAATTTCAAAAACTATAAAGTTTATAAATACCAAAAATATAAGCAGTACATTTCTGAACGTTTTGATACCAAGACTGCTTAAATCTTTCAAATTGTGATTGACTTTTTATTTGCCAAAAAACATACAGAAAGGAGCAGGAGAATCATAATAAAATGATATCAAATAAAGGAGTGAGTCTAGAAACGAGGCTGTTCTGTGTGGATCCGTCTGTTGTCTCTGACTAACACTTAACTCTTGGTTCATGTCCTGAAAGGTTTTGGGAACTTCTAAGGAAAACATGCAGGATTGCTGGTTCACAGAACACTCCAGAATCCAGACTTTGTATTCAGGAAGTTAATGCTCAGGGACAGCAGGCGCAGTTGTACCTGTTAGAGAAGCAGGTCTGATGGAGAAGGTGGATGGTGATGTTGAGAGAGGACGTCCAGCCCTGCTGCTGGGGGGGGGTGCCGGCTCCTGTGAGGGCTGGATCTCCTCCTCAGGCTGCTCAACAGACGCCTGCTGCTTCTTCTTCAGCCATTTCTCCAGAGACAGGCGGAGAAGGTCCAGCTTCTGGGAGGACTCCTGCACCCGGCACTGAGCCTGGAGGGCACAAACACAACACCTTCCTGTTCTCCCAACACTTGAACCTCCAGGGTATTTTAAGAGTGGACATTTCAGTTCATTCTTCATGCATCCATTATTTGACACTGAGTGCATGGACATTTCTGAAAGCTTGACTCCTGCAGCCTTAAAGCCATAATTGTGCCTCCTGTGAAGCAAACGTGCGTTAAAATGCTCTCACTTCAGCCAGCGCCTTCTGGTCCAGAGCTGAGATCCCCTCCAGCTGCTTCACCACGTCTTTGGCCAGCACCGACGCATCGGATTCTCTGCGCATGTACTGCTGCAGCTCTGCCAGACGCGCATCCACAGCCTCCAGGCCATCTGCAGACGTCTCTGAGGAGGCGACATGGAGAGTCACAGCAGAGACAAGAAGGTAAGATGTTCTCACTGAGTCTCTGGTCTTCATAAACAGAAAGCCATTTGTCTGGAACGCTCCGTTTAGCAGTGAAAGGATTGCATTTGCACACATTCAACATTCAGATTACACCTCAGGTTCTGCAGCACATTCCAAATTATTATGCAAATTATATTTTTCTAAATGCTCAATGCGTCATTTTCTAGTAACTAACCCTCAGAGTAAATATTAAATTAAACCTCCAAAAGATAACAATATTTTTTTTCAAAAATAAAAACATTTCAATTGTTCCACATTATCAAACAACAGTTTCTCAACATTGATAGCGTTCCAAATTATTATGCAAATGATAGATTTCTATATTTTTTCTCAATGCAAATGACAGTCAGCATAATTTTCAGTCACTAACCAGTAAACATGAAATGTTATTGAACAAATCTCCCAAAGATTTTTTCTAAGATAAAACATTTCAAATGTTCCACATTATCAAACAACAGAATTCTTCAACATTGATAGATTCTATAGAACTGAAAATGATCATTTGTTGAATTTTCTGCATTTAAGGTCATATTTACTGAAATCTAAAGTTATTCCATCAAAAACATCTTCATAGATCAAGTTCCATTCAGACATAGGACTCTTATTTTGTAGGAGCTTCACAATTCTTCTATCCATTGAACTTTGAGAGTTTCTGGAGAGTTTAGGTTTACATAGAACTGCATTCTCTGAGGATCCTCCACCTGGATGTTGGTGGACTCCAGAGACTCCAGCAGCTTCAAATCTGTGCTGCTGCTTTGTGATGGTATTTAGCAGCTGCTCTCTAACCCTGATGGATCTGTCTGCACAAACCTTCCTCTTTCTGTCCGACTGAATCAGATGCAAATCTCTTCATAGCACGATGATCACGCTTAGGTTTTCAGGAATTATTCAAAGTTTAGTCAGAAGGATTGAACTATTTCATGCTTTTAAGCAGTAGAGATCCTTTTTCTTTCCCATATTAATTGCTTTAAATGTTGTAGTCTGCTTTATTAATTGTGGAAAGTCTTTATCATTAGAATTTAGTAATTTTTGAACTCAGGAAACTAATGATCACATGTTTCTGAGATTGATGATCAATGATCCAAAGATCTCTGAGACACATTATCATCCATGAGAGAAAAACAAAAAATTTGATCTTTTTGACACTTAAATATAATTTGCATAATAATTTGGAACGCACTGTATGTGATGACACCTGCAGGAAGTTTCTCTGTAAGAAGAGAACTCGGTAGATTCATTTAGCAGGTTTTGTATTTCTCTTTTGACTGCATTGTGCTGTTTTTCAGGTTTTGAAAATCTCTGTGAGTGTGCTTCTCATGACTGCATGATTCTGTGTAAGAGTCAGAGTTGCTCAGTAATTGTCTGCTTTGATTGGTTCCTGTTTACTTCCTCCTGGTAAACAGAGACGGACCGGCTGAACATTTGCTCTTTCTCTCATGCACAATCTACCACAGAGGTAAAGAAATGATTCTCCAGATACATTCTAACATTTTTTAGGTTGAAAAGTGAAAATGTGGGTCAGAGAAGAATCGTGGAAGTGAGATGATGAGGACTCTGTCCGGCTTCCCATCCAAGAAAACGACAAACAGCAAAGTGAAGCGAGAAATCCCAGGAGTCCACAGACTCACTCTCTGATTGGAGCGAGGAACGCCCAAACAGACAACAGCTGACAGGAAGCACTGATGAACGCAACACAAGTCTCTGTGACAAACATACAGTTGGTAAAAGCTACAGAGAAACTGAAGAACAAAACAAAGTTACTCCGTAGAAACACAGCTATCCATTTCTGATTGGATAATGTCACTTCTATCTTAGAGATAATGATGACATGTTTAGAAGAGATGTTTCCTTCACTATAAACTGGAGGAAACTAAGACTCAGTCAACCTTAAACTTTTTAACACCTGAAGCGTCGCCAATGACGCTTAAATATAAAACCTTTGATATTTGACACTAGTTTACACGATCACGATCAAAGCGAGCCGCTTTTCTCCTCCAGGATCTACTGGAAACACCCAGTGTTAAAGGGTGAAATATATTCACCTTCTTAGACTGTAACCTTGAAGCGCAAGAAAAAAAAAAATCCCATCCCATAATCCTTCACTGTTCCACACAGACCAAAGCCCAAAATCACCTCAAAAAACTAAACAATGAAAAACAAATACTGAAACTTTTCAATCAGAATAGATTCATTCAAACAACAAGAAGGAAACATGGAATGATAAAACGGTAGTTTGACTTGTTACGTTTCAGTCTTAACAGCTTTGTAATAAATGTTTTAAACAGCAGAAGCAGGTCGATGTTGCACGCAGCAACAACAGCTCAGCTAATCACAACCTGAGGACATTTTAGGGACACGGTCTGAAATGTTTGCTTATATTTCCTTTCAGAATCATGGATTGAAGAGTCAAAGCTTTGCTAAATAAAGACAGACGGTTCCACCTCTCAGTGCCCGATCTTTAGATTAAAAGAAGACGATGATGCAAGATCTCTCAATGGATGCTACAAACAAGCCCATATCATGACGGCCCCACTTCTGTGCTTGAAGTCCCCCTTTGACCCTTTAAAAAAATTCCCAGTAGTGTTTTAATTATGACTGAAGTTTTTAACCAAAATCCAACAACCTAAATGTCTTACAAAGTCATTTTTTTATGTTGATTTGAAGCTTCAGTTTCCAAAATCTCCTCTGAGGGGGTGTGGATTTGGGAGCTGAGCTGAGTAGCCCCGCCCCTGATCCCCCCTGTCTGATTATGATATCTCTGTGTCTCGCTACCATAAATCTCCATAAAAACCTCCATCAATTTGGGTAATGTCCAGCCGTATGGTTCTGATCCGGATGTCAGCTCAGATCTTCACGGACAGAACTTCCTCCAAAATCCTGATTCTTTCTCCTTCCAGTTCACCAAAGACTCTTTGATGTTTCTTGACGTTGCTGTGATCAATCCATTCAATCCATTGGTTTCTCAGAGCAGAAAATAATGAAAGCTAACATCCAAATGCTCTTTCATTGATTTACAAGCCTTTCCAACTGCGGTCAAATGAGCCGCCGTTCACATTTCCGTGGTCACATCAAGAAGCTCCGTGGAGTCTTTTGGAGATTTTCCAGCGTTCTCAGGACTGCTAGCGTAAGTATTGGATGAAAGTCAAAGCAAAAATCCAGTGACGGCTGATTGGAGCACAGAAATGTGAACGGCGGCTCATTTGACTGCAGTCAATGTGAATATAGCATCTTCTCTTCTCCAGAACCTGAACGAGACACGCTAGCTGGACCAGATGAGGGTTTAGTGCATGTGCAGCAGAAAGAAGATGATTCAGGAAAAACTGTCCAAGACAGTTGGATGGACAGACATTTAAAAGAAGAAATACTCGGAAAACTAAATGATTTCTTATTATATTTGTACTCTTTCAGAAGATAAATGAGACACAGACATGTTAGAAACTCTAAAAACAGGATTTTCATGGGAGGAGGACTTTAAATAATTACTTGATAATGATATCATTACTTTTCACTTTATCATTTGGCAGATTATTATCAAGGAAAACAAAATCTTTTATTTAGATAAATATATATGTATACATAAATATATATATATACGTATATATGTATATATTTGTTTGACGTTTGTTTAAAAAGAGTAAGTAACTCCAGCTTTAAATGAACAAACATTTGAAAAAAGAAAGAAAAATAGTTCATTACATGTAGAGGAGCCCACTCATGGAACACAGGAACCAAAGCAAATTGCCACCCATTTTTTGTAGTTTGGTCATCTGTAATACAATGCTGTGAGAGGTGTTCCACTGGCTTTTAAAACAAGATTTTCCATCTCTTTTTTTATCTTTAAAACATAATTGTTGTTATTGAATAAACATGATGAGGTCTGCAGAGTCCTAAAAGCAGCTTTTGGGTTTGTTTTTGAAACACTGAAGGACCTGACATTTCTGACCTCTAGAGGCTGGCTGCTGTCCGAACAGACTGTCCTAATATTAATAACTTCTTCATTGGACAGTGCATGACTGCAGGCTGATTTCATTACCATGCAACCCCTCCCAGAGTAAAATGATTAATTCTTAAAGTTTGTCACTTAAGATCATTTAATCAGGAGTAACTGATTGCTACCACCAGACTTTACCTTCTATGGAATCAGCTTTACTGATCTCGGCTTTTAACATATTTTCCACCAACTACTTCAGGATATCAGCTCTACGGGAGATGACTTTATGGCAGTTTTACTGTATATTTATGATTACAATTTATATTTGCAATAACTGTGTACATTTTTATGTATGGAAAAATAAACACAGTTATTGCAAATATGAATTATTATAAACATATTCAGGAAAGTGAACTTTAGAACCTGCAGGCTGGGATCCAGCTGAATATCAATAAGAGGGTTTTTTAGCATCTCCATGTCAACATAAATAAACATTTGTTTATTAGCAGGACACACCATCTCTGGCGTTTTGGTTCATGTCATATGTTTTCCAAACACATTAAGTTTCAATAGAAACAAAATTTCTCTCAATTAAAAAAAACAAAGTTTATGTTGTTCAGTGACCAAAAAACTCCACATCAACGGAATTATGTTGAAGGAAAGAGTTCATGAATTCAGATTTCTGGAGATTACTGTTGATAAAAAATTTTAATTGAATCAAAATGTTGCTTATCTAAAAAAAAAAAAAAGTAAAAATCTTACAATTTTCAACAAAGTGAAATATTTGTTAAATTACCAAGCAAAGCGTATTTTGTATTTCTTGGTGATTTTTCCATAATATTCATTATGTTTCGAGGT
This sequence comes from Oryzias javanicus, assembly GCA_003999625.1. Lineage (NCBI taxonomy): Eukaryota > Metazoa > Chordata > Actinopteri > Beloniformes > Adrianichthyidae > Oryzias > Oryzias javanicus. The sequence continues at coordinate 30,961,302 of CM012445.1, forward strand.
CTGGGATAATTCTTATGAATCAAAAAAAAAGTCATCACGGATAATGCATATGACATATGATAATGCATATGAGAACACCTCTTAACTATTTCTAAAGTCAAGAATACTCAAACTTAAAGATTTATGTTCTTTGCAGACCCTGCTGGTCGTGTTTAGGGCCAAAAATGTTATGTTCCCATGTAGTTTACAAAATATTTTTGTAATAAATGAAGTAAAAAGTAGAGGAAATTATGACTTTAAAGTAAATTAAAGCAAAAACTACACTTAAACAAATGTTTATTTCTTTTGCTGGGGCTCAAAAAATTGAATTCCTTGGATAATTACCTGAAAAGTATTTAAGTAAGTGTTTAAGTATTGCTTGTTTTAAGTTTTAATGTAAAAACAAAATGATTCTTCTGTATGCAGCATGATGCAAATCTAATGTTCCAGATTGTATTGTTGTTATCATTGATTTTCACATTGTTTGCTTTGATGATATCCACTAATTTAGTCGTCATATGAAATAACAGGAATGATGAAGGGATTTATAAGACTTGATGTTCATCTTACTCCTGTTCTTTAAGTTGATTGTATGGATTGTGCATTCTAACTGAAAATAAATAAATAAAAAATGCAATAAAAATAAACGCATGCCTGACAGACCATTTCTGTATCCTGAGTCCCTCTGTAGTTTTCAGATTGATTTTAGGAATCGCTGGCCCCTGGACTGACCTCCTTGAGTGGAGCTGGTATGATTGCTGCTGCCACCGCCAGCCTGGGTGACTTTGATAATCTGCAGTCGGATCAGCTCGATCTTGGTGCGGCTATCCTGCAGCATCTGCTGGGCTGTGGACAACATCTGATCCTGGATAACAACATCACATTAGAGGACAAGGAGCCTCACTCACACATTGACAGCTGAGTGAGGACTGGAGCATTTGTAAACATCGCGACTGCTCATCTCAGCAAAGCATAAAGCAAAACACAACCAATCCATTAATATTTGAACTGGACAACAGCAAGCAGGAAAACAGGAAAAAGTGAGAACAGCATGTTTACGTCCAGCAGAAAGAGCATGACTGTGCACTTTACCAACCTTATGGTGATGGTTGACTCCCTGCTGAATACAGACTAATTTGTCATCCTCAGTAGGAGTGGAGGGAGGGCTTCTCAAGTTGCACCTCTTCACCTTCACTATCTTTGAATCCCAGCAACTCCCTGGTGTCACGGTGCGTTCACAGACACACTTTGATTAGGGCTCTTCTGGTGAGGCACTTCTACATCTTGAGGCTTGGATCCCACTGCTTGTCCCGTTGTTTGTTTTTGCATCCTCTCCTCCGATCCCACATCCACACCCTCCGTTCTCTGTCCTGTCTCTTTTAGAGGGATTGTTTCTGCTGGGGGACGGAGGGATTCCTTCTCAGAGGCAGCGCTGCTCCTGCTGCTGGTCTGCCAGCCCTTACCGTCTGCTCTGGGCTCGGCATTGGCCGCTCCATGACCACATGTTCCTGTCCTGCCACCAACCAAAGGACAAATACAGAGCTGCTGCTGCTCTTGTCGGGACAAAGCAGAGATCAGCCTGTTGGGATGGAGATTTGACTGTCAGGATGTCAGCTACATTTATACAGCATTCTACATGCATCCTAAAGGCTGAAAATGTCGAGGCATAAGCTTCTGCAGGGCACAAAGCCATCAGCAGTTCTAATTGTTAATGTGCATGTTGACAAGGACACAGCACAGCTCTGAAGCTCCTGCGGTTCTCCTTCTGCTGATGCTCCTGATCAATCACTGAAATAAGCCAACGTGACCAAACCAAGGAGAGGCATTTCTGAGGAGGAACTGGGGTAAAAATAGAGATTAACAGATGAAAATTCAGATTATTATTAGAGCCTTCTTTAGAGAACTAATCACCATGCAACTGTGATGTATATTTAAATAAAAAAATTGATAGATATTTTCTAAATTTGCAAAAATGCATACATATTTCTACAATAAAGTAATCACTGCTGCAAATTAGATTAAAGAGCAAGGTGTTGTTGTTCTTTTTTTTTTTTTTTTAAATCATATTAGTATTTTTTCCCTGGGGTTTTATTTAAGATGTTTGCAAATTATTTTTCTTTTTAAACCATTGTCATAAAATTACACAAAAACCTAGTTATCTAACAATTACATATTTAAGAATGAAATTAAAATGTAGTTTCAACAAATCAGTTGTTGGATATGACCTAAATAAATAGCCTATAACAGGGGTGTCAAAATCTAAAAAAACACCTTAGGTCCACGCCAAACAGGATAAACATTTATTGAACATTCTAAAGCTACATTTTAAAACTTTAAAACCTTAACTTTTTTGCATAATCATGAGATAGATATATAGCATTACCTGTGATAATGCTAGTAAGAATGATGTAAGCCGAATTTGGCCGCTCAAGATGCTGGTGCTGATAGAAACACTGAAGCTGAAAACTGAATTTGCTAAAGCAAATGGCCAGCTAAAAAAATTAGCCAAAACAGCTAGCATGTAGCTGAAGAAATAGCTAAACATCAGATTTAGCCTAAAAAAATGAAAAAAACCCTTAATTAACCAAAACAGCCAGCATGTAAATATTAGCCTAACTCCAAAACAGCCTTAAAAAAATCTAAATTAGCCAAAACAGCTACCGTGTAGCTAAAGTTGTAGCTAAATTCCAAAGTAGCATAAAAACTGAAAAGCCTAAATTAGCCAAAACCGCTAGCATGTAGCTGAAATATTATTTAAACTCCAAAATACCCTTTAAAATATTTGTAAATGCTTAAAAAAAAAAAAATAGTCCAAAAAGCTAGCAGAAAATAACAGAATTATGAATAATAAAAAGGTAGGAATATTAGTTCAGGGTAAATCAACTTAAGCCTTTTTAAGGTTTTTAAAACTTTTAATGTTTTACTCTACATAAAAATATATTTTGTCAAAATCATATAAGTTAGAAATGAGCGCAAGATAACATGGGCCATTCATAACAATGAAATGATCTGGAGGGCCGGACAGAATTACCCAGAGGGCCGGATCCGGCCCCGGGCCTTGACTTTGACACATGGGGTCTATAAATATTGCAAGAATTGTGCTTTAAGATGCAATTACTAAACATCAAAATCTTTATGCAGGCTCAAATTTTGAGTAAAATATATAAGAGATTATTTTGCTCTTGATAATGTGAGGAAAAAAAGATAATCAAAGTTATCATCATATGCTTAAAATGGGTTTAGCACTACTGATCTCATATTTCAAAGGGTAACTAAAAGAGAAGACTAAATATATAAAGTCATGTTTACAAATGATCAGACCTAAGTACTTTCTGAAAGAGTTCCCTCCATTGGCGCTGTGCAGAAGAACGAGCCTCCGTCCACTCACATCGATCCTTTTCTAAGTGCGCAAGTGCGAGGCGGTCCCACCGAATGTTTGGCTGGAACTAATGTTTTTTTAAGAGCGTTTATGTCTTCTGTCTCGTTTCAATTTGGAAAAATCTGATATTTTGTTTCCGCTTTTTTTATTGTGTTGTGTGTGTTTTTTAAGAGAGAATTCGCCAAAGAATCAATGAACAGGAGTGAAGTAGTGAGACCTACTTTGAGAGGCGGAGCTCGTGTCTGCTCGATTCGGCGAGGCGCGTTCGTAATGAAAGGAGCGCGTGAGCAGAGCTCGCGGTGACTTCCTCGCGCATCGGCAGCTACATTGTGTGTGAAGCGGCACGCTGTTGTCTTCTCCACGCTGAACTACACAGCGAATCCAGCTTCTTCACGGACAGTTAAAGACGCGGGCTGTTTCCCAGACGCCTCTAAGTTACTCCGGCCTGCAAAAACATGTCTGCCTCGGCGGCAAAAGCGAGTAAAAAGGAGCTGAACTCGAACCATGACGGAGCGGACGAGACCTCCGGTGAGGGGAATGGCGGCCTGCCGTTCAGCGCCATTTTCACTTTCTTCTTTAACATTGTTCTTGTCTTCACGTTTTGTTTTGTTGGCTGCAGTGGGATTTATTTTTTCTTTCTTTTGCGTTTCTGAATGTTTCTGCGTTTCCTCTGCTGCAGCCGCGGGGTTTTTATTCGTTCTCAGCCACTGGCGCGACAGCTAGCGCGCTGGTTAGCATGCCGCTGTTTCAGTGCAGAGGCCATGTTAGCTGGCTGGTTTAGCAGCGGCAGCGTGGCCAGGACTGACGATTGTTAGGGGCCCTGTGGACCCAAATACTAACAGAACATATCGGTTTTCTGGCTTTTATGCTTGTGAAGGTTTCATAACCAGAACACACCGGCATTTAGTGCTAAGTAGCCATCGCTGATAGTTAGCATGCTCCTGTTGTTGTTACCTAATGTTAGCTAACGCTGTTTGTTGTTGTCGGTGCATTTAAATGCACAAAAGCTCTTCAAATGAGCAAGTGTGTGAGTCACTAATAAATGGTGTGTAGGATTATGACTCTGACGCGGGGACGCTGAGGGAAGATGTCTCCTGGCGCGCGCGCCTCGCTCTCAGCTTCTCGAGCCCGTCTGCCACTTGCTGTTCCACATTTAAACCACGCGGCCTTGTAGGTCGCCGCCGGCAGGAAACGGCAAAAGTCTGAAGCATGAGCGCTGCAGCCATTGGCCGCTGACGTTACTATACCCCAATGGGTGGAATGAGGCTAGACGCGCCGTATAATCGAGTACTATCAAAAGTTCCACTATGGCTGTATTTTCTATGCCAGGTTTATCCAACAATTATTCTTTCTTTACGTTGTTTTTTCTTTGGGGTTCTACAACTTGAATTTGCCTGCATTAACGTGTATTCTGTCTCGCAGAGAAAGAGCAGCAAGAAGCTATTGAACACATCGACGAAGTTCAAAATGAAATTGACAGGTATGGAAGCATGATTATGTTAGAAAGTATGTTTTAATTACTGTCTGTATCCTGTTCTTTCACTTGATACAATTTCAGTTTTTTTAATGTTAAGAATAAAAATCTGTTGTCTTTAAACAGCATGAAAAAAAAAAGTTCTGATATGTTGGGTGTTCTTAGAGATTTGTCAAGAATGTAACTAAGATCTTGGAGTAATCATGTAGGCAAAGGTTTTGAAAATAAAAAAACATCTAAATGTATTTTATGTTAAATAAACCAGTTCTTTATCATAATTTTGTTTTACATCACCTAGTATCTTTTTGAAAATCTGCATTTAGATAACATTTTTTCATTTTTAACACACCCACAATACAAAAAGTTGAGTGTTTATATATACCAACTACAACATGTTCATAATTTCCTCTGACTTGAAAAAGACAGTGGGAAATGAAAGTCAGAATGAACTTGTCTGCAGCCATAGTAACTATAGCAACGTGTGGATTTAGTGACTGCTGTACATTTATTGTAAAAATGTCTCTTCTTTTTTCCTTAGGTTGAATGAGCAGGCCAGTGAAGAGATTCTGAAAGTAGAACAGAAGTACAACAAACTCCGTCAGCCATTCTTTCAGAAAAGGTCGGAACTGATCGCCAAAATCCCAAACTTCTGGGTCACCACATTTGTCAACCATCCACAGGGTATGCAGCTTTTGTTTCTAATTGTTTTATTAAATCAACGTTTTTATTTTTTTTATTATTTTTTTGCATCATGAAGTAAACTTAAACTGTGGGTTATGTGACTGTCTCCTTAGTATCTGCCCTGCTTGGGGAAGAAGATGAAGAAGCGCTTCATTACCTGAGCAGAGTGGAAGTGACAGAGTTTGAAGACATCAAGTCAGGCTACAGAATAGATTTTGTAAGTTTTTTCTTTTCTGGTTGCTTTGGAAATATGTGAAGATCTACTGTTTGTGCTTGATTTTCAGTCTTACCTTTGTGTACTTTTGGTTTTGTAGTATTTTGATGAAAACCCATACTTTGAAAACAAAGTCCTTTCCAAAGAGTTTCATCTGAATGAGAGCGGAGACCCATCTTCAAAGTCAACAGAAATCAAATGGAAGTCAGGAAAGGTAACAGACTACATGTTCTCTTTTTAAATGTTCATTGTGATGCTGAAAAGTTTCAGGTGTGAGATCAGCACAGAACCGAGTGGATGTTGGAGATTTTATTCACCTTTGGCCTTCATGTGATGTTAGGACTTGACCAAGCGTTCCAGTCAGACACAGAACAAAGCAGGCAGAAAGAGGCAACATGAAGAACCTGAGAGCTTCTTCACTTGGTTCACCGATCATGCGGATGCTGGCGCTGATGAGCTCGGCGAGGTCATCAAGGATGACATCTGGCCCAACCCTCTCCAGTACTACTTGGTATGTTGGAAAATCATAATTCTTATGTTTGTTTTTATTGCAGCATCTCTGTGCACTAAGGAGACAGAATTTGCACCATGCACAACAATGAGAAAAGTTTGTATTTTTAGTTGAGGAGTTCTGAAAATTGGGCTCTTTATTCTAAGGTTCCTGATATGGATGATGAAGAGGGTGAAGGTGAGGAAGAGGAGGAGGATGAGGAAGGTCTGGAGGACATAGATGAAGAAGGAGACGAAGATGGAGAAGATGATGAAGAGGATGATGGAGAAGATGGGGAGGTAAAGTGAAATGTTTTAGAATATACTGTAGTTCATTTTATTTAGTATGTTTTTACTCATTCAGTATTGTTTCTATTTTCCAGGATGATGAGGGGGAAGATGACTGAGAAATGCCACCTTGTCAAGAACCCTCTTTTTGTTTTTATGTTATTTTTTTTTTGTTTGTTTTTTTTCCCCAGTTGTACTCGGGAACAATTTTTTTTTTTTATTTAATTTTTATATTCGTTGGTGCTTCACTTTCCACTCTGAAGCGTCATCATTAATTGGTGCCATGTTATGTTTTCCTTTTATTCATCAAAGGCCTGTGGCACAATGCCCTGAATTATGAGTACAACACCCGACTTGATCTAAAAAAGAATAAAAGTCTAAAAAAGAATCAATTCAGAATCCTGAGTAGAGTTTCAAGACAATTCCGTTTCTCCCTATCAAGGTTGTCTGGTAAATCAGCTCAAGCCATGGTGTAGTGATCTAGCACTAGCAGACCTCTATTCCTTTTTTTTCTTAAGTAGGACACTGTGTCCTTGAAATTGTATTTCTCCCCGTGTGGTTTGACGAGTACCAGCTCATTCCTTTTGTTTGTAATGTTCAAGGGGTGGGATAAGTTGGGGAGGGGCAAGAGTAATTGGGGAGAGTGGTTATTTTGACACCATTTCTATGGGATTTTTTTTTTTTTTCTTCATTGTATTGTTTTACGGATATCCACAAGATTTGAAATGACATTTTTAATAAAGAACAAAACTGAACAAAAATGGTGTACATTTTGGCCCGCACTGCTTCATGGGTTGGAATGGATGGTATTCTTTTGTGAGGTGGGGTGGGCTACCTGTTTCACATTCCAGGTGAACATTTTTATACTGAGATCCGAATGTTCACAATGGTCAAACTAAATGAATGCACCAAGTTCCTGCTGAGACAGATTTGGATGTGTCAGCTCACAAAAGACTTGGGTGTCATGAGGAGGCTTGAGGCAAAGTCTTCAGTCAGTATCTGATGGGTGATTAAAGCCACAAAGGTGTTCCCAGACTCCTCAAACTTGTGTTTTGTGATTGTGTCTGTCCATTCCGCGGGCTGGAACGCCCAGCCTGGAAAGAGAAGTTGTAAATGTGGCATGTCAGAAGCTTTAAAGAAAGAGTTCAGATTTTGTTTATGGCAGAACTTCAAAGTGGATTTCTGACTTCCTGTAGTCGAGTCTTAACTTATCCCAGTGAGTACCCACCTACATGAGACCTACACCGGGGGCATGTGGCAACAGTCCACGAGTAGCCGGGGTACCAGGAGAAGCGCTTGTCCGCCGGCCAGTGTTTGGTAACGTCCGCCTTTCTGAACGTCACCACCTCAAACTGGACTCCGTGTGGGTTCTCAAAGAGCTGCACGTTGACCCGTCGCCCATTGACCAGCGTGTCGTTGCGCGTGGAGAGGGCCAGCCGGCTGGGGACGAAGCCGATGTCGGCTCCGGAGGCCAGCTCCTGTCCGCAGGCTCTGCAGAGCACGGACGTGTCGGAGCTGGTTCTCTGCTCCCCTGAGGCGCACGAGCCGGCGAGCTGGCAGCGCAGAAACCAAATCAACTGTATTATGATCGCGCGGACAAACACGATCCTCGCGGGTGCCATCTCTGCCTCGCGCGCTCACGGAGGCCAAGCTAGGTTAGCTTAGCTTAGCGCCTTTGTTTTTAGCAGCAGTGGTGCGCGCGGCGGGAACCGACCCTTGTGTCGACGCTGTTGGGCGTGATTTCTCGGAGGGTTTGAACCAGCATCGACAAATAACCAGTACAATACCACAACTTCAAAAAAAAAAAAAAGAAAAGACTGTGATTTATGAACTTAATACTACATATCAGTTTGATTCTAACTCCCCGGAAGTGCATTTATCAAACAGGAAATGGACATTTGTTTCCTGTTCCAGGGACTTTTCTTTATTCAACAAACTGAACAGTACAAGGAAGTTAATTTGTAGAACACAATTCATGTTCAGAGACAATTTATAGTGCTTTATGTAAAATAAACAATCAAAAGAAATAGTAACGGTGTGGTCATTAAAATGTAATTAAAAGAAAGTAAAAAGAGCTTAAATGAAAAAAAAAAAAAAAAGCTGGGTGTTTCAGCTGATCTAGGGTTTTCTGGAAGTTTGTTCCAGATCTGTGGCGCATAGAAGCTGAATGCCGCTTCTCTATGTTTAGTTCTGACTCTAGGAACTGATAAAAGACCGGATCCAAATGACTGGAGAGGTCTGGCTGGTACATACTGGGTCAAGAGATCAGTCATGTATTTTGGTACTAAATCATTCAAAGCTTTATAAACCAGTAAGAACTTTAAATTCCCCCATGACAATTTTTTTTATTTAAATATATTTATATAACACTTGTTACTCCTGCTGTTGTACGGCGGAGGCATGCAGCAAGTTGGTTACTGAGACAGACGACAACTATGATGGCACACTGATGAGTTTTTATGATAAAAAGACTGTTGGAAAAAAAGTGTGAGAAGCAATGTGTATCTTGTTAAAAGTTGTTTTATTGAGCCTGCATTCATACAACTACATTTCAATGAGTTGTCGTTGCATCGCTTCATGTTTGTCTGTGTCTCATCCCAGACTGTTTACATCACGTAATAGCTGGCTACGGTAGCCATTTAGGTCCAATGTGTCCAGTCTGAATACACCCTAAATACGAGGTGACCACGGCACAGAGGTAAAGCGGTCAACTTCTGATCAGAAGATTGCAGGCTTGATTTCCTGCTTTTCACCCATGTGTCGGTGTTCTTGGGCAAGACACTAAACCCCACATTGTCTTTGGTGGTGACCCCAAAAGGGATTTTAAAGATAAATGGACGTAAAATTGCTGTATTTTTCTTTGTTAAGCAAATGTTTAAAAAAGTACTCTAATAAACATCTAGAAATAACCCATGATTAGATGTCTACGTATAGATAATGTGGTAGACCCCCATGTGCAGATATCTTTCAGAACACTAGACATCTTGTTCTTATGTACACCACTATGTGCTACTTGGCCACATGATCAGTAATGAACCCAAGGTCATAGGGTGTTTCGGTTCTTTAATCATCAAACAACCTTGCTCGGGTGACCCAGCCAGGAGTGATTAGCGCCCGACTTGTGACCAAGTGGCCCACTACTCTATGGATCTTCAATCTGGATCCATAGCCATCTTAAAGCTTTCTCTGCAGCCTCAATGTTTTTGATGGCTCTTCTGCACAGCTAACATCCCTCCCCCCCACAAGGAGTTTCAGGGTGCAAGATAGTGACTAGCCAGCAAAACCCAGGCTCCTTACCACGACTGGTTCGCAGTGGGCTTTCCAGCCTTTGCTCCAGCATTCTGACACTAGCTCAGCGTATTTGGCCTGCTTGGGTTCATTGGCCTCCCTGCATTCTGTTTTCCCTGGGGACAGTAGCTCAACCAGGACCACTTGCTTTGATGACTGATGTTAACACCATGTCTGGCCGGAGCAAAGTGGGTGACGTGTTCTGGGTGTTATGTAAAGGACTCGGGTAGACTCAGGATAACACGGACACAGGACGGTTGCAGTTCAACTCCACGTTTTAATCTCCATTCATTCTCTAGTGTTACATCCACATAGTTCCCCAGGAACCATTGAACCGTAACTATGGTTCCGCGTACACAACACTGGGAACTTAAGTATTTCCAGATCAATTTGTAGTTTCCAGTCTTGTGCAGTGGTGAGAGCCCTCCAGCGGGACTCTACTGCTGTTGTGCCTTCTTCCCAGCTCTGACAAGGTGATAGACTGCTTGGGGGTGTGTTGGTATGTGCAGTTGGTAATTGCTGTGCTGATTGTGTCTGCCAGGACTCTAAGGACCTGGTCATGATTCCAGCAGTACTGTTCTTCCCCCAAGACCTTCGGGAGCAACTGAGCATATGCTCCATGGTTCCTCTCTTCTGCCGCAGGCATGCCGTGGTGTCTGATAAATCCCAGCGCTGCTGATTGGTTGGATTTGGAAGAACGGCATAACACTGATTGTATGGGGAACTTGATTTGCTGGGGTTTACATCTCCAGAGCTCTGACCAGGTGATTCTTTGCTGTTCGGCATTCTCCCACCTTGTCCGGGCACCTTGTTGGTGCATCACCATCATCTTGATCTAGAGCTCTTCCTCCACCTATGCTCTGATCTCCTGCACCATTTTCCGTTTCTCCATTCCTCTAGCTTTATCTTAGTGGGGTTTAGAAAAGCCATCTAGTCCTGCCCAGTCCACTGCAGTGTTGCCAACCAACATGCTGGGCTGCAGCTGTGCCTCACTCTATTGATGGCTTCCTGTGGCTTCCACTTCCACCACCACTTTCAACAGTATTCTTGCTGCAACCACTTTTGTGTCGGAGGAGTGCCGGTTCATCATCTGGCTCGTGTGACCTTAAACTCCTCTGACAGACCACTGATTGGAAGCTGCAGGATGGTTGAGTAACCATACAGGACAAGGCTGCTGAGGGATTACGGGAGCCCAAGCCACCTCCGGAGTTACTGGCTGATGGTTTGTTCCTGCATCTCCACAGTTTACATGGGCACCTCATAGACAAGCAAAGGCCATAGGAGCTTTGGCGGGACTCCGCATTAGTAAATCCAGGTTTTAAATTTTCAAATTGATTTTCAATTGATTTCCAGGTTTCAAATTAATTTGTCTGTAAGCAATGTTGTCAAATTTTTCCTGGTTTACTGTAGTGTTTTTGCAATTATCTGCTAGAGTAACAAAATAAAGTTGTCAGAGATATCCAGTAGATATCTACTACAGATGTGTATTAGTTATCAAACAGACATTTTGTGCCCTGTGGGTAACAGCAGATGTCTGCAGGATGATAGCCTGGAGGGATGGAATCCACTTCCTGAAGTGTTTGTGTTGAAGGCCTTTAGTAAAACAGACGGTCTCTGATTTTAGAAAAAGATAAAAAGACATTCATGAAGAATTTAGGAATACATAGATTGTTTTTTAACTCATTTATTTTTATTTTGATCAAATGTATGGAAAATGCTTGTTATTTGCATACATGCAGACGTTTCAGGATTCTCTTATCAGTTCCCTTATATAGGTTATTTCTAATACTGTAATGTCTTGAAAGGTTTAATAGGAATTGCTGCCTTTACCGTTCATGTGAGGAAGTGGCTTTGGAATTGGGAGGCTCTCCTGTTTCAGTTAACAAGAACTTCTTTGTTTGTATTTCCATACAGGGCACACAAAACTAAACTAGAGGGCAATAAACAAATAAGAATTAGTCAACTGGGTTTTATTTCAGTTTGTTGGAGACCTTTAGAGGTTTTGAGTTTTTGTAGTTTGAAATAGAATCAGAGCAAATAAAAAATGTTTTTTAAAAAAGATTAATGCCAACTTGTTGTTGTGATTAGTGACATAGTGAGGCTTGAGCAAACGTTTCGGAGAAGACTTTTCTATGGAGAAACAATGTCATCAGATTTTAATGTGTTGTTGTAGAGTCCAGAATAAAGGAGGGTTGATTTCAGGGAGGTTGTTGCAGGAAGAACTGGTGGTGTAAATCAGTTATGTCCAAAGTCCAGGCCGGGGGACAAATGTGGCCATCAAATAGTTCATTAAATAGTTCATTTGCATTAAAGAGTAAAAAGGGAGAGCCAAAAGCCGCTGCACTGCCGTCATTGTTGCATTACATGCTATTATAAGGGTTCAACAAGTTCAATTGGATTGGTTTCCCCTTAAACATTCTGGCTTATTGACTGGATCTCTAAAATGTTTTAATACATTTCCCCCTTTATATATTATTGCGCCTTCACAGACAAAATATATTACATCATCAAGCAAAAATGATAAGGGATTTGCCTATTTCATTATTACAGTGATGTTGCAGTGATACAGAAATAAATGAAATCAAATTTTTTTTATGTTAAACATTGTGACTGTAGCCTCTCTCTCTCTCTCTCCTCTTTAATCAAGTTACAAAATGGTCCATTTTAACCGTTGTGCTATCCTGGCTTGTTTACATTAAAAGTGGGGTCATCTGGACCCCACAAGACAGTGCGCTGAACTTTATTTTCAAAGATTTTTTATCTTTTCGTGGCAGACACAAAGTCCTGTCCACTTTTGTCAGGGGAGGGATCAGACATTAGTATCAGGGTGGGGTCATCTGGACCCCATAAGAGAGCACGAGGGATAGGATGTATCTTTTCTTACACATTGCACAGGTCAAAGTAAAATAAAATGATTAAGATAAACGATCCACCTCCTCAATTGCCTAAAATGGCCAAAACCATTCCTAATAATTGATTTCCATAATATTTATTTGAATTTTAAAACAGAAGCTAACTTCTAATAAGAGGGGGGGGGGGGGTCTACTCACTGGCTTTAGTAAATTATTACTAAATAAAGCTTTAAAAAAGAAAAGGAAAAATATTGTGTGTGGAAACAGTGGAACAAAATAACATCCACAGAGTCAGAGCTCTGTCAACATGTCATGTTGAATCTAACGAAATGGCTCTGGATAGTTTGGGGATTTTATCTGCTGCAACTGTTGTGCCAGAATTGATTTTTCTTGAATTCTTTTCAGAATTCTAAACGTCTGACAAAAATGATACATTTTCTATTGTCAAATAATTCCACAACATCAGGTTCATATATCACTTTTCTTTTTCTAAATTAGACAAACAAAGCTCAGTTTTTGATCCTGAACACAACACCGGTGTCTAACGCTAACAATGTCCGTTTCACCTTCACCTCTATGGTCCACATAACTAACAAATAACATACCTTCATCCTTTGTTCCTTTTTCTTCATAACTTTTCCATTTCTTGAATTTTTGCACACTGCAGGGAAAACTCCATGTTGTTACAATGTTTATTCTTTTTTTTAACTTGTCCCATCAACACCTGAGCACGCAGATCAGAGCTGAAGGCCTCTTGTCTTGGATAGATTTAGAATAGGGTGTTATGAATGTTCTGACACACAAGGTGTATTTGTATAAACCCCTTTTGTAATTTAGCCACAACTTAATGTATATTGGCTATGTTTTGAGGACTCCCAATCCCCCCACACAAGCAGTTTTTGTTCTTTCATTCCCCTTGCCAGCAGGACTGTCAGCTGTTACTCACCTTTGGGGGTGTTGCCACCAAACGTGTGATTGTGAGGTTCAGAAAACATCTACCACAGCTGATTATTGAATGTTATGTTTATGTTTAAGAAAAACTTCCACAGAAACAGGTTTGACTATGTTCTGAACTTGAATCCGCTGACAGTGTGGGAACAGCTATTGCCATCTGGTGGCAGGAGGCAGGAACTGCTGGAAGGCTCATCATGGCCTTACAGAAAACACAGAGTTGAGTCTTTAAATAATGTATTTGTTTCAAGCATGTTGATAATTACAGTGCAATCATTATGATGTTAACCTAATTGCATTAAATAATAAAAGTCATAACATGTTGAACTGGTTTGTTGAAGTAGAACTTTTGTTCATTCCACAGAGCAATGAGAGTGTATCTCATTAGGAAAAGCCTGAAGAGTTTGCAGTAAACATTGAGTACAGCTGCTGTGCTCTCTACAGTAGTAGTGCTTATTGAAAGTGGTCATGGGAACGTGTTGAAGTGATCTTAAGATCATTTAATTAAAAAAAAAAAAAAAAGCTCATTATAGTTAAACAAAAAGGCATACTGTCAACCAATGATTAAATATGTACTTTTTACAGGAACTTTTCTGAACACATATTTATGAAATTACATATTGTGCAAGTGCTTACAAATGTTCCTTTCTAACCATGATAATTATTAAACATGTGTTGCTTTGACACTGACACCCCAGCCTGCAGGAGGATAGAGGGGTACTTCAGGGTACTCTTTGCTTTAGCCTCCCTCATAATATAATGTGTCTGCTTCTGTGTATGCTATCTTATCTTATCTGGTGGTAGCGCAATTGTTGTCACCAGAGGTTATTTGCGAACAATGCCCTCTAGTGGCAGATGCGTCTTACTGCAAACTTTTAGTAAAATGAACTTCTTTGTGTCAGACTGCAGGCAGTAACTGCACTTGATTCTTGCTTGAATTATTCACTGTTCTGATCAAATCACTGTTTATTCTCTGAGAAAACAATGTGGTGGATCCAGCTATTGCCTCTCACACAGGGCATCACCACTCCGTCCACCCAGCCCAGGAATGCAGAAGGCCTGCACCACAGCTTCTGAGCCGTGATGCATAGCCCCACTCGCTCCAGACACGATGAGCACAGAAACGATCAGACCCCCAGACCCAGCTCGCCAGTCCCTGGAATAAAAGCACGTCTCGAGGAAGAACTGGTCTTTTAAAAAGCAATAAACAGAGTCAAATAAAATAATGAAAAGTGGTAAATATGTAATAATAAAAACAATTTTGATAAGTAAATAAATAACTGAATAACAACAACAATAAAATAAATAAATATGACACGCGTGTATAATCTATGGTTTTATTACAGGTACAAACTTCAACTTCTCCTTCTTATTGTCCTCTGTTTACACAAACATGTACAAAAAATGTAGACCGTCCAGAAATGTTAAAACTTTGATTGTAGACTAAAATTTGTCTTGTTTACTGAGGAACAACTTATCTACAGGAAAGGTTTAAACGAATATAAATAAATACTGTCTCAGATTCAAACTAGTATTTGTTATTTGTTTATTGCTAAATGTAACAGTTGAAGTCCTGCTTTGCTCCCGGAGGTCTCTGGTCTGTGATCAGCTCTTTTAGTCTTAAATAAAGGTTCTACTGTGAGACCATGTTAAAAGTCTCTGCATCCTATGTTGTTATGCTCCAGGACAGACGTGTACTGATGTGCTCTGACAGAAACATCCCAGCTGTCACTGAAACATGTCCCCAAACTGTGGGCTTCAAAGAATAACAGAGTTTTTAGCATTGTTGCATTTACTGTGTTGTTTGTTGTTTATGTGCTATGCTGGAGAACTGCTTTTAACCAAAGTGCCCTTGGAGGACGAAAAAGTTCTATTCTATTCTATTCTATTCTATTCTATTCTATTCTATCTATTCAATTCTATTCTAACACACATTAGCCTCTGTGTTAGCATCATGCTAACATTTCTTATAATAGCTTTACTCATTCTAGTGTTTGATATTTGCTCCAAAAGGTTTAAGTTATTTAAAAAGTTTCTCTTTTTGCTTTTTACGCTTTACTTCGGGCTCACATCTGCCTCAAGGCTCCCACGGCGGTCTAAACGGGCCAGATTTCCCTGCCCCGTCGTGGTCGCACGGGTCCAGGTAGCAGGCTCCGCCAAAGGCCCGTAGCGCCCGTGGAGGCGCTCGACATGCATCCAAGTCTTCTGCGGGTGCCAACGGTTTTCTCCCATTTTCCTCTGCCCGTTGCAAATGGCTGCACCACTCCGTAAGGCGTCCGGCTGGTACGGGCCCGTAGCTGTTTTCATCAACCCCGGCCGTACTAGAGTACTACAGCAGTACTAACCCGTACTACACCTTGAGCGTGCAATCAGTTTCCCGTGTTCCAAGTCAGCAAGGGTAGTACGCTGGTTGTACGCGGCGTGCGTGAAATTGCGGCATGCACGGTAGAAGGCTGACATTATTTGGGATTCCCAGCGGTCACGGATTCCCGGGGATTTCAGGGATGGGAGTCATTTCTTCATTAATCATGGACCGGACGGGACGGGACTAATTCTGACGGGAGTGGGCGGGAGCGGGAGTTCAACAAAAGCTCAACTCAAGAAACTGACTGAAATTTTTGCGTCCGACGGTGCTGGATAATTTCAAATCGGGAGAGGAGAGGAGGAGCACGCCAGCCCAAATACTCTGGCTGTAGCACGCAGTTTACGTTTGTTTCTCCCCCCCCTCGGTCGAGATGCTCACGCACAGGCGGCGCGTCACAGGAGTCAGAAGTGTTTTTAATCAATGGATTGGGGGTGCGGAGTTGCGCATATTCGCGAGAGTCTCCTTTCTGGGAGATGTTCTATTATTATAATTCTTTTATCTTTTTAACCATTCTTTTTCTCCTTAAGCTGTGTTGCGCTGCGCGTGCACGCGCTAGCCGAACGAGAAAGACAGCGCTAAGTGAAAGATTTCTGAAGGCACCACTGCATTTTGAACTGTGAGAGAAACAGACAGCCTATGCAAGTTAACCAATGCATGCACGGGAGATGATGAACTTCATGTAGGAAGGTATCGGGGGAATCGAACTGACCCGTGTCACACGCACGCGCCTTGCGAACGTCCGTACTACGCGCACGTGCGCGCGCACCATTTGCACGGGCCCGTGCGCGCACGTGCGTCTGTAGCAACGCCCGTGGTACTTCGCACGAGAATGACATAGCTTTTCCACGACCACTTGCACGGGCCCGTGCGGACCGTGCGGCTCCGTGCAAGCTCCTGTAATGACACAACTCATGCGGCATTCACGGCCTGGTCTACGGGCCAAACCACCCCAGACCCGTACGGGTCAAACATTCGCACGGGCAGATGTGCCCGAGGCTTTAGGTTACAGCGCTCAACTTTCATGTCTACAAGTCCAAATATTCTGCAGGACACTGGAAGGAATCGAACTCTAAACTTGCTAAAGCAGGCATGCCCTGAGCCTTCAGTTTAGTGAAGCCAAACCGCCGTAGCTTTTCTAAAGTTCTGTTCGCTGCTGTTGCATACTTGAAAATAGACAAAATAAACATTCTCCCTGAACTGAACTTTCAGAATAAAAGAGTCAATAGTAAAACGTCTCTGCTGGACGGTATCTAATGAATGTAATATTTCCAGGCTGCAGCAGTGGTTTACAAAGCCGTCTCCCCGAGCTCTGTGCATGTGGATCCGGGGCTTCCATCTTCAGTGCAGCCCCGTCACAACACTCCCATTCTCCAGAACCATCTGTGGAAAACGACCTCCTTTGTTTCCTGCAGATGCTGGTGGGGTTCTCACAGGGGAGCGGCATCGACGTGAGACCCCGGCAGTGAAACGAAGGCCAGCCGTGGCTGAAGAGTTCTCCTCATCCTCACACAGTTCTGCTTTCAGTTTGCAGCACACCTTTTTATTCAACACCCGTCCAACCCCCAAAACCTCACTGCCCTCGTTTCCTTATTTAGCGATGATCCAGGGGAACGCAGGAGTTCTTAGAAACATCTGCAAAGTTCAGATGACTCCTGAGTGAAAAGTCAAACATGCCTCATAAACGTAGCATGTTCAAGTCAAATCTCTGGCAGATTTTGTTGTAAAATGATGGAAATCGTCTCTGCTTCAAGCACCAGCCCTCTCCGTGTTCTGCTCAGAAAATCAACCTTTGAATTTGATGTATGCTCTGGATCAATGAACAAACCACTCGCATGTTCTCCCCGGCTGAAAGGAAAAGGAGATTTTAAAACTGTGTGATTTGGATCAATCGGGGCTCATGGTGTCCAGTTGTACTAGTATGCTCAAATGTGAGGGTGCAGAGGTAGAGCGGTCCACCTGTGATTAGAGGATCGCAGGTTCAAACCATTTTGAACATTGTCCGTTTTTCCTCAAACTGAGGGTCTGTGCACACAGAGGGGCTTTGCTGTAACAACATTTATCTGTGCTCCTTTGGTTTTGAATGGAAATCTCCATCCCCAGTTTTTATTTTTATTGTGTAATAATACCTAATATAGTTTTTTTTTCAAAGTTATCAACAGATGCTTTTAGCACAACAGGTCTTACTGAGGGAACCCCTGGAACCTTGAATCTTCTCTTTCAGAGGCTGCTGTGATCTCTCTGCAGAGCTTCTCAAATCTGGTGTTCAGAGAACTCTGCGACCAAAGAAGGAATTCTATTTATGGTTTTCTTAGCCAGCAGGGGGCGTCATTGTGTTTTTGACATGATCTGTGTCCTTACTGTCTGAATGGAAACAATGAAGTGTTCCCTTTGATTGATTGAAGTCATCAGATGGTGCTGCAGAGAAGTAAAGCTGTGAATCCAGTCATGAATGAATCAAAAACTACATCATTCCATTACACAGACCTTTACATTAAATTTAGAAATCAACAACAAAGTGCAGACATTTTATGCACTTTGTTGTGAATGAAATGATGCTCAGATCTTTCAGTTTCCATTTCAAATCATTCTGATTTTGAGAGCCCAAAAAAACTGCTAAAACTTCAGGACTTGGAGTCAAAGTTTTACATGAGTGAATTCATATGGAGGAAGGTGGTGAGATATCTCCAGAACCACGGGAGGCACGAGTCTTAGCAGAGGTGAGCAACAAGGACCAGGAAAAACAGGAAATGAATTCTGAAGATCTTCCTGTTATGTTTGAGTCCAGTTATATATACTGCTCAAAGGAACAAAGGGAACACCGCACAAACACATGCCATGCCTTCACAAAGGAAATATTCTATTTAAACCCTTTGGTTTGTATTTAGCTGATGACACACCCACACAAAAGTTAATAATGGAAATTAAACATTTTATTATGTAAAGGTCTGGATTTAAATCCTGAATATGAGGGTGGAAACCACCTGAACCACTGCTGCCCCGTCAGAAGAGATTCTGTCTTCCTTGCTTTCTTCACTGAAAGGTTCACAAAGACACTGAGGAGTTAAAATCATATACCGTACATTACATGAAACCACAGTGGACTTCTTCATGTCGGCCTGACATCAAAATGAAGTCGATATTTGACCCAATCAGGGGACAGGATTATTTTAACTTGTTTTCATTCATTTCATATCAGTTTGTAAACTAACAGAAAAAGTGAAACAATCTAAACGTTTGTCTAAACATGAACAACTGTGTTTTTCCAGAAATCTCCACTCAACCTTATTTGAACAATCTCTTTCTGTAATCTTCACAGAGAAAATGAATCTAAAACATTCCATAAATAAAGCAGTAAACAGAGAATCCTCTCCTGTCAGGATTCTGTAGAGACGTTGGAGATCTGCAGATCCTCACACAGATCTTAGAACATCTGGATCTTCTGGATCTTTAGGTCATTTTGTTTTATTAAACTGATCAATAACTATAAACTCATGAAAAAAAAGAATAACTGATGTAAGAAATGTTTTAATAAGTGTAAAATATGTTGTTATTATTATGTTAAATTATGTTTATTTTCCTCCCAGATCAAATGTACAAAATACATGATAAAAATAAAAACAATTATTTACTGTTCAACTTTTAAAATGAAACAACACAAAACACAACAACCACAACACAAAATACTGATTATAATGTGAAAAATGAAAAGAAAAAAATAAGAAGTTTTGTAAATCATGATAAAGGAATTTAGAAAAATGTGATCTTTGTGAATCTGATCTGGTTTCTTCTGTCAGAATCTGATCTGATCTGGAGAAAGTTCTTCTCATGTTTCTGCTCAGGTTGGTTCTGGAGTCGGTTCTGTTCAGGATTCAGAACACTACTTGATAAATAAAAATGAGCAGAAACAGAAAATGAAACTTCTATTCTCTCTGTTTCTGGGAGAGTTGCGTAATAAAACTAACTGAAGATGAAACCCACGGATTCAGACTCCAGATGTTGAACTCCTCACTACACACTTTCTCCACTTCTCTCAGACAGACATGGACTTTTTTAAATCCAGGATTATAGATTGAAAACTAAGATCTGATCTGATCACAGATTTATGAAGGTCTGAAGATCTGCATGTTTCAGCTCAGCAGACACAGCATGGAGGAGATTGACACGGTCTCCAGCCAATCAGGACGCAGAACAGGGTGTGCAGTTTAAAAAAAAAAAAAAAAAAAAAAGCAGCTGCATGATCACACTGAGAGCAGGAGAACTGAAGGAGAACTCTGGATTCTGTTCTATTTAACGGGGATTTGGGAGTGTTCAGATGGTAGAGGTTCTGGAATAAAAAGTCACATTCTATGAGGATCTAGTAGATTATGTGGCCAGATTGACCAAAAAAAAAAGGGTCTCTGATAGAGTTTGGGGGCCGGTCCAAACGAAATCCGGCCCACGGGCCGTAGTTTGGGGACCCTTGGTTTAAACAGTGAGAACGATGTGCTTCTTTAGCTTTTTCATTTTGAACTGTTTAAGGTTATTCAGAAGAAACAAGGAGGAAGAAAGAGGAGATGCATTTACAATAAGATAGAAAGACTCTGTCACCATCCTCCAATGAGCCTCTCCTCCACATTCAGGGTCATGTGGTAAGAAGTTCCATTTGACATCAATTGATGGCCAAAAGTTAAACATCAAACTGACGTCAAGTTCATATCAAATGGACTTTGTGCTTCTTCTGTTTCTGAAGGATTTAGGCTTAATTAAATCTCAGCATATGATGTTATGTCATTTGATGGTTTCTTTTCAATTCAAACTGAATTAGAACCCGATCTGTATGCTGAACGCTCATCTCGCATGCAGGAATCACTTCCTTTATTCACCTACTTTAACACATGATCATTTTCATTTGTTTCTCTCAACAACTGGGAGCTTCTCCTGACTAGATTACAGCACCAGAAAACAAAAGAACACCTCCAGAATAAAGTCATCCAAATGCAACACTAACAGTATGTTGTTTTCATTAGAGACACGGAGGAAAAGCAAAAGAGCGTGTCATGGATAACAGACGTCACGCACACTTTTACTCCTGTTGTAGAGATCCTGTCTGTACAGCACTGGATTCTCTAATGCAGGGCTGCTCATTCCTGGTCCTCAAGATCTACCACCCTGCCTGTTTTCCAGCTCTCCTGTACTGCTTGCTGCTGATTACCTGGACCAGGTGTGTCCTTTCAATCAGATTGTGGAGACATCTGACTGAGCCAATCAGCAGGTGGCAGGACTTGGAGATCTGGAAAATAGTCAGGGTGGTAGATCTCGAGGACCAGGAATGAGCAGCCCTGCTCTAATGGATTGAATCCTGACATTGAAGGAGGTTGAGCATCAGACAGGCCTGAATGCAGCTCAACATTCGGTCAGGGTTTTTTCCTTCCTGTCTCCTTTCAGCAGTCTTTCTACAGGATTTCTGGTCAGACCTTCAGTCAGCTACCGTCCCTCAAAAACAGCTTTGAGAGTCTAAGATTTGACATTCATCCTCTGTTTCTTGCTCCAGTTTGTGATTTAGAGCCAGTCTGGAATCAACAAGGACGGGTTTCTGTTTCTGCCTTGAATCTGTGAACCAAAAACCAGTTTTTCAAAAGGATTTAGAGAGAGACTTCATCAGAGTTTGTTCTTGTATAAAAAATGCAGAAAACATTTCTGACATTTATAGTAAAATGTAAATAAAACCAATGTGTTGTTTGGTTTTAAGGGTCTGTAACTCTCTTGTGTTTTCATTTCAAATATTCAAAGCAGAACCTGCCCTAAAGCTCTGCAGTCCCAGATTAAGGTCTGAGAGAAGCAGGCTTCGTGTTATTTCAGACATGCAACAGTTCAACGTGGGGCTCACATCCAAACAGCCTAAACAGATAAGCCATCAGTGAGCGTGTTGTGGCCTGATTCACTCATGACCTGGTTCACGATGACTGACAGGCCCAGCAGAACCAGGCCACGGGCAGGGAGCCCGGGGTTACATAAACTTTGGTCAAAAAATGCCCACGCATCACTGTCATGACAACCAGAGGGCAGAGAGAGAGACAGTTTGTAATCAGACACATGCCTTGATGAGGTCTACCTCTGAAATGAAAGTGTCTCCATTTTTAAACAGGGGCGTGCCTTAACAGTTCCTCATGGGTTCTCCTAAACCCTGAGGGGTACGGATCAGGTTGAAGTGTGTAACTCTACTACAACTCTTGCAGTGATGTTGAAACTTCTCTAAATAAAAACTAAATCAAACATTTTTCTAAAAAAAACATTTTCATCCTCAAATAACAAACTTTTAGTAAATAAACCTGATTTTTAAAAACATGTGCAATTAAAGCGATGATAGCCAAAGCATTGGTCAAAAATTCAGTAAACTTTCTACCACAATCCCCAGAGAATGACTCTATGTCACTTTATGAAACTGAAGTTTCATTTACTGAACATAATTCTGAATCTAAATCATCCTGAAAGGAGAAGCTGAACACAAAGTTTAGAGCACGTCATCACAAACCTGTTAAAAACAATAAAAAAGTTCATCATACCTTCATGCTCCAACTAAATCATTTTTTACTGTAAACTGTACCCAGTGGTCTTATGATTATGATTATGCAGATTTTCAGTCTTTTCAACCTGTGTTGTTTTCTAGGACATAGTCTCTGCATACGTCTCTATAGCATAAAGTGACAAAAGCTGATTAGAAATTCACCTCTGAGGTATGAACGGGACTGTCAGCACAGAAGTAACCCTACGTTGAAATCCCATTGCTTTGTTTAAACTCTCTCCTGCTAGCTTACAGCGCCAGCTAACATTAATGAGGAAACCAAAGACGTTCGTGGATCTATTGATCTGCAGGTGGATGCTTCAGAATGGAGGGAGAATTTGACCCGCCCATTTCAGTTGCTGCATCTCGACCCTGAGAGGTTTTTTAATCCATAGGTATTTATCTGCCACTGATTCAACACCATCTGAATAAAGGATTTAGAAACACAGTTTTAATCCTAAGTTTTTGATATATGTCCACCATTATGAGAAAAGGGAAATCCTATTTGAGCAAAGAGTTTTAGCTCCCCTGCCAGCTGCAGCAGAGAGTGGATGGAGGCACCAGCGTTCACCAGCATTCACCAGCATTCACCAGCATTCACCAGCATTCACCAGCATTCACCAGCATTCACCAGCATTCACCAGCATTCACCAGCATTCACCAGCATTCACCAGCATTCACCAGCATTCACCAGCATTCACCAGCATTCACCAGCGTTCACCAGCGTTCACCAGCGTTCACCAGCATCCACCAGCATCCACCAGCATCCACAGCATCCAGCATCCACCAGCATTCACCAGCGTTCACCAGCATCCACCAGCATCCACCAGCATCACAGCATTCACCAGCGTTCACCAGCATCCACCAGCATTAACCATGATCCAGATCTTCACAGACAGGTTGCTTAGGTGTGCTGGACACATCAGTCTGTATCATCCACCCTTTGTCAATGATGACAGAGGCCGTGCACACACACAACCGCACACTGCTTAGCATGTCATTGGTCAGTGTTTGCAGGGAGAACATGTAAACCCCACACAGCAAGGGTTCAGCCGGGATTCAAACCTTCAATTGTTTTACTAACTGCACCGCCATGCATTCTTGCAGCTGTGAAGCACTAAACCAAACCTGTTTTTCCTTTTCGTTTGAATTATGATTGTGTCATCAATGTAAAGTCTGCACACATTTTTCAGTACAAACAAAAGTGTTGCTTTGTTGTGTTGTTTTCTGTGTCCTCCTCTGCCTCTGCCCCAGTCCGTCCTTTAGGTCCAGATTTTCTCTGATGCAGTCTGTGGAGGATTCTCAGCAGTCAGCCTGCATTCATAGCTGGGGGATGTGAAGGGGACATTTGGTTCTGTCACACCAGTCATGCAAACATGAAGTCTGATCTGAGCAGAAGCAGACACAGTCATGCAGCTCATGAACTACACGGGTCCTTTTTTTGATCTTTTGATCACACAATGCCTTCTGTCTTAGACAGTAAAGGAGCCAAACCCAGATTTTGTCAAATGTGACTTTATCTCTTGAGCCTCTGACCTAATAATACCAGCAGCTCACAGCCTCCAGGATTGAATCTGCAAAATCCTTTGTCTCACTAAAATGGCGTAAGAGGATTCTCTACATGACAATTTGGCTTAGACAAGTCCATTTCCCAGTGTGTGTGTGTGTGAGTGGGGGGGGGGGGGGGGGGTCTTCTGGAGTTGACATCATGTGTGGCACCATTAGGTAAACATCTGTCAGTTCTGTTTCTTCTGCAGTCTGCCTGCAGCAGCGCACGCTCTAAGACGAGCATTGAGAAGTCGATTGGTCCATTTTTACTTCTGCGTTATTGAAGATATCACTGCAGCTTGGAGGTAATGGTTTCATGGGTCTGCATGTTTCTGTCCACTTCTTCATATTTTCTGAGCTCCACTTTATCTAATGTTTATTATGATAACACATTGTGATGTTGTGGTTGACAAACATGGAAACATGTTCCTGGAATTTGAAGGTCAGACAATTCATATTCAGATTAATCACCAGGTATTATCTTTGGCATCATCAAAGCAGCTTTTCTTACATATTTGCCGTTTTTGGGTGACAATCACACTGATGGACCGGTGTTACACAACAACAACAGCAGGAACTGAGGACTGTACTTGTTACGTATGGAGACATAAATAGCCTACTACAAGAACATTTACCTTAAAAAATGTAAGTAGTACTAAACAAGAATTTAGAGTTTTTTGAGCACAGATGCTGTTCTTGATTTGTTT
Organism: Oryzias javanicus; assembly: GCA_003999625.1. Taxonomy (NCBI): domain Eukaryota; kingdom Metazoa; phylum Chordata; class Actinopteri; order Beloniformes; family Adrianichthyidae; genus Oryzias; species Oryzias javanicus. Next base: position 30,986,058 of record CM012445.1, read on the forward strand.
CCAGTTCAAAACCTTTGGTTGTGGGTCAGTGTCAGTGGATACATACTGGCAGCGCTCTGGAATTAGCATCATCTTCAAGCATCTTGATCATTATTAATGCAAAAACAGACAGCTGACCATGGCCCTGAAGAAAAACTAAGTGCTATGTGACAAAGAAGACATCAAAAGAGCACCAGAAGACCTGTCTGTGTGTGCTACAATCATGATAGCTGGCATAACACCTTTTAGAACTAGCTGAAGAACTCAGAAGACTTCGAGTCCAGAACAACAATGAGATAACAGGGCCGATATTCAGAAGAAACGAGTAGAACAACACTCCAAGATGAACAACATGATCATTACTGGATTACAGATCAAACCTAACAGAGCATGGTCAGCAATGCTCCTGATCCTGCCGAGTACGATTATGAGACTGTTGCACATCAAGTGGAATCAGTTTTCAAAAGAGATACGATTTTTCTGCGGGGATTTCTCTGGATCTAAATGCCGTCGAGACCTGCCACCCACCTCCAGGAGAACGCAGACGGATAAACGGATCCTCATCAGGTTTGAGAATCAAAAACACAAAGTGGCTCTGATGAAGTAAAAGAGGAATCTGAAAGGATCTGCTGTTTATCTGAAAGCTTCTGGTTGTCAACAACATGAAAGACTTGGAGAATTGTTTGATCACGGACGTCTGAGCATACTAATGCCATGATAAATAGAAAAACCAAAAATGTTTTCAAGACAAGGATAGTGTCTGGGATCTACTATTATATCTGAAGTTAACCGTGACCCAGATTGTCAGCAGCCTCACCCGTTGCCTCTTTTCTAACATGTTTACATCACGTGACTGTCGGGTACGGTGGCTGTTTTGGTTCAGGTGTTCCTCTCTCGGTTCGTTTCATATTCAGACTGAGGAATCTCAGAGCGAGCAGAAGTTGGTCCAATTGAAAACAAACCGAGACCACCTTGAAAGATGGGTCAGAGAGCGGTTCTGGTACAGGTGTGGTGGCGAGGTAGTTGTCCTCTGCTAGGATACACATGCTGGCAGGATAAAAGCTACCTCGGCACCACAGATCCACAGAAAAGTGGGTGTTTGTTTGTTGTGGTCTGGGGGCGGAGCTTGCAGCACAGACTCCTCCTGCAGAGAGCTGTTGGCGTCGATCTTACGTCAGCACGTTTCCACCTGCTCGTTTTTGTGGGTATGGGGGGAGGAACAGTAAAATGCACTTAAATCTCAAAAAGATTTTTTATGGTATGGCCCTTCTAAGTAAATTCAAAGCAGAGGTGGGATTGAATGTACAGATATGTTGCTCAGTTAGAATTTTGTCATATTTCAATTCATACTACATTTTCTTCACTTTTACACTTGAATTATGAATTCAAGGGTTTAGATAACCCAAGCAGTAGCTGTGTTTCCATCTGCAAAATGTCCTCGATCGGATCAAAGATCAGATTAGAATAGAACTGTGCACATGGACCTGAAAAACTTGATCTGGTTGTAACAAACGTTTCCATGCACCACTCGCTTGATTAGAATAAATCAATAAATGTAATAGGAGAACTGTCTAAAATGCTGGAAATAGTCGCAGAAGAAGAAACAGTGAGTTCCTTTGTAAACAAACAAAGATCCTGTATAGAGTGAGATGATACCCTGAATGTGCTTTCATTATTATTAATAATAATATTTTCAAGTGACTGTTCTCCCATAATTTTCTAAATTCATGCAGTAATCTGCATCTTGTCTGCATGTAATTATATGGAACTAACCTCAGCCTTTATTCTGTCTGGATGTGATTGGAAACAGAAATTCACTTTATTTGTTACACGGTTTCTCAGGGGTTTTCGGTGTGCGGATCTGCATTTCTGCATTCAAAAGCCGCCTCCCTCGGCTCATACCGTCCTGAAGCCGCTCAGAGACAGTTCTCTCAGGAGACACGGACAAAACCAAAGTAGAAAGTAATAAATTACATTTACTCTGTTTCTCTTTTTTGCATTTTGTTTTGGTAGGCCTTCAAAAAATAATCTCAGGAACAAGGATCTTAGGAGAACCAGAGACAGTAACCAGTTCATAAAATGTTATTGCAGATTTCTTCTGTGTTTTTCATTTCTGTTAATGAAGGAAAGGATGCGTTTGATTGACTAAAAACAGGTTTTCTGTGATTCATTGGTAGAATTGAGGTTGGTTGAACCCTCCTCATTTAATTGTGGAGGGCAGCTGAGGCAGAGTCAGCATCCTGTGAAATCACATGCATTATCTCTGCAGAGTTCCTCCATGCAAAGCAGAAATGAAGTGTTTGCTCCCGCTCTCGTCTGGTTGCCTCTGAAAGGCGGAGCAGACAGTCAATGACATTCCTGCTTTTCAACGTCTCACCTTGTTTTAAACTTTATTTGCTCATGTGAATTGCTCGATCACCTTAAGGTCTGCGTACTTCCTCTTCAGAATCATCTAGTTTTCCAAAAAGCTCTTTATTCTGCTCCTCTGGCTCTTCTTGTTTTGAGACTGCATCTTTTATGAGGCTGTGTGGTGGAGTTCAGGCCTGCATTTAAAGCAGATGACTCCCATCAGTCCCGGCACAGGCAGCTGTCCTGCTGTAAAAAACGTAGATGTTTTATTAGAGTGGTTATTTTCCCAGCACTGACGAGCTTCAGTGCAGCAGATTTCTGCATGGCTGCTGGTTCAAGCCCTCTTTGGCTCACAGGTTCTGTCGGACAAACATGGATTCAACTGAGCAGGAGATTTCTGTAGTGGCTTTTGCTTTAGATACCATAGAAATAATCAGAGCAACATTAAGACCAGAGTAAACACATTCCATCCTTTTGCTTCTGTCTTTGGATTTATTGCAGGTGGAGTAAATCAGGTTCTGATCATTCTTCTGGTTGCTGTTCCCTTTCTATGCAGGTTTTTACTCTAACTGATCTTCCAGATCAACGGTAAAACAGTGATTATGACAGTTGTTATCATTAATGCCCACATGATGAAGTTCAGAGCATGCAGCAGCAGGTTATGGGAGGAGCCAAACGTGTGGCCCAGCAACCATAAAAAAACAAAAAACAAACAAACTTTAACTCTTGATTCTCCGCTGATTTTGAATACATGAAAGATACATCTGAGTGTCCGGGTTATTAGGAGTTTAGGTCAAAACTAGGGGTGTAACGGATCACGAATAATCCATTTTATTTATGATATAATTGATACTAGGCGGGTGGGACGAGAACATTTGTATTTTAAGGGATACTCTAGATAGATTTGGTATTCAACACTATTTTTAATCATTATTTTCTCTCAGTTTTTGTAGATTTGATATATCACTTTAAAAAGTGATATATCAGTGCAAATCTCTCTGTATTTTATTTGTTTTATTTTGTATACTGTATTTTAACCTGTGTTTTATAATTGTATGTGTAGTGTTTTATCTTTTAAACTATGTTTTATTTCTTTTAAACTTAACCTGCCAAGGGACTCCAGATGGAAATTAGCCTGAGGCTATAATCTGGCATATTTACATTTTTTTAATGTTCATCAATATGCATTGTCCCTTTCTCAATAAAGTTATACGTCAAATGTCATCAGAAACTACATGTTTGAACATTTAGTTTATGTTCAAAATTTAAAGATGTTTTGTTTTAATAAATAGACCTCAATGACCAAATGTTTGGATGTTGCATATATAAATATTGTGTGTTTGAAGTACTTTATATACTTATTGAATAAATGATTTGAAGCATAACTGAAATTGGTTTTGCTTTTATCTTGTTGTTTTTGCTGTTTTTTATTTTACTTTTTACTGATCCAAAAATAATCTGAACCGTGACCCTAAAACCGTGACACCCTGAAGGTAAAAGCTTGAAACTTTGTTTGCATTATTTTACAACAAAAAACATTTTATATATTATAATTATGGCCCGCAGCAGCAGTCTACTGACTGCAAGGACCATATTGTTTTTCGTTGAGTCAAAAAAACGTAAAAAGCCCAGAACAGGCCTCAAAGAACCGGCCTAAGCCCAAACGGACCCGACCAGTGTATAGCAGGACAAAAACGAAACACAGCGACGCCGCCTCATCCTAGAGCAAATTTTTCTATATTGTTTCTGCAAGTGTTTAACTATTATTATTATGGCCCGCAGCAGCAGTCTACTGACTGCAAGGACCATATTGTTTTTTCAAAAAAGTCAAAAAGTGTAAAAAGCCCCAAAAAGGCCTCAAAGAACCGGCCTAAGCCCAAACGGACCCGACCAGTGTATAGCAGAACAAAAGACACACCCACACAGAACTCAATGGGAAATTGTTCTATATTGTTTTTGCTTTGTTTATTATTATTCTATCTTTCTGCGCCTTTGAACGAAAATTACACCCCGCCACATGAACAAAAAAAGTACCCTCAAATCGCACCACACGTAGGGAAAATTGAAAATGAATTTTTGGCATAGTGGCGCGTTACCCGCCCAAAACGATGACATCACGGCGAGCGTTTCCGTGAAAAAAAATGAATGGGCCAAAAAACGTTTATGGGCCAAAAAAAATATTTCGAAATACGCAAAAAAAGGCCAATGACCCGTGTCGGGGGATAAGCCCCAGGAACATTTGAAATCATTATGGGATGGCCACACGACCCACGCCTTGGTGCCAATCTGGCGCCGAAAACTGAGAAATGGCGATTTTCACGGTTTTTTCATCAATATGGGAAAACGACACTTTGGTTTGTCCGATTTTCAACGAAACTTGACAAGCAATGTCCAAAGTCGGGTCTAACAAACACCCAAATAAAAGTTTCATTTTGGACCTTTGACCATTGGGGAAACACTTTTACTCACAGCTACGAAAAGAAATACCTCCTAGGGGGTTTTATCAACTATTATGTAACTTAGTTGTGCATAAATGGGAACCTACTGGGGGAAAATGTTGCAATTAGAAGTTGTAGAATATGAATGGCGTGCGCGTGGCGAGTTTGCAACCGACGCCGTTTTATGTAGGTTGGACATGTTTTATCCAAATTGTGTAAAAGTGGTATTCACGCGTTCGGAGGCTCGAGCTGAACGAAATGACATAACATACGAAACTGTAATGCGTACAATGCGCCTCTGGTAGGCAAAAAACCGTCGCAAAAAAAAGTGCTGACTCAGCTAAAATCATTTTTTTGCGAAAAAAAATCTTGGAATCTACAAACAAAAGTAATATATCTGTGTCGGGGATATCCAAAGGAAGTTTTGAAATTATTATGGGATGGCCACACAACCTATGGTTTGGCGGCCATATTGTTTCAAAATCTGATTTTTGGCGATTTTTACGTTCATAAAAATTAACCTTTTATTAGCACGATTTGAATGAAAATTTACACACAAGTTGCTAGCATTGGTCTACAATGACCCCTAAAATTTCATTGACCTTTGACCTTGGGAAGTGTCCGCCATCTTGAATCTTAAAAAAAAGCAATTTCACTATAAGCTATTTTAAAAATTCAGCCCAAGGGTTTTTTTGTCCGATCATTTCCAAACTTTTTGGGTATCATCGGGAAGGAACAAGGAAAAGAAAGATGCCTTTAGAACTTTTGTATCTCAAACGGCGCCCGCGTGGCGAGCTCGCAAAAGTGGCGTAGTCTTAATACACGCTCATACTTCAATGCAATCCTATGGGACTTTAATATGTTGATCCCTGCCTTAAGCTGTAACTGGCAAAATAACATAGAATATGACCAAATAAGGAATGTGGGCGTGGTTAGCGAATAACCCCCCGTTGCTAAGGTAATCCAAAGTGTACTTTTTCCGATCCTTATGATCTTGACGTCAAACTGCTCGGTGACCTCAGACGAACAAAACATAAAATGGTTGCTATGGAGATAAAACCAACAGAAAAGCCGCCATTTTGAAAAAGGTGCTTTTTTAATCAATTTCTCACATTCAGCTCAGACCAGCTATACAATAAGCATAGGGAGGGACTTAGGGTTCCACAGTGAGTGCTAAGCAAGTGAGTTCGGGGTCAAAGGTCACCGTCAAGGGAGGCTGCGGCCCGTGCGGAGGCGCGTGCGTGCGGCGGTGCGTGCGTGCGGCGGCGGCGTGCGTGCGGCGGCGGCGTGCGTGCGGCGGCGTTGGTCCGGCGGCGGTGGGTGCAGCGAGGGAGAGGGCGGGTAATGAGGGAGAGGGCGGCGAGGGAGAGGCTGGGTGGCGACTGCGGGCCATCCAACGCCGCTTGCGGCTTTAATTATTCTTCCGCTTTCTTACGGAATGTTTTTGCCAAAATTTGACCCCCGCCACATACTCGAAAAGTCACCAAAATTTCCACGAACCTAGGGAAAATTGTAAAATAATTTATTTTAAAGAGAACGACACCCGCCCCAAAACGATGACATCACGGCGAGCGTTCTCGCCAAAAAAATGAATGGGCCGAAATTTGTTTATGGGACGACAAAAACGATATTTCGGAAAACGCAAAAAACGTCCAATGACACGTGTTGGGGATAAGCCCAGGGACATTTGAAATCATTATGGGATGGCCAGGCGACCCACGCCTTGGCTGCAATGTGGCGCCGAAAACTTAAAAATGGCGTTTTTCACGGTTTTCATCAATATGGGAAAACGACACTTTTGTTTGTCCGATTTTCGCGAAACTTCACAAGCATGTCCATAGCCGGAGACTACAAACACCCAAGAAGTTTGATTGACCTTTGACCTTGGGAAGTTGCCGCCATCTTGAAATTAACGAAAAAAGCACGTTTGCTACGAGCTACAAAAAGAAATACCTCCTAGGGGGTTTTGTCGACTGTTTTGTAACTTAGTTGGGCATTAATGGGAACCTACTGGGGGAAAAATGTTGCAATTAGAAGTTGTAGAATATGAAATGGCGTGCAAGTTTCAAGGTCGCGACTGACACGGTTTTAGCTAGGTCGAACATATTTTGCCCGATTTGCCTAAAAGTGGTATTCACGCGTCCGGAGGCCCAAGCTGCACGAAATGACATAACTTACGAAACCGAAATGCGTACGGTGTGCCTCTGGTACGCAAAAAACCGTCGCGAAAAAAACTGCTGACTCAGCAATTTCAATTTTTTTATTTTGCATTTCGCAAACGAAACCAACATACCTTTGTTGGATATAACCATGGCTATTTTTTACATTATTATGGGATGTCTCCCCGACCTACGGTTTGGCGGCCATTTTGTTTCGAAATCTGAAAATTTGGGATTTCAGAGAGGTGAAACGAACATTTAGTTTGTCCGATAGTCACGAAAATTGACCCACACGCCGCTAGCACGAGTTTTCAACAACCCCTAAAGTTTCATTGACCTTTAACCTTGGGAAGTGGCCGATATCTTTAATTTACGAAAAAACGAGCGTTAGCATTAGCTTCAATCACATTTCACTTGCAGGGACTTTTTTCAATCGTTTTCTAACGCTTTTGGCATCAATGGGAAGTCATTGGCAAAAGAAAAATGGTATCACAAGCGATAGATTTTGAACGGCGTGGGCGTGGCGAGCTCGCAAAGTGGCGTAGTGTTAATACACGCTCTTATTTCAATGCATTCCTATGGGACTTTAATATGTTGACCCCAGACTTAAGCTGTAACTGGCATAATAACATAGAATATGACCATATAAGGAATGTGGGCGTGGTTAGCGAATAACCCCCTGTTGCTATGGTAATCCAAAATGTACTTTTTCCGATCCTTATGATCTTGACGTCAAACTGCTCGGTGACCTCAGACGAACAAAACATAAAATGGTTGCTATGGAGATAAAACCAACAGAAAAGCCACCATTTTGAAAAAAGTGCTTTTTTAATCAATTTCTCACATTCATCTCAGACCAGCTATACAGAAAGCATAGGGGGGGACTTAGGGTTCCACAGTGAGTGCTAAGCAAGTGAGTTCGGGGTCAAAGGTCACCGCCAAAGGCGGCAGTGGTGCGTAGGGGCGGGCGGCGGGGCGGCGGGGGCGGCGGTGCGTGTGGCGAGCGGGGAGGGAGAGGGCGGGCTGCGAGGGGGAGGGCTGGTTGCGGAGAGGGGGAGGGCAGGCGGCGAGGGTTAGGGCGGGTAACGACTGCGGGCCATCCAACGCCGCTTGCGGCTTTAATTATTATTAATACTATTACTGGAAAATATTTCAGTTTGCTATAAGTCCTGAAGTTGTCCTTGTTTTCTGTTGTAAAAGTGTCTTAATGTGAATGCAGAAGCAAATATTACTGAAATGAACCCAAAACATACCGAGTGGACCTTTCTATGAAGGACATTTTAATAACTGGACCAATGAAATTTGAAATGGTTACCTCTACTGTAGACGTTTCTCAGCATTTTCATATTGCAGTGATTAAACTTCCCCTAATAAAGGACATCTATGATTCAGATGGGTAACTTACCTTTCAAACTCTTGTAAATCAATGGATCTTTTCATTTTTAAGATTTCTAACCCATCTCTAAGACCAGTGTGATAAACAATCAACAGTCAGTTCTATATAAGGAGAGAACAGTCTCACCGGGTTTGGGTCCGCAGAATTCTTCATTTGGAACTCACAACATTTTTTCCATAACTGTGTGTATTTGCAATTTTGTATTCACATGTACACTCACATATCTAAAACTTACAATAACAAAATACTAGAGCACAATTTCAAATTACAGCAACTTAAAACTGACCATGATTTCAATGATTGAAGGACATTATTCAGAAATATATGTAATGGCTAACTTCCTCTCTCAGACTGGAATGGAATCAGTTTCATTTTATTTGGAGAGAGTATAAGAATTACATCAGCCCAACGAGAGCAGATTTTGTTTGATTTTTAAACAATTCATCAACAATTCAACAGTTCATCCCACAGTTATGTCTCCTCGACTTTCTCTCTCTCTTTTGTCTTGCTGCTTTTGTTCTGATTCCTTATTTCTTTATTTGGAAATATGGGTTTGAAAATGTACTGAATGATAAAGGTTTGATGTACAGAAGGTAATGGTACAGGTGGTACTGAGAACGTTCATGAAATTACAGTCCTGTGGGATATTATTTGTTATCAGGGATTTTAAGGTGGACATTTGCATCCACCACCACACCATGGACTGATGGAACACCTGTTTGAAAACTATAAAAAAGAATATGAAAAAGTTTTAAAACAGCTCTTACACATAAAAGTCTTTGAAGTCCCACTCTAACTATATACACTCAGTGGTCTTAATTATGATTACACATTTTTAACCCAAATCACAAAATCCTTTTCAGGACATTTTCTGCAGCCATTGACTGTATATCACGGGACGTATTAACCCCTCCCCTCTTGTGTTCCAAACAGGAAGTACCTGCTGGATCCAGGAGGTCAATATCCCATAGACGTCCATTGAAGAACAGACCGTTATTTCTCAATCATTTTATTTGTCAGAATAACCATTCCAGCTCTGATACTTTCTTCTTAGCTTCTTCTTTCTAGTCCTTGCTTTTTAAAAAAGTATTTTCCCACTCATGATTAGTGGTTGAATGAAGTAATTTATTGTTAAACAACATCGTTAACACTTTTAAAAATCATAAAGATGACAGAACCAAAAGTACTACCTTGTACTGCCTCCGTCTGCTTCCATAACAGCTTGAAGTCTCCAGTGGTCGTTGTGGAAGTGCTGAAGTTATTTGTGTTTTTTTTCTTTGCATCCCTAATGATTTTTCTGGCAGCTGGGGCAGAATTGTTGTCTGTCTACCTGACTGTAGTTGCTTTCAACATCTCACTTTCTTCATCAAAGTTTGGGTATATTATATCACTTTCCTGTTTCATGCACTTTAGTTACCTTTCCCCATAGATATTTTGACAAATAAAACTTTAATTATTAAAATCAGACACAGAAGTTCAAATAAAAGCCCAACCCACCTTTTTGCCCTTCCCGCTCTGTTAGCACATACATCCATGACCCCCCAACAATGAATGACCATAAAGGTTCAATTCTAAAGGACACGTCCGGCTTGGTTCTGCTGGGAGGAACCAGTACTTTGGACTCTCCTTATCCCAGGAGCCAGCTCAACTCACAGGACTCAACGGGTTTCTGCAGTCAGCTGGAGGGGATCAAAACCTGGAGGGCCCGCATAGAGGACAGGTAAGTGTGTGTGTGTGGGTCACACCTGTCGATCATTATTGGTCAGAGACATTCTTTCCTCCATTTTCATTGTAATTCTCGTCTAATTCATTGTAATTCTGCTAAAATCCAACCAGACATCTACAGAACACATTACTACTCGGCTGCACGGCTGTTTTCCTCTCAACCCATCGGTGTGTGGGACTGGATAGTGGGTCTGTGCCAACTGGCACAGACATATTTAATTACTAACCAACAGATTTATGGATTTATCCATTTCTCAGAAAAAAGTAAACAAACATCCTATTATGTTCTGTTTTGTGGCCATCAAGGGTCATTCACCTGCTGTGGCCGGCAGCAAACTGAAAGACGATCCTCTGATCGCTCACAGGTGAGTTCTGAAGTTCTGATCACGGGCCACCGGATCTGTGAATGCTGTTGGCTCTGGTCCAAAGCTGGGCCTGGTCCAGAGCAGATGGTGCACAGGCGGGGGGGCTTTTGGTTTTTTTTAGAATGTGTGCATGTTTTCAACTGCAGACACAAATGAAACTCTATTTTCTTCATCAAACTCTGTGTGGTCTGGCTGTTCTAACGGAGACATCCCTAAGTTCATGGAATAATGCTTCTGCAAATCTGCACATGACATAACACTGAGATTTCCCTCCAGCTCTGCAGATAATCTCCTCAGCGTTCATCTTCATAAGGAGTAGAGACTATGTCTCACCACCTCATCTTCAAGCCTGTATTGATCGTTAGGTCAACCTCACCTGAAGGAACTGCAGAAACGTACCTTACCTGAAGATTAAGCTAAAAAAGGATTTTGAGAGTGATGGCGATCCAGAGAAAACACCAGCATCAAACTGCTAAAGACAGGATTAATTCTTAAGCGTTTGGTGGCTTAAAGGACTAATCCTCTAATAAAGCCAGAACTGAGCTCAAATCCTAATTGATTTTAGTTTCCTCATTCATAAACACTGTAATTATCATTTGCATTGTGGATAAAACCATCATTCAGTTATGTAATTCCAATCATGATCCTGATGTGATGACAGGTCATTTTTCTGCTGTTTTTGTTCAGATTTAAAATGCATGTCGACACATTCATAATAATAATGAGCCACAGCAGCAACGCAGACATTATTATTGTTATGTCCTGCATCGTTCTCATTAACATGACGATTCAGACCTTTTCCACAGTCATTTGTGAGCAGCGTACTTTGATTTTGATCAACAGAGTAAACACAATTAGAATTCACTGATTAGTGATCCTGACAGCAAAAGTTAAGGTTTGATTCTATGAAAGAGCTTTAGAGAGAGATGGAGTCTGGTGATGGTGGTTGGTTTTTTTTTGATTTATTTTATTTCCACTCTGGTGACAGTACCTGCCCTTTGTGTGTGTCAACAGATGGACTGCTGCTAATGGATGATGTGTTGTTGGGAAGATCAAGAAAGACTAGTAAAGAGCAAGCTGGTAAGTGCTCTGACAGCCTGGAAAGTGTGTTGACTTCCAACCAAGCACTGGGAGCACCATCCTGTGATGCCTTACGGAACGTTGATACGGAACAAGTACGAATGCTGGTCCTCAGGTGAAACAGTCAGAGCAGTTTAAGCCGAAACATTTCAGGAGGGAAGCTGGGCTGTTTTGTGACTTCCTGACAGGGAAACACATCATAAGAAAATGATTATTAAATAGAAGCAGTACAGTAAACCAGTTGTCAGACCTGTGGATCTTACCAGCCGCTGTCCCTCCTGTCATCATCCCATCAGGTTTGGTGGGGGACGAGCTGGTTTTTCAATCACATTAAATGTGTAAACTGTTACGAGGCAGCTTACGGGGCGAGTGGAGCAGATGACTCCATGGCCCCTGTGGGGCTGTTTACCCCCCCCCGTCCAGACCTTTCTGACAGGTGGAAACAGCCATCAGTAATGATGGAAAATTCGCTTGTAGATTATAGACAGGATGTGGTAACATACTCACAACATGTTGGTGTTTCATCTGACCCAAACCTCATTGGGATCGGACCCCCCCTTCCCCTCCCCTCCTTGTGTCCAAAGGAAAGAGTTTCTATTGACCAGTTGATGTGAGCAAAGCAGAAACATTGTTTGAAAAATTTTCAAGAGGCCACACTGAAATAGAGATGTCTGTCTGATGGTCTGATCAGAGTTACTGTCCTCTGATGGTTGAAGCACACATTTCCACATTCGAACGCCCGCACATTTTGTTTCAGGGTTCATTTGGGATATACCTCATGACAGTCAAGTCCCTTGGCTCTTAATGACATGGCAACCCCCCAGTGACTTACCTGTAGGCCGAGACTCAGCAACTAAATCTTTAGGTGACTTCCTGTTGACTCCAGGACTGGAGTTTGCCTGCCAACCATAACCTATAGAAGAGTGAGGTTTGAACAGATTAAATCAAGAGTTCAGCCTGACAGCATGAGGGGTCATGACAGTGCTGGAATTTGTGCTCTACTGTCATCCCAAATATTTATACAACAGCGGACCATCTGGGAAAAAATGAATATTCTGAAGGAGAAAAAAAAAGTATAATAAATAATGGCAACTGTGCAAACTGTTAACTGATCTCAGAGCTGCAGAACTTCTAGTTTCTTAAAATCCCCCTCCGATGAATAGTATGTATGTTGTGCTTCAGGGTCACTGACGGTGCCTCAGGTGTTAACGTGTTCATGACAAAGACAGAGCCGCCTCGTCTTTTCAGCTGCAGAGACTGGACCAGTGATCAGGAAGGCCAGAAGACTCCCACATCCACGACTACACCTCCGACTCAGAGGAAGAAGGTGACCAGGACATCCTTCCAGATGAAGGTTTCTGCCTTCTGTTACATCATTGATGATGAAAATATTCTCTAGATAAATATACAATATGCAAAAAAATTCCTCACTTAGTAAATTTGTGTTTGTGTTTCTTTTGTTCATGAAAAGGCTTCTGTTTTAAAACTGACGCAGATAACTGGGTGATCGATGTGTTCTACATGAACTTCATGGTTCAGTCTTGCAGCTCGTGTCTAATGGTCCCATTAGTTTTTCTTTCTCTTGGTGAACGTTGCTGTGGTTCTACATTTCTGTCACAGGGACCAGCAGCCTTTGAAACCTCCTCCACCATCTGCTGATGAGGACAACAAAATGAATCTCATTCAGTGGAAACATTAGCAGCTTTCTGGGCTTCACATTTACAAATACTGGGATTGGGATCTTCTTATTATGAGGTGTTTATTAACAGAAACTTCAAACTTTAATGTATTTTACAAATATAAACCATTAACTTTTGAGAAAAATTTCCACTTACCATCTTTTGAAAAGCCATCATTGAGGAAATATATTTTTTATGTAAATGTAATGCATTTTTTGGAAGTATAGCTCCATGAAGACACACAGCAACGCTTCACACAGTAATGATTAAATCAACTCATTTCTCGTCCTGCAGCAGCAGCTATTCTAGTTCTGGTATTCACTGAACTTAGACAGCTCTGACTGGGATCTGGGGCTGGAAAAGAGTCTGGACCGTGTCCACATGCCGGTCCCAGTCTGGGAGGACGCTCATCCAGACGAACAAACATATTTCCAATAAAAAGCCATTAAATGTCTCTTTTCTTTCACTAATTAAACGTGTTGAGTGGACCAATGACACAACAGGAAAACAGCCTGTTAGCTATGGATCCTCTGGTCATGTTCAACGTGAAGTTTTATTAAAATGACAGAGTCTTTCATGTGTGGAAGACAGTAATAGAAAGAAAATGTACAATTCATGATCAAGAACAGAGGATTTGTTGAAAGTGATGCAGTTTAGTCAACCTCTTTACACCTGAATTTATTTCCAGCTATCACTTATGTTTTTGCTTTTATGCAAATGTTAGATGTAGATCATTTTAGAGCTAATTTGGTTTGTTACATATTTAAGACATTTCTCATATATTGTCCTTCCTCACTAATATATTGAATTTTCCTTAATGTAAATAACTGCAGCTTGAAAACAGGTGTTTATGTTTTTCTCCTTTCTCTTTGGAGATGAATACAATTCTTTTGTATTGAAAATGTTGCAAACAGAAATGCTTCTGTGCGTCGAGGATGAGCTGAAGATGCTGCAAGCTGCAGCTTTGAAACAAACAGCAGCAATTTCTCATTTACTATTATGTTTGTTAAGTGGGGTAGGAGCGGGGGGGTCCATATTTTATTCATAGTGTAGCCTATGGCAAAAAAAAGGCTTTGTGTTCACTTAAGGGACATTTGTTAAATAGCAGGAAAGTCTGAGAACTCACTGATCTGTGAAAATGATAGATTTCATTTCATTATTGCAGAGACTTTATAAGAACTCAGACTGTAATGTTTCTGGAATTGCAGAAGCCAGTAAAGACTCAAAGAATGTGTGAACATCCATGAAAAGATGGTGGACAGATGAATTTACTGGAATCCTCTGAGAATGTTCTATGATGCTGATGACCAGGAAGAGGGAGTCGTGGACAGACCATAATGCTCAGGTGTGCAGCTACGCACTCATGTGGTAGGAAGTATTGTGATTCCAGCCCTTATGGGATGAACTGATGGGACTAGTGATGAACAGGAAGCTTTGTGTGTTGATCCACTGAAAGGCTGCAGCTCCGGGTTTCGTGATTTTCCTCAGTTTTGACTGACAGGCATCAGGAGCTGGACGAGGGGATGCATGTCAGCTCTGGAGCTTCTCCTGCAGCTTCTGTCACATGAACCTGAGCGCTGCAGGGGTGCTGCGGGTTTTTGGGTTGTCCGGGCCTGTAGAGGGTCGTGGGAGCACAGGCTGCAAACGTTTGAGACGTTTGAGGCGGCTGTGGACACCTCCAGGGATGTCAAGAAAATAAACATACAATTGTTGTGCGTGTGGTAAGTATATCATGAAATATTTGTGAGCGTGATGTAAGTTACACACATGAAAAACGTAGGAGTGATGATGTTGTACAGTGTCCTTTACTCTAGACATTGTTAAGATCTGAGCCTAACACTTTCTGCATTTCCATATCATTATTATATTATATTGAATGCACAGATCTGATCTGCAGCTCAGATAAGATCTGGGCATTTGGGAGTCTGCATGGATGTCTATAGAACGCTCACACAATCTACTCTTTGACTGTTTCCAGCAGCCAGGCTGCATGCAATGAGATAACAATGAGTGCACACGGAGCACGCACCTTTCACGTGAACAGCACTTTGGGCTTATCCTAATTAACCAAACAAGGCTTTGTTGACACCCCTGTGTCTCACCTGCTACACTCTACTTGACCTTACTCGTTATTTATTTGTTCCTGACAAACTGAACCTGGTGCACGCCTGGAGTAAAAATGTGCATGAACATTTATGCTCTTCAGGTTCATCTATAATCAGGAGATTTCAATAAAGAGAGAACTCAAAGTGGAACTGAAAGATTAAAATGTGAAGATATTTGCAAACTATTTAGGAGGAGAAGGAGGAGCACATTGGATGAAGATAAGAGGGAACCCAAAACCTACACAGCAGCTCAAGTTGAGAAAGGAGGAAGAGCAGACACAGAAATCCAGAGAAAGACTGAAGTTCAATAATCCAAAAGAGAAGGCAAAAAATGCAGAGATTGTGATCCAGAGGTAAAAACGTAGAGGCAGGAGAAATGGGCCAATGAATGCAGCAAGGAGAGAGTGGAGGGAATGATAGATTGTGTCAATAATCAATACAACAACACAGACACAGGAGGGGGGAGAGTATGTCTTCTTTGAGCTGGTTTATCATCCATTAACTAATGAATGACAAACGTCTTCTCAACATTTAGAAAATGAAGACGTATTAGAGAGTAAGTTATGATGTAATAGAAGCATGAAAAAATATGGATTTCTCCACTAAAGAAACGCAGAAACCCACATCAAACCAGACCAAGAAAGATTTAAGGAGGAAGAAGGAGTAAACACATTTCAAATCTGAATCGAGAAATTAATGACCTGCTTAACAATGAAAATAAACCCTCAAACAGCATTCTGGTCATGTTACTCTGATGTACGAGGAGGTTCACAGTGTGTGGTATGAAGAGCATGGTCCCTTCAGCACCAACATCTCCTCTCCATTCCTGCCATGCAGAGAATCTGCAGCTGAAGTCGGCGTGCTGCTGATTCAAACACTCACTTTCACTGATGATCAACAAATTGTTACACGTCGTTGTTTTCATCATGGAGGAGCAGCTTCTCTTAACCCTTGTGCTATCCTTGGCATGTTTACATTACAATTTTAGTGTTTTTTTCTTTTTTAAATCCCAATCTTGTGTTTTCTCTTGGGAGCCTTACTGAGGGCTGTCGGACCCTGTATGACCGGAGCAGGAGCTTGGTTTGCATAGCCGGTGTAGGTACCACATGCTGCACAGGTCTGTAGAGGTGAACAGAGAGCTGAGCTAGAAAGCTAAGCTCTCGATTTACAGGTCGATCTTCGTTCCAGTTCTCAGCTATGGTCATGAACTCTGGGTCATGACTAAAAGAACGAGATCCCGACTACAAGCGGCTGAAATGAGTTTCCTCTGGAGGGTGTCTGGACGCTCCCTTAGAGATAGAGTGAGGAGCTCAGTCACCTGGAGAGCCACTGCTCCTCCACATCTAGAGGAACCAGTTGAGGTGGCTCAGGGATCTGATTCAGATGTCTCCTGGACGCCTCCCTGGAGAGGTGTTCTGGGCATGTCCCACTAGATCAGGGGTCTCAAACTCGCGGCCCGCGGGCAATCTGCGGCCCGCGGGATGATAATTTGCGGCCCCCGCCGTCATATGAAAGATTACTGTTAGTGCGGCCCGCAAGGCTGATATGAATGACAGTTGTTGTGTGCTGAGCTGAACGAACCAATCACGGTAAGGTATATGGCTCTGGAGGGCGGGACATCGGCGGGCTGTCCAGAGCCTCCTCACTCTTTAATTTATTCCTCCAATCAGCTGGACGGAGGAGGAGCCATGAAGCTGCTGGAAGTGCTTTCTCACTGAACGTGATTCACGGGCCCCGCTCCTCTTTCGCCACGTGACAACACGTGAACACAGCCTGCCGCTTGTCAAAAAGCGTGTTCCTGATGCCGCGCGCGACAATTCCGCGAACGCATCAAATATTCCACGGACAAATCCGACCCTCGCGAGCGCTTTTTCCTCCTCCACGAGCAGAAAAAGTCCTCGCGAGAGAGACTGACTACTTCCGCGTGCGTGAGTGATGCCCGCGAGCGAGCAGAATCTTCAAAGGTGTTTTCACACCGGCCGCATGTCTGCGCGGGTTTATGAACGCACGCTCAGCAGATGGTATTCACACCGGAGCAGCGCGGTCACTCACGCAGCAGAGAGGAGATTCTTCTTCTGTGGTGTTTTTACCGTTCATTAGCGCTGCTGCTACTGTGCGTGAAATATTGAACCGGGTTGAAGACTGAGCGCGCGCTCAGTGCGTGCACGATTTGTGCGCAGAGCTTGAGACCAGATTTAAAAACTTGCGTAGCAACGCATTGAGCTTTCAGTGAGCGCGCTGCTCTCAGCTCAGAAATGAAGAAGGTTCTGCAAATACAGACGTTTGAAACTGAATACAAAGTTTTCTCTTGTCTAGTGTTTCTCAGGTATTTTCTCTTAGACACCCCCCCCCCTTCAGCTGCAAGCATCATTAGTATCAGTTAATTTGCTCAAATTAAACGTATATCTCCTCAAAATATCATACTTTTATTATCATTAAAGAATAATAATAATAAAAAAACTTCTAAATAATCAGTTTTATTAATTGTTCTTTTTTTTTTTTTTTTTTTTTTTTAGAATACCTCCAAAACTTCCAGACAAAGTAAAAACAATCTTTCCATGTTTCTCTCCACAGTAGTGCTAGGATTCTGTCTTTTCTCAGAGATTCAATTATTTTGCATTGGCTAACTGTAAATTGAGTTTTAGGTTGTTTTTGCTATATTGAATTTATTATCAACTACTATGTAGGATTATGCACAATATCCATCACTAATGTAAACATGTTTTTATTTGCATTCCTTCCAGGGGGGCGTGCCCCACCATTTGAGAAACACTGATCAGTTAGTCAGTCAATATGTGGTTTCAGTCGTCTGTGTCTGCTGTATGGTCATTGTTATTATTTTAATTAATAAAAATTTATTTTCTGATTCATTTTTTAAAATTAATTTAATTCATTCATTATTTAGTGTTAAAAATAAAGATATTTGAGAACATTGGAATGTTTTATCAGCGATTTGCTTGTGGAAATCCTGATGCGGCCCGGCCTCACCCAGACTCTGCCTCTAGCGGCCCCCGACTGAATTGAGTTTGAGACCCCTGCACTAGATGGAGGCCCCGGGGAAGACCCAGGACACACTGGAGAGACCACCTCTCTCAACTGCCCTGACAACGCTTCGGGGTCCCGCCAGAGGAGCTGGAGGAAGTGACTGCGAAGGGGAAGTCTGGGCATCTCCGATTAGACCCGGTCCCGAATGAATGGACGAAGATGAATGGATGGATGGATGAAGTAATCTGACCTGAACATTTGTGTCTGAAGTCTGCCGGTCCTTGGTGAAGGTTTGTCTCACAGTCAGAGATAAATGTCCTTGTAGCTCTGTCAGTTACATACAAATGTAAAATATTTTTCTGCTACATACCAGTGCGTGTCCCAGCAGTCTGCTGACTCAACAGATATATTTTTGGGTGACGCCACATCTCTGGGATGAGCACGGCGTTGCAGTGCTCCTTGGATTTACAGTGTTTGACACCATCAGGAGTCTCTGTTGATCCATGTCATTGTTGAAGGATCTGCTGGTGTTCTGTGTGGACACTTCTTCAGTCTAACAATCAGAGTTCTGCATCCACGCCACCTCTTCCTGTTCCTAAGACGATTACATAAGGCGTTCTGGGTCAGACACGGGCCTGGGGTTACATAACTGTCGTTTGTCCATTTGACTGACTGAACTTCCTGCTGACCAAATCCCTCACATCTTCAGAAAATGTTTGTTAGGAAAAATGAAAACGTCAGATCACCACCGATAAAGACTGAAGTCCTGCCAGCTGCTGCAAGAACAGAGACCACGGAGAAGACCTGCCAGCACGGCTCTGCACCTTCTGTTATTGAAAACAGCTTTAATAAAGGCAAGTGTCTGTCTGAATCTGGATGACAGGTCAGGTGTTCACTCAGGTACCTCCATGCTTTCATCAGGCTCTCTATCTGCTTTTTATCAGACTCAAACGGCAAGAGAGAGAACAAAGGTGGACGTTTGAAAAATCCTTTTTTGGAAAAGTTGAAGCCATGCTGAGAGTTGAATTTGACCAAAGTGATTTTCAGTCATCGGTTGATGATTTTATGGTCTGTCTGTGACCCCTGCCCACCTCCAGCATCAGATAGCTGCTTTCTCAAACCTCCCCACCCTGCTAGTGTTTCCTGCCTCACTTTGACTTCCATCAGTCAGTCACCTGCTGTAAGGTGATCCAAATGCCTCTTCTCTGAGTCACCACTGGAGCTCTGCTGCCTGCAGGCTGCAATCGCTGCTTGATCCACATTTGATGCTACTGCCGCTCAATTCAGTAGCACTTTGAAATTTGAAGGAAGATCAACATGCATGTATGAATATGAAAACCTACAAATACATGAGGGAAAAATGAGAACTGCCAGAACATCAAATAAATGGAGTTTTGTTTAACCTTAGGCTCCTATATCTGTTCATTGAACAGTGACTGTGGTGAGTGAATTAACATGGTTGCAACTGCTGTGAGAGATTTGGGCAGAGCTCCTGAGAGTGCAAGTAAAGAGCCATCTCCAGTAGAAGACTGTTTGGTGGGCTGCAGGGAGGAGACTGGAAATGAAGAACCACGGAGATAATTATACTCCCTGCAGAGAAGCACTACGCTTCAACAGACTCTGCAGGGGGCTTGTCCGGATGGGATTCTTGATGAGAAAAGCAGAAATGTGTCAGACAAGAAGAAAAATAGCAGTAAAAGAAAATGAGACAAAAACAGGAAAGGTTTAAAAATACATTTTATGTGCTGGTGGTCTTCATGTTGTATATTTAGTTAAAAATTTGCTGGATTTCTATTTGTGTTAATTAAAATGTATAGAATTTGTTTTTCTTCAAACTATTATTTAAATAAACTTGAAGTTTTTTTGTGAATATGAAGAAATGCTGACTGAGTCTTTTGTCTAATCTGAGTTGTATAAATGGCTCAAATGCTCTAAAGCAGGGGTCAGCAACCTTTAATAGTAAAAGATCCTTTTGGGCTCATTTTCTACTGATCAAGCCTATGAAGGAGCCGTATACTCTTACTTTAGCCTTTAAGACACCTGCATGTGTTTTCATGACTTTTTTGAAGTAATGTGAATTATATCTTTTTTGGCATGAACAAAAGCAAAAATATGAAAAAAACTTAGCATCTCTCAACATTTTATTATCATATTTTTACATTTGACAGAAGCTCAAATAACTTATGTTCCAAACAGGATCATCTCAGTGCAGATCTGAACAGCTAGTAACCAATGTTGTTCAGCACAAGATAATCTGTCCTTTTAACTCATAAAAGATCAAAGTTTTTACCAAAGTTTTTCTTTGCATATAAAATCTGTTCATTCTGGAGGTAGAGTTGATCAAACAAGACGTCTTCAGGTCAACAGATGGAAAAACCTACAGAGTTTATCATCTATGTCAACCTCAGACATCAATTTATAAATTCAACTAGTCTAGATTTAATAAATGCTAATTAAGGTATTGTTACTTTAAAAAAATGTTTTTTTTTATTTTAATTTTGTTTATTTTTTGTTCTTCCCTCTTTGTCCTCAGCAGTCTTCCACTGCTGGGTTTTGTTCTTTTAGTTTGGGGTTGGATCTTGGTAGTCTTAGTTTTCAGGCTTTGTTTATTTGTTTTCTTGAGGTAGTTTTGGTAAAGCAGACATTATCAGAGAGCTGCTGACTCAGACGGTCGACATGTCTGGATCAACATCTCCATGAATTATTTTATGTTTGATCAAGGATCCATCCTCTTACCTGCAGGACTATTTATTGAGGCCCCGCCTACCCACTTGCCTCTTTAATTGAAAGCGAGACAGAGACACCAACCAAAAACATCCCACCACAGCGCCTGCTGCCGGGTCTGCTGTCCCGGCCGGGGGATCCTAGCCCACCCACCAGGCAGCAGTGTTGTCCTAAAGCACCCACCTGCCCACATCCAGGGGCCTGCGCTGCATCTGCTGTCATCCAACAATCCCGCCACCCACTAGGAAGCCAGTTTGGTAAAGAGTGGAAAAAAGTCCAACTAAACTCACTGTTTTTCTTCCTTTACCTTTTTTTCTTTTTGGGCCACCATCAGTTTTAAGATGTGTCCTACATTAATAGTGCTCCTTGTTAAGTACAGAGGTCGACCCAGTATTTGAGACTGTTGCTACCTTATAACACAGTTTTGAAAAACCTACTCCACAGTTTTTCTTCTCTCTTTGCAGACTGGACTCTCTTTGACCATCTGCTCTTGTGATTGACTCTCCAAATCAAAATCATCCTTTCACAGGTTAGTTAGAAAATCCTCATGGGAGAAATGTCATTTAGTCTCTAAACGTTAAAGATCCAGTGTAGTAATCAAAAAGAACAGATAAAGTCTCTATTTAGTTTTCCTTTCTTTAACAGTCACCTTGTCGGTGATTCAAAGTTCAAAGACAGAAACCACAGATTCGGAGTCCATCTGGACCTGTAATGGAATGCCATTTGGTGCCCTGAGTGCCAGCTCGCCCTGGGCCACCATCTGTGCCGCTTTCTGTCACAGAGGCACCTCTATGGTTCACCACCACCATAAAACATCGATCCTGTCAGCCGTGCTGCTCCTGAAAGGAATTGTGTAAGAAAGAGCCCTAAATGGGCTTCTCCAACCCTGTGGTTCACACTGACTGACCTTTGCATGGTTGTTGCCTCTGGATGACGTAACCTTGAACTTCTTGGCCAGCTTTCTGTTTTCCTCATGTGTTGGCTGCATCCCTCTGAACTGTGGGGGAAGGAAAAGAGAGCAGACACTCCTCTGGGAGCAGTCCAGTTCTTCATGGGTCACAATTTTCTGAATTCATGTGTCCGAGAAAGGCAATCCTTTTTTCATGTTATGACTTATAGAATCAGCCCAACTCAAAATCAATGACAAGGGACTCTTTCATGATTTACTAAACACAATTAGTAGATGTGTGTGAACAGATGCTCAATGACAACAGAGTTCTTAGGCTTGTGGATGAGAAAACATGACAAATCATGAATCCTCCACCACCATGCATGGCTCTAAATGCCTGCCCCCCTACCTCAGGCTCTCAGTTTTAAGGCTGCACTCGTTCCCAGATCATTGAGACGGGGCTCAGACTGTTTACCGTCTGCTTCTCTCAGTGCGTCAGCGCTTCAAAGACCAGGAAAGATCTGGTGTGAAGGCTCCAGATACCTTGCATGCTTTAAGGTTTACATCAACAGATGCAGGAGATATTCTGCTGGGAGGATTTCTCTAAGCATTAAAACGTCACATCTGAAAGCAAACCAGGTTCAAAGGCTTCCAAGATAGTTTTCCCAAGAAAGAGAAACTGGAAATCAAAAACAAAAGATACATTTTAAAAAGCATTTATTCTGTAACACAAAGAGTTATTACATTTGTGCTCACAAGTTTACAACCCTGGAAGAAATGATGAATTCCAGACTCTTATTTAGAAAATATAAACACAAACAGTTTTCTCCTCTCAGGATTGTGGTTGGGTGAAACCATTTATTATTAAACAATAGTGTTAACACGTTTTAAATCATAAAGACAACAGAAACTTTCCAAATAAAGCTAATCAAAAGTTTAATCCCCCAGTTCTTCTTGAACTGCCTCCGTTTGCATCAGTAACATCTTCTGGTCGTCTCTTGTGGATGAAGTTCTTCATTATCTTTAATGGTAAAGCAGTTTATTCTTCTTGACAGAAAACCTCAAGTTTCATTAAATTCTTGGTCAGTCTTGATTGAACTTCCCGTCTGAGATCTCCCAGAGAGGATCAATAATACTGAGTTCAGGAGAATGAGACGGACACTCCAGAACCATCACCTGATTCTGTGTGAGCCAATGACAGCTGGACTTGGTCTCGTGTTTAGCATTTTGTACAAATGGATACCTTTTTTTATTTACGTGGCATTGCTTTAAGCAGCATTCAGTTGTCAACTTTTCAGTTCTGAACCCATATCCTGGAATTCACTTTAAACATGGTCGGCCATTTTGTCTGACGTCCCGTGACAGGGGTCTATCCCTCCAGCTTCCTCTGGGCAGTCTGTCCTGAGTTCACCGTATGTTCCTCCACCTGTAACCCCAAAAGGCCAAAAAAATGTGTGGAGGGGTATTCAAATCAAAATAGAATAGTCAGAATTAACTAAATGATCAGAGCTCATTTTAGTGAAGATGACAAAAGGGGAGGATGGCAGGGGACATGGAAAGTAAAAATTTTAAAGTTATTTAAGGATTAAGATGATTTATTCTGGAATAATACTCCTGCCTTTATATTCATAGTAATTTTTAAAAGTTACAGTTTTAAAGTTTTAAAAATGTAGTTCTAGAGTGTTCAATAAATGTTTATCTTGTTCGGCCCCCTGTGTGATTGAGTTTGACGCCCCTGATCTGGAGGATCAGATGATCTTCAGTCTGAGACAAAGAATTTAATGTTTGTATGGAGATGTACTTTAAAGTTCCCCTACAACGATTTTTTAAAATTTTCCTCAAACGTTCCCAGTGGGGTTTTAATGAAGACTGTGAAGTTTTTAACAAAATTCCACATCCTAAATGTCTTAAAAGCCATTTTTCCTGTTGATCTGAAGCCTTAGTTTCCAAAAATCCCTGTGTGGGCGTGGCTTATGGTTCTGAGCTGCATTACCCCGCCCCTTATCCCTTATCCTTATCCCCTTATTGCGTCCAAGACGGATTATTTTAAGTTGGCGTCACATATTTAAAATGAAACTGAAAGTAAATTCCCATTAGCTGTCACAAATCTGCTGTCTGCGTTTGATCCAACCTGCAGAGGAGCACCGAGCTGCAAACGTAGCAGCTCTCAGGATCCAGCGGGTGGTTTAACCGGACACCGTAACCGTTCTCCTGAACGTAACCCTTCCTCTGCATCTAAAAACATCACCACTGGCTCTACACGCATTTCCAAACTGATGCTCGATTAGACCCTCTCTGTATTCTTCATTTCATTTGATGAGATTTCTTGTTGAAGTGAATTCAACAATCAGCATGAAATCAGTTCTGAACCCCAGATAGAGCTGCTGCTGCTGCAATGAAGCCTGAATGGAAATGATTGATTTTACATTTTTTTCAGAGTGTGTGTCTTGCTAGCATGTCTGGAAGTGGGGGATGGGGGTGGTGGTGGTGGGGGGCCCCCTCCTGTGTGGTCAGGACCAGTTTACCGGAGGAACTTTGGGCATTTGTATGCACTGAAAAAACAAAATACTTGGCATTCCTTGTCCCACAAAATGGGGGGAGGTGGTTTCCTTGGCTACAATGGAGGGACAAATTCTTCCCAGTCACTCAAGTTGGAGGTAGATGGAGTGTGGAGGGGCTGTGGGGACTCTGGGGTTGTCCGAGTTCTCCAGGAGGAAATCCAGGCGTGTCTTCTGTGAAAGACATGCAGACAGACAGCCGCTGCAGGGACGTGGAGCTGCTGCAGGAATGACATCCAGGAATGATGTGGGGAAGGATTGGTTCACATGTGCTGCTGGTTCAGTTCTCTCAATGCACTGCAAAAACTCTGAATCTAATAAATGTGTTTGCCTGATTCTGCACCAGTTGACCCCTTGACCTTGATTTAACAGATGACATTTCTTTCAGACAGAACACATTTTTCTAGACAACATTTACAAGGTGAATGTTAACCTGTGAAACACTCTGTAATGGAATGAACTTCTTTATCTTTTGGCAGATATTTGTGTTGGTTTCATCCAGTAGAAGAGTTTTATCTGCCAGCATGATGGAGTCACTGACCTCTCACTCTGAAAAAGCACTGACTGATTTGACCAGTTATGTAAACAGCACGCTTACATAAGAAAGTTCAACCTCTTCAGGAAAACAAAAACCAACAAACGGATGTGCGCAGCAGCAAAGTGCCGTATTTTTACCTCTTTGTTCTGCTTTTAGCTTCATGACAGCATTGGAAATAAAACAGGAATCCGAGCTATAGATGCCTGCAGAGCAGCTCAAAGCTGCACATGACTCTTCCTCACGGTCCAGAGAGGAAGTGTGACGTGTGGAAACAGTTTAAGCTCCAAACGCTGATGACTACGTACAGCTCTGACTTACATGCAGATCTGAGGAAAGCTTTTTCACAAAATCAAAATCAGATCACATGTGGTGGCCAGAGGCAGAGGTTTGGAGCAGAGGCAGAGCCGGCTGTGCACGGACTCTGTGTTGGTCAGAGAGTTCTGCTATAAAAACTCAAATGAGAGAGCAGAAGACCACGGCTTCTGGGATTCATCTGAGAGACAGGAGCTCAGGATCCACATCACAGCAGCTCTGCAGCCCATTTAATGGCTAACAAATGAGCTGCTGTGGCTTCTCCGTGTGGTTTAGTATCCCACGCTGCTCAGAGATGCATGTTTGCTGCTGCAAGTCTCATCTGAAGAATACTCAATATGTTCTGAACACCAAGACCTTATAGATGAGAAAAGGATGCATCATAAGAGCTGTACTACAACGACAACATTTAGAAAGACGTGTGTAAAAACACAACAAAGGAAAAAACTAAATGGATGCACAAAGAGCAGCTGAGATTACACAGACTGAAACTAATCGAGGTGTCATGTCAATGCAGCCACATTTCTGAGTGGCCTCCCTGCAGAGGGGGAGTAGCATCCCCTGTCAGGAGGCAGGCTGGGGGGCTGGGGGGATATAACAAGGATTTTTAATTTTTAATGGTTCGATTTTATCTTGCATTTATTTCTAACTTGTATAATTTTGACACAATTTTTTTTTATAAAGATTAAAACATTAAAAGTTGCTTAAGGTTTAAATTGATCTATTCTGGAATAATGTTACTGGCTTTTTTATCCTGTTCGGCTATGGAGGGATTTTTGTGCCACAACAGTGCAAACAAAAGTCACATTTTTCTAAATTGCAAACAGAATGTAAAGTGTTAAGAGTAAAGATTCATAATTTGCAAACAAAAAAGTGTAATATTTTATTTCAAAATATGTTTGCAATTGCTGCTCAAATTGTTGTGCTTTATCTTGTGAAATGTATCAACGTAAAGTCAAAGTGAGATGAGACGCAACAATCTGAAAACATTTGAGCTGCAATCTCAAACATATTTTCTGAAAACAAAATAAAAAAATTTGTAATCACAAAAAAAATGTTTTGGAAAGCAAATATGAGATATTTTTATTTGCAAATTGTGGATTTTATTTTTAACACTTTACATTTTGTTTGGAATTTAGAAAATTTGGATCTCAAAACTGACTTTTTTTCACAATATGGTGGCACAAAAACCCCTCCATATTCGCCCGCATCCCATTGAGGTGTGTTTTGGATTTTGGCCCCCTGTACGACTGAGCTGGACACCCGTGCTTTAGACCTGCTCCAGCCTCAGCTGGCGTCTCCAGCATGAACCTCGTCTCACCTCAGTCTGTGCTCACTGACCTATTTTGCTCCACTGATCACAAAGGCTGAAATCCTGCAGCAAGATGCTGACAATCCCAGAGCAGAGCCGAGTTAGGATCTATTATTTATTGCAGCTCTCGTTTCAGAGCAGCACTCTTTGTTTATGCACATAATCTGTTCAAGTTTCTCCCATTGCAGAGAAAAATGTCGTCATTCTAGTTTTATTATTCATTTATTGTTTACAATTTCTTATAAACACAAAAACAGGCCTACATAATGGTGTACTGTTTGCTACTTTTGTCTCACAACAAGAAGGTGGAAGTTCACGTCCCAGCTGGGAGATTTCTCCATGGGAATGAGTGGATTCTCTCTGAACCTGCTTCATAGGTTATTGAATGACTTTAAATTGTCTCTATAGATGTGTGTAAGTGTGTGTGGTTGCGTGGCCCTGCGAGGACCCGTCCGAGGTGTACCCCGCCTTCCCCCAAAGATGGTCTTCAGAGTGAAGACACGGATCACAGACCGGAGGAGAGGATTTAAAAAAACAAAGACAGGGGAAAAATATGACATTAATTGTTAATGATTAATTAAAGACAAATGAATATGTAGTTTTATCTTAATAATGTTAATCTAATTGTATCTTACGTAAGGAATAACTCCTGACAAGGACTGTCTTCATAAATGAATGGATGACACAGAGGCCTGACTGCATCCATTCATTTCTGATGCACAATCAAATGACATTTTTCACTTATTATACCATTGTAGGAAATTCATATTCAATCAATTATTAGTACTTTAATCTTGTCATTTTTTATGTTTAAATCGTTTTTCACAAAAAGCAAACTATTTGATCCATGGAGCGACGTGTTGCCATGGTAACGGCTGCAGAGCCTGCACTGACCTCACTGTGCCGCAGCTGAGAAAAGTTGTATACACTCTTAACATAATGATAAACACAAGTCATTTCAGAGTAAAGTTGCTGCTTGTTTTTGTTATAACAAAGACACAAAGTCCAAAATCTAAATGGTTGAATTCCTCTGGTGTCACCTCCTTGTGTCTCAGGTTAAAGGAAACTATAATAACTCTTCTTTTTGACTGTTTTGCTTCTGTGATAAACTGTGGAATAAGGTACTGCACGTCAAACACATGTATTACAGTATTTAAAACAAGTTTATGGTCAATATTTTTTAAATTGCTCAGAAAAGTGGTAAATTAGAGCACTTTGTACCTGATGATTCTTTATTATTATTATTTTAGATGTGAACAAATGCTCCTTGGTGTGTAAAAGTCTATTTTAATAAAAAAAAACCTTCAAAAAGACCGTTTTATGTTGCATTTTGATCTTTTACTGTGCATCATTACGCCACAAATGAACAATGATCAAGCATCCGTCCTCTGACATCACAGACGGTGGAACCACACTTGTTCGGGGATTTTAGTGTTCTATTTCAGGTCCTCACACCTTTCTGGTCTTTTTGTGTCCAAAATCCCCCTCCCAAAAAAAACTGCCTCTGCTTTCTCTCACTTCCTCTTTCCTCAGTGGGAAACTTCAGCAGCCTGGAGTTTCACAGAGTCTGGGTTCTTGTTATTCAGAAGGAGGTATTTGTGTTTCAGGACAGACCTGACAGATCCCACCTCTCAGCCTCTAAAACACAGCTTTGTGGAGTCGAGGAGTTTTCAGTCAAGTTACCGGAACAATCGATGATCAAACAGCACCAAATGCACGTCCAACACGTCAGAACAGATATTCTGTAAGAAAAGTTTGAACGTGATCGATTCATTATCCTAAAGACATTGAACAACTCTTTTTTTAAACTGTCAGAACACTAAAAGAGAAACAAATACAAGATAAACCCAACAAAAGACCAGCTAAAGCTGATGTAATGTTTAAAAATGAGTTGTTCTAATTTTATTAGAGCCCAAATTAGTTTATTATCTGGAACAAGTTATTCATTGGCAGGTGAGTGGACTTAACAAAACTCTCCCTTACACCTTAATCTTTACTGATGGTGTTCAGACAGGTGATGTCCAACCCCTAGAGGGTAAAACAGTAGTCCAGCTGTGCTGCAGCGTCTGCCATTGTCAAGGTCACTTCTCTACTTCTCTAAAGATTCTTTTTTTTTTCTCTTTTAAAGATTCTTAAGATTCTTATTAACTTCTGGAGACGTTTAGTTGATATGATTTCAATGTAATGTCAAATGAAAGCTGGGACACATGTACCCAGAAAAGAAACCATTTCTGGCTCAAAGCGGTACGGCTGGATAGCCACGATATTCACCATTTTTGTTAGACCAGACAGAACTGCTGGAAGGCTGGAAGTGGCGGTCAAATCCTTTTCCTGCTGAGTCAGACTTGCTAGCGTCGGGAGTGGTCGGCCTTTTTAGATGATGTCCAGTTTTTCTGTCCATATTAAGAATGGCTTACGCAATAAATTAACAACTAAATCAACTTCTCTGCATTCTTTTAATGTTAACTGCAAAACAGTGAGTAATTCAAACAAAATCCAGAGTAGCTACTGCCTGATGAACACAAGAAGTTAGCTTCTGGTAGTGCGAGCTTTGACCATCCAATAAGAGGTGAATAGATCATCATCCGTCCTCATGAAGCTACAAAGTCTCAAATTCTGATTGGTTTAATCAACATCAATGTGTTCAGCATGGTTCAATCAGCTGTCTTTTTATGGAAAGCCGCAGCAGACCGGAAGTGAGGACGTCTGAGAGTAAGGCAGACTTTAACCACTAGTGAAGATACAAAATCATTGAGAAAATTGGCACAAGAGTTACAGTGGAAGAAAGTGACAGCAGCACAGCCGGGCGGTGAGAGAAGAGGACACAACAGTTGGAATCATCTAAAATATGTTTTGTAAAAATATGTATTTATATATAAACATTTCTCTGTGATTTAGACAGTTCTTTACAGATCATTTCAGGCCATCACTGAGGGCTTTGCAGGTCCTGATGGTACGTCACCTTATGGTTCCTAGTGAGGATGGTGTATTTATAACAAGAAAACACGTTTTACTATGCTTTCTAACATATTTTTATGGCATTTTAAGAAAGGAACAAATATTTTATAAAACAAAACAAGTTTAACTGTCATTTTAATAATTAAAATCAAAAGTTAAAATAAATCAATTTGATAAAGTTTCAGCCTAAAAGATGTTTCACCTTGAATCTTCATTTTTTCCCTTATTATTATTATTATTATTAGTAGCAGTAGTAGTACATTATTCCAGCTCTCTGTTATGTATTTGTGAATGAATGACTGTGTAGGTAAATATCTAATGTTAGAGCACATACCTGTAAACATTATAGGCTCCATCCAGAGAATGTTCACACAACCATCAACACCTTCACCCTGATGACGGCTGGGTAGAGTTGAGGCTTTGATTTGGATCAGTTCAGGTGTGGGTTTTTAGTTTGGAGATGAAGAATATGAATGTCTGGAAAAAATAGTCTAAAATATTTTAAGTTATTCAAAAGACATGATAATATTAGAACTATATATTCAGAAGTTATTGTTATGGCCCAAACTGATTTGAGAGCCACTGTGGACTAAACTCCGGCTTCCTTTATCTGACTAACGTTCCAACAAAACAAAAACCCTCCTCGGTCTGCTGCAATGTGTTTATTGCTTTTATCTACAGGATCCAGTCCAAACAGTCCAAACGATGGACTGATGTTGAACAAAGTCTGGAGACAAGCCCGTACGTCACACAACCGCTGCATTCCTCCTCTCAAAGCTCTTGAGAGTTCTCTATAAAATGGCTGATTTAGTAGTTGTAGTTACATTTTTCCAATTGAAAACAAAGAATGAAGGAAAGTTTATGTAAAGTCAAAACTATGAAAACATTTTAATCATTTTAATCATAAATAAATACAATTTAAAAAGGTTTTTTTCCGTGAAATTGAAAAGTTATTCCCCACATTACTCTCAAAGTTTTGCTTAAATATAAAATGCGCTCTTTCTAAATTTGGTGAAGCTGTAACTTTTTTGTTTATCGCGTCACGTGGTTTTGAGTTGCCGTCACGTGACATAATATACGGAAGTTCTCCACCCGGAAAGTCTGAGCTCGTGCGTGGTTTTCGAGGACAGGAGAATGAGCGCCCGGGTGACCGCCTGCGTGACTAAACAACAAGGTAACGTGTGCGCGTGCGTCCCGGTGCTGTGGGGTCAGGTCACAACTGCGCATGTCCTGACTCCAGCTTAGCTAGCAGAAACGTTTGACAGTTCCCACGTGACCGACCAGATCTCTTTGATTGAAGCAGAGGTGATTTGAGGTTTCAGGAACCGACGCGGGTCTGTGGACCACACATGCGCAGTACCACCTGTGTGATAAAGTCAGAGTAACTAGTCAGAGTTGGTCAAGCTAACTCTGGAGCTAAAGACTCAGGGTATCGCCTAAGCTTAGTCTCTCTTTCTTGAAGATACACGCAGTGAGGTTTCTGGACCTTTCAGTGTTTGGGTGTGATGTGCGCATGTGCGGGCTCTGGGTGGAACCCTGTGCTATCATAGACATGTTTACAGTACAAGTGGGGGTCATCTGGGGCCCGCTTCAAGAAGCAGGTTCAACAAATCTAGAGTTCAAACCTGAACTCAGAGTCCACGGACTCAAAATTCTTGAACTTGGAGTTTTGGTTTCAGAACAGCTGAGAAGAGTTGATTGAATCAACTTGAAGTTGCTAGAACCAGAATCAGGTGAGATGAGAGCATCACGACCATAAAAAGCCCTGATCAATGGAGTAAAGACAGCACGATTCCCCATGGCAACGGGAACAAACACCTTTAGGTCTTCATACTTCTAGTGATGGAAATTGATGTGTTCCTGCAAGCATATGCTGACTACAAAGGAAACCTGCTCCAGTCCAGGTTACCTTCACAGACTCGTGCCACAGTGATTGATTCTTAGTTCATCTTAACCCGCTTCTTGAAACAGGCTTGTTTCACGGGTTTAAGTTATCTTTTTGTCTGAAACTGAAAACTCTGAGTTTTACTGAATTTGGAGTTCACAAACTCAGAGTTCCAGCAAAACCTGCTTCTCTAAACGGGGCCTGCCTGGACCCCATAAGAGAGCACGAGGGTTAATGATGGGACTGGGTGGTGTGTTGTTGGTGTAATCTTTAAGACCATCCTTCTGCTGTTTTCTCAGAAGCAGCTGCTCCCTCTGCACCTGCTTCTCCTGCATTTCACCAACACAAAGCTACAAACCAGAGTCAGCTGTGAGACATGGTTCTCCTGTGATTGTTGGGAGGTGGAAGACATTCTGTTTCACTAGAAGTTCTCACTTACAAAATGATGATGATCAGTATCAGTTAGTACTACTGCTGGGCGATATAAAAAATAAGTATATCACGATATAAAAGATTTTATATCACAATAACGATATATATCACAATATAAAACAATAAAGTATATTTTCAGGTTTTTTTCAATTTAGTAAACTAATATATTTACAAAGATCACAAATCAGAGATCTGGATGTCGCAAAAATATTCATACTCGAATGGGTCAAAGACTGGACTGTAAAGATAGTTACAGCCATCAATATGAGTAAGTAGTAATGAGTTTGATCTCTGTGTTAATTCTATCTCATCTTACCTTCCTCGTTATCATCCTCAGTCATAACGTTCTTCCTCTTCACCGTAGTGCTGCCATGGAATGCAAGTTCAACCTTCCAGATATTACATTGGACACTTTTGTCTTTTATTTTTCCTCCGTTTCCCACCCTTTCAAGCTCTGTTGGCGTGTTGTTATGGTACCCGGGCCTTCCGAGAACTTCCTGTGACATCACTACTGACCTGGATTAGCAGTACTGCACATGTGTGTCAAAGACAATGGCATTAGAAAGAAAAAATCAAGCATCAACCATTAAATTGTTCTTTAACAATTTCAATAGTGGACATAATCGCGACTAATTGTGACAGCCCAAGTCTCTAAATGTGATTTATGGAGAAAGTTTATGGGGTCTAACTTTTTCCAAAATGAGAGCAATTGTTCAACGTTGCTGCAAAATCGCAGTACAGTCATTCCTATCAAGAATATCATAGCTAAATAGACAGCTATGACATTCTTGATAGTAGGGACAAACTACTCTGTGTGGAGTCTGGACCTGTTTGGATGAACAGAGTTGGGATCCTGACAATGGTAATGGTTTTTTAGACCAAGTAGGTGGACCTGAATAGTTTCCCACGACACACCTGACCATCTCTCATGGCACACTAATTGTGGCGCACTGGTTGAAAACCACTATCATCGAGCATCAGATGAAAAAAGATAATGCTTTGTGACGTGGACCTGATGTGTGTCTTTGTTGTGCAGGTAAACGAGAGGCAGAGCGTTCAGTCAACTGGACAGAGGAGGAGACTCAGGTGCTTCTGTGTGCCTGGAGTAATGAGCGTGTGCAGAAGGCTTTGGCGGAGAACCTGCGGAACACGCATGTCTTCAAGCACCTCTCGGCCCGCATGAGTGAAATGGGCTTCTGTCGGAGTCCGCACCAGTGCCGGCTCAGGGTCAAAACACTCAAAGCCAACTATGTAAGAGCCAAACTACAGAGGAGCGGAAACACCTCCCAGCCCTGCATGTTCAAATACTTCCCAGAAATGGATGCCGTCTTAGGTCGAAGGAGGGAAAGAGAACCCTACCGTGTCTCTGTGGACGACATGGCAGGTTACTGCATCCCAGTGGAGTCAAATCCTTCTAAAGACCATGATAGACTTCATCGTTATTCACTAGAAAGAAGCTTTGGCTCCTTGGAGGAGAGTGAGATTGATCCTGAAGTTAAAGTGGAGTCAGCCGAGGAGTCAGCAGAGGAGAGCAAACTCGGACTCGTGGGATGTTCACGTCTCCAAAGAGACCAAGAGAGACAACAAGTCCACCTGAAAGCCAGTCTGCAGCCACAGAACAGCAGTAAGTGCTTCTAATCATGGGATGGTGAACTACACAAGTGTCAGAAATGTCACCTGGGTCATCTATGAGATATCCTCATCAGTCAAAAACAGAAAAACAGATAATTAAAGAAAAAAAAAGCACTTGTGCTTCTACATTCATTCTTTCAATCATTGTCCAGTTCAGCCTCTTGGACAATGTTTCAATGATAAAAACCTGCTGTATTTTATATAAAGTGTGCTAATGTCATAAGCATCATTTCCATCCTTGAAGGGTTTTTGATCTCAAAGCTGTCTAAACTTCTTAAGAATCATATTTCTCATTTTCAGATCTCTGCTTTTACCCAGTCATCTACTAAACTATGAGTTCAAGAGATACTTGTTCTGGTGTCTGCCGACCCGGAGTCTTAGCAGGTCATCAGTTCATTTGTAACCAGCTCTCCTCAGAGTCTAGGTGGACTGTGCTGCGGTCACTTTAAGGATTGGCCCAAAGCTCGGCCCAGATGACTCTGATGAACTGCAGCCGATCGTCTGGATCTACATGGATAAATGCATCAAGTTTCTGCCTTGTGATTGGGTGATGGGAATTTTGCATTTACGAGTAGTTGTACAGGTGTGCCTGATAAAGTGGTCAGTGAGTGTGAGTGAGACTGAACAGAGAGAAGTCAGACTTGGTCTAGCACAGATCGGTATAGACTCCTGATCCTCTGAACTGGACTCAGTGAAGAAGAAGCCAGTGTGAGGTTCTTACTCTCCATCTGTTAACAGAGTTCTGGATACAACAGCTCTATAAATCAGTGATTGAGTTGACTTTTTCCCAAGATAAAGTTCAAATGTTTACCTCTTAAAGCTGTATTTCATGAAAGTCTTTTCTGTGTTGTTGGGGACAGGTGCAGCAGTGGAGAACCATGTGAGCCCATCTACTTGTCATGTTTTCCCTCCTCCTCCTCCTCCTGCGCAGTCTGTTGCTCCTCCTATCTCGGATCCATCAGGTGAAAAC
Source organism: Oryzias javanicus (assembly GCA_003999625.1). Classification (NCBI taxonomy): domain Eukaryota; kingdom Metazoa; phylum Chordata; class Actinopteri; order Beloniformes; family Adrianichthyidae; genus Oryzias; species Oryzias javanicus. The sequence continues at coordinate 31,020,528 of CM012445.1, forward strand.
CTGAATGCTCCTCTCTCCTTTGGCCCTCTTCAGTCCGACTCCTCCTGCCTGGATCCTGTCCTCAGACACCTGTCGGAGTGCTTCCAGCAGCTGGTGTCCCAGACGCGAGGCCTGCTGGTGCAGCTGGAGAGTCAGAGGCAGGAGCACGCTCGCTGGCAGCAGGAGCTCCTGGCTCAGTGTCTGCAGAGGGAGGAGCAGCGACAAAGAGAGACGGCTGAGAGGGAAGAGAGGAGGGAGAAGGCCCGAATGGAGCATGAGTTTAGAGTTCTGGAGCTTCTCAGCACGCTAACCAGGCAACATGGCTGCTGTTGTGGGAGGAGCAAACCTGATGATGGATACCCTGCAAACAGACACCAACCTTAACAGACTCACATTAATGAACATTGAAAGTTTGTCTTAAAACTGGTATGAACGTTGATTTGAGTCATTCTGACAGCCCCTGAACTGCTGCTCAGGTCTGTGAGAACAAGAACAAAGTTCTTCTAAACGAGAAGCTCAAGCCCAGAGTTCCTGGGAGGCCCACGAGACGAGCGTTCTCAAGAGGAAACCAAGATATCTGTCTGATCACATCATTCTGGCTCTTTCCATCATGCTCTGTGTTAGCCACACCCACTCTAGATGTTTGACCAATCACAGAACAGTTCTTGCAGAATGCAAATCAAAAGCTTAAGAATGAGGCGACCAGGAAGACGCGGTGAATTTATTCTGGCAGCTAATCGTACAAAAAAGAGATTCATGCTGGACAGTAAACCAACGGTTGCATTTCCTTCCCAACATCGACCCTCCGTTTGGCCTGTCTGCAGGTGTTCCTCCTCTGTTCTATGGTGCTCACTTATTCATCTGCTCATGTTTGGATCTGACAGCATCTTCTGGCTGTGAGACCAGAGCAGTAACCCCGACACCAGAGGGGTGTAACTCAGTCACACGGGGGGTAAAATCCAAAAAAGCCTGTAGATACGGCCCAACAGGAGAAACATTTATTGAACACAAAAACATTTTAAACTTCACTTTATAAACATAAAATGAATTAAAAACAGACAGGAAGATTATTCCAGGATAAATCGATTTAAACCTTGAAACTTTCTACATTTTGCTCTCCATAGTCAAAATTATACAAGTTAGAAATAAATTAAATGTTAAAAGATAAAACCTTCAAATGTCTTTATGTCAATTTATATAAAAAACTTAACTTATAAATATCCTAAAATATTTTGCTTTCCATGTAAAATATCCTGTCACAATTATAAAATAATATAATATCTGCCGTTAATAATATAACATGATCTGGAGGGATGGATATAATCCCCGGATCCGGGTCCTGACTTTGACCCGTGTGTCCTCTACACCATCCTGCAGCTCGTGGATCGAAACTTTTCTTTCAACTTAAAAATAAAATGTTCTTGTAATTGCACTTAACTTAATGAAAGAAACATTACATTTTTATTTGCTTTTAAAGCAAAAACAAGTAGTTAGAAAATATTTGAAACCCTCACACATCAATATCAGGGTGGGGGTCATCTGGACCCCCACCCTGATATTGATGTGTGACCCCTCCCATGACAAATGTGGACATCATATCTGCCGCTCGCCTTGGATAGAACAGAGGTTAATAGGGTGAAGGACAAAGAGATCACCAAAACTGAGGGTGCATTAAAGCTACAGAACTGTTCAAAATGACAAAACTTTGAATAAAGAAATCCAAAGCAACAACCAAACAACCTTCTGTTTTTGTTCTGCTTTAAAATGTTTTTGTTTAAAGGTGGGAGTTTTCAGTGCTGGGGTGGAAAATGTCCCGTCATCTGAATGTGGTGTCATCTACTTTCTGATGTGACGGGGAATCACACGTAAAAGTGAAAAAGCAGAAGATAAAGAGGAACTTACTGTTTTCTGAGTTTCATATTGTTCACATTTAGTCTTTATTCTGAAAACTGTCTCAGATTTCTTTTTATTCTTCGGCACCAGGGATTTTCAAGAGGTTTGTGACACAGAGCTGCATTCCTGCCACTGAAAATGTGGTTGTTATCAGTCAGACCGAATCAGGAAGTTGGAATTCACAAAGTTAAAGGGAAAAAGGTCATGCTTTTATCATCTTCTATTACAGTGCAGTTCCTACAGGGAGACACCTTCTCAGACCAGGATCCAGCCCAGCTGGACTGCTGGGTTTAGTCTGTGCGTGAACGGACGCAGCAGCAGATGGATAGTTGCGTGGATGAACCTGGTTAGTAGTAAACCCTCAGCTGTGTCTGTCCCATTGACTGTAAAAATCCCTTATACAGTCAATGGTCTGTCCTCATGCTGAATACACAAATGGGACATCTACTAGCTGACCATTCAGCCTTGATGGGCCGTGAATGACCTTAAATCCTACAGCTTCCTGTGGTTTAGAAGAAAAGAGAAGTCTGCAGCTGTTACTGCTGGTGAGAAACAAGCACAGGGGCTGCTAGCATTTGCATTTTCTTTGTTGTGAACTTGTGCTGGGATAAACAAACGTGGAAAACATGCTCACAGCCAACGACCTACCCATGACTTCCTGTATGAAACACAGACTGAAAAGAGGGGGGGTGAGCCATTCAGGTGGTCGCTGGGTGTTTGTGAGCTCATCAGAAGTTATTTTCTGTGGTGATTGGAATCTGAGCAGACATGAAGTCACTGAACTGCTTCTTTTAGAAAGTTTGTTAAAAGCACAAGCGCTTCTGGAACCACTGAGGCTTCATTAGAACACATCGGACCGTTAGTCACACAACTATTGAGATTTAATGTTGATTTTAATAAATGTATCAAAGAAAACCTCACCTGTAATATTAGATCTACCTGAAATGTATGTATGCCTCTTGTTAAGGTGGACTGTTTTACAGGCGGCTTGATTCTTATAAAGTCAAACATGGTTATATGGAAAAGTTTTTCGGTCCCACTTTCATTTAGTTTAAACCATCATCAAGTTGTTTGTGAAGCTTTACCATCAGTTTGATGAAAGTTTAATCATTTAACTGAACTCAAGCCAGATCAGTTCAAACGGTGCAGATCTACTGAGGGCTTTTCTCCTTCCTTTAAGGTCCATCACTTCTCCATTCACACACATGATGGTGGCTCCACTGCCGATCAGGAGCAGGAGTCATGGGGGCTCAGTGTCTTGCATAAGGGCACTTCAGCACAGGGGCAGACAGGGCAGGAACTGAACCTGAATTCTGATGACTTCATTGGGGTTCTGGTTCAGAACTGAACATGTATCTGGCAGCTTGTAAAAGTGGTACAATCTAGAGAGAAAACTTTCTGATTTAGTGAAAAGACAGTTTGATGTCAGAAGATAACTGACATTTACTTCTAAATCATGTGTCAAAGTCAAGGGCCAGGGGCCAGATCCGGCCCTCCGGATCATTTTATTGTTATTAATGACCCGATGTTATCTTGCGCTAATTTTCAACTTGTATAATTTTGACAAAATATATCTTTATGGAGAGTAAAATATTGAAAGTTATTAAAGGTTTAAGTTGATTTATTCTGGAATAATATCCCTGGCTTTTTATTATTAATAATTATTTCAAAAAGTTACAGTTTTTAAGTTTCAAAAATGTAGTTTTAGAGTGTTCAATAAATGTTTATCCTGCTCGGCCATGACCTAAGGCGAGTTTTGGATTTAACCCCATATGGGATTGAGTTTGATACTCCTGGTCTACATGTAGGAAACAGTTCTGTTGTACCAAAGGATGCAAGGTGAGACGCTTTCAGGTGAGGGTGGGGCTTCCTCAACCTGAGTCCATCCATCTGCTCGGAAGATAAATCCAGAGCAACACAGTCCATCCATCCATCCAATCCATCATCCCAATCCATCTCATCATCCCATCCATCCATCCATCCATCATCATCCATCCATCCATCCATCCATCCATCATCATCCATCCATCCATCCATCCATCCATCCATCCATCCCATCCATCATCCATCCATCCATCCATCCGTCCGTCCTTCCATCCATCCATCCATAATCCATCCATCCATCCATCCATAATCCATCCATCCATCCATAATCCATCCATCCATCTATCCATCCATCTATCATCTCTCCATCCATAATCCATCCATCCATCTATCCATCTATCCATCCATCTATCATCTCTCCATCATCCATCCATCCATCCATCCATCCATCCATCATCCATCCATCCATCCATCCATCCATCCATCTATCCATCTATCCATCCATCTATCATCTCTCCATCATCCATCCATCCATCCATCATCCATCCATCCATCCATCCATCCATCCATCCATTCATCCGTCCGTCCATCCATCCATCCATCCATCCATAATCCATCCATCCATCCATCCATCCATAATCCATCCATCTATCATCTCTCCATCATCCATCCATCCATCCATCATCCATCCATCCATCCATCCGTCCATCCATCCATCCATCCATCCATCCATCCATCCATCCATCCATCCATCCATCCATCCATCCATCTATCATCTCTCCATCATCCATCCATCCATCCATCCATCATCCATCCATCCGTCCGTCCGTCCGTCCGTCCATCCATCATCCATCCATCCATCCGTCCATCCATCCATCCATCCGTCCGTCCGTCCATCCATCATCATCCATCTCCATCCATCCATCCATCCATCCATCCATCCATCCATCCATCCATCCATCCATCCATCCATAATCCATCCATCCATCCATCCATCCATCCATAATCCATCCATCCATCCATCCATCCATCCATCCATCCATTCCATCTCCATCCATCCATCCATCCATCATTCATTCCATCCATCCCATCCATCCACCATCCATCCATCCATCCATCCATCCATATCCATCCATCTCATAACTCTTGTATTACACTGAAAAAGTCCCATCAGTGACTAAAGCTCCTAAAGCTCCAGTGGAACCGGCGGGGATTTCTCTGCTCAACCTCCAGCAGACTCGACGCTGCGTGGTTGATGAGATGGAAGATGACGCTCGCGGGTGTGGGTGTGTCTTTGGGTGCCTGTGATTGGTCGGACTCTCTCCGTGGAGGCGGAGGGGTTGATCCGCGGCTCCCGGGCTCAGAGCGCACAGATCTGCGGCGGAGCGGGAACAGCTCACGTCGTTCACTCTTCCTTCTCTGAGGAGCATGCAGCCGTGAGCGGAGCGGGGGGGTCAGTTCATTCACAGGGACGGCACACCGAGACTGTTCACCCAGAGTGCGTCGGGGAGGATCCGGCTCGCTGAGGTGAGGACTGATGGGCTGCTGCTGCAGCAGCTGCTGCTGCTGGTTGGGAACTTTGTTTATGTCTTGGGAAGGTGGCCAGCACGCGCGCAGGTACATCGTGACCATGCAGGTTTGAGTGATGGAGCAGACCAATGCGCACTGCGCGAGCTTCTGTGCGCGCGCGAGCTCCTGAAGCTCAGTTCGTCTGTCTGTTAAGACTTTTAGCCCCGTTTTCTCCTGACTGAAGAGACCCCCCCCCCCCATTCCTGTCTTCTGGAGGGAGCTTCCTCTCCCCTCTGCACCACCGCGATCAAGGTTTTAGTTTTCGTCTTTTGCTATTTGGCAGGAAAATGTATTATACCCCCCACCCCCCCCCCCCCCGTTCCCCCCCCCCCCCCAGTCCACACACACACACACACACACACACACACACACACAGCGCTCCGCTTCTCGTTGAAAACACTTTTCTTTTCTTTAACATGTGGACCTTTCAGGACGGACTCTGAGCATCCTGGTGCTTCAAGAGTCAGAAAAGACCGATCAAGTGTGTGTGTGTGTGAGTGTGTGTGTGTGGGGGGGGGGGGGGGGTACTTAGGTATTCAGCTACTACCGACCCCTCCCTGGATGCTGCAGACGTTTTTGTGTTATTGGTTATTTATTTATTTTGGGTGGAGTGTTGTCTTCATTCACATCCTTTACCTGTTTTCTCCTTTATGGGGTCACGGGGTTGCCAGAGCCTATCCCAGTGATAGGTGGAGGTGGAGAACCCCCCACCACTTCCCCAGGTCCCTGATGAGTTAGAGTCCTGTCTCTTATTGTCTATACTTTATGGGACGGGTTTCCGGGATCCCCTCACCTCTTTGGTAGTTGCTAGAGCTGGTTGAAAAAAATGATTTGAATCGATTTAAGCTTAATAGATCAATAATCGATTCACAAAAAATATAAATCGATTTAGCGCATAAAGCTAAAGTTCACTATCTTTAAGCTAACGTTTTATGGCATTTTGCATAGGACAGCTAATGCTAAAATTAACATACATTGCTGACTAAATAAACATCTTTATAAACTCACATCAATTTCCCAAAGACCTTTTAAGAAAATACTTTAGTGTCTAAAACATCGTTTTTCCCTCATTTCTTCTCTTCTTCTGAAATAAGCTGTAATGCTAAAGTTCAATCTCCACCTAGTGGTCAAACTGAAACGTCCTCCAGGAGAAGCAGAACAATGTTTCCAATGTTAATGATCTGAACATTTTAGTTAGAACTTCTCCTTTAGAGAATTCATGTAACTCTGGATGATATTAACAATCTCAGTATTTCACTGATACATTTACAGGATGTGAACTGGATCAGATTAATGTAAATATATTCAAATCATATAGTAGATTATTAATGTATTTATAAAGAAATGTATATAAATGTGTAAATTAAAAATTAAATTGAACTGAAGAATCTAAAAACATCTGATCAAGTCGATGCGGGCTCTGGTGAATCGACTCGTTCAGATATCATAATCGATACCCGGCTCTAGTCCCGGTTCAAACCCCGCCCATCATCTGAGAGATGGAGGAACGTCTTCTCCTCCAGAGCATCCTGACAGATGGTTCCACACTCAAAAGACTCAGGCTATAATTAAGCCCCCCCACCCCCACCCCCCCGATTTTGTTTGTTTGCTCTCAGCTGCTGCCCAGCTGGTGTCCATACTGAGCCAACAGAGCGGCTCAGGTTTGTTTGGGTCGTGCTCCTGGACTCCACATGGCACCACCCCCCACCCACCTGCTGATGTTGTTGGTTTGTTTGCTGTGATTTTGGGGCTGGGGGTTTGGAACTAATACAGATTTTGTTTCACCACAAGAGAATTTGGGGCTCTTCTGAGATCACGGCCTCTTGCAGTATCTCTTGTTTTGTATCTGAAAACAAATCTGTGTGGTGGGGGGTGCTCGGGTGGGGCCCCAGGGGGCGGGAGGTCAGGCTCCAGCAGAGAGAATGTGAGGACGGTGATGTCAGTGCGCCGAGTTCAGGGTCTGCTCTGTGAACAGGAGGGATCTGTGACGCTGCTGAACAAGAAACGTGTCTGATTCTGAGAAATATCAGCACACAGACAAAGGTCCTAAACCCAGATCCTCTGCCCCCCTTCAAGCTCGTGATAGCCCCTCCCTGAAGGAAAGCCACATGGTGCGGCAGATGCTCCGACTCCAACACTCTCCATTCTGATGGAAATGACCTCGGATGTCCAGCTGAACAGACAGTTTGTGTGCACGTGTCCGTGCGTGAGGGGGTGGGGTCTCACGTGAACTCAGGAGCATCCATGAATAAATCAGGAACATTCTGCATCAGTCAAGCGTGTCGAGGTTTCAGGGTTGTGTTCAGCTTCTTCATGATCAGCTGATGTTTGATCTGAGAGAGTTCAGCCCAGATCCTCTCACAAGGTCTCCACGTTTCTGCTCCTCTGACATCCAAGCATGTGAATGCATCCTCACACAAGCCTTCAAGTTTCTTACAGTTGTTTGTGAGTCACAAGACGCTTGAATGAATTGTTCACTTGTAAAACAAGAAGCAGCAAAGCTAAGATTCCCTGTTTTTCTGCCCCAAGAAATATTGTCTTAAGCACTACACTGTCTGCACACAAACACACGTTATCTGGGAAGCAGAAAGACTGGATCTTAACTTTAACACTCCAGTGTTTATGTCCTTTTGATTTACTGTAACTTGTTATTTCTTAACAAAGTTACAGTTTGAAGGATTTTGTGTTTTAGAGTCACTGAATGTTTCAAACGACAAAGAAAAATAAGAATTCCAGAGAACTTATTCTTTAAAAAGTTATTTAAATAAACATTTTATACTAAAGCAAAATAAAGAAGTCACAACCATTGTAGTTTGTAGATCATTGTTATTGATCAAAAGTGGACATTTCCCCTCTCAATGTGTGGTCACTTGTTTTGATCAGCTGTAGTTGTTCCCCGTGATGCCTTCAGGCGCTCTCGGTTTTCATCCCTTCGTTAGGCTTTCTGAGGCTGAATCAGCTGCTCCCACATGCAACAACTCAGTGGTTTGTTCCACTCCTGAGAGAGCTGCAGTGTTCTTCACAGTGTTCTTCACAGTGTTCTTCACAGTGTTCTTCACAGTGTTCTTCACAGTGTTCTGTCAGCTTTGTGTACCGGGTTCATGTGGCTCAGGACTTTGTGGCTTTCTTTTCCACTTCCTCTCACGTGGCATCAAATGGAATCAAAAGCATCAGGTGTTTTATTAGACTTTGACCGGGTCTGCTCAGACAGAAGCATCCTGCTTTATGATTGGCTGCTGCTTGGGGTCCTTCATCACAGACTGTTCCTACGTCTACCTCGGGAGGCTTGACTCTTTGCTCCCTCTGCTTTCAGGACAACATGCCACAGACTCCTCCCTTTGTGGGGCAGCTCAGCTCTGCTGATTACAACAAGAACCTGTTCCAGACCAGCGAGGAGGGCCTATGTTACCATGACAACAACCTAGTGTCGGGGTCCCTGGAGGCCCTCATACATCACCTGGTTCCAACTTTGGACTATTATCCTGATGTGAGTGTTGGTGCAGCCTTTCTCTCTTGAGTTTTGGTTCCTTTCTCCTCACAAAAAACGTTTATCAGGAAAGTTCTGCTGCAACAAGCTGCTGTCATTGTTTTCCTGTCATGCCTGTTGCATCATCACGCAGAAGTTACTTTGTCTTTAACGTCTTTTTGTTTCCTCATACTGCTGTGAGCTGGATTTGTGTTGAAGTCTTTTCCTTAATCCAGTGATCGTGGTTTTCTCCTTTTTAACACGTCTTTCCTTCCCAGAGGACGTTCATCTTCACCTTCCTGCTGAGTTCCCGTCTCTTCATTGATCCACATGAGCTCATGTCCAAAGTGTGTCATCTTTGCATGGAGCAGCAGCGACTCAGTGATCCTCAGGCTGACAAGGTATGACGGATTCAGAGCTGATCCTCAGATTGTCCAACAGTCTTCTCAGTGAGACTTCTTTCTGTGCTTCCAGCTGAGACTCAGAAAAATAACTCCCAAGATCCTTCAGCTGCTGTCAGAGTGGACAGAAACCTTTCCATATGACTTTCGAGATGAGAGGATGATGCGAAGCCTGAAAGAGCTGCTCCACCGGCTGGCCAGCGGCGAAGAGGTGAGTCCACAGTTGTTGACACATGCAAGCATCGTTTATCTTGGGCTAGGTTTGCTTCTCAGTCAGGGCTGCCACGATTAGTCGACTAATCGATGACTAATCGACTATTAAAATAGTCGACAACTTAATTTCATAGTCGATTAGTCGTTACTTTATAATATATGGAGTCAGACTGAAGTTGAAAGTTATAATGACATTCTGCTAGCTTTTTAGACTATTTTGGCATTTATTAAGGGTTTTCAGGCTATTTTGGAGTTTAGCTAATATTTTAGCTTCATGCTAGCTATTTTGGCTAACTTAGGCTTTTTCAGTTTTTTAGGCTAATTTGGAATTAAGATACTATTTCAGCTACATATTAGCTCTTTTGGCTAATTTAGGATTTTTTCAGTTTTGTAGGCAAATTTGGAGTTTAGCTAATATTTCATTAACATGTTAGCTAGCTAATTCTAAATGTTTACAGTTTTTTAGGCTAATTTGGAGTTTTTCTATTATTCCAGCTACATGCTACCTATTTTGGCTAATTTGGAATTTTTACAGTTTTTAGGGCTAATTTGGAGTTTAGCTAATATTTCACTATTTTAGCTAATTTGGATTTTTTTTTACAGTTTTTTAGGCTAATTTGGAGTTTAGCTAATATTTCAGCTATAGTTAGCTATTTTGGCTAATTTGGAATTTTTACAGTTTTTTTAGACTAATTGGAGTTTAGCTAATATTTCAGCTATATGCTAGCGATTTTAGCTTATTTAGGATTTTTTTGTTTTAAAGCTAATCATATTTCAGATTTTCTTTACATCCACTTTGTCCATGATCCGATTAGTCGACTAATCGGAAAAATGAATCGATGATTAGTCGACTATTAAAATAATCGTTTGTGGCAGCACTATTCTCAGTGTAGGAGTCTTTCCAGAAACCTTCTGATGATTCTACTGCAGAAGTGTTCAGTTTGGATAAGTCCTTTGCTATCTTAGTGGACATTTTCTCCTTCACCCTGTTGGACATTCACATGCAGGGGTGTCATTCTGTGAGCCAGCGAGTCATGTGTGGAGTCTTCAGAGAGGAAAGCCTAACTCAACTTGAACTGACAACAACAGGGTCCTAAAAGTGAAACTACTGCTGCGCCGCTAACAGGAATGCTCCAATAACAGTCAGAATGAACTTCCAGGAATCAGACGGCTGTCGATCAACCAAAGCTGAAAATGGAGACAATTGAGGAAAAGCTGAGGTCATCAGAAGCTGCTCCCCTCTGTGAGAATGACAGCTGATGAGCCTTCGTCTCCTCTCAGTGGAGGCGTGGCCTCTTAGCGGGCAGATAAATACATCCAACAAGGATGTACTGCCCACCTCTTTGCTCATGTTGACATCACCTGATGGCATCACATCAGGCCCAGACAGAGACAGCTGTAGATCAGACAAATGTGCTTCAGATGAGCAGGTCATTTGACAACTGGGTTGGTCTCATCCATGCATGTCCTGTGGTGAATGTCAGTGATAAAACTAACCAACAAGAGTCCTGCACTGACAGAACAGTCACAATAGCTTCACTGTCACTACTAAGAATGTTCTCTGCTGCATTTGACCTTCTTTAAAACGGTCTTCATTGTTTAGGGCATCACACTATTTACTGGATCCTCTCAATCAGTGACTGACACTCCAGCTTTGGTCCTCCAGTCCGGACAAACAGCGGTTTTGACTGTGAAGTCAGTCTTTCTGTTTGGGTTCAGCCTTCCAGGAAGAGAGCTGAGTGCTGCACTTGATAAGGTGGTGAGAGCTTGTTAGAAGCAAACATGGACAGAGGATGCAAACATCCATTTTCAGAGACCTTCAGCGCGCAGACAGCAGCCCTTGTTTTTTACTGACCTCACATGACTCATTATCAGAGGTAGATTTAATCCAGAAGAAATTCCTTCTGGACTCCCTGAAGCCTCGACCAGCTTCTCATCTCGTCCCCATGAGTCCTGCTGGCACAAAGTCTTGTTCAGTCATGCTACTGAGAACAGACAATCATTTACACTTATTTATCATCTTTTATGTGCAAGGTTAATTCTGGCCTCAAGAAAACCCTGATGTGCCTTTAAAACACGTGTCACAGTCTGGATCCGGCCCTCCAGATCATTTTATTTTATTGTTATTAATGATCTGATGTTATCTTGAGCTCATTTCTAACTTGTGTAATTTTGACAAAACATATTTTTATGGAGAGTAAAATATTGAAGGTTATTTAGGGTTCAAATTGATTCATTCTGGAATAATATTCCTGCTTTTTAATTATTATGTCAAAAAGTTTTAGTTTTAAATATTGGCATTCTGCCAGCTTTCTGGACTATTTTAGCATTTGCTAAGATTTTTTAGGCTGTTTTGGAGTTTAGCTAATATTTCAGCTGCATTCTAGCTAGTTTTGGCTAATTTAGGCTTTTTTTCCAGTTTTTTTTTTTGATATTTTGAAGTAAATTCTTTTCACCTACAAGCTAGCTGTTTTGGCTGACCTTAATTTATTTATTTTTAGTTCTTTTTGGCTAATTTAGACCTTACGTTTTCTTGACTGTTTTAGTTGGGCTCATTTTTACACACTAGCTGTTTTGGCTAATTTAGGCTTTTTTTCCGTTTTTTTTAGGATATTTCGAAGTAAATTCTTTTCAGCTACACACTAGCTGTTTTGGCTGACCTTAATTTATTTATTTTTAGTTCTTTTTGGCTAATTTAGCATTTAGCTAATATTTTATCTCGCTCTCAGCTTCAGCATTTTTCGCTATTAGCTTCAGTGATTTCAACTAATAATTTCAGCATCTTCAGTAGCCAAAGTCATCCTATAGCATTCACACTAGCATTATTGCAGGTAATGCTATTTATCTAGTTCATAATTATGTTAAACAGTCACGGTTTTAAAGTTTAAAAAATGTTTTTTAGAATCTTCAATGAATGTTTATTCTGTTTGGCCCACAACCTAGAGTGTGTTTTGTGCATTGACTTTGACCCCTCCTGCATGAAGAGTTTCTGGTACTTTCCAATCAGGGGATTTCATGCCTGAATCTTCTGTCGCCACGATTATTGCTGAACTGCTGGAAACCAGACCGACAACATGCTCTGTCTGGCCTCCTCACTCCACCTATAAAGTGGTGTCACATTTCATAAAAGCTCAGAATATACACACTTGTGTTTGTGAGCATGAGGTTCTCTTTGTGACACCTCTGTTTCTTATGATTGCACGTCAGATTGCAGAATGGTGGTGTTCTCACCAGCCCGGGCTCACAGTCTGCTCAGTCTGATCCTGAGCTTTGAGTTCTGTGACGGCCTTGGGTCATTCTTGGAATGGATGTGATTGTGTTCATCAGCAGTACTCTTGACAACAGTCCACATGTTGTTCTTAACCGAGTTAACAAGAACCCTTAAGGGTTGTGTTTTTTTTCTTTTCCTTGCAAGTTTATGGAGGAACTGCTGGCATTTGATCACTTCTTATCCTGTTTTTCCTCAGAATCCTCCGATCTTTCTAACAAAACAAAAGACTTTGCCAACAGACTTGACTGACAGCAGGAAACGCTTACTCCGCCGTCTAAAAGCAAAACCTCAGTCCAGAATAGGTTTCTTAAACTTTTGCTCAAAGTTTGGTCCAAACCTCATGAGAAACCACCAGGGACCTTGATCTCTGGAGCAAGACTGTCATTACAGATGTGGCTGGATAATTAAAGAAGAAGTAACCTCACTCACTCATACTTCAGTGTACAGATTCACTTCATTTTTGGCTAAAATATAAGTTTCTAGTAATTCCTTGTGAACTTTATGTTGGAGCTGCCTGTAGACAGACAGGTGGAACCAACCAGCCTGTCTCTCCTTGCAGAGAACAAACATTTTGCACAAACTTACTGACTCTGCATTTATGTGACCCGTAGACCCAAAAGACCTAAAAATGTTTTGAGTTTCCATAGAAAAGCAAAGAAAAGTGACATGATGTACTGAAGTTCACTGTCTCTGTGCAGACTAAGTCTCTGCTTATTGTTGGTTGAATAAAGATTTAAAAATGGATGATTTGGGTCAAGTGATACTAAAGAGGAAGTGCCTCTTCTATAGGGATCCCAAACCATGAGGTCATGTGACCACATGCTTCCTTTGGGCTCATCAAAGACAACTTTCTCTGTCGTCAGTGGTTTTTATGCTGAACTCTGTCATTCAACTTTACCTTTTTAAAAATGCTCCATTTCATTTCAGTCATTTCTTTTTTTTTTTTTTTTTTTAAATCCAAATCCGTTTGGCTTTAAAAATGGCTTCAAACCAAACGTGAAGAGAATGACTGTTGACTTGTAAGATGCAAAATTCACTGTCATAGCCTGTATGATCACAGGCATATACAGAGCTTGAATCTAATAAATATGTTTAGGTTTTTAGATCAATTCTTTGGTTTAAATGAAAAGAATCAAACATGCTGCGCCTCATTTTTGACTTCCTTGTGCAGGAGCTTTATCTTAAGAGAAAACCCATTGGTTGGTAGTGTGGAGTCTGTCTCATCATCATCTGCAGACAGATGCATTAGCCTCGCTGTGGGGGGGGATGCATGAAAAGCTCTCTGTGTTTCCTGCAATAAACTCTTGCTCATTTCTGTGAACGGGATGTCAGGTTTTTGGGGTTGGATTGAGGTTTTATTTAGACGGTTGATGGTTACTGAACATGAGAGCTGATGACTTGTGTTTTCTTGTGTCTTCTGAATCCATCAGACGTTCAGGAAAGCGGTGAGCCAGATGAGCCAGGGTCTGATCCGGAGACTGACGCAGCTCAGCCAATATGAGGAGACGCTGGGGAAGATCAATGCCACGGCGGCCGAGCGCCTCACGGCCCTGAAGGCCAAGCCCCAGGCGCCGTTACAGAGAGACGTGCTGTCCATCTGCAGCGACCCCTTCACCGTGGCCCAGCAGCTCACTCACATAGAGCTGGTGAGAGCAGGTTCCTGCGCTCGTCCTCCAGAATCTCTCCACCAGAGTGATCGCTCACACTCTGAAATTATCTGCATAAACTTATACAGATTTGTCCAATTTCCAGTAAAATCAAAATGAGCAAGTTTTCAAGTAAAAGAATTACGAAAGAATGTTCTCACACTTTAAATCAGGTTTTCTTAGACTTATTAAAATGATAGTTAATTGTGTTTTTCTCAGATTTATTTGGTTAACTTGAATATAAGAAAGTGTGAAGTTTAGAGTACATTTCCCCTCATGCATGCTGGTCTGTCTGTGTGGGCCTGTGATGGACTGGAGAACTGTCCAGGTGTACCCAACCTTTGCCCAAAAGCAGCTGGGTGGGCCCTGGCACCAGCAACCTCACGACCTGAACAGAACAAGGCAGCTTTAGAAGCTATAGATGAGGAGGATGGAGACTTCACAGACACCTCAGGTAGAGCAGAGAGGAGGAGAGGCAGGACGCTCCGGTTTTGGGTTTGACCATTTTGTTGTTGGTTTTTACCGGACCACGTACTCATGGTACTGCTGTTGGCTTTTACTGACACTGTTGTTGGGTTTAACCAAACTGTTGTTGTTTTCTCCCTGTCCAGGAGAGACTGAGCTACATTGGACCTGCGGAGCTGGTCCAAGCCTTCGTTCAGAAGGACCCTCTGGACAATGATGAGGTACGGTCCAGCTGAGGGAGTACGAACTTTCTGGTTTCAGTTTGGGTTCATGCAGGACACCATCATTGTGGGTGGGTTTTTTCAGGCTCTAGCACACAAAAACATCACTGAGAGTTTCCTGCGATCATCAGTGTCTGGATTAGACAGGCGTGTGTGCACCTCGTCTCCTAGCAACCACTGCTTTGAGGCCCCGCTCGGGAAAGCTTGGGGGTCTCTTGTTTTGCATTTGGCTGCTAAGCAACAGACCATTTCCAAAATGGAGGTGATGGGGGTTAAGGCTGACTGTGTGCCTGAGGCTAGTTTTGGCTTGACGACCCCCCCACACCCACACACACACACACACACAGGGGCTTTGAGATGTTATATTAAAATGCAGCAAACAGGCCAAACTCAACAGGGGAGCCAGTGTTGAAAGAGCTCAGAATGTTTGGAATCAGAGTGGAGGAGCAGGTGTCTGCCAGCTGAAGGGTTGCTGGGTTGATTCCACTCACTCCAGTCTCTTTCTAGTGTCTTTGAGTAAGGCCCTGAAAGCATTATTGCCTCTGACAGGAAGGTGAAGTGGCATTGCTGCCTCCAGCAGAGTTAGAATGGAGTAGCATTCAGAGGATAGAATCAAAATGCAGACAAAGTCTAGCTTTCATTTTCCACACTTTTGGAAGCTTGAACTGACTAAAAGTTTCTTTTTTGTCCCAGAGATGCTTCAGCGATCGTAAGAAAGCCTCCAACCTGGGAGCGTACGTGGACTGGTTCAACAGACTCAGCTACCTGGTGGCAACAGAGATCTGCGTGGTGAGTGATGACTACCACAAGATCTATCTCCACATAGGAATGGATGAATTGACGTGACGAGGAGTAAAGATAAAGCTGTCAGTCTTTTCCTCTGACGACTCTGTCGTCTGAAACATGCCTTCCTCTTCCTCTTCACAGCCGGTCAAAAAGAAGCAGCGAGCTCGAGTCATGGAGTTCTTCATTGATGTGGCGCGGGAATGCTTCAACATCGGCAACTTCAACTCCCTCATGGCTATATTATGTGAGTCTGACCTGTTCCCGTGAAGAAGCCCCTGAGCTACTGAGCAGCTCTGCATCACTTTGGCTTGATTCCATCCTCTGATTGATTCAAATGTGCCTAATGTTTCCCACCTTTACTCCTCTGATCCCTAAAAACCATGTTTGAGTTCATTTTGAATCAAGTGAACTAGATATGGACAGAAAGAATTTATAAGATAATACACTTTTACCAGTAATAGACCCTTTTCACGTGTCGTCACACATATATGGTTTAGAGCGGCAAAGCTGACACCTGAACGCTGTTTAAAGTAATTTTACATAAATAATAAAAGGTAAACTAACCAACTGTAACAGAAATGTGTACAATATATATTTTATAAATGTCCTACCTGGTTCTATTCATTTCCTTCTCTTAGATGATTCATAAATCAGAGTACAAACATCAGTAATCCTGTCTGCAGTCAGAACAGCAGATCAGATGATTCCCATAATTCCTCTGGATGATGTTAAACCAGTCGTGGATTATTTCTCTCTGACAACCTGGTTAAAGTTAGACAAAGGTTACAAGAACTTCACTGAATGCTGCTAGTTTAATTATGATGGTAATTATGATTTTATTATTTTAATCTGAGCTAATGCTAACGCTAGCATTAGCTTTAGCTATGAGACGTTGAGCTGCAGAAGATCTTTTGTCAACAGTTAAAAGTTTCCTAAATTTCTGTTCTCACATAATCCTTGTAAACAGAACAAAAGTCAGACAATTCCAGCGTGTCTGACATTAAAGTCAAACTTCTTCCTGTTGTAATGTTTTCTCCTGCGGTCAGTGAGCTGCTGTTAGCTCAGCCGTGGTTCTAACATCACTGCTCTTTGTTTTGATCAGAACTGTGTCTGAACTGCAGGAAAACAAAGTGAAAATGATCTAATAATTCAAACTGTTGACAAAAATATGAAAGTGAATATTTCCACGTAATGTTATAAAATATGTTCACCCAGAGATTTTTTTTTTGTTTGTTTTACTTGACCGCTCTTATTTTAAAGCTAAAACTATTTGTCTCTATAGCTGCTCTGAACTGAACTGAACTGAACTGAACTGAACCAAACGTTCCTGTTTTTACAATTATCTTCTAAAATATCCTGTAGAACAAGTACATTTATCCTGGGAAGAGATTAAAATGTGTACGTGTAATGCAGCGATGTGAGTCTTTACTGAAGGAATTAAATGTGAACAACATGAATTTCTTTCGTGGAACGTGGAAATAACATCAGAAAATAGAACCTGTTAGAATAATATCTGCTCAAGTGAAATGTCGATATTTTCAATAAAACATATAATATATATAATATTGTATAATAATATAATATATAATATAATATTGAAGGATTATTCAAACTTGTATTTAGATTAATGAACGATCTAAGACAAGAAATGAAAATACAGTTCAGCAGAACATTCATCAAATAAATATTGTAAATTTTTCTGTTGAAATTGGTAAAGTTACCTTTTATTATTTATATAAAATTGTGTCAAACAGTGTTCAGCTGTCAGCTTTGTTGTTCTAAATGTGAACATCAGAAGTAACTATTCCCACTTTCAGCCCTGTCTCCATTTTGTCTGACGTCACCGTGAAAACGGTCTATCAGGCATGTTTTTGTGAAGTTAATTTATTAACATTACTTTGTTCAGCACAAGTCAATCTTATCTGAGTGAAATGCTTCCTGTTCAGCCATCGAGTCTCCAGTCGGTCCAGCAGGTTAACTCTGAAGTCAGACAGACTTGAGTTTCTGCAGCAGAGAGTGGAGAACGTGCTCAGACTGTGGGAAAAAGCCTCCAGGGGTGCAGCTGACAGGCTCTCCCCATCCTAAACACTGTCTGCGTTTAGACGAGAGAGTATGTGGTCACTCTGTCAGGCCTGGGGGGCTTCTGGACTGGCTTTGAGTCCAGAACAAAGGGGGAGGTGAGAGAGGGGGCTCAAAACAAACCGTTCCAAGCAGATGGTCCTCGGTGTCCAAAGAGGGAGCGGGATAAGGAGAAAACAGGGCCGCCAGCTGTCCTCTGTCCTCCCCCCAGAGAGAGGGAGAGTGCCAGAGGCAGATCTGTCTGCAGCAGCCCCATCTTCAGGGAGCTGTCAGATTGCCCCCCAGGTCAGAATGGCTCAAAGAACGTAACTCTTCTTCTGCCCCACGTGGACTCCACAGTGCTGCAGTCATCTCAGCTGCATGGTGCTGTCCCGCCTCCCACATGTCGCCCCTCACAGGTGGTTTAGTTTTTTAGGTCGCTGCAGCTCCACATTTCAGCTCATAAAGAAAAGAAGATAATTCAGCTCAAAGTCAGACTTCAGGTTGTGTTTCTGTGGCGGGGTGTTTCTGCGCCCCCAGGCCCGGAGCCGGCAGATTGACATACGGAGAGCGGGGAGGGCAAACTCTTTTGTTCCTCAGATCTTCTACCTTCATGCATCTGAGAAACACACACACAAAGGAAAAGCATGAGGGGGCGGGGCTGTCTGTCTGAGAGGGGAGCAGACCATGTGTTAACGTGATGCTGGTGGTGCTTCTGTCTGATCTGCTGCTGTTTGTGTTCTCGGCCTCTGCAGCTGGAATGAACATGACTCCGGTGTCTCGACTCAAAAAGACCTGGAGCAAAATCAAAACAGCCAAGTTTGACATCTTAGAGGTGAGCGTGCGCCCTGGACAGTCCTTCTCTCATTCCTGCACTTTTGGATTTTAAGTTTCTCCAGAAACGGTTCTGGATTTGTACGTTTAAAGCAGTGTTTTTCAACCAGTGTGCCGTGGGAAATGGTCAGGTGTCCCGCGGCAAATTACACATTTTCACACATGCAGAACATTTACCATCAGTAGGGAATCCGCTCTGTGTTCATCCAAATCTGCCCTGATTTAACTCTGGTAGATAGTTTGGAATATGCAAAATTGTAAAATAATTTTTTCTTAGTTTCTATAAATGACTCTATGTAAACATGTTTACATATAGACATGTGGACTTTATGCATAATCTTATATAGTAGTTTATAATAAATTAAATAAAGCAAAAACAACCTAAATATCCATTCGGTAGCTGAAAAAGCCACTGTTTTCAGAGAGTTGATGCAAAAGAACTGAATTTTTGAGAAGAGCCAGAATTCCGATCATTATTGTTAAGGGAAACAAGGAAAGACCGTTTTTACTTTGAAAGTTTTGGAGGTATTGTTTAAAAATAAAAAAAAAATAAAAGAAACATTCATAAAAACTGATTATTTAGAAGTGTTTTTTGTTTTTTTAGATTTTTTTTTATCATTCTTTAATGATAATAAATGTTTGGAAGAGGTTTAAGTTTAACTTGAGAAAATTGACTAATGGTACCAATGAGATTCGCGGCAGAAAGTTGAATGTGTGTGTGTGTGGGGGGGGGGGGGAATTGACATTGACAAACACTGTGTTAAAATGGCAGCGCCTCTGCGATGCAATGATGATTCCCACTTATTTAAAAAATGTAAACTAGATTGTACATTAATACACACTAAAATGTTTTACCTTTTTGGATACCAGTGTGCCGCAGGATTTTTTTCATTGAAAAAGTGTACCTTGGCTCAAAAAAGGCTGAAAAACACTGGTTTAAAGAACCCACATTCCACCATTTCAAAAAGAATTCTTTGAGCATTTTAAAGAGGATGTCAGCTAGAAAAAGAGCAGCTGTCACATTTCACGTTTGTTCAGCTTTTGAACATCTTCTGTGTTCTGGTGAGTTCAGCCCCACATGATGAACTGATGCAGGTGAGGAGGAGCAAAATCTTACAACAGTTCCTCTTCATCGTCTGAAAACATCAGCTTTTTTAAAGTATATGATAAAACACAGAAGACTCTGCATGACAGAGACTTCTTCCAGTTTCTCTGCACAGACTTCCAATGTTTCATTTTACCGTTCTGACCCTCCACAAATGAATCCTAAATTCTCATGCTGTCCTTCAAACGTTCTGATGCTCAAAGTGAAACCGTGTCCCCACAGCACCAGATGGATCCTTCTAGCAATTTCTACAACTACAGGACGGCTCTGAGAGGAGCCATGCAGCGCTCACGGACAGCCCACAGCAGCAGAGAGAAGGTAAAGCCCCCCCCCACACAGAAGGTCATGTGACCTGCAGTTTACCCTTTTGTGCTTTAAGGAATCTTTCTTTCTGAATATGACATCAACCTGCTTGCTTTATTTATCAGTCAAATATCAGAACTACTTCCTCTGTCCTGACAGGAGGGTCACATGTCGAGTATGAAGGCCACACTCTTATGTTAGGACAGTTTTCATTTGCAGAATTTCAGAAGAATTCAGCCCCATTCTAACTCTGTTTTTTAATTTCTCTGTTGTTGTTTCATTTGTCTCTGTGGGGGATTATCTCAGTGAGAACCAGAGTCAGCGGCTGGAGTCTGACCCTGGAAGCTGATTGCTGTTATGTAAAGAGTTGACAGTTGTGTGCTGCTCTGCTCTGACACACCAGACATGCTTGCAGGAGTCTGCAAAGCTCTGCGTTCCCGTGTTGACGCCAGCAGCAGCCTCTCAGGAAGGCGTGTGCAATGTTGCATAAGAGTGCAGATCAGGATGGACGCAGGGGCCGAGCTCTATGTGGGTCGGGAGGGTCTTCGCTTCCTCTTCAAACATACTTGGGCGAAAATGCAAACATGGCCGCCTGCCAGATCACATCGTGTTCTCTTGGTCTGCAAGTTCCCTCCCTGACCGATGGGATCCGCCTCAGAGTGCGGGCTGTTCTCCTCACAGCATCACATGTTGGATGAGCGTGTCTCCTTTTTCTGCTCTGATGGAGACAAATTGTCCCGACAGCCCTGAGCTCTGTCCAGGAGCCATTTTTTGGAGCCAAAACATGCAAACATTTCAGAACAAGAGGTCAGTAGTGGGTCAGCACATGGAAAGTTCCCAAGATGTCTGGTATGTTAGTGACCCCCCCTTTCTGTGGGGGGGGGGCGCTGACTTTCAGGGTTTAACAAACACCCAAAACACTTCAACTGCTTGTTTGGGTTTAGTAGAAAACTTCAAACCTCCAAGACTGGTTTCAGTTAATGTACTGAAAAAACCAAATAACTGCAGATGATTTTAATGTTTGATCAAAGAGTCATTTGGTTACAATCTTTACTAAAATCTGGAAACAGGAAGTGGTCTTCCTTAGCTGTTATGTACCTTCACCTTTAAAGAGCGATCAGATATTTGTGATCAGTTCAGATTATTTTATCTTACTTTTATTTCATTCTCTATTAATATAGTTGATGTTAAATTGACAGCTGTTTCCCCTCCATCTTAGAAGCTGGAGCTGCAGCTCTGCTCTGTCTTTTATTTGAAAGGTCACGTCAGCGAGTTATCTCAGGTACGCTGGAGTGGAGGAACAGAGTTTTGCTCCTCGTGCGTCTGAGCGAGTCAGGTTTATGTTTGTTACGTTTCAGAAACTTTCAGTGTTCATGTTTGTCTCTCCGTCCCGCCCGGCGCGTGCCTCACTCCCAGCTGTGAAGGGATTTTTCCTCAGCTCCGGCAGGCGCATGCCGTGCATGAGGACGGCTTCCTGCTGTCCTCACTGCAGGCGTGCATGTAAACACTGTGTCAGAGGATGCTCGTGTTTAGGAATACAGCTATTTTGGAACAAAGATGGGCTCAGTCATGGGAGAAGGAGCTGGAAACAAACGCGGGGTGTGGTATTCTTGGCTTTAACTTTCTCTTCTAAAAGCTTTGTCTATGTTTGAAGGGGGGATGGGGGGGTTTGGTAAGTCATAAGAAATGATCCGTCAAGATTTTCTCGCTTCCATTCCAGCAACAAAAAAGCATCTGTTTACAATAGGGCTGCCACAAACGATTATTTTAATAGTCGACTAATCATCGATTCATTTTTCCGATTAGTCGACTAATCGGATCATGGACAAAGTGGATGTAAAGAAAATCTGAAATATGATTAGCTTTAAAACAAAAAAATCCTAAATAAGCTAAAATCGCTAGCATATAGCTGAAATATTAGCTAAACTCCAAATTAGTCTAAAAAACTGTAAAAATTCCAAATTAGCTAAAATAGCTAGCATGTAGCTGAAGACATAGCAAAACTCCAAATTAGCCTAAAAAACTGTAAAAATCCCAAATTAGCCAAAATAGCTAACATATAGCTGAAATATTAGCTAAACTCCAAATTAGCCTAAAAAACTGAAAAAAAAATCCCAAATTAGCTAAAATAGTGAAATATTAGCTAAACTCCAAATTAGCCCTAAAAACTGTAAACATTTAGAAATAGCTAGCTAACATGTAAATGAAATATTAGCTAAACTCCAAATTTGCCTACAAAACTGAAAAAATCCTAAATTAGCCAAAAGATCTAATATGTAGCTGAAATATTATCTTAATTCCAAATTAGCCTAAAAAACTGAAAAAGCCTAAGTTAGCCAAAATAGCTAGCATGAAGCTAAAATATTAGCTAAACTCCAAAATAGCCTGAAAACCCTTAATAAATGCCAAAATAGTCTAAAAAGCTAGCAGAATATCATTATAACTTTCAACTTCACTACAGCCTGACTCCATATATTATAAAGTAACGACTAATCGACTATTAAATTAGTTGTCGACTATTTTAATAGTCGAATTAGTCATCGATTAGTCGACTATTCGTGGCAGCCCTAGTTTACAACTGCTAGGATGAAAAGTAGCTCTCACTCTTCATATGTGGAATGGGACGTTTCTTTGAGTGTAGATCTTGACAGTTGAAGTCTGTCTGTCTTCAGATCGTCATCCCGTTCTTCAGCCTCTTCATCAAAGACATCTTCTTCTTCAATGAGGGCTGTGCCAGCAGGCTGCCCAACGGCTCCATCAACTTTGAGGTAAAACCCAACACAAAAAAGGAAGTTTCAGCTGACTGTGCTGTCACCAAGCATCCATGTTTTTACTTCCCCAAAGCTGTTCCATAAATGGGAAGTTTGGGGTTCATCTTTGTTTCCATGGAAACAGCAGTGTCACGTGGCTCTGTTTAGTCACTGTTTGAAGCATGGCTTGGTTCTGGGATTCCCCTGCGCTGCTCCTCTGCTTTCACATTTGCATCCTCGTGTTCTGATCTGATAAACTCATCACTGGTGGTGTTTCTGTGTTTCAGAAGTTCTGGGAGCTCGCCAAGCAGGTGAGCCAGTTCATGTCCTGGAAGCAGGTGGAGTGTCCATTTGAGAAAGATCGCAGGATCCTGCAGCACCTGCTGACGGCTCCAGTGTTCTCTGAGGACGGTTAGTGAGCTGCAGCCAGTGTTCTCAACATTTGAACCTGATCCTAATCACAGAAAAGTTCACCTCCGTGTGAGGTCCATGACTGTTTAGTATCTATTAACTGACCTGCTCATGAGGAAATTGATAAACTTATTGGTAAACAGGAAAAGTTTCTGTTTCTTCCACTTCAGTCATCAAAAACACAAAATAAAAGTCAGTGGCAGAAAAATCTGTTGGTACAGGGAATTTCATAGTTCTTCAAGACAGAAATGATTGACTTTCCTAAATTCTCCTTAACAGTCTTTTACCTGCATTCTGCTGAACACATGCTGTTATTTTAGGTTGTAAAAATATCTTCAGATAATCATTTGTTTTCCTCAATGAAATTGATAGCAACTGTCTTTAACTGATGCATCAGATATCTGGAGGAGGGTCTGCAGAAGACCCTGCTGACCCGCTTTTCTCTTGTCTCTGCAGCGCTGTATCTGGCCTCATACGAGAGCGAAGGTCCAGAAAACCACATGGAGAAGGACAGATGGAAGTCTCTGAGGTACAGTCACACATCCAGTAACACCAGCCACCATCAGGTCAGGTGGAGATGGATCTCAGTCATATTTGAATGATCTGCAGTTTCTTCAAAAATCACAACAGAAACTCAAAGTTGTTTTTTTCTCTTGGATTATGAAAACAAAACTCTGTTTTCTCTTTCTCCTGTTGGCTCACACTTGTTTTAAATGATTTAATTTGATTTTATAAATACAGAAGTGAAGTGATTGTTGTTGTTAGGAATGTGAATCCTCAGTCAGAGCGGTCCTGACGGGTGGAGACCGGCTGCAGAACCTGTCCAGGTCAACCCCAGAACCGTGCATGTGATTAAGGGTTTAACAACCCAGCGCTGCGGGGGGGTTCAAAACTAGGGATGTAAAAGATATTAGATACGTTTTAGCAGTGGGAGTAACTGCAGTATCAGTGAGGATGTAAAAAAAAAAAAAAAATCTAATATTGATTGAGCACAGATATGAACAAGAACTTGTGTTGTTTCTTTTCTAACAAAAACGTCAGATTTGCTTCTTCCAAATCAATTCCTGAACACATTTCTCTGTCAAACTCCAAATGTTATTATTTCTAGCTTTAAATGCAGTTGTAAGAAGAAATATCTCTATTTTAGTGTTTCTGGTGAAAGAATGAGACTGTATCATATCACCAAAAAGTTAGTTGAATCCTTCATGTATAGACTTGTGCATTGAGATGAGTATGGATTCATGTGATAAAGAAAGATACTCACTCCTATTATAAACCGAAGGCCTTAGAATATTTCATATTGAAACAAGGAGATGGGCTGGAGAGAAGGTCTTTTCTGGATCTCATGTCTGGATCTCATGTCTGGATCTCATGTCTGGATCTCATGCGCTCTGTGTTTATCTGCAGGTCCGCTCTGCTGAGCAGAGTCTGAAGCTGAGAGAAGATCACCACAACGTCTGCTCCGCTGTGGGACCACGAACCCCCACGTCAGTGGAGGACATTTCCCTCCCCAGCCGGAGTTTTCTACAGAGCTATTCTTTCCTGATCCTTGCATCTTGGTGCTGCACGTTTCAGGACCACAGTTTTCATCTTTGTATGACGAATGTAATAAGGAAAAGCAGGTCTCCTTTTGTAGGCCTTCTGCTTGAAAAGTCGTTCCTCTGTCAGGTTGACACGAGTTTTTCACTGGTTTTTTACAGTTTTTATAAGTTAGCTGCTGGTTGGCTGACAGATGTGTTTCAAAGAGAATCCAAACTTCAGCATGAAGCTCCTTTTTCTTCTGGTTCATTCAGAGAACCCGTCAGTGTGCATTCCTGAAAGTGCTACAGCGAAGCGGCAGACTGACTGAGAGCTTCTGGGGAGTGTTTGTGTTTGTGCATCACATTCCCATTCTTAAGTCATCGCATACTGATGTGTGGTTGAAGACCCCCCCACGGCACTTTTTGATGTTTTAGGACTCCCCAACTCATCATTTTGTCACGTGCTGGATGATTGTAAAATCAAAGCTCTGCAACCCTTGGAAAGTAGTGCTGGACGCAGTACCAGATGTAGTACTAGACTCAGTACAACATGTAATACTAGCATCTGTATCAGAAACGCTGTACTGGACGCTGTACCAGATGTAGTACTTGACGCAGTACCGGATGTAGTACTGGACGTGGACTGGTCCTCAGAACGCAGCCAGCACTGGTACCCTAACTCAGTACCTTAACCCGGCATTGGACGCAATACTGGACGTGGTACCAGATGCGGTACCAGATCCAACCCGGTACCAAATGTGGTACCAGTACGGCACTGGGTTAGGGTACCGGTGCGCTCTGCGTCTCAGTACTGGACCGGTTCCAGTTTGATACTCGTGATGTAATGGGAACAGCAGCACATCAAACAACAGCGAGTGAGGAACCCCCAAAGCCTGAGTTTTTGACATGGAGGGTCCTCAACCAAACATCAACATGTGACCAGTTGGGAGTGTTGGTGTGTGTTTGTGCCCGGTGTTTGTGCCCGGTGTTTGTGCCCGGTGTTTGCGCCCGGTGTTTGCGCCCGGTGTTTGTGCCCGGTGTTTGCGCCCGGTGTTTGTGCCCGGTGTTTGTGCCCGGTTTGTGCCCGGTGTTTGCGCCCGGTGTTTGCCTCTCCAGCTGCTCAGACCTCCTCTACTCTCCTGTCATATTAGAAGCTCTGCACTGTCCCCTGGTGGTGTCTGTGAGGAAACTCATGTTTTTTTGTTCAAATATAGTGAATACTTTAGTTAAACTCCTAAACAGTGAAACATTCTGTCTATGTTTTGAACATTATGTCTTATTTATAAAAATGTTTATTAGTATTATTTTTTGTTGTTTAACTTCTTGAGGTACACCATGTGATCTCACATCTTTGTTTTTTTAGAAGTTTGTGTGACCTTCGATTTTCAAGGTACTAGATCAGATGTGTGACGTTAAGGGTTTTGACTGATGTCTGCTTTGCCTTGATCTTACCCCCCCCCCTCCCACACACACACAGTGGTGTTTATTGTGTTGTATTGTCATTATTCTGTTTCTATGCATTTCCTTCCAGTGTTTGTCAAGATGAATAAACTGTTTATAAATAATTTTGTTGTTATTTTTCAAGAAAAAGTTTTTGAGGATTGTGGGTAAAAGAACCCATAATGACCCAGAATGATTGATTGTCTTTAAAAATGGCCCTTTAGAGTTTTTATTTATTCATCTTTTTTAATTATTTTATTTTATTTTTAAATTCTGCTTAAGTGGTTATACCCATTTAGGTGAATTGTGTGATTGCTTAGTCAGCATTCAAAGCATTGTGATTCTCCTGCTCCTTTATTTTCCAGCATGTAAAAACTCAATCACACGTTCAGAGATTTCAGCAATGTTGGCATCAAAAGTTCAGCTCATTCAGGACATTACTGCATGTATTTATGGTATTTATAAACTTTTTAGTTTTGGAAATATTGAGCAGAATCTGCCTCATAGGAAATGAACGAGAAAGTCTGTAAATTTAAACATTTTAAGTAGATTAGCTACAAACCTTTAAATATATATTTATGGAATATGATTTCATCTTTTATAGTAATTTTCAAAAAATGTAGAGTTTATCTAATATTTTAGCAACATGCTAACGTTTTTGGCTAATGTGTTATCTACTGAGGTTTATATGGACTAACTTAGAGTTTAGCTTCTATTTTAGCAACAGGCTAACATGTTTCGACTAACGAAGTCTAATGAGGAACTTAGCTAGTATTTAATTACAGTGCTAACTTTTCTGGCTGATTTGGCATCTTCTGAGGTTTTATTTAGCTAATCTGGAGTATAGCTTCTATTCTAGCAACATGCTGACGTTTTTCAAACATTTATTATCTACTGGGGGTTTTTAGGCTAACTTAGAGTTTAGCTTCTATTTTAGCAACAGGCTAACATTTTTGACTGATTTAGTTAACTGAGGAATTTTATGAAATGTTAGAGTTTTGTTAGTATTTAAGCAAAAAGCCAAATTTTGGGATTATTTGGCATCTACTTATGTTTTTCTGGCTAATTTGGAATTTAGCTCATATTTAAACTACATGCAAAATATTTTTGCACAATTAGCATATATTAGGGATTCTTAAGCAATTTTACAACAAATTTTCAGAAATTAAGGTCAACTTCAGCGCTCTTTTAAAGTCATTTAATGAAATTTCCAGTCTTTTGGCAAATTTAACATTTAGCAAATTGCATTTTCAGCAAATCCTTTCAGCAGTTAAATTAAATTGTTTCACTATTTTCAGCAAAAGGTTTCAGCCTTTTTAGTGACTATTTTCAGCAAAAACTATTTACACTAGCATTATTGAAAGTAATGCAACTTCTCAAGTTAATTTTTTTTCTGGTTATTAATCTTCGTTTTTCACTGCGTCTTTCACTGACCTCAGCAGGACGGACAGGAGAAGAGACGAACCGCTAGGAGCTGTTAGCTGGATTAAAACTGTGGATTTAGATCAGGCTTAAATCTTTACATAACACTGACGGTGTCTGCTTTGGCAGCTTTCACAAAATTACAGTTTGGAGGAAAACAGAAGCAATTCTACTTTGTCCTCCACACTTGACCAGTCCCCTGGGGGAGCAGTGAGCTGCAGACACATTCAGGAACCATTTGGGGGTCAGTCAACCCCTAAATGCTGAATGTCAAGCAGAGAGTTATTTTTTAGAGACTTTAGTATCATTTGGCCTGAATTTGAACTCAATACCTTCCAGTCTCTGGTCGGACACTGAGCGGATAAAAAATAAAGGTTTTTTCTGAAAGGCTGAAATGTTCAAAGCCATTAAATATGTGTTTTTTTTCTGAGAGATACGTTAAAAACAACTCAAGTAAAACAGCTTGGATGATGGTTTGATGCTTGGAGTTTCAGAGCAGAAGCAAAGGCAAAGAAAAACAAACATTTGGTGCCCTCTATTGTCAAAACGTAGTAAGCAGAAGTGTTGATAAGCAGTTGAAGCTCATTCTGCTAACATCACCATGTCTTCATAACATAACATTCACAGAGGAGGTCCCAGATGCGTCTGGGTTCACATCTTACCCCAAAATAAAGAGCAAAGACTGCCCCCTGCTGCTGAAAGCTGCGACTGCAGGCCAGCTCAACATCATCAACATCATGGAGATGAAGAGGGCAGCTCTGCAGACCTGAATGCAGAGCAGCAGCAGAGCAGGAGCAGCAGCAGAAGCAGGAGGAGCAGCAGCAGCAGCAGCATCAAAGTGAGGGTGTGTGCTGTATGTTCCAGAGGAACTAACAGTCAGCTGAAGGGCTTCCCTGTGTGCCTTTCCTGGCTGAGGTCCCGGTCAGGTTCTGGTTCAGTGACCTGGATTGGTGTTCAGCAGCACATGAATCAGCGTCGGTCACCAGCTGCTGTCGATGGAATCTGCTGCAGGGCAGGCTGCTCATCACAGGAAAACCAATGAATCATTGCAGGGTGTGAAAGAGTCCAGACATTAGCCTGCCCCAGAACCAAAGCACATGACTGACGGAAGCATCAGAAACCTTCTACTGCGTTTGTCTCTAAAACTCTTTGTTCATTTTTTAAAGCCTAGCTCGAATTCTGAGACACAAAAGCAGCAGATTCAGGGCAGAGATGTCCACAGACCTGCAGGACAGCAGTCTCAGTGTGACTGGAGATCCACCTGATTCTAGAAAAATGAAAATCTTTTTTTCATTACTGATGTAATGTTAAAAGGCAAAAGATATTTTCACCCCAGTTATTCTGTAATAGAAGATTCCATTAACAAAACTCAATTTCTGCACCAATCATGTCGTCCCCTCTGAGAACAAAATGTAGTTTAAGAGAAAAAACAAACTAAGATCTACTTCTTTGGAGGCACAATCTTGATGTCATCCACAAGCTGCTCATTGAACTCAGAAATCATTAGTCTTCATCAGAATCTTCGTTAGAATCTTCATCAGCGTGCTGAGGTTCTTCACATCAGCAGATCTACAGCACAACCTCTAAACATCAGTTCAGCATCTTTTAACTGAGGAAAAACTTGATCAGTTTCAAATAATTCCTCAACCAAAAACTCCCGAGGAAAGGAAACCAGAGAAGGTGTTGATTAGAGTGTGAATGTTGAGAGTTTACAAGGATTCTGTTGTTGGAAGTAACATACATGTTTGTGGAAATCCCTGCAGATCCTGATCCCAGACATGAACTGACAGGAGAGATGAAGGAGAGAAAGGACCTCAACGGAGAGCAGGACCGCAGACTCAGGTTAGAACCCCAGAGCATCACAGGAGACAACAAAAAGAAGGGGCCAGAGGTGGCTGTGACGTCACGTGCGCAGGAGGGTGCACCGAGCCGCGTGTTGGGGAGCAGTCAGCGCGCGCCGGGAAAGAGGATGCGACGTGGCGCGTGTCTCCACTGATGCTCCCGCGTGCGCACACTCCCCTCCAGCGGGATCCGTCCTCATCTGGAGACACTTGACTCTTAAGGTGAGGTGTTGTTCTTGTCGTGTGCACGCGGAGCTGCAGGCGCGCGCTCATGAGCATCGCGGAGCCGCAACAGTCAGAGTTTGCGCAGACAGAAGAATGTCCGCCTCTGTTAAATACAGAAAAGTTCTGCAGGGCTGCTGTGTGCGTGTGCGCGTGTGTTTGTGCACGTGTGTTCACGTGCACGTGTGTTGATGTTGCTGGACTTTTTATCCTTCAGATTGACTGATGTGGATAACAATAGTCTATCTTTTCGATGCTTTCATTCAGATTTCCTTCAGTCAGGCTTTGTGTAACCTAATATTTCCTGCCTCCTGAATAATAAATGCAGACATGCTGTTGATGCAAATCCCACCTCCTCCATCAGACCTTCAGTCTGTTGCTGTTGTCTGTAGGAGAAGTGATGGGGAACGCCTCCATGAAGTCCAAGTGCTGCAAGAGCACAGAAGGTTCTGCTGCTTCCACCAAGGACCCGCTCAAGCACCCGACCCAGGACTCGCTCCGGGTCCGAGTGGAGGAGCTGGAGCGAGAGGTCAAGATGAAGGACGAGGAGCTCGGGGCCAGAGAGCAGCACATCCAAGCTCTTCAGGAGCAGCTGGCCAAACATACGCAGGTCCTGTCTGAGCTGAGCGAGGAGCTGCACACCAGGAGCATCACACTCAACATGCTGCAGAGCGAACCCCCAACCGGGCTGGCCTTCCGACCCGCTTCTGTCAGAGCCAGCGGGAAGAGCAGCCCCAACCTGAGCGTTCACACCAAGGAGACCCCTAACAGGAGGAAAGGGGCTAAAGCTGGGGTGTCGGCCGAGCCAACGTCCAGCAGCCTGCAGAAGTTCTCCTTCGAGAAAGCCCGAGTACCAAAGGATGCAAGGTGAGACGCTTTCAGGTGAGGGTGGGGCTTCCTCAACCGGAGTCCACTCTGCTCAGAAGATGAAACCAGAGCAACAGTCAAATCCATCCATCCATCCATCATCCATCCACCATCCATCCATCCATCCATCCATCCATCCATCCATCCATCCATCCATCATCCATCCATCATCCATCCATCCATCCATCCACCCACCACCCACCCACTCACCCATCATCCATCCATCATCCATCCATCCACATCCATCCATCCATCCATCATCCATCCATCATCCATCCATCCATCATCCATCCATCCATCCGTCATCTATCTATCATCCATCCATCCATCCATCCATCCATCATCCATCCACCATCCATCCATCCATCCACCCACCCACCCATCATCCATCCATCATCCATCCATCCATCATCCATCATCCATCCATCCATCCATCCATCCATCCATCCATCCATCATCCATCATCCATCCATCCATCCATCCATCCATCATCCATCCATCCATCCATCCATCCATCATCCATCCATCCATCATCCATCATCCATCATCCATCATCCATCCATCATCATCCATCCATCATCCATCCATCCATCCATCCATCCATCCATCCTCCATCCATCCATCCATCCATCCATCCATCCATCCATGGATGGACAGCCATGGGTGGCTGTGGTGCAGTGGTAGGGCAGTCGTCGGAAGATAGTTGGTTCGATTCCTTGCCCGCCCATGTGTCGAAGTGTCCTTGGGCAAGACACTGAACCCTAAATTGCCTCTGGTGGGAGGTTGGCACCAGTGTTCGGCAGCAGAGCCACCTTCAGTGTATGAATGTGTGAGTGAATGGGTGAATGGGTCTGTGACTGTGAAGCGCTTTGGGCCTTCAAAGGAAGGTAGAAAGCACTATATAAGTCATTTACCATTTACCATCCATCCATGGTGCAGCTTTGACCATCTCTTTTTTTTTTTTCAAAGCCAGTTTGTCAAAAAAGAGTTTAATTTAAAAGAGCAGCCATGCAAGAACCAACGTCTTTTGAATCATCCAGACAGAATTTGATCTTGGGTTTGATGCAGACCTGTTTCACAGTTACAACTACATTCATAGGCAGAATCAGAATTGCTTCCCTACCCATAGATCTAGTCGTTCTAGAAGACAGATATGGAAAAATGGTCTTCAGATTTGGTTATGATTTCCTTTCAAAATAAAAGACGCCTTGTGTCAGAACGGATCATCTCAGTTCTGCTCTGGACAGCATAAGATGAAATGTACTTTAAACTCAGAAAGGATCAGACTTTTAACCAAAGTTTTGTTTAGTTTTTTCAAACTGGTGTATTTTGGAGCAAACACAGTAAAACAAGATCTCTTCAAGTCAGCAGGGATGTAGAAATCTTTATCTTCGAGCTGCACCTCAGTCATACATTTACAAACTTAACTACTTTAAATAAACATAATATTTTTGTTTTATTTTTCTGTAGCCAGAGAACCAGTATAGAGAGGTAAAAGAGCCACAAGTGGCTCCGGAGTCGCAGGTTTAATTCATGTTCAAACAGGAGAAACATTTAATCCGGATATACAACAATTTAATTTGAATAAAGAAATTCTCAGAAATGTAGTTTAAATCTTAGTTTTATTTACACATTTCCTTTATCACAAGAAAATACTAAATTTGCATCTGAAATACACATTAATAATAATATTTCTGGGACATCGAGCGGAGCAGGAGCAGGAGCAGGAGAATGTTAAATAGACGCCTGATATTATAAAATGATTGACGGCCTTTAATGAAACCAGTTTGATCATCTGCTATTATCGAAGGCAAAGCCACTTCTAAGCAACTTGCTAGTATTTTTGAAAAAATTTTGTTGTCCACATTTAAAAGTGGTATAGGGCGATATGAACCACATTCAAGAGGATTTTTATCCGGTTTGTGGATGAGAGAGATAACTGCTTGTCGCATGGTCAGTGGGAGGGAACCTGTGGTAATTGATTCTTCAAAAACTGAAAGTAAGATTGGAGAAAGTTGGTTTGCAAATTTTTTTAAAAATTCAACAGAAAATCCATCCGGTCCTGGACTTTTACCATTTTGCATAGATCTAATTGCGTTTATGAGCTCTTGAATAGATAGAGGTTTGTCCAGCTCTGAAGATATTTTATTTTCTATTAAGGGGATGTTCATTTTCCTGAAAATTGCATCAAATAAAGATTTATCACTGTGAGATTATGTTTTATATAATGTTGAATAGTATTTTTGAAAGCATAAATTTATTTCTGAAAGATCTCTGTGTTTAGCACTAAAGTGATCATTTATTTCAATAATAGATCTGCTAACAGTTTTTTGATTGAGTTGTTGGGCTAAAAGTTTTCCTGCTTTCTCACCATGTTCATATATTTTACTTTGCGTTTTATTAATGAGGTTTTCAACATGTCTGGTTGACAGCAGATTAAATTCTGTTTGAAGGTTTAATCTTAATTTGAACATATCATCAGATGGAGTAACTGAGTGCTGCATCCACTCTAAGTATTTCATTTGTTAATTTGTCTAATTTCAAATTGTGATTTTTTGTTGTTGTGCACTATATGAGATAATTTGTCCCCTAAGGTATGCTTTCAATGATTCCCACACAGTTAAAATGGACATTTCTAGGATTTGGTTATATTTCAGGAAGAGAGATATTTCTGAGGAGATAAATTTAGTGAAGTTTTCATCAGAAAGTAGTGTATTATTAAGTCGCCTGGGGCGGTAATTGTTGTATGAGACTGGTATGTTTAGCGTGAGCAGTAAAGGGGCATGATCTGAAATAACTATTGCTTTATATTCACATTTCTTAATCAGTGAGAGAAGCCGTTTAACCAAAAACAAATAATCAATGCGTGAGTATGTCCCATGGACGGGGGGAAAAAAAGAATAGTTTTTAGATTTGGGGTTTAAAAACCGCCATGTATCAACTATGCCATTTGCATTAAGAAACTGTTGCAGCTGAGAAGCCGAACTAGATGGGGTGCAGGTCTTGATGAACTACGATCTAAAGTAGGTGACAGTACACAGTTCATATCTCCTCCAAAAATTAAGTAATGAGTGTTCATGTTTGGGATTTTGAGAAAAAAAGTTTGGAAGAAAGAGCTGTCGTCCCAGTGTGGTGCATAGACATTAACAAGAACGACTGGTGTATTGTGTAATCTGTCTGTGATCATCAATTAACGCCCTGAGGAGTCGGTTTCAACTTTTGACATTACAAATGGGATATTTTTATTAATAAGGATAGCTACACCTCTACATTTGGAATGAAAATTAGAGTGAAATGTGAGCGCAGGTTTGTAGAGGAACACTCAGGTGTGTGAATGGATCAAAGTGCCGCTTTGGGTTTGTTGTTTTTTTTAAATGAGGAATTAACATTATATTTTATTTAAAAGAACAAAAAGTTGATGTTGCGTGGTAGAGGCCCTTAAAACTGATAATTCTGAGAGGTTTTTGTGCTCATGTGAGAAAACATCAACAGCTTTAGCATCAGAGCAGAGAAGGCAGCATTTCTCAGATGACAGTAGATTCCTAACAGGAAGCAGGAAGTTCCCCTCTGAGTCTTCATTATTACACCTTTAAAAACGAATTTCTTGCTTTAAGTGTTACAGCAATCAAATCTGCAAATGTGATTGGCCCTCTGGTGTCAAAAGGACGGGTCTTGAAGCAATCTGGATCTTTCAAGCAGATACTTTTCTAGGATTAAGTACTGACTCCGCCCATCGACTGCCAACATTTGTCACAGCCTGCGTGGACTCAAGCGCATGCTTGTACAGTTTACACCTGCTGTCAGGTAAGACATGTTCTATCAGCGGGAGCTTCTTGTGTAACTGGTGACAGATGGCTGCATGCTGTTGGTGTTGTGGGGAGGGGGGGAGGGGGGCTGAGGGGGTAACACCATGGCAGAGTGCAGATGCTGCCTCATCTGACAGGTGACATCTGCTGCACATTAGCAAGGACGAAGAGAAGGAAATCATTCTTATCTAAATGGACTAGCAGACGCTTCCTTTCTTTAGTATTGAGGGGGTGGGGGTGGGGGGGGGGGCATTGATGCCTCCAAGAAAAGGCCTACCAAAAACCAGAGCATAAAACTGCACTTTTAGCTCTTAAAGGCTTCTTCTGTTCTGCAACAAAGCTGTCTTTTTTCATTTATTGGTTAACCAGTGAAACGTGTGTCTACTGCCACCTACTGTACGGAGGGGAAACATCTGTACTCTGGATCATTGTGGGTATGAGGCTGGACAGGGAGAAGTCGGGCAAGCAGAACCGTCCTGCTCTAGCACAGACGGACCGTCTCCATGGTCACCAGGAGAGAGCAGGTTTCTGTTCAGAGTCATGGGACGTGATAGAAACAAATATGTTTAAGAAAAAGATGTCAGTATGACCAAACCAAGGGAGCAACAGAAGAGTGAACAGCAGATGACCTGAGCAGGGTGAGTTGAAAACCAGAAACTTCAATGCTGACGACCAACTTGACAACTTCAACCTGGTGAGTCTGACTGATGGAGAGCCGTGAACAGAACCATCAGGTACAACAGAAAAAACTCCAAAACTGGATTATGTAACCCCAAATGGTGGAAGGGGTTGTTGCAGAGCGTCTTTCTCTCCACTCTGATCAACCAAAAGGTTTGGCTAAATGCCCGGCAGGTGAAGGGGGGCAAAAAGGGACAGACATGATGGATCTACTGTCTGTTTGTAAAAGCTTAAAGCGATGAGTTGTTGCACACGATAAAGCAGATAAACCAGCCATCCACTTCTCCGAGGAGGACCTCCTCCAGGTGATCTATATCCAAACGGTGTCTCTTGACCTTCAGTCAGTTAACGGCCCCCTGGAGGGGGTGATGTCTTCGTCTTATAGCCTCCTGCTGCAGCTGTTCAGATGCACATCAGTGAACTCTGACAGCTGCGATTATTTCATGCTTTTGCTGTTACCTGAATCATGTTCAGAAAGGAGCCAGTGGCTCAAACACTCATTATTTCACACAGAGCAAAGTGTTCAGCATCCAGGCCAAGGATGGGCAGAGGAGTGGGTTTGTGGGGTTGCAGACTGCTCCACACCACAGCAGCTGGGTTGGGTGGAGGTTCAGAATGACTCCATTATCTCTGACTGTCAGCTTTTCTGCCTCAGGAAGGTCTCCTCTGTTATTTTATTGAACATGAAGGAAGAATCTTGAAGCTTTACAGCCATTTTTGAAAACAAAGAAACTGATGCTTCAGCTGCATGGGTTTGCTGAGCTGCTCTTAATGTCTGAGTTTCTTCATCTCCATGAGCTTGTCTGCAGGCACAGCTTCACTGTCTGAGGGCTGAGGATTTTTAGTTTTTATCAAATATAGAAAAAAAATGCTTGGTGGTGTAAAAGTAAAGGTTGTAAATCTTTTTGTTGAAATGTTTAGATATATTTTAATATTTTACTGCACCTCAATGTCAAACAATTGAAGGAAAGGAGGTTTTTCACAGGCATCATTGAATTCAATTTAATTTGATTAATGAATTTCAGGTCATAATCAATTATTTGCACTACAACATCAATCAGATAACTGCACTTATTTAGGTAAAATGACCAAGTTAAAATACATATTTAAGAAGTTATATAGGGCCCATACTATATGCTTTTCTTCAGCCTTTCATGGTAAACTTCATATGCTCATATATTAGCTTTGGCACACTCAGTGTCATGGGCCGCTCGGTGGGGATTGAGCCACCAGACAATAAAGGATGTTTTATTTCACCCAACACAAAAAAGCCTGAATTAGAATGGGGTCAACTTAACCAAATGTAAGTCAGAAAATCAAGACCAAAACTGACCCCGACAGGAAACATCAGGGAGGTTTAATACTGGCTTATCAGACCAATGATACAATAGGAAGGGAACTACAAATACAGACATTCAAAACCTAAATATTAACTAAACAAGTACATTACTAGTAATTTAGAGTTTTAAACAAACAAAAATAAACATGCTTCCAACCAAGTTTGGAAATGGGAGTGTCCAGGAAGTGTCCAGCTCCTCCCCCTTCTACCGCATCAGACCTCAGAGAACTCATGAGAATGGAATTACTCAAAACAATCAGAAATAAATGAACTAAATGTGTGCACAGGTCATTAAGTTCATGTTATTGTGTGATGTGTAAAGTAAAATAAGTTTATGTCAAATATTCTGCAAAAAACGAAAGACATAAAACAAATGCACTCAACTGAAATGTGCAGCAGTGGTTCTGCCCTCACACTAAAGAACAAATGATGAAATATGAGTTAATCTTATGAACTCGGAAGTAAGACGCTTCGATCTCTGAGCTCCGCCTTTCGCTCCTTGTGGGTACCGCCCATTTCATGACATCATCCTAGAGCCGGCCTCAGCAGTGTGTCTGTGTTTCACCCATGAAAGCAAACAACATCCAAACTTTACAAAGGTGCAAATGCATACATTGTGTATCTACCTTTATGTATCATCACAGACAGAATGGTGATGCTGATGGCTTCATTTTATGGTGACAAAACCAGATGGACATTTCAGGATTTATTGAGATGATGAGAAGATTGTATGATATTCAGGCCCCCATGACCTGCGCTGATCTGTTTTGTGGTGAATAGAGTATTGGTTG
This sequence comes from Oryzias javanicus, assembly GCA_003999625.1. NCBI lineage: Eukaryota > Metazoa > Chordata > Actinopteri > Beloniformes > Adrianichthyidae > Oryzias > Oryzias javanicus. Next base: position 31,057,649 of record CM012445.1, read on the forward strand.
ATTCAATTGAGATGTTTTTTACTCGTTTTTAGAAGTCAAGATGTTCTCTTTTAACTGCAGATAACTTGGTTAGGAAAAGGATTTCATTCATCGATCACCATCAACATGATGAAGAAATAAAAGAAAAATATAGACGCCAAAATAGCAGAACACTAGAAAGGAAGTTGTAAATTGTGAATGTGAGTAAACTCAGAATGAAATGACACAAAAGAGAAACTTGTGGTGGTGGTTCTGTAATTGTGGGCGTCAGCTGAATGTGTGAGGTTTGTGTTGGATCTGAAATGTGACTCTGAGATGTAAATGAAGTCTGAAACCTTCCTTCTGCAGCGTGAAGAAGCTGTTGACAGACGCCCTGAACAAGAACCAGTACCTGAAGAGGCTGGAGCTGCAGCAGATCAAGGACATGGTGGAGTGTATGTACGAGCGCACCTACCAGCAGGGAGAGTGTGTCATCAAGCAGGGAGAGCCTGGAAACCATCTGTTCGTCCTGGCAGGTCGGTTCCCTTCAGCTTTAATCTCTGACCTCTGAATGGAATGACAGACCAAAGCCTGGATTGAAACTTTTCATTTGGCAGCAGGACTGATTTAAGCTTCAGAAATAATAGGTAAGAAATACCTGGAATTTAGTCAAAGCATTGAGAGAAGGTCATAATGAACAAACTAAACTGTGCTTTCTATACCACTATGCTCCCACCGCCACACTTTAGTGTGTGGTGCAGCAAAGTCAACCTTACATTCAGGTCTGTGAAGGACCTTCATCCTGGCTCTACCATTAAGAAGCATTACACTTCTGCAGAACTGAACAGAACTGTGTTTCTGCATCATGGGGTCCATCATTCTTATCACGTTATTGGGTCATGATGTTCTAAAAAAACAAAGGTCAAGAGACAGAATGAGGAGAGAGAGCTGGCTCGTGTCATCTGTAATAACAATGCAATAGTACAGCTTAGAGCCAGAGGATAACTCGGACGAGGACGTGAAAGCTCATCATATTTTACACACCTAAGCATGAGCGGGCCAAGGTGCACACAAGCACTTAGCCACGCCCATTTCACTGAGTGGGTCATTAGTTCAGCATCTGGTTTTCTGATACAACATGTTTGGATTAAAGGACACTCAGAAACGCAGTTTTAATCGTGAGTCCTCTATCATTAGAGAAAACACCAAAAAGAGGATTTTCATTGGAGTGGTGGAGGTGTCCTCTCTCCACTCCTGGAGGTTATCAGCCACAGCCTTGTGTTCAAACGCCTGTGGGCTGTGAGTGGAGCAGCTGCGACTTCGAGGCTCAATGAGCCGCTTTTCTCCTTCAAAATCTACTGGAATTACATCCATCGTGCTAACAATGAAGTAAATTACTGTTCACGGAGCAAAGTTGTTGCATCTATTAAATTGTTTATAATCCTATTATTTTCAGTCAGAAAGTTACAGTAAGAGAAGACTCAGCCAAAATAATTAAATGCATTTAATTTTAATATTGTGAGCAAAGATTGACTGGAATAAAAACATGGAATCTTTAAATCTGATCGCTGCTGATCGAAGGCTGGTCAGCTGCTTTCACAGACACCATTCAATTGAAAAATCTGATATATGTGACCAGTGGGACCCGGTCCAGGGGTGTGTGTAGCATAAAAGGGGAACAGGTGTGTGTGTCTGTTTACGGGTTTATGGTTTGTTTTGCAGCTGATGTTCATGCTATGTGTTTCTGTTCATTTTTATGTCTGTCATGTTTTACCTGTGTTCTGGGTTTAATGTTCTGTTAATGTTCTAATGTTGTGCATGTTCTTTTTTATGGTTGCAGCATCACTTCTTTGGTTTATGTCTATTAATAAAAAGGGGCATCTTCTTCATCTGTTGTCACTCCCGTCAGTGGGACAAAAAGTTGGACATCAATGTCATCAGAACCTTGAAGCTGCAGGAAGACCCTGGAAGAAATGATAATTGTGTCCTCCCACAGACCTGTGTCAAATGAACTGATGATTTCTGAGTGAACTGATCAAATGAGAAGTGTGTGTCTGTGTGTGATGTTGCAGAAGGCAAGCTGGAGGTGTTTCAGCACAACAAGCTGCTGACATGGATTACGGTCTGGACCACCTTTGGAGAGCTCGCCATTCTGTACAACTGCACGAGGACCGCATCTGTGCGAGGTGAGTTCCCATGACAACCGCACAACTTGACCACTTTGTTAGTCACACCTGTCCAAATGACTCACCAACGCAAATTTCTAACCAGCCAACCACGTGGCAGCAATTCATGGTGTCAAACTCCATCACACACAACATTTATTAAACACTAAAACTACATTTTTAAAACTTTAAACTGTAAATTTTTAACATAGCTACAAATAATTAAAAGGCGGAATATTATTCCAGAATAAATCAACTTAAACATTAAATAACTTTCAGTATTTTACTCTCCATTAAAATATATTTTATCAAAATTACAAGTTAGAAATGAACTAAATGTTAAAGATTAAACACTCAAAAATGTCTTTACTTTTATGCTTTAATGAAAAATTACATCTATGAACAACCTAAAAGATTTTGAGCTTCATAAATCATACACTGTAAAAATTATACAAAATTATGAAAATATACACATCAAAACAAAGTCTGAAAATAAAAATAAAATTTGTGTTTTTTGGCCAAAACTAATCAAATCATTCTGTTTTCTTTGCTCTGTATTTTGTTTTTGCTGTTTTACTGTATTTTGCTGTTAGTTTTTTATCTGATTATGTTTATTTGAAAGGGAGGGAGAGGATGAGGACATCCTTGTGAAGTCAAACAGAAAGCCAATGATCATTAGAACTCATCTCTCTGTGTTGCTTCAAGAAAACATCCAGCCATTAATAACGATGATATTAAATGATCTTGTGGGCCAGATCCGGCCCCCGGGCCTTGACTTGGACATGTGAACTCCTCAGAGAAGTCTGTCTTTGTGAGTGAGACTTGTGCTGACACTGAGGCTGTCTGAACTGCATTCCCAGCTGTGAACAAAGTCAAGACGTGGGCTTTGGACCGGGAGGCTTTCCAAAACATCATGCGGAGGACAGCAGAGACCCGACACGAACAGTACCGCAACTTTCTGCGGAGGTCAGCCCGTGTTTTGTAGCAGTGTGTGTGAATACTCACTGAGAGTGAAGCTGTCAGTTCATACAGGAAGAGATTCTATAAGAATATAGATGAAGACAGGTAACAGTTTCCATGTGTGGACCGCATGGATGTCCTTTGAGTGTAACACATGTCTCTTCTTCACTCACAGTGTTTCACTCTTGGCCAATCTGCCAGACGACAAACTCAGCAAAATAGTGGACTGCCTGGAGGTGGTGAGTTGTTCTGTCAAACTCCTGCAGGTTTGAGTTGTTCTGCAGCGCTGCTCAACCCTCAGAGAGCTGCTGTCAAAGTATCATTACATTCCACTGCACTGGTTTCACCTGCACGTTGTTCCCTCGACAGCTCCATGAACGTGTTCAATAAGTGCTGCTAGAGAACGTGAGAGCGGCAGACTCTGCTGTGAGTCGCACTAATGCAGGCTCCTGCAGCAGCGTTGTAAGTCAACACTGAAGCAGTGGCTTTTTCCTGGAAGAGCTTGTCTGGAGCTTGTCTGGAGCTTGTCTGGAGGTTGCATTCACAGTTCAGATGCTGTCCCTGCTCTCTGCAGGTCCCGTGTCTCCATGAACACACAGGCCGGGATGAACGGGACTTCAATGGGACGTGAGCTATCATGACAATCAGAAGGAAATTCTCTTTTTGGGAGCAGTTTTAACAATGAACACATTAATGTTTACTACTGGTTGCTCTGAGGGTGGCACGGTGGTGTAGTGGTTAGCACTTATTTTGCCTCACAGCCAGGATACCTTTGTTCAAATCCCAGCTTGGATTTAGAAATGGTTTAATTGAAGCAATCAAAGTAGAATAACACAAAAGCAAGACAAACAACAGAGATATATATACAAACATAATCATAAAGTCATAACATTGATTGGAAAATTTGTACATATCCACATACACTGCTATGTAATTCAATTATGACTCATGAATAGATATATTTGATCTTTTGCATATAGTTCATACTATTGATGATTAATATTGTAAAAACCAGAGAGAGGAAACAAAACTTATGCAATCTCATCCCTGCTTTACTTTACTTAACCTTTAATTTTCCATTTTCCTGACTTAAATGATCATTATCCGGTTCTTAACTTCTGATCAGTTATTTATACTTCACCAAAACAGATTCAGGTTATTAAAACACCAATCAGTATCAATGAATCACATGACAAAGATGAAGTCCTTGTCTTGTTCTCCTCATGCCCGGTTTTCTTCACAAACTCCAGCTTTTCTCCCACAGTGCAAAACCATGCATTTATAGGTGAAGTGATGAATGTGTGAACTGTTGTTTCTCTCTGTAACTGCAACAGAGTGGGGCCCGTTCAGAGTGTACTCCACTCTCACCCATTAGTACTGTGGTAACTCCAGCAACCCTGTCAACATTTATGGGTCAATGCATATTTAAAACATGAAAACTTACCAGCAACTACACTGACTTATAAACCTCTGTGGATTTCTCCATACATAAAGCTGAAATTGTGTCGTTTTTGGCAGTGATCCCCAACCCCGCCTGGGCTGCGGGCCGTTGGGGCCGTTGGGGCCGGTGGGGCCATTGGGGCCATTAGGCCACAGAAAAAAACCAACACAATTTACAAAAACCAGGAATCTTTACTGTAAACATGGATTCATGGTGACATCCCATAATGTTAATGCATAATATTCCTCAACCAGCTGTCTAACGTTACGAGGATGCTGCTAATAAAGTTGATAAAAATGTGGATTTACATTTACATTCATAAAATATCAGTATCAGTAGTTTTTTTAAAGATATTTTTTCACTACTTAAACTGAAGTTGGCGTCTGATTTTATTGTTTCACTCTGACAGTTTTGGTTACGGGAACGCCTGCATCACATTTGATTGGTTCCTTCATCAAATCTAGTGTAGAAATAATGTTTCAATGTTTAACAGAGGATGAAGATAAATGTTACCCTCAGAAGTGAAGAAAAACTGGAGGATGTCAGAAAGACGAGACGTCCACTTCAGCTCATACAGAAACCAGTCTGACATTAAAGCGGTCTGTGGGCTGGAAAAGGTTTAGGACTCTGGTTTATGGCACAAACTTCATCAAAGACATGATCTTTATGGACCAATTTAACATCCACATTATGATGAGAACCTGCAGTTGGAGTGGATCACTTAGCTTTTCGCTGGTGATCAGGAAGCCCCCCAGCAGAGACAGACAGACTCTGACGGGAGCAGCGAACGCGCCCGCCTCTGAGTGATGGCGTTCTGTTACAGAGCAGCTTCAAGGCTCTGCATGGAGCGCATGCTGAACTGAAATGATGGGATGTGAGAAGCTAAGAGCAGGAACCTCAGCTGTGAGGCAGATCATCTGCTGAGAACTTAAAGGTCCATTTAATGGAGTTTATGAAAGTACCAGAGGAAAAGCAAACATCTGTTGACTTCCTCTCATCAGCCCCCTACCCCCACCCCCCACCCCACTCCCACCACATCGACTTGCTCCAGAGTCGAGGCTGTCAGAGCATCACTGGCAGCTGACCTGCAGCTTTTGTCCCGCGGGGACCAGCTACCAGGAATCAGACCGACTGGGTCGATCCTGAAATCAATGCAGCATTTCAGTTCTAACTGTTATCCCCCCACCCACCCTCTTCTCCCCTCAGGAATACTATGACAAGGGGGAGTACATCATCCGACAGGGAGAAGAAGGCAGCACCTTCTACATCATTGCACAGGGAAAGGTAACTCACAGATCCTCAAACTCTGATGAACTCAGTCACAGTCCAGAGTTTCCTCTGCAGGAGGGGGGGGCTCCCTTGAAGTTTGTGGGGAGCTCCATCCTCTATGACAGAGGTTCCCAACCTTTTTGACACTGGGGCCCAATTTTCCCGGTACAAAGTGATTCGAGGCCCATTAAAATATAAACATGTTAATGTAAATTGATCCACATCTTGTTTGATTTGTATTTGATAATTAAATCGAGTCATTTTATGGTTTATCAAAGTAAAATCTTGTGGGGAAAAATGATACAACATGATCATCTCAGACATTTATTTTCATTCTGAACAGGTAAACCACAGGTGTCAACCTCAACACAAATTAGAATTCCAAAAATATTTATAAGGCATTTTGATAAATAAAATTGTGTCGTAATAAAACAAGAACACTTCAAATAAGTTTCAAATGAAACAAACTGTAAATGACATAAAATAAAATGCTAATTAAAAGATTATTTTATAACCTGCTGATGAACTTGACAAATTAGAAGTTTTAATTTCGTACTAGATATTTCTCTCCAAATCTGTGACAAATTAACAACAACAGTCAGAACAGTATGTTTTTAAAAAAAACTAAACATGAACTGAGGCAAAGAGCCCCGGTATAAAGAAAATATGATGAGGGGCCGATAGCCGCATACTATTGGCTCATGCCACAACACGTTACAGACGCCGACTTCACACTGGATGCAGAACAGAGCCAGCCTATTCGGCGCCCATGTTAACCTATGGCGGAGCTCACACCGCGGAGGACTCGCACCGTGCAGCGGATCGTTTCAGCATCTGCTCTATTTTGAGCGCGAGCCGCGAGTGTTCTGCATCAATTCTGGCAGGAAGTTACATAAAGATATAAGAGAAAATATTTATTAATTATTTTTAAAAGAAAGTGTGTATTCGCACGTAATTTTGGAAAACCGTGCGTCCAGTTCTAAACTTTGTTTTTTGTCGCTCAGACCCAGAGGAAAGGGGTTAAGGTTAGGATTATGGTTACGGTTCCTGAGGTCGGCTGTCTCTGCAGCTCACGGCTCCACCAGGGGATGGGTCAAATGTGGAGAACACATTTGGGAGCGGGACAGTTAGTGGGACTTTAAGTTGAATTTTGAATACGTGCGTCCAACAAAAACATCCCGCCTTGGACACACTTAGAATATGTGCAACAATGCAGCAATGAGATCTTAGCTGCATGTATTACATGTGTTCAATATGAATTTCTATCATTTTCTATGCTGCTCGCACGTAAATGCGTGGGAATAACATCAGTCTTTTTAAAATATAACAATTTTTTTTTACAATAAAACGCCGCGATAGACAAATGTGATCATGTTTTTGTATCTAAACAGACGGCAGACAGGTAAACAAACGTATAACCACAACACGCACACGCGTGCGCGAGCACACAGACACACACAGATCAATGTACTGAGCCGACTCTGTAGCAGGTGGGCGGGGCTGGATTTTTAGTGTATAACAGCAGCAGAGAGGAGTTCCTCTTAGCAGAAACACGCGGTAATATCTTTAGGTTATTAACTTCTCACGCATGATGGCAAAACTAACAAAAGCTCCAGCTGAAGCTCCTGTGGACCGCCGCGGAAAAATGCGCATCTGTCTGTAAACCACAGAGCGGGGGGGAAGCCTTACTGCCACCAAGTGGTAGGAGGCTGCATTCAGGTCCCCATGTTGAAGCTCTGAAACCTTCATCTTCTGGTGTAATGTTGCCAAAGACCCTCTTTAACAGTTTCAGTTACAAACTGACTCTTCCTCATCAGATGTGCTGCAGACTGAAACTGTCCTCCCTCTGCTGCCCCCTACTTTTCAGTGCCAGTGTAGGTACCAAATATGTTTGACCTGCAAGATCGGTATGGGGGCTCAGACTAGTGATGATGACACACTATGGTGATGCCACCCTTTCGCTTGAAAGGGATTGGAGGGAAGTGAATGTATACAATAACACCCCGGCTGGACCATATCATTATCTCTACATGAATTATCAATATCCGGTTCAGGAATTAATATTAAATATTTATATTCCACAATCATAGATTCAAGTTATTAAGGATAATTAATATCAGTGATGTGATCACATTTCAAAATATCCACAGACAAATCATTTATTTTAATCAGGACCAAAAATCCAGAGCATCTGCTCGGATGTTTGTTTTTATATTTTACGTTTCTTTCTAACCTGTAGATCTTTTCCCTCATAGTTACATTTCTGTCCGTCAGTGTGCTAGTCACATGTAAATACATGTGGATACCATCAGCCATGTTTTAAACCACTAAAACATCAAAGAGTAATAAAAAATATATATCCATATATACATCACTGAATGATGTAGCATGCTACTCACTAGTGCTTTCCAGCCTGATTTCTCTTTATTAAAATTTGATTACTATCCTGTGATGATTCCTCTCCATCATTTTGTTGTCATAGTTTTTACAAACATTGCCCCCCCTTTTGTGATTCTTTGTGTACTCGGTTGGACCTTCTCAGTGCTTCACTCATGTGTGTCACATCCTGGCTCACCAATGGTCCGGACCAATCACCACCGTACACGTCATCAAGTCGCAGGCCTCGCACCGATCTGGCAGGCTGAACACATGCGCCTACACTGGCAATGACTGAATAGGGTCTACTGAACAGTTGTTGATACAGAGCTGAGATGATGACAGGAATGAGGTTTCACTGCTCTGGACTCTGTTGGGCAGGTGAAGGTGACCCAAACCACTGAGGCCCACAAGCTTCCACAGATCATCAATGCACTGCAGAAGGGAGACTACTTTGGAGAGAAGGCCCTGGTGAGGTGAGAAGACTGCAGACGATCCCCTTCCAGACTCTTGTGTTCTAGTGTTTGTTAGCTTTGCTTGTGATTTCCAGCGACGACGTTCGCTCAGCCAACATCATCGCTGACGAGAACGGCGTGGAGTGCCTCGTCATCGACAGAGAGTGAGTTTCTGAGGTCTTTTGAGCTGATTTCCATTTGAAAAGCCTGACATCAGTCGGGTTTTGTGAGACTGCAATGACACCACTTTTTCCAGAACATTCGATCAGACCGTGGGGAACTTCAATGAACTGCAGAAACACCTCCAAGGTTATGTGGCGTCCCTGGATCGAGATGACAAGAAGAGACAGGTCAAGTAGGTGCACATGCTCCAACTCAAGTGGACAGAACATGACTCACTAAATCCTTTTGAACCAGTTATTTTGCAGCAGGAGATGAAGAAAAGTCATAAATCAGTCTGAGCAGAGATCGTCTTGGAGCCATGAAAACTGAATGAATGAATGAATGAATGAATGAATGAATGAAGGGAGCGGGTGAAAGGACTGTGACAGAGACAAAATGACTACATAGTCGGAGGTGTGTAAGGAGAATAGCCGGGTGATGATTACCAATTCCATTTCATTAAAGGTGATCGGAAAAACCAGCAAGTAAAGAGCTGAGCAATGATCTAAGACAGGGCTGCTCATTCCTGGTCCTCAAGATCTACCACCCTGCCTGTTTTCCAGCTCTCCCTGTACTGCTTGCTGCTGATTACCTGGACCAGGTGTGTCCTTTCAATCAGATTGTGGAGACATCTGACTGAGCCAATCAGCAGGTGGCAGGGCTTGGAGATCTGGAAAATAGTCAGGGTGGTAGATCTCGAGGACCAGGAATGAGCAGCCCTGATCTAAGATCACCTCAGTCCAGAAAGGCTCATTTCTAAACAACTCTTCATAGAGAAAAATCTTTCACGCTTGATGAACTTCCAAAAAGATTTGTAGATTTTTGATCAAAAGCCTTGAAAAAACAAAAACCAGACGCTGCCTTTCAGGCCTCAGGACATGAAACACTTCAGAACAGAGGAGAGAAAAGCAGTCTGAAACCACAACTTTAACACCAGAGCTCCAGTCTTGATGTTTGTTGATTTGATTAAATTGATTTGATCAAATTCACAATCTACTGGAATGATCGTATTAACGGTTGAGAAGTGACAGTATGTCAAAGATTTGTGTTAAAGCGACAGGTGTTAAAGGTTAAATAAGGTCAGTAAATCAACAGAAACACACATTTCCTTGTTTTGTCCAGCTTTTTGAATCAAATGAATGTATTTATTTATTTATTATAATTCTGTTCATGAAATGTTCAGACCTATAGATGTTTGAAATCTTTTCCAAACCAAAGGCGTTCTTTGTCTTCATCCAGGAAGTCAGTGTCCCGCCACCAGAGTCAGCCGCTGTCTCCGGGCTTCATGCAGCTGAAAGACATGGTGTCGGTCTTTACCCCGACCCGGCCGTTCCATCACCTGGAAGTTGTTGCCACTCTTGGTATTGGGGGGTTTGGCCGAGTGGAGCTGGTGAGTCCAGCTGATCCCACTTTGTGAAAGCTTAGAGGAAACGGACATGGTTTTCTTCCAGTGTCTGCTGGGGCCTCATACTAATGACGGATGCAGGTGTGAGTGGTCCAGGTAACCTTCACGGTTCTGTGGACATGTACCTGATTGACTGAAGTTTCTTCTAAACAGAGACCAGTTTTCTCTCCCCTGAGGCTCTTGCAGCAGGCGTTGAAAATGGAACGTACCATTGTCCTGCACGTGGTCAATGTATTGTGGAATATTTGGAAGGATAATGGGAGTTACCTTCACTTATGGGTGATGTTGTCATACGGTGAGAGTACGTCTCCTTACTGACCACATGCCTCATGCATGAGATGTGTAAGGTCCCACAGGACTCCAATAGGATGTCCTAACAACTACATGTCCTCTTTTCTAAATCTGGCTGCACAAGGGGTGCAGAAGGGGCGTACACCTGTCACCTGAGCAACTCTAAAGGCTGGTTTCTACTTTTAAGTGATTCGTCATCAGAAAGGCAGGTCGTGTTGTGGGGCTGGGTCTGGACACGGTGGAGTCGGTGCTGGAGCGAAGGACGGAGCTGAAGCTGAAAAATATCCTGATGAACACCAGCCACCCTCTGCACTCTGTGTTCTCTGCTCAGCGGAGCTTCCTCTGCAGCAGCAGCCGCCTCCGCTCTCTGCCCAGCTCCACTGAGAGACTCAGGAGTTCCTTTGTGCCCAGTGCAATAAGACTCCACAATGCTGCTGGGAAGGGTAGGATTAGACGAGGACACTGAACATAAGGATTTTACTACGTTTTATTTTATTTTATCTCTGAATTTTTATCTGACTTTTAGCTGCTTTTATGGTATGTAACTTATTAGTTTTTACTTTGTGTCTGTCACTGTTTGAACTGTGTTGTGTGTATGGAGCAAGGACAGCCACTTAATTTCCAGAAGGATTAATAAAGTATATCTATCTATCTATCTATCTATTATCTATCTATCTATCTATCTATCTATCTATCTACTATCTATCTATCTATCTATCTATCTATCTATCTATCTATCTATCTATCTATCTATCTATCTATCTATCTATCTATCTATCTATCTATCTATCTATCTATCTATCTATCTATCTATCTATCTATCTATCTATCTATCTGTCATCGCTGGCGCCGTAGTGGTCGCACAACCAGCAGAATTACTTCAGTCGCAGCAGAATGCTGGTGACATCATCCATGACGGACATGTTACGCCCGGAGTGCATCCATGTCAAAATCGCATCATTTACCTTGAATTAACTTTAAATGTAACTATTTATTTAAGCGATTAGAGTACATAACTACACAGAAAACTTTGTACTAAAACATCTTTTTAATAATGAAAACTTACTGAAGAAGTTATAAAATGCTTCACTTAGAGAGAGACAGAGAGCGGAAAACTAGATTGAAACTAGATAGAAAATAGAGCAAGTTTCTGGAAAAAGGTGTTATTTCTCATTTCTTGCAGCACTACAGAATGCAATTTGCTCCTTTTCCAATATATTTTGTATTCCCTGCTTCTGTTTAGTAGACAAACTCATCACTTCCTCCAGTGCACATTCACAGATGTTCCAAGTGTCTGAGCAGGAAGATGATCATGTTCAAAATACTCACTGCACACGATCGCATCGCTTGAAAAGTTTAAATACCACTTCATTGCAGTTATAGCGGAGAGTCACAATCAACAGTTTATCTGCTAGTTAACTTTAGAATCCTCCAGAGATAGTTTTCCATCTGCAGCTTCAGAGTTCAACATTATCCACCAAACAGAATTATTCTACAAAGTCAGCAAGAAACTCTTTCAACTGCTGAGCTCCATCAAAAGACCTCCATGTCTTCCATGCGCTGCAGGTGAGGGTGAAGGGCGAGGACATCACCTTTGCACTGAAGATCATCAAGAAGAAACACGTGGTGGAAAACAAGCAGGAGGAGCACATCCACTCAGAAAGGAGGATCCTGGCAGAGGCGCGCTCACCCTTCGTTGTGAAGTTAGTCTCTGCTCACTCATTTCTCACACATCGGATGTTTGATCATCTGCTTTTCTGTCTCACTGGTTTTTCTACTAATGAATAATAATTTCTGGCTTCAACAACCTGTCCTGATTCATTCCTGTCCATGCTTTATGTTACGGAGAGTTTCAGATGAGCAGTGAAGCAGGGCTCACTGTGAAGCTTGACCAGACTTTGCTTCCTCCCATCAGACTGTATCGTACCTTCAAAGATAGTAAATATGTGTACATGCTGCTGGAGGCGTGCCTCGGTGGGGAGGTGTGGAGTCTTCTCAGAGACAGGTCAGAGACCCTCCCCAACAGAATGACTGAGGTCTGTGTCTGCTTCCTGATCCGCACCAGATCTGATGCTGTTCTCTTCCCCCTGTCCTGTGTGCAGGGGGAGCTTTGATGAGCCCACCGCCAAGTTCTGCATCGGCTGCGTTACAGAGGCTTTCGAGTACCTCCATCGTAAAGGGGTCCTGTACAGAGACCTGAAGCCTGAAAACCTCCTGCTGGATATGGAAGGATACGTCAAACTGGTGAGCAGTGTTCAGGTCTGCCTGCAGACAGGTTCTGTTCTCAGGAGCAGCGGGCCCACATCACAGTGTAATAGTTAAGTCATATAGTTTTTATTTTCATTCTCATGCTGGGTTACAGTGATGTGGTTTACAGCCCGAGACCTGAATGTAAAAAGTTCAACCACTGCTCAGATTTTCATTACATTAAACCTTTTAGTCTGTTCACGTTTGACTAAAATTAAACATTGAAATGAATCTATGTTTGATTTATTGGTAAATAAAACTCCTCTTTAGTGGAAATAATTTCCTACCAGACGAGAATCTACATGTTTGATTCTAAAGCCTCTTCAACTGTAACAGTGAGAACAAAAGATCATTCTCTGTACAACAGTTGTATTTTTATATACAAACAAAGCTATTGGCTAGATCAATTACTGAATTAAATGGTTTATTTCAAGCAATCAGGTCATAATACATGAAATAAATCACATAATCAATCACAAGTAGATCACTTGAAAGAGAGTGGAAGGAAGTGAATTTATATAATCCCACCCCGACTCGACCATACCATTTTCTCTAATATCCGGTTCAGGACTTCATATCAAATATTAATAGGTTCAGGTTATTAAGAGTCATTAATATCACTGATGTAATCAAATTTCAACGCATTCACGACAACTCATTTATATTAATCAGTAACAATAATCTAATATGTTCATTGAAAAAAAGACAATTTGTGCAGATTGTATTCTAAGATTTATGATAATGCAAAAAGTAATAAGTTAATCATCTTCATTTGCTAATGCAGTAAAAATCTAAATATTCTAATTAAAAAAATACAATTTGTGCAGATTGTGTTCATCTAAGAATGATTATAATGATACAGAAATAAAAGTTGAAAAGAAAAAGATCAGGAATTAGAGCAGATCAGAGCTACATCACATCTTAGGAACAGTTTAAGGCCACATAAACCATCTTCGTTGTTATGACTGAGAGATTGTGAATTTCTCCTTTCAAGGGAATTGAGCTCGAGTTCTGCCGCTCAGAATCGGGTCAGAGTTCACATCCATGGGTTTGTTGAGTTCACATTTCACATTTTGCTGTAATTAAAGGTTCAAACATGCGTAATCCCACAGTTCTCGAAGTCTTTCATGGATTTTATTTCCAGAGGCTTCGTCAGGTCCGGTGGTCCGAGTGATTTTACAAGTTCAGAATCCAAGTTGATTGGATCTGTTTTCTCAAATTCTCGCGTGCTTAGCAGGATCAGCATGGTATTTGGATAGATGGTCGTTAAGAAAGACAGGTGTCCGTTTCAGGTGTTTGTGTTGTTTCATCAGAGTTATCTTGTGCTTTCTGTTCACAAACCTGATCAGGATCTCTGGTTTATCCGTGTTCTTTCTCCAAGGAAGCAGATGACAGACCTCAACAGTATTTAGGTCCAAGGAAATCCCTTTAGACTCAAGAAATACTCCAATCTGATTCTCTACGGCGTTAGCATCCATCACAGCTACGTTAGCATCCATGCTAACGTTGGTAGCTCCAGGCCGCGCCCTGGGCTGTAGTTGAAGTCCTGTGAGAATCACATTATTCATCCGTGCTTGTTGATCCATGTCATGCATCCTTCTCTCCATGAGATCTTGGCGATTATCTCGTTGTTCGTTACATGTCTCTTCTTGCCGGAAATCTTCCACGAGTTGTAGCAGCAGTGATAGCTTAGCTTCAAGCTGCAGCAGAGCCGTCAGTTTAGCTTCATGGAGAATAGAAAGGGTTAGCCTAGCTTGTATGTCGGCTAACGCGGTTTTAAGCTCAGCTAAATCGGCTTCAAAAAGTTAGCAGTAAGCCTGTATGCTAGAATGTCCGTGTTAATTCAGCTACTTATGGTTGTTTTACAGATTGTTTAGCATCTTGAAGTTATTCTGACATCTTAGTGTTTAAACAGGTTGAGAACATTTTCAGCATTTCTGCAAGCAAACATTTTCTGCAGGAAATCCAGTCCTTTTATTTTGGTGCTGCTTGGCTTTCCTTGAAAAAGAAAAACCATCATCAACATAAAAAAACAGAGGAATCAAACCAGCATTTCTGTAAGATCTTCTACCCTGGATGGATTTGATGGTTACATCTCCAACTGTGAGCTGACCATTGAATGTGCTTTCCAGGTTGATTTTGGTTTTGCCAAGAAAATCCGATCTGGCCAAAAGACATGGACCTTCTGTGGCACGCCAGAGTATGTGGCTCCAGAGATCATCCTCAACAAAGGCCACAACTTCAGTGTAGACTTCTGGGCTCTGGGAATCCTGGTCTTTGAGCTTCTGACAGGCAGGTGAGTGCACTGAGGGCTTTTTACACTCACTGGCCACTTTATTAGATGCACTTGTCCAACTGTCTGTGAAAGGACATTTCTAATCAGCCAATCACATGGCAGCAACTAAATTCATATAAGCATGTAGACATGGTCAGATGATCTGCTGCAGTTCAAACCAGCATCAGAATCAGGAAGAAATGAGATTGAAGAGACTTTGGTTGTTGGTGTCAGACGGGCTGGTCTGAGGATTCCAGAAACTGATGATCTACTGGGATTTTCCCCCAAAACCATCGCTAGTGTTTACAGAGAATGGTCAGAAAAAGAGAAAATATCCATTGAGCTGCAGTTCTGTGAGCAGAAATGTCTTGTTGATGTCAGAGGTCAGAGGAGAACATCCAGACTGGTTCCAGCTGATAAACAACAGGAACTCTAATAACCACTGGATACAACCGAGGTCTGCAGAAGAACATCTCTGATTGGACAACAACAACCTTGATGCAGATGGACTCCAGCAGCAGAAGAACACAGCAGTATCACTGCTGTCAGATCAGAACAGGAAACTGAGGCTACAATTCACACAGAATCACCAAACCGGACAATAGAAGATGGAAAACCTTGTTGGTCTGATGAGTCTCTATTTCTGCTGAAACATTCAGATGGTCAGAACTTGACATCAACATGAAAACATGGATCCATCCTGACTTGTATTAACAGTTCAGGCTGGTGGTGGTGGTGTCATGGTGTGGGGAGATTTTCTTGACACACTTTGGACCTCCTAGTACCAACTGATCATGGTTCTAACACACACAGTCTACCAGAGTATTGTTGCTGACCATGTCCATCATCCAATAGAACCTTTGGGATGTGGTGGAACAGGAGATCAGCATCACGGATGTTCTGCATCAACTGTGTGATGCTGTCATGTTGATATGGACCAGATTCACTGAGGAATGTTCCAGAACCTTGTAGAATCTCTGTCACCAAAGATTAATGCAGTTCTGAAGGCAAAAGGAGGTCCAACCCAGTACTAGCGTGGTGTCCTTAATGAAGTGGTCGGTGAATGTATATTCAACTGAACATTTCAGCTAATGAGTTGTTGACACCTTGAATAGTGACACTGAGAATTAAAAAAAAATAAAACTAGTAATTTTCAAACAATTTTATCAACAACAATAACAAAGAACTTAGAAACAGTAATGAAAAAAATAAATGTATTCCTTTTACAGCCCCCCATTTTCTGGCAGTGACCAGATGACAATCTATACATTCACCCTAAAAGGCATTGAGAAGATGGACTTCCCAAAAAAGATTTCCAAAAGACCAGAGGACCTTATACGCAAGTTATGCAGGTACAGTCCTACACATGGTTCAAGAATTAACAAGTGAGTCCAGATTCTTTTGCTCAAGTGACAAAGAGCTGGATTTTTGATGGAAAACTAGACTGGTTCTTGAGGAACTGATGCAGAAATCTGAGGAATGATGTAGACAGATCTTCCCTCCAGATCTTCAACTAAAAACATGAAGTTTGACCTCTGTTACAGGCGGAATCCATCAGAGCGACTGGGGAATCTGAAAAATGGAATAATTGACATCAAGAAACACAGGTAGGAAGGGGCTGACAGAACGGTAAGGGTAAAGTAATGAGACCCCAGACACCAATCCACCCACCTGCCAGTCAAAGAGGCGGGCCACCATTTCTACTTTATTATTTGAGCTGTTATGAAAACCAACTAAGTTCCCTGCTTTCGGCAGTCATTAGAGAAGCTGGATTTCTTAGATAGTCTGGACTTAAGTGCATGTTGGTGTTTGGGTTGGGAACCCAGGGGCTGCTCCCTGCCCCTTCAGGATCTAACATGGACAACAGTTTTCACACACTCAGCTCTGAGACAAGGACACCTTAAAAAAAAATTGGTTTTTTTTGGATGAATAAGAAACTCGATGCAGTCTGTGTAGCTTATGAACATTATTTTGATATTGTCCTTATCTCATTGATATGGAAATAAACACAAAAATGTTCTCTGAGAGGATGTCAGTGAAACCAAGCCCTATCAGAAATGTAAAAACATAATCTTCCAAAACAGTTTTAATGAAATGTTGCCTGATTCTCCACAGGTGGTTTAACGGCTTCAACTGGGAGGGGCTGAAAGCGAGGACGTTGGCCTCCCCACTGAAAAGAGAAGTAAGAGCTGTGTGAAACTCAGAATGTCCCTTTAGAGGTGTCACATTTCTCTTCTAACTGGTCTTCCCTTCTTAAGCTCAAGGGACCGATGGATTACAGTTACTTTGACAGCTACCCCCCAGATGAAGACAGCCCCCCAGATGAGCTGTCCGGCTGGGACGAGGACTTCTGATAGGATCTGCTTCATTTCTTCGCTGTTCGCTGCAACTTAGACTCTGAAGAGAAAATCCTGATGATGCAGCACAAGTTCTGGATTTATTCGTTTTTCTACATTGAAAGTGAATCTCTTTTTAAAGTAAACTCTGGTCTCACGCTCAGATCTGCACTTAGATACTTTGTGACTCCACTGGGACGGTTTGGATTAAGTGCCTTGCTGAAGGGCCCCACAGTGGAACAAGGCAGAGCATCTGTCACCCACAGGTTCGATCTTGTTGTTACTGGGTTCTCAAACAGATTCACAGGAAAATCCTCCTGTATTGTTTTCCTGGTTAGATGCAGCTGTGTTTCGGCTGTTGGACCATGAAGGAGTCATTTATACTCCAATCAACTCTAGAGTGGACTATTCCACTGCCATCGATGCTGCCTTTAGAAGTCCCTCCTTTGTTCATCTCCATTTCAGACCTCATCTAAAGTGCTCTCTGAACTGAAAAAAACCTACTCGGCAGGGTTGTAGTCCTTATACATTTAAATTGTTTAGAAATTGTTCAATTATTTTAGGCAGAAGGAAAAAAATAATTACTTTGGGTAAATCTTAACCTCACTACGTTTTTGCTCTTGGTAGTGACAACAAAGATAAAAAAGTTAGATAAATGTACCCTAAAAATGTATGTTTCTTACTAGGTAAAGTAACACCCCAGAAACTCTATCAAAGGATGTAATTATTATGATTTTTATGTTTTAAAAATTGTCCAAACATAAATAACATAAATAATATAATAGAAGTGGTGTAATTATAAAATGTCTAAATAAGGTTAAGTACCTCAAGTCTCTGGATACTGTGGGAGTGTCTTCGTTGACACGTCTGCATCACTGGCAGACTGGGGTGGTGGGTTCCCTTTTCAAGAAAGGGGCCTGAAGGGTGAGTTTCAGCTACTGAGGAATCACACCCTTCAGCCTTTCTGGGAACGTCTATGTCAGGATACTGGAAGGGGGAGTTTTTCTGTTGAACCTCAGATCCAAGAACATCACCGTGGTTTCTGTCCTGGTTGTGGAACAGTGGACCAGCTCTGCACCCTCCTCAGGGTTCTTGGAGGGTTCATGGGAGTTCGCTCATCCAGTCCATAAGTGTTTTGTGGATTTTGAGAAGGCATACGACCGTGTCCCCCGTGGTGACCTGTGGAGGGGGCTCTGGGAGTACGGGGTCCTGCAAGACTTACTGATTGAATATGTGTTTCCTGATTTGGGGACCACAGGATTTGATCTCTGCTCTTTGCAGATGATGTTGTCCTGTTGGCTTCATCAAGCCAGGACCTCCAGCATGTTTTGGAGTGGTTTGCATCTAAGTGTGGAACGGCTGGGATGAGGGTCAGCACCACTAAGTCTGGGTCCATGGTTCTTAACTGGAGAAAGTAGCGTTCCCTCTCTCGGTAGGTTTAGTGCATCTTCCCCAGGTGGAGGAGTTTAAACATCTTGGGGTCTTGTTCTCGAGTGAGGGAAGATTAGAGCGTGAGATCAACCGAAGGATTGGAGTGGCGTCCAGCGTTATGCAATCACTGCACCGGTCCGTTGTAGTGAAAAGAGAGCTGAGCCAGAAAGCAAAGCTCTCAATTTATTGGTCCATCTTTGTTCCAGTACTCACCTTTGGTCACAAGCTCTGGGTCATGACTGAAAGAACAAGATCCTGACTACAAGCGGCTGAAATGAGTTTCCTCTGGAGGGTAGCTGGACGCTCCCTTAGAGATCGGAGGAGAAGCTCGGTCACCCAGAGAGAGCTCGGAGTAGAGCCGCTTCTCCTCCACGTCAAGAAGAGCCAGTAGAGGTGGCTCAGGCATCTGGTCTGGATGCCTCCTGGACAACTCTCTGAGGAGGTTTTCTGGGCGGAGCCCTCGGAATACCCAGGACACACTGGAGAGACTACGTCTCTCAGATGGCCTAGATGTGCCTCACAATCACCCCGGATGACCTGGATGAAGTGGCTGGGGGGAGGGAAGTTTGGTCATCTTTGCTTAGACTGCTCCCCCTGCGCCTCGGACAGATGAGCAGAAGAAGATGGACACATTTTGGAGTCAAATTCTTATTTTCTGGGCTTTGTTGGGTCTGCCTTGCTCCAAGGTTTTTGCCAAGCCCCATCTCTACTGTCATATTATCCTCTGAAGTCTTTTACTACCTTTTGTATTGCCAATTTCTTTATGCAGTGCCTTGATCATGACTGGCCAACCTTGGTCCTCAAGAGCAACAACCCTGTTTGTTTTCAAGTTCTTACTGGCCAGCTTAGTGCTGATTTGTAGACTCAGGTGATTACGCCTCCTGATTGATTGAACATACCTGATTTAGGTAGACAGCATCAAGAAGTCCAGGAAGAGCAGGAAAAACAGGCTGGGTTGTGGCTCTTCAGGACCACAGTTAGCCAGCCTTGTCCTTAAGTCAACATTGTGTTGTGATTTGGCCACAACATTCAATGACTAAGTGTTAATTTAAAGACTGAGACTTGAACCAACAACCCAAAATAGGAGGTTTTTAACCACTGTCCATGTTGTTTTAACAACCAAAGTATTTGTTCTATTTCTGTTTCAATTTAGTAGAAGACACAAATCTAACCAAAGTTAGGTATTAATGCAGTCCAAGTCGAGAGTTTTACTACAGTTGCAACATGTGAGTTCTGTCTGCATCCTGGGATAGCTGTGTAACATTCAGTGACCTGATATCTGATAAATCTGATGTGAACCTTTTTTAAAGTCCTAAGTAGCTTGTAGAAAAGGTTGATAAAGCTCACTCCAACTTACTCTGGAAGGATCTTTACTCACAGAGATGTAGATAATTAGTCTGTAAAGGCAAAGGTTTGGCAAACGAAAATACCAAGCTCAAATCTGATCAACTTCTTTGACTTGGATTAAAAGTGTATAAACTTGAAAAAAAACAGAACAAGAAACACAATCAGGTATCTAAGCAATGGTGGTGCACAAAAAACAGGTAATGGGGGAAAGGTTTAGGAGCAGAGATGAGGATGGAGGATGAATCAGATGATTCTGAAAGTATAAAAAGAGGAGAATCTTCATGTAGGAGATGGGATCAGTCCAGACCATTAGAACAGCAATGAGTGAAGGAGAACTTTAAACAGTTATTGAATTGAAGATGCCAAGACCAACCATGTGTAATAACACCAATGACCCAGTGTCATGTTGTACCACAGGGGGGCGCCATTTTGCTATTTGATTAATAGTTTGGCTTAATACATTTCAATTAAACAATAATATAAAAGCCCTTTCAATAGTATAGTTGGTCAAAAACAGCACTAAGAAGAATGCTGTCTGACTTGGGTGTGTGTGAGCATAGTGAAGTGCACCTTTACAAGGTGACCTGTGAGACACCCCCCCCCCCCCCCACACACACACACACACACTCCCCCGTGTTATTTTCCCAACATAGCTAAATCCTGTGAAGTCAAAGAAAACATCTCAGTCCCTTGTGGTATGACAAATCCTTTATCAAACCCTTAACTTCTTAGAAATTGAGAGAAACATGTCACAAAATGATAGAGTCTATACTGTGCAAAAGCAGCTTTTTGTGCTTTTAAGTGTATTATATTGTTCATTCCTGACTATAAAGAACCCCAAAGCTGTATTTTGATCCATTCACACATGTCAAACCTGCGCTGTGTGTGAGCACCAGCCCCTCCCAACCTGCAAGAACAAGCTGATGTCTCAAAATGAGAGTTTTCCTTAACTTTGAGGGTAAATTGAATCTTTATCCTGTGAAATATCTGCAGCTGCTTTAAGCTTTATTTGTACACCAGATTTCATGTAGGATCCACTAAAAGTGGAAGCCAAAACATTGGGACAACAACTTCTTGTCAAATTTTTATGGTGTGGCAGATAAACAGCAAAAAAAACTGTTTTTTCTAAGTATAATAATAAATGTGAAACTTTATTAGCAGCATCTTTGTAACATCAGACAGGTAAATACGCAGCATTATTATTATGGTCTGTGGGAACAACTGCTAGAATAAATACATATTTGTTGTACAGGTGCCGGGTTTAAGCCTGTTAAATCCAGATTTCTTTTTTCTTTGCATACAGAGGGTCTTCTGTTGTCTCAGTGAATCTTAAAGAAACTTTCCAAATACATTTTTTGTAAACTTTCTTAGCTTGGGGATTTTAATTTTTCGGTCAATGCAGCTGCTTTAATCCTTATACTGTGTTTGGGTCAAAATTGACCCGTTTTCAGGTCTGAACACTGAATTTGGACACAAGCGAACAAAACCATGGTTTTCTTAAATAAAACTTCCTTCAGAATCAGATTATAAATAAAGTACCGGGCCGAGACCTGAGATGGGGTTGATGACCACGGCTCTATATGCCGTTTAATGGAACAGAGTTTGTATTTGTGAATTGATTACTTTGACTTTTACTTTAATAAACCAACAAGTGCGTTCAAACACCCAAAATGGAGTGGATGGAGTTCTCTGCAGAATTTCTGTTTTTGGCTGTGTTCAAAAAGCTGTTACTCATTTGGGATTTACATAGTAACTTGAAGGTTGCATCAAATGTTTTAGTCACAAACAAACAAAAGATCATTTTTGATGCAACATGTTCAGAGAGAGATCAGTAATTAACATAAACCTCAACATTTTCAATGGGGCTTAATAATATATAATTGAGATGTAAACATTACCACTGAGGTTATCATTTAGATGAACATTGTTGCACACAGAAAAGTACTTTAAAACAAAAAAACCCTCTGAAGAATTTCCTTGTCTTGCATATTTTTATTTGTTTGTTTGAATGCTTTGGAAGGAGGCTTGATAAAGTAAACCTTCAAACAGCTGGTCACTTGGACTCATGTCCATCACAAATGAAGAGCTTTATCAGCTTTGATCAGAACGTTTTCAGAGTTCACCTCCACGAGATATGCAACATACAGAAAATAAATAAATGCACATTAAAGGTCTTTCCATATACAAATATATACTTTATAAAGCTTATGGTACACGCATTTCTCCTTTACCTTCAGAAAAACATTTACAAGGAAAATGGAGCAGAAGTTAAAAGCAGAAGTGTCTTCTGCAGCACATTTCTCCAAATCTTTGTTGAAACTAATTGAAAACATGTCAGTACAAAAATACAAAAGCTAAAAAAATATGCTGCTTTTTTAATCAAGGCAACGTTTATGATGACTGGAATATCAAAAAGTAATTAACCTGAAATACATTTTCTAAATATCTTGACATTCGACAGAATTTGCTCTACAGTAAAACATTGAAGACATTTTATTGTGTACCATACTTGTACTGGTTTTACTGTAAAGTGAGCTCAGGCGGCTGAGCTGCAATCAAAGAGCAAGTGTCTGCCCTTCAGATGAACTTCAGCTTTGCAACACTGTACTATGTACAAGGCAATGAACAAATGGAGAAAAAGGTAAATTTGCTGCATATTTAGGTTTTTAAAACAAGGCAAGCATATTTGTTCTAAATAAATAGATGATTGTGTAATAAATGACGACAGAAGAGGAGACACTTTGGTGATGAGCTGTTCTCCTGTGAAGGTGTGCTCCCACAGACCATGCTTCATGTCAGTGACGTCCAGCTCTATTATGTTCCTGCAGAAACACACATGCACGCACAGTCTTTTCCACAGGACTCTGCTGACTGCAACACAGGGCTGTGGTTCCACATTCAGACTGGGTGGGAAGAGGGGGCAGCTGGCAGAAAATCAATTCTGAATCCAGCTGAAGCACACCACTTGTTGGCAGCTTTGGGGCAATTCCTGGCTCCAGAACAAATGTGAGCTTCTCTAAAAACAGCCTTGATGACACATTGTTCCTACTTTGTTGATTAAAAAAACCCTTTTGTGACTTGGTTTATCTTTAAGCATGTTTAAGTCTTTTTAAAAGTGACTTAATGTAAAAACTATAAGATTAATGTGTTAAAAATGAGCATTTTCTGCCTTTTTAAACTGTTTTCTTTTAGTCTTTTAACTCCTGTCCATCTATCATGGACTAAGGGTGAATATTCTGGTTCCTGTTGGTTTATAGATGGCTGTGATGGAGGAAAATAGGTCAGGCACAATCTCAGTTGTGAATGAAGATCATAAACACAGCTAACTTCTGAATGTGTGGAACAGTAGAGCAGAGATGTGAACACAAAGGTCACCTGCTGCCCCGTCATTGGTCATTTGGATTGCAACACTGATGGTACAGAAACAATCTCACATGTAAAAAAGAAACATGCAAGTGTGAGCCGAGGTGACTTTGGGATAAAAACTGCAACTGTGAACACCCCCGCACGGAAATCAGTTCCTCTAAAAAGTAAACATTCTGGTCTCCTTTAGGCTTTTGTTGGTTTCATGGAGGTGAGATGATGACAGCATTTTCCCCATGAAGAACCCGGGTCTGACTGTCAGTTGGAGAATCTTCCAGCAGGACCACTCACACCGTCTTCAATTCCTCTTTACACAGACATTGGACTGCTCTCCTATGATCGTTAGAGCAACTGCAGGGGGCGCTGCTTTCCACTCAGTACAATGTGAAGAGTAAGATGGGGAGAGGACTACCGGCAGGCGCAGGAATCCACCGTCATGTTGGGATAGACCTTCAGCACCACTTTGTGTTCCTCGTCAAGGTACAGGATGGTGAGGGACGACATCTTCTCCGGAACACAGCACGGTTCTGGTATGCCGGGAACCACACCCACCGCCCGCACGATGCTCTGAATGGAGGCGTGGTTGGAGGGCTTCAAAGCCTGCAGAAAGAAAACCGTCAGGTGACAGCTGACATCATCCATGCCACAACAGGTGTCCCGTCAATATACAAAAGATATATCATTTTAATATCCTAAATTATTAATTTATTACTTGTTAATGTCATATTATTTTTTATTTTTTAAGTAATTACATGTAATTATTTATGTATTTAGTCAATTTCATAGATGTTTTTCTCTATGCAATGTTTGCCTTCTGTGGTGATAAAATTAACAGCCTTATATCTGTTTTTACAATTTTCATTTATGTCATTTTTCATTGTATTCATTGTGTGTGGGATGGGTTGTATGTGTTGATAGAGGGTGGAGTGTTGGCTTTTATTGGGTGGGGGGGTTGGCTTTTATTGTATATGTTTTTGTTTTTAATGTAAAGCGCTTCGAGCTGCGCAAAGCATGAGAAGCGTTCTTTTATAAATAAAGTTTGATAATTTATCCTGGTGATATCAATAAAAAGACAAACTTAAAGAAAAAAAATCTAAAAAAAAAGAGATATTTCCCACAATCTCAGAAAATGACATGTTTCATAGCTATTAACCCTTTAACACCATCGCCAGTGACACTAAAACACTAAATCTTAAACATACTGAAACTTTTCATTATGATCAACGTAATTCCAGCAGATTCTGAATGAGAAACGCAGCTCATCCCCGAGCCGCGTTTCTCCCTCACAATCTGCTGGAATTATCGCGTTAACGGTTGAAAAGTTACAGAAAATCAAAGAACAGAAACAGTGGAGCTCAGCTGTTGAGATAACGTTCTCACTACATTTTATTAAAGGACTTCATGTTCTCTGTCAGCTTCCACAGCTGCTCATTAGGGGGTGGGTCCATGACACTGACAGCACATAGAGATGGGTAGAGCACCTGTGATGTCATCCATAGGAAATGCTTACTCTGTGTCCAACAAGATGAAGTCAAATCAGTTGACATTTTTCCGTGACACAGACGTCAACTTGTTGGAACCAAACAACAGACTGTTTCATTAAAACAAGGTCAGCCCCCAGGAGGAGTCGGGTGTCCAGGGTCGCATCCACGTCTGCCAAACCCATGATCCGGTCTTCGCCCATCAGTAGACGGGTTAGGCTCTGGCACCCCCGTGAATGAATGAGTCTATGGGATTTTGGCTTTCTGGGACAAGCAGGTACTTCTTCTTTGGAATGCGAGGGGGGTGGAGATACTCTGTCCAGTTCTCATGGACTGTCAATGGTCCAGGATCGAAGCTGCCAGAGCGAGGACCTTCTTACAGCACATTTGACCACAGAGTAGAGGTTTTTGGGTCGCTGTGATTGCTCTACTTCTGTTCTCAAGTGTGGAAGGTTCTACATTCAGACAGACGTGTGCCGGAGCAGCAATCCTCCAACTCAAGACCTCTGAACTTTTCTATGCTGGATAAAACAAACAAAACAAAACAAAACCAGGACAAAGGATACTCTATCCTGTACTGTCAACTGTGTGATCATTGTGACTGACCAACATGAACACGGGTGTTAGTGCACTGACAGGTTTCCTTGCATTAAAACATTGTGTTTTCGGCACACTTCAGTCCAGATGGCAGGATGTGGATCACTCCTCCGGCTCCTTACAGGACAATGGACCTGCTGATGGTGTTTTACCTGTGGTTTTATATGTAAGCTATTAAATTTGTTGGGAAAACTCCTTCCTGTTAATCTCAGTCTTTCTTCTAATGTGTGTAAGCTTCAGCCGTGCAGATAAGGATCAGGCCATGTAGAATCTTGTGACATCAACGCTTTTTTTCTTTTTAAAACTATTAGAATTTCTGTCTTCAACTAAAGAAGCAAATCCAGATGATCCTTTCTAAATCTTTTGCTTGATAATTCCACATATTTAAAGGCTCAGGGGATAAAAATTGTGATTACATTTTGGTAAACACAGGTTGTGATAGATTCTGTTTTACATTATAGTCCAGCATTGTACACAAGTTCTATGATATTTAGGACAATAACTAAAAAAGTCACCCCACTTACAGCAGCTCTGGTTTCTAAAGCTGCTTGTGTCCAACGGGACCTGAGAAGCTGGTTCTGCCCCCACATCCCCTCGTTCTCTCTTATGGGGTCCAGATGACCCCCACCCTTATATTGATGTGATTTTATGTCTGGCACAGACTCCAGTGAAAATAAAAAAATCCTTGAAAATAAAAGTTCAGCGCGCTGTCTAGTGGGGTCCAGATGACCCTACTTTTTAATGTAAACATGCCTAGGATAGCAGAATTGGTAACACTTTACACACCTGATCATCTGCCTCATGCCTCAGCCGGATCTGCAAACGGACATACACCAAAAATACTATTATTTGTAGAGCAGCTTCTCGTGGTGTAGAAACCTTTACTGCAACAAAGAGAAGCAACACGGCAGCCTGAGAAGGAGCGGGACGTGGGACCCTGAAGGCCCTGGGCTCTGCTTCTGGGACTAATTAATGCAACCACAGAGAGAGGGGCCTCCAAGATAATGAATTAACCGCTGCATACCAGCCATGTTTAAAATACCTGTGATGTTATCTTCAGGAACAGGTCCTGGTTGTTTGCATGAATGTCTAATCTTTCTTTGGGGAAATCCTTAAGGACATTCCTCACACTCACGGCGTTTTCAAAATACAACATTATTTTGAAGTAATCCATGTAAATGACTCCCCAACCTACGTTTTGCTGCATCTTCCGTACCTTTGACGGCTATAGCTAAAACTTTTCAGACCTTCTGTTGCAGCACGCTGTGACTAAAGGAAGCCCTGCAGGTAAACATGTTTGCTCGTCCTGTTGGTTGAAGAAGAGTTTGAACGTTATCGCTGTCGTGTTTGAGAGAAGACAGTAAAGCTGAGCGTTCTCTGATGATGTCCAGTTTCTTATAGCTGGTAGTTTAAATAAATAATCCATCAAGCACCCACCCCACCTCCAATAAATAAATAAAACAAACAAAGATAAAAAAAGATCTTGATCGATTGACTAGTTGATTAGAACTTTTTTGATCCTGGGTGTAAAGTAGGTGAAATGTGCAGAGACGTTTCTCACCTTTGGCATGGGAAACTGGCAGGAGCCTGAGCAGTAGTAGGCATCAAACGCCTTTGGTGAAATAATCCAATCACTCCATCCAATGTCTGCAAAGTCCACCTTCAGGTACCTCCGAGCGCAGGTTCTGGGTTCGTTCCACTGCTTCTTTCGGGCCTTTTTAATCGTCTGCTCATCAAACTGCAGCAGGGGCATCTTGTGTCGCTGGTTCTTGCGTGTCTTTTTCCGAGGCCGACGGGTCTGCTTTTTCTCAAAAGGCTCATATGGACTTGTCTCGTCCCACCCGGCTGTTTCGTAGGGATACTCAGGCCCAGGAAGCTCATTATTTTGCAAGGGGAGAAGAACGTTCACAGAGCGCCTGTGTCTGCGTTGCAGATGCTCTGTGTTGTTTTGCTCTTGAAGTCCCCCTGCATGGGATCTGTGTGACATAAGGCCCTTGTTGGCCACTGAGCCGTGTCTCTGCAGAGTGGCTACCACACTCTCTGGCTCTGAGATGGCAGAGTCATTGGCATAGACCAGGATGTAGGGTGAACGGTCCGACAGAAGTTTCTTCCATGGTTGGGGCCCTTGTGAAGCTACATCAATTCCAATGAGCAGCTCTTTGTGGTGCTTGGCCTGGTTGACAACACGTGTTATGTCCTTCCACTGCCAAGAAATGAAGTCCCTGTAGAGGGTGGACACATTGATCCGCAAGTGTCCGAGGCTCCTCATCTTATTATCTACGGAGGCGAAACTCCAGATGACCATGTGGATGTGGTTGTGTCTCAGGACAGCGTGGCGGCCACAGCTTTTGGACTTGGAGCAACCCCAGGTGCTGTTCTGAAGGTCTCCAATGTAGTAATGAAGGGTGGCAGACAGCACATCTTCTGACTTGGTGAGGGAAGTCAGGTTAAAGATCTGCAGCTGTTTCTCATTTATGGTACCTGTGTTAACAGAGAAAACACTTATTTTACCCAGAAGACTTTTTTCTCTTTCAGTAACTTAAACAAACATTGCCTGAGACAAAATGTGATTGATTATTTAATACTGGATCCTTCAGTATCCAGAAGTACCTAAATATCAATCTGGTTATTTTTCTGTTGAATTTTTAATTTTGCCAGAAAGAAATGATTTTCATTTGAAACTAAATATTATTATTTTTTAAAGATTGGATTTTTTTTTTTTTTGGGGGGGGGGGGGGGGGGGGCAATCTTCTCCTCATGGCTATAACGCACAAGACACTAAAAAACAAATACTTGATCGGGAGTTGATCTCAGGTGAAACTGTCCTTTCAAGTATCATGCAGCTGTCAGGCGGTAGGAGGCAGCAGGCTGCTGTCCACAGAAGGACCCGGGGAGTGCAGGCTTCGTCCTTCGTCCTCTGTGTCAGCGCCTAAACCATTACAACACTGCCTTGGACTTCACCACACTGAAGCAGAAATGAATATTAGATTAAGGTCAGTCGGCAGCAGCGGATGAAGCGCACGGACACACTCAACCCCCACAGCAGTGACTGGAACTCGAGGAAAATTCTGTTTCTAACGTTTTGCTGTGCAGAGCTGAACGTAAGAGCTGACGTTTCTGGCAGCTGAAAATGCAACAGGTTGTTTGCTCTCCAGGATTAACAGGTGTAGCCTGCCCCTGCCAGAAGTAGTAAACACATCTGTGCGCCCTGAGCGCGCTTTTGGTCTTCAATTTCAAACCAGAGGGGAGTATCAGATCTCTCTTTCTTTCTGTCTTAAAGACACATATTTTGATAGAAGTTGTGAGAACACACATAACGCGCGCAGAAACGTGAACGTTGCTGCGGAGGAGCTCAAGCTAAGAATCAGTTCATCTGTATTTCGTGCGTAAAAGTCTGGATACGAACCCCAATGCGCCTTGAAGCTGCGGACAGTGTTGCCGTCTCTGAAGGGAAATCCAGCTCGGTTGTACTTCGCATACAACATCTGCATGTGTTTCGTCATTGTGTCCTGTAAGAGCAGGTCCCATTCTCCCTTCACCGTGTCCCTTTTATCCAATGAATGCGTAAAATCCACCTTCCGTCTCTGCGGGAAATTGTTCGCCTTCAGCATCGCGCAATATCCAAGACACAGAGAGCTCCATGCGTAAAGCAGCACGACCACCATCTGAGAGCAGAGGGCCATACTTGAGACAAAGTTCACGCAGCGATGAGAAGAGCAGCGGTGGCCAACCTGACAGGTTTCCAAAAGTGTCTCCTAACTCCAAAAAGACAGCATCACCCTCGGAGTCCTCATCACTTTAGACAGCAGTCACGAACAAAGCTCAAACCCAGAGAACAGATCGCTTTAACACCGTCTGAACATGCAGCTGAAAAGGTTCCGGCGCGCAGACTCAGCCAGCTTTCATTGAAGGTAAAGTACGTCGTGCGTGGTATTATAGGGCGCGAGGGACCAGCTGGTTTCTTCACGATCTCGCGCACGAGAGAGGGAGGGAGAGAGAGAGAGAGAGAGAGGGAAAGAGAGAGAGAGAGGGAGAGAGAGTTGTTTCCTGTTTGGATCCTTTTACGCACATTCAGCCTGGGGACAAATTATCTCGTTATCGCGAGCACGCAGGCTCAGATAGCCCAGAATCAAAACATTTTATTAAGTGACATTCCAGCCATTTATGGAACTGATTTCAACACCTAAACTGGGGCCCAAAGCCGCCCCCCTCCCCTCCCCTCCTCGTGCATCATGCAGCTGAATGAAGCAGCTTTCTGTAGGAATTAAAGGCTTCCTTTCCTATTTAGTTCAGTTCAATGGAGTTAAGCACACACATCCTGTACTATCACGGTCCGATCCGGATGCTGCACCCCACCTCCCTCACAACGGCCAACCAAGCGGGGTTTCAACACCCCACCGTCCGCCCTCCACCCCCTCCACAGCTCTTTTTTTCCGGGGCACTCGGGAGGAAATGATTAGGCCATTTCTCCGCCCCTGGACATCTGATGGCAATAACATTAGCACGCCGTGCACGAGCTTAACCCTTTAAAATAAGGAACACACACACCCAGAGTAACATCACCTTGATGGACCTGAAATAAGAGAAATAAGAAATAGAGCTAAAGAGGCACTCCAAATAAAATAGTGCTTTTAACATTCACTCTAACATTTACCTCATGATGGAGGACATATATAAAATAATGTAAGAGTGCATTCAGACAAGGAAAGTCCGCTTTACCTGACCGAGTCTTATGGAGAGAAAATAGACTCACTCTGATTTGTGCGTGCGTAATTCTTTGTGCATAACTTTGGATTTGTGCGTGCGTATTTTTGATTTGTGCATGCATAATTCTTGATTTGTAACTAATATAATACATTTGTCGCAAAAGTAAAAAAATAAAAAAAATAAAAAAAATACAAAAGGCAATTTACACATGCACAAATTAAAATTACAACAGCCTAAAACTAATTACACAAAAAAATCTTTTTAAAATATGCACGGATCACCTCTTACACACGCACACAGCATAAGTTACTCATGGCTCTACCGTGAGACTCTTTTCACGTCTCACAAATTCGTCCGTGAGGATGCGTTCAAGTACTACCAGAATGCTTGTTCACCATAGTTTTCTTGTCAGCCGTTTTAAACTTCGATTGTGAATAACATCGGGTTAAACTAGACATTTTCCCACTTTCTTAAAAACACATTCCCAATAATTAATATAGAAAGTCTTCTAGAGAACCTTCTAAACTCTTTCAGATCCAAACGGGCCGGTACCGCTTGTAATCGCCGCGTTTTCCGACCAGAACTCTGTGCATGTTCTTCATAAACGGCAGCGTAAAGCGTGCTGGGGGGCGGGGGGTTCCGCTAGTCTGATCCTCCCGCGGAACCTCACCGGGGGACCGGCAGCAGAACGGGGTGATTGCACCATGAGACCCTTCTAAACAACCGCCGGGCAGAGGGGCTCGATCAGCCCACCGGGCCGGTTAAGATCACGGGATCACATGGACAGATCTCAATACCGCGTTCCTACGCCGTTCTCCTCCGCCCAGGATCCGCGGGGCGGGGGGATCAGACCAGAGAAACCACCCCCGCGTTGATGAGGAGCGTTGTCAGAGAAGCCGCTGCAGCTCGAAGCGCCCTTTTCTAGAAATATTCTTATTTTTAAAAGTATGTGTTTTAAAAGCGCTTATTATTGACTTTTTATATTAACTATCTGGAATATCTTTTTAAGAAAGTGTGAAAATGTCTAGTTGTTCTAGATGTTATTCACAATCAAAGTTTAAAACAGCTGACAAGAAAACTATGGTGAACGAACATCCTGATAGTACTTGAACGCATCCCTCACGGACAAATTTGTGAGACATGAAAAGAGTCTCACGGTAGATTTGTGCTTAACTAAGGCTGTGTGCATGTGTAAGAGGTGATCCGTGCGTATTTTTAAAAGATTTTTTTGTGTAATTAGTTTTACGCTGTTGTAATTTTAATTTGTGCATGTGTAAATTGTATTTTGTATTTTTTTTAATTTGTGTAATTTTTTTACTTTTGCAAAAAATGTATTATATTAGTTACAAATCAAGAATTATGCACGCACAGATCCTAATTTACGCACAAATCAAGAATTACGCACGCACAAATCAGAGTGAGTCTATTTTCTCTCCATAGAGTCTCCTTAATTTCTTTTGGATTGAGTCTTTAGGATTGTGTTGGGTCTGTATTCAGACTGCCATCTACAGAGATTTCTGTTTCAAACCAAAGCTTGTAAAGAAAGCCATGTGATGACAGATCTCTCCATTCCTCCGGCCAGGAATTATGAGGGCACGGCAAAACAACATGCAGAGATGAAGGTGCTGTATGGGATACCATACCTTTCCATTGAGCAAACCGATATGGTTAGGGTATGGTACTGTTCAGTTAATTCTGGTGAACATTTTTACTCAGTTAAGCCTCGCTCCCACTGAACAGTTTGTTTTCACGGCCTATGCGTGCTGTAGACCACTAGCATGTCATTGAAGTGCAACGACTAGAAAACAACCTGTCAAGGCCCTACTCACAAATTTTAACCACACCTTTTAGTACACACTCTCAAACCTCAAAATATACACAAACAAACACGCATGCATCACACAAGGAAGATGGAACCTTGTGTCCCCTACCCCATCCCTGGTGGGGGGGCGGGGACCCTCGGCCTGGTGGTCTTGTCTCATGGGTGCCGGTCTCCTGGGCCCGGCGGCTTCCTCTTTATGCCGGGAGTGGGATCCCCGATATTTAAGATTTAGAGCAGGGGAACAAACCACATCGGAGCCCAATTCACTCCGCTTCCATTCCGCGCCCTGGTTATCCTAGGGCGTCGTTCACACCAGGCGCGGAGCAGAGCGGCGCGGAGGGCCCGCGCGGTGCAGCGGATCGTTTCGCCGTCCGGTGTGATCCCGGCGTGAGGGTGTCCAGGTCCAGCTCTTCCCCTTTGTACATTCCATCATTATCCATATCAGCAAAACATAAACACTCACCTGAGCACAGGTGTCAGCTAGGGCTGCCACGATTAGTCGACTAATTGATGACTAATCGACTATTAAAATAGTCGACGACTAATGTAATAGTCGATTAGTCGTTACTTTATATTATATGGAGTCAGAGTGTAGTAAAGTTGAAAGTTATAAAGGCATTCTGATAGCTTTTTGGATTATTTTGCCATTTATTAAGGTTTTTAGGTTATTTTGGAGTTTAGCTAATATTTAAGATACATGATAGCTATTTTAGCTAATTTAGGATTTTTTATCATTTTTTTTCAGCCTAATTTTGAGATTAGCTAATATTTCAGCGAGCTGTTTTGGATAATTTAGGATTGTTTCTGGTTTTTTTGGCTATTTGGTAGTTTAGCCAATATTTCATCTGCATGCTAGCTATTTTGGCTAATTTAGGGTTTTTTTTCAGTTTTTTGGCTATTTGGTAGTTTATCGAATATTTCAGCTACATACTAGCTATTTTGGCTAATTTATGCATTTTTAAAGATTTTTAAGCCATTTTAAGGTTTAGCTAATGTTTCAACTGGCTTTCAGCTTCAGCAATTTTGGTTATCAATTTCAGCATCTTCAGCTATCAATTTTAGCCTACAACATTCACACTACCATTATCGCAGGTAGTTGTTTATATCTAGTTTTTAGTTAGTTCAAAGCTAATGTTGGTTAAGATGTGTGTTTTACATCCAGTTTGCACATGACCCGATTAGTCGACTAATCGGGAAAAATAATCGATGATTAATCGACTATTAAAATAATCGTTTGTGGCAGCTCTAGTGTCAGCTCACTTTTGCATTATAGTATGCGTGACAGAATGAAAGACTTTATGTGTTTGTTTGTATGATTATGTCTGTTAGCTGCAGTTGTATTGTGGACATTTTGACTAGTTTAAATGTGGAGAGTATTTTAACCAACAGATATGTGTGTTACTACAGAGTGTTTGTAGACAGGCCCCGCCCATTATAGTTTATTATTTAGACCTGGTTATTTTATGATGTTACTACCCACTGTTGCCATCTTCTTTTTTCTCTAACACCCTCTTTTACCCCTCACCACCACTTCCCTCTGCTTCTTTTTCGTCTGGTCCAACAAAACATAATCAATATAAATAAAGTTTAGTATAATATACAACAGGGGTTTATACTCAATAAACCTCCGTTGTGACAGTAAAATCTGTCCAACACTAGAGGCTCTCAGCTCGTATCTGTTTGCTCAGCTGTTGGACAAGACAAGTAAAAAAAAAAAAAAACTGTGTTTCATAACAAGTATGAACCCAGTTTGTATTAACTTTATTAGTAGTCTCTTTGTAACATCAGAGCTGTTGTTGGGAGAGCTGCATCTTTACTGTCAGTGATACCATGGCAAATATTCAAAACATTGAAATGTTTCTAAGCTCTTTTTATTTGATGTCATATCAAAATGAATCATCTGCAGAGAGAATTAAGAAAAGAGAGCATTTTCTGTCAATCTGACCCTTTTGATAAATCTGTCCTCGTTTTCTCTGCATGTTCTGAGTTTACAGGCAGAATACAATAAAGACGTGTTCACACTATTTATTAGTTGATTTTATGATATTTCATTTTCTTGAAAAAAATCTTAAAAAAAGACTTGTCCTTCTCCTCATCTGGTTCAGACGGCAGCTGACTGACTGACAGCTCTCTTCTGAGGGTGTAGAGAAGTCTTTCTAGCTGTGCTAGAGAAGAAACAACTCAATCCTGACAGAAAATAAAACTTTTCATGGACGTATTCATAGAAAACAAGAGAACAAAAACATTAGAGTTCTTTTGTGGGGGGGGTTGTTTTTTTTATCTGAGGTTGTGACTTCATCTCTGTTTGCATTCAACATAGAATATTTTTTTACACAACACCCTTGTTTATGTAATAATTTGTCCAGCAAAAATATGTTTAAATTTCTTGATTTTATCTACTGAGTTAAAAACTAGATTTTGGTCAATGAGGTTTGACCTCAAACTTGGAGCATCAAACCTCAAACAGCTAAATCCATTTGAAGTTTGTTGCTACCAAAAGTGTTCTGCTGAATGATTGTTCTCTTTATAAGATGCTTAAGCTAATGGTAGCTGTTAAAGGAGCTAAGCCTAAGACTTTGCTACTGAGAATGTTTTGACCCAGAGTGAGGTTGACGCGCACCTGTTTGCTCCAATCATTGAATGTCCACTCCCTTTGTATGGCAAACACATTGACATTTATTTGCTTTCATTTGCATACATGCTTGCTTGTGACATGACTAGCCTGTGTGCGTTAGAGCGTGAGCGGTCAAAAACCCTTTGGCCTTCCGGGCCAAAACACCTATCAAACACTGTGACGTCTTCCCTTAAATACAAAATCTCCCTACTGGAAGTAAGATGAACTACAATCACAATTTTATGGCTCCTATAGTAGCTATCAAAACACCTGCTGCATTGTTCGACTAATCTTTACAGCCTCTGTTTAGTTGCACTTTTTCTTTGAGCCAATTTCCAAAAGAAATGTTAAAATAAAATAGTTTTTGCTCTTAAATATTCTGTCATTCATAACCTTTGTTAAAAAAATAAAAGGAGGGAGAAAAAAAATAGATTAAAATTGAAAATTGAATTTGGAATCAGAGATGTTTTTTAGCTATATTGCTAACCTGATCTGACTGATACTTCAAAGAATTGGGAATTGTTTACATTCAGACATAGTAAAAATCACTCCTGGTCCTGGGGGGAGTTTCAGTTTCTAGGTGGTGATCACGCTTTTGCATTACAACTTATTCCAGAAGAAGATAGAAGACAGTTTTAGGGGAAAAACTATATTTTTACGAATCAATCATTGATCTATTAGGCTTAAATCCATTCAAATCGATTAACCTCTGCTTGTTTTGGTTGGATGATGGGATGACCTGATGGGACCTAATGTGAGGAAGAAGGGAAGAAATGGTTCATCTCACCACACCACAGGGGTTATGGTGTAAAAAGGAGTTTAAAGAGGCACAAATAAAAGCAATTTGATACATGACAAACAAAAGAGGAGGGCAATGAGGTCAATCCTTTAAAATAAATCCCCCCTTCATTTTCTTACCACCAGTTATTTATCCTGCAAGCAGACATCATCAGGCTAAGAAACAAACCAAACGGTTACGTTGAAGCTCACATCAACTCACGAGATGAAAGAACATGGTCAGACTCAGACAACAGAGGGACTTTTACAACTCAGTGCTGGAGAAGCTGCGGCATTTTCTTAATCCTATGATGGCGTTTCTTTTTTTTTTACAAGTTATAGATGAAATATAAAATGCACTAATGTCAAATATGATGTTGCTGCAAAACTGAGGAAAGTTAGACTGGCAAAAAATGACTGAAAACTGACTTTGTCTGAAGATGTCTAAACTTCCTGCTATCAGGTGTGCAACATGAAAAAGACACAGAGCAGAAACATCCACTGAAGCGTTCCAGTCTGAAGAGTGCATGGAAATATTGTGTATTGATGAACTGAAGTAATCAAAGCTCTCAATTGAAGGGTTGATCTTCATTCAAGTACTCACCTGTATGAGCTCTGGGTCGTGACCCAAAGAATGAGGTCCAGATAGGGGAGGGGTCTCCTCCGCATTTGGACCGGCCCCCAAACACTATCGGACATCCATTATTTTTATTCTCAATCTGGCCACATGATGTAGACCAACCTGCCACAGCTGCCACGCTGAGGGAAAGACAGCGGCATGCCGGAGTGTGACAACAATTAACGCTTTTGTAAGTTTATATTTGTTTGGATTTGTAAAGAGTGACCATCTCTACCCACAAGGATCTTTGATACTCAATGGCATCACAAGGAAAGAGTCCATTCACGCAGCGCTGTGACCCCGCCCACCCATATAAATACTTTTTCTTTTTCTAGAATAAAGCATTAGTTTCATACAACATGCACAACCTTCCATGTCAAATAAATAAAAGCTGCAATAATTCCTGTGTTTGAAACTGTTGCTGGTGAGATGACATGTTTGGGACGTGAACTATGGGGTGCGGTTTGTAAATCAGAGATGTCAAATTTAACTCAAATCTAAATATTTAAATCTTAACTATATATTTAACTCAAATCTAAATATTTAAATCTTAACTATATATTTAACTCAAATCTAAATAAATAAATCTTAACTATATATTTAACTCAAATCTAAATATATAAATCTTAACTATATATTTAACTTAAATCTAAATATTTAAATCCTAACTATATATTTAGCTCAAATCTAAATATTTAAATCCTAACTATATATTTAACTCAAATCTAAATATTTAAATCTTAACTATATATTTAGCTTAAATCTAAATATTTAAATCCTAACTATATATTTAGCTGCAAAACTTATATATTTAGTTTGAAAAAATAAATAATTAGGTTAGATTTAAATATTTAATAAGCAAACTAAATATTTAATTGAAAAACTTAAATATTTAGTTTGTAGGCTAAATATTTAGCTTAAAATTAAATATTTAGTTGGTTAACTAAATATTTAGTTATTAAATGTAACATTTATAAATATATTAATTTAAAGGGTGAGAATATGCATTTGAAAAACCAAACCTGTTTTTTTTCTCCTAAAACACGCTAAATATCTGAAAACATTGATGTAAAAATTTTACATCTCTGATTTACAAACGGCACCCCATAGTGAACACATGAATGACATGGGAGAGCGTGAATCAAAAGTTTATGACTTGTATGTTTTTGTCGTCGCTGACATGAATGAAGTTCTGTTTCCTCATGGAGATCTTTTGTCTCGTATTTCCTGGTTTAGTTGTGTTTATATTCTCGGGGTTCCTCTTGTTGGAGCGGTTCTGGTCCAGCATGCAGCCTCACAGCTGTAGTGGACCTAATACTGTCTGGTTCTGGTGGGTTCTGTGGTGATGATCTGTGATTGATCTGCTGCTGGTTTAAGAGATTCCAGAAGTAAATGAGTGTTGGTTTGAATTTTTCTCCTTTTTTGTATTTAATGTTCTTAATTGTAAATCTCTCTGAGCTGAAACACATGAAAACTCATTTTAATAAACGAAGAACGATCAATAAGTTCAGTTTGTTGAATAACAACCATATAAACTCAGATGATACTCACTTACTTTCTGTTCAATTACATGTCAGAAATATGAACAAGTATTTAAATTAATATTAAAGCTGATCATCACTGCATTTACTGAGGGTGAAAATGAAGAATGATGCTGCCGTTGCAGGAAATTTAAATCACTATAAATATCAAACTAACAAAAAAGTAAAAACATTTAATTATATATGCAATAGAAGCATCATCACAAAATGAAGTAACAAGAAGTTACTCAGCTCCTGTATATCAATGTAATTTTAAAAAAGACCAAAGCATACTGTTACATCTTAGGTGTGTTTCTTCTTTTGTTTGTGGTTCACCTTTTCTTTTCTTCCTCTGTGCAGGTGGCTGTAGCTCCTCCCAGCTGATCACTTCCCTCTCCTGATCTCTGTGGGGGAGTCCACAGCTGTCTGCACTTAGTTGATTTAGTTTGCTCTCTATTTAAGCTGAGCTCCTCCTGTGTTTGGTGTTGGTTCGTTTTGTATGTTTCCCCCTGTACTCTTAAGTGTTTCTGGTTTATATATTTTTGCAGCTCCTTTAGTTTTCCCTCTGTTGAGGTGATTTTTTTTTTTGTTATTAAAGACCACTTTTGTTAATCTACAAATTAGTTTGATCCCTGCATCTGGGTCTCCGTCTCCTGATCTGTGACACATACACTTGTTTATGTTTTTATTTTTATGTTAATAGTTGTGAAGTTCTTAGACATATTCTGAATGTCTTGTTCTGATGTATCCACTCATATTGCTGTTAGTATCGCATACCCAAATGCAGTACTTTTGGTTTTCAAGCAAACATAGTTGAAATATTTCAACTATTTATTGTTTGCTTTTCTATTATGAAAGCACAATTTTGAGCTAATATGTTCAAAAAAGGTCTTTGACCTTCTGTTAGTAAATTACAATTCTTTCAGACATATTTTTTTTTTTTCTTTCTTTAAAGTCTGCATTACAGTTAGAGGTAGCTGAATAGCTCCGTTGGGAGGTGTAGGATCTGGGTTGTTTCCAGACCAATGAGCTAAAATCCAGTGATGATCCTTAGATAAGACCCTTCATTCTGCTGCATAACTTGATCTCTCTGTACCTTAAGATACAGGATTATATCAGGAAGATCATCCAGAGTAAAACTCTGTTTAACCACCTGTGTGAATCAGTGAAAGTTGATTGACTGAGATGATCTCTGATAGGATGAACAGAAAGGTGAACATCAACGGAGTTCACATTATAGTTGGTGATGGAACAGTTGTTAAGGAGAACATTTAGAATTGGATCTTCAAGTCATAAACATTGCTGACCCCTGGGGTAGATCCTCATAGAATGTGACTTTTTATTCCACCCTACAGTCCCTCTGTCTGAACTCCCTCTAATCCCTGTCAAACAGAACAGAACACAGAGTTAATTTTTTTTTTCTTTTCATTTTTTACATTATAATCAGTATTTTGTGTTGTGGTTGTTGTGTTTTGTGTTGTTTCCCTTTAAAAGTTGAACAGTAAATAGGTAAGTGTTTGGAGCAATGGATGAATTTTTGCAAGTTCCTTCGGGATTAATAAAGTACTCTATCTACCAAATAATTGTTTTTATTTTGTACATTTTGTCTGGGAGTAAAATAAACATAGTTTAAGATAATAATAACAACATATTTTAAACTTATATAAACATTTTTTTACATCAGTTATTCATTTTGTCCTTTAAGAGAGCATCTCTGATGGTAAGGAGGGACACAAGCACACGGAATGGAACATCCACCCCACATAAAGAGAACAACAGATTGCAGCTATGAAGACATGAATGAAGTCTCTTTTTTGAGTAAAAATCTGTTTTTGTTTTAAGGAAGATTGAGTCAAACATGAAAAACCCAAGATTTCTTCAGGAGCTCCCAGGATTCCCCAACACCATTCTGACCACAGCTTGACTGTGAGGAGGACTCTGGGACGTTTGACTTTATGAACGCCATCATGAGTGTCATTAAACAAGTCAGGAAACTCTGTTGAATTCATATGAAATAAAGTTTTTGATTCATTTTAATGCCTGAGAGTCTAGCACCATTAATGCCTTGATGTGGTTGCTGCAGGTGACAGGACAACAGATGCATGACTGACTTCATGCATTCTCCAAAACATCAAAAGATTTTAATCAAAATAGGAATTACGCAAACATTTTAAACATCTACACTCCATGTGTGAAGGAAAAGTAGCAAAGTTGAGAACAGAACAAGTTTATTTAGTTGAACAACGTCTGGAACCAACCGAAGTCTGTCTACCACGTCGTTTATATGCCAAGACGAGCTGCAGAAACCAAGTCCCAATCTCTCGTTTAATCAAGAAATTGAACTTGAGGTTTTCTTTGAAGTTGTTCTGCATTAGGGACACTCAGAAGACCAATATGTAAACGATAGAGCACTTTGATGTCCTGCATAATGCGTCTTGCATCTGGGAACACATGGAATGCTTTGAGCCCATGACCCACTCTGCCAGTCCAATTGGAACTACGGGCCCGCGGGGAGGACGTAATGGCAGTTCCCATCCTCCTTCAAAGATCTTACATCTTTAATTTGTTACGACAAACTGTCCAAAACATTCACATAAGTTTGGGCTTTCTGAGCAGGTATCTGTCTGAGGTTGTGACAGCATAGTGGGTCTTTGACAGAATACAGCTCCCCTTCAATGTTTGGTTGATTTGCAGGAAAATCTCCCAGCTGTTAGACCAGTGCAGCCACTTTTTCTTCCTCAGGGAAACCTTAGTTTACATGTTTCTTCACGGCTGCACCTCCACCCAGATGGGATCCATGATAAGAGGGAAGCAGTTTTCCAACTACTGCAGCGTGCTCCAATCAAGGGGGCTCCAGCAAGTGTGAGGTTCAGATTGTCTGACATTTGGTCAGAGGGGACAGCACTGAGTGCAGGAGCATCATCCCAGATCTAACATCAGAACCAGAACCAGCTCAGCTCAGAGTCAAAGTTCTTCAGCATTATCTCCAACAGTGATTCTTAACCATGGGGCAGCGGCCCAGTCTCGGACCACGAGCGCCCCCTAGTGGGCCGCGAAAAAATCTGTTCTGAACTTGAGGGCCGTGAGGGCCGTGGGACCTTATCTCTTGGTGCCAGTTGTTTTTTTTTTCATTTTATTTTATAAGGCCTTTTTAATGCCAGTTCAGCGGGGGGAGGGGACAGGTTGGGGTAACACCGTCAGGGTGGTGGTGGGGGTTACCAGCGCTATTAACTGCTGACACACCACGTCTTGCACTGCTGCAGTTTCCCGGGCAAACGCTAGGAGAATCCGTCTAAAATGATCGTCAGCGTTTTCTTATCCGCTATTAAAAATCCCACATTGAGGAAACAGATTATCACTGTATTTTATTTTAGGATGGGGTCCGACACAAGTTTACTACAACAACCACTGGCGTTGTCAAAAAAAAAAATCACAGAAACTCTGCGTTTCTCTGTGAAAGTCAAAATAAAAAAGATAAAAAAAAA
Organism: Oryzias javanicus; assembly: GCA_003999625.1. Taxonomy (NCBI): domain Eukaryota; kingdom Metazoa; phylum Chordata; class Actinopteri; order Beloniformes; family Adrianichthyidae; genus Oryzias; species Oryzias javanicus. The sequence goes on from CM012445.1 coordinate 31,098,752, forward strand.
ATAAAAAAGTATGTAACCCTGTTTAAGTTTAACTTGTCGAGCTTTAGATTTTTTAGGGTAAATTTGTCACTGCAAGCTGCTAGAATGTTTATTCATGCAATGGTTTTATCCCACACGACACACTGTTTATCTGCATGGTAGCACGCAAACACATCATCATTAAAACTTCTGGAGTCACTTCACAAATAAACAAATAAAATACTGGATGAAAAACATGAAGACATCATCACTGAGACATTTTAAAAACTAAAAACTGTTAAACTGGGAGAAAATCCTTCAGTACGCAAAACTGTCATGAAGTGTTTGTCATCCCCTCCATTCAACCAGCTTGTTGAAATAAGATCCTTCTTCTAAAGAGTGACAAGATGGTCGATTGTACGAGACTGCAGAAATCCTCCACAGAGAAGTACTTCCAGTCAGAGCACCTTCACCGTAACAGCAGCATAGGAGTGGAACTGTTCCTTATGTTATTAGAGAACTCTCCACATAGACTCTGCTTAAAAAGCACTTAAAAACTGATTCATATGACAACAAACATGTTTACATCGTACTTTATTAAATGTCTGCCCCCTTCTTGCTCGATCTATGCCACATTTGTGTCTTTTATATAAGTTGTTTTATGTTTCTCACTGTGTGCATCTGGTTATTAGTAATATGTATTTTAATTGAGTGTCTAACAAATATATATATATATTTATGTGTGTGTGTGTATATACAGTAGTCATTGTTTTATACATGGGTTCACCTAAACCAGTAAACACACATAAAGAAAGTAAAGATTTCAAGCCTTTCCTGCTTTATCTGAAGTGTGCCTTCCCACAGGCATGAGTCAAAGATACTAAAAGAAACATGGAACCACAGAACTGGCGTTTGCTCTCAGTGGATTTCAAACTGCAAATTAAAACATTCCTATAAGACTGGCTCATCAGATTAAGTTTGAAAAACTATCAACAGAAGAAGTGGAACAGCTGTGAGAGAAAGTATGCTGTACGGCAGCAGGTAGATGAAAGGCCAGGCTGGGACAGCCGCTTTGACACTTTGTATTCTTGAACCGCCCCACCAACCAAGAAGAGATGCCGCCATGCAGCAGCTGGGAGCATTCATGCAGGTCACAGTCTGTCAGAAGCTGGTGGAGGGATGCAGCCATTTTTCCTCAATCAAATACAAATGGACGTCTCAATATTTTAGTCTTTCTTCTTTTATGAATTCAAGATGGCACAGATAAATACTGAGAGGTCATCATCACTTTGTTCACCAGGGAGGAAACTCCTGTTCCAGAGGAGTTTCCTTGAGATCTTCTCAGCCCAACAAAAGGAAAGAAAGCTGAAGGTCATGAGCTCAAATTGTTCTGCTTAACTTACAGATCTCTGGCAGATGTAGGGTTAAAACCAGACCAAGCTGTCCTTCTGTGATCCGTGCCAAACCGGGCTGAGCCGAGCCGCCTTTCAGTGAACATGGGTGGTTTGCTGTGTCTGGCTAACTGTGTTTTTAATATACAGGCTGGTTGGGGCGGTGCTCGACCACAGCTAGAACAGTGCGCTACCATTTTAGTGCTTGGCCTCAAACACGCTGTCCCCACCGCTCAGTCTGCACTTTTAAAATAGGTCAGCTCCATGTGCATGCACGGCCAGGACCAAAGAGGAAAAAGTGCCTCTGCTGCTGAGTATTCATGTAGATCTGTGTCTGACTGAGGATCACCTGCCTCAACCCCCCCACATTATTTCTTTTTCTCCCTCAGTGACACCTCCCACTGAAGAGAAAGAGAGAAGGGTTGCATGCTCCACTGGTAAAACGCTGCATCAAACAAACGCTCTGCCTGTCCTGGCTTTGGAGGTCTTTCCTTCCTTTAATTCCACCGTCTTACTGCCGCACAACAGGTGAGCAGATGGAAGCCTCTGTGTGGAACCACAATGGAAGTACATCAAATGGCACAAAATCAGAGATCTTCAAAGTAATGAAGCCACGAGGGGGCCCAAGCCAGGGTCTCTGTGCCGGTCCCAAGCCCGGATAAATCCAGAGGGTTGTGTCAGGAAGGGCATCCGACGTAAAATCTTTGCCAAATCAAATATGCAAATTAGAACTAAGATATCCATACCGGATCGGTCGAGGCCCGGGTTAACAACGACCGCCATCGGTGCTGTTCACCGACAGGGTGCCGGTGGAATTTGGACTACTGTTGGTTGAAGAAGAAGAGGAGGAAGGAGGGTTCATAGGAAGAGAGAGAAGAGGAAAGTCACTAGTGTTGGACTGAGAGTAGGAACTTTGAATGTTGGAACTATGACAGGAAAAGGTAGAGAGTTAGTTGACATGATGCAGAGGAGAAAGGTAGACATACTGTGTGTCCAGGAGACCAGGTGGAAAGGTAGCAAGGCTAGAAGCTTAGGAGCAGGTTCAAGATGTTCTATCATGGTGGAGATGGAAGAGAAATGGAGGAGGAGTTATCTTAAAGGAGGAGTTTGTTAGGAGTGTTGTGGAGGTAAAAAGAGTGTCAGATAGAGTGATGAGTCTGAAGATAGAAATGGAGGGTGTGATGTTCAATGTTGTTAGTGAGTATGCCCCACAGGTAGGATGTGAGCTGGAAGAGAAGGAGAAGTTCTGGTTGGACCTCGATGAAGTGATGATGAGCATCCCTGGAAATGAGAGAGTTGTCATTGGTGCAGATTTCAATGGACATGTTGGTGATGGGCAGGTTTGGTATCCAGGAGAGGAATGTAGAAGGACAGATGGTGGTTGATTTAGAAAAAGATGGAAATGGCTCTAGTGAATCCATTCTTTGAGAAGAGACAGGAACATAGGGTGACCTATAAGAGTGGAGGAGAAGCACACATATAGACTACATCTAGTGTAGACGGTGTAATCTGAAGGAGATCAGTGACTGGAAAGTAGTGGTTGGTGAGAGTGTTTCCAGACAGCACAGGATGGTGGTGTGTAGGATGACTCTGGTGATGAAGAAGATGAAGAAAGAGAGGACAAAGGCAAAGAAGAGGACAAACTGGTAGAAGCTGAAAAAAGAGGATTGTTGCATGACTTTTAAGAAACAGTTAAAACAGGATCTGGGGGGTCAGGAGGAAGATAAGATAAAGTCAGAGAGGCCAGACTGAGATGGTTTGGACATGTTCAGAGGAGAGACAGTGAAGATATTGGTAGAAGGATGCTGAGTCTAGAGCTGCAGGAAAGAGGTCTAGAGGAAGACCAAAGTGGAGGTTTCTGGATACAGAGAATGAAGACATGAAGGTGACTGGTGTTAGAGGAGAGGATGATGGAGACAGGTTTAGATGGAGGAAAATGATTCACTGTGGAGACCCTGAAGGGAAAAGAAGAAGTGAGAGGCTGCTGGGATTTCGATTGTAGTGGCTGCAAGAAGAGACGTTTTCTGACAAGAGCAGGAGCAGCTCCTAACCAGCCTCTGCTTGCATACCTCCTTCAGCAGCACACAAATTGAAAAAAGATTGCTGCACACAGAGAAAGACACCGTCCATTTGATGCGTGCTCCACCACAAAGAGCCTTTGAGGTGCAGCTGCCTTCGTGTTTAAACTACAGAGGTGCTGGCGGCGGTTTCAGCTCCCTCACTGATGCTGTTTCACAGTCCCTAGTTTGGAAGTTTCGTCTCTCTATGGCCACACAATGAACAGATTTCTGCTACACAACACAGTCCTGCACAAATTGTGTTACAATCCCCTGTCCTCTTTGAGTGCTGTTGAGGAACAGGCGCCCTGAAGCCAGGTGACTCTTCTCTTCTACTGGATGTTTCCCTCACTTCTTGCTCCTGAACACAAATACTCTTTTCAAGATTAAAAACCTGAAGAGACTTTTGATATTAACAGATTTTCCTGATGTTATTTCCTCCAATTTCCTATCCTTAGCAGAAACAAAATCTGTATTAAAGGCCACAAAATTTATTTAAAAAATGTTAATAAAGAATTCCAGAATTAATTGCCATAAATGTCAATTGAATTGTAAGCAGTAGATTCTTGGAGAACCTAAACCAAAGCTGTTGACGTTTTGCTGGTGACCACTTTATTTTGCTCTGTTTTTTTTTTGTTCTCCATCATTTTCTGATTCAGGATTTGTTTCATTCTAACTCATGTCCTCCAGCAATCCAGATGTTAACTGATGTGTTGTAATTTCTAAAGAGACATCTTAGACATTGGACATGTTTTGGGTCAGAAGGACCAGAGCAAGAAGTTTGGTCCCATGTGTGCAAAGAGTTTTACGCTGTTTGCACTAAAATAAATATAAATTGCATTAAAACAACTCATATTTGGATTTAAAAGAAAGTAGTTCAAGTGACATAGAAAGGCTTTTTCATTCAATTATGTAAAAGATGAATTATTGCTCAGCCAAAACAAGAACGTCTAACAATCAAAATGATTTTTTCTGTGGTAAGTTACTTCTGGTCCAACCAAGCATTCTAGCAAACAGTCCTCTAACAGATGTGTTTTCTTAAATTTAGTTATGTGAAGTGATCAGTTGATGGATTGAATGAAAGACTCCACAGTGTTCATGCTGTGAAGGTCACACTCTAATGCTACATTCACACCTGACATGCGTTGCATGTTCAAGTACACGCTACAGTAGACAGAGTTTCTTGAATGAGGTTCAAATTGTACAAGCAAGCAGCGGCAGGGAGGAGCTTCCTCTTCTGCTTCTCTCTACTGCTGGTCTGCCACCTACAGTATGAAGAGGCTTTTTGCAAAATGTCCTCTGGAAATGTCAAATCTAGTGAATGTTGCTCCAGGAGTTTTCTTTCACAGCTCGACAGTCTCTTTTCACTGTGACGTCAGACAAAATGCCAACATCGCTGCTAGTGTGTAAAGCACTTCCAGTTTACAGGTTTAGACCAGCAAAGAATTGAGCATTGTATAACACAATTTTATGTAAATGATAAAAGATCATTTTACCAATTGTAACAGAAAATTATAAAATATTTATTTTATAAATGTCCGACCTAGCTGTATTGGTTTTCCTCTCTTAGTTTGATAAAAAAATTAAAAAATTATGATATCGTCTGATGTTAGAGATTATATTTAAAATATTAACTTTTCATTCTAGCAGATATTATTCTAACGGTTTAATGTATTTTAAGTGTGACAAGGCACAAAAGCTGATGGAAATTAACTTTGCCCACACGCAATACATGCGACCATGATGCACATTGCAGCATGTTTGCACGCATGTTAATAGTGTCCAAAGCTAGATTTAGTTGTTATAAAGGTTCTTGTTGTTTTACCGGGTATTTTAGAGGATACTTGTAAAAACAGGTATGGTTATGCACAGCAAATATTTTTTGTGTAACTATCAAGCCACGAATTTTCAATTTTCAAAGTAAGAGCCAAGAAAAAAGTTCAGCACTGGTCGTACAGATTTCAGAAATTAAAAGTCACTTCCTTATATTTCTAGCAGTTTCTAACAGTTTCCAATTCCTTTTGATCTTCTTTACCTTTATCTTCATACCTCTTATTTTCATCTTCATTTACATCCCGACTAAATCCAGGTCCCTGATTGGTCACAGTTCAGATATTTGTGCAGGCACACACAACGTGAGAGTTTTTGAGCCAAAACGCCGGTTCATGGTGGTCATTGGAACACGAGTTGCTGCGCCCGGTGTGTATGTAGCTTTATCTGCGCTCACATCAGGCCTGAGCTTAAAGAGGAACATGCATGTATGCATGAATATTGCTCTCACATATATACGTATTCAAATTATGAAGCTTTTAGAGGATCACAGGTGACAAGTGCATGTTAGCTACTACAGTGTGAACACGTTTTCACCTGAAACTCTGACATTCTGCTTCTCTATGAGCTCGAACAGCAGGAGGCTGAAAACAACAGAAGTGCTGTCATGAGAACACTGCACTGACATCAATATTAAACTGCAGACTGTTAAAAGAACTCTGCTGTGCTGAAAACAAGGAAAACCACCTGCAGAGACGTGCATGTTTTAGAGGAGGGGGAGAGATTCAAGCCTGTTTCTGATTTGACCTTCAGGGTCCTGTGATGGAGTCTGCTGTTAGAATAAATCTGTTACCAATAAAACCAGAGAATGGTTTGAATTCTAAAATAACTGACTGATTAATTTACAGCCTCCACTGCTGTGCTGAATCCTGCTGTCTGTCAGGCAGCACACTAAGAATATGTGACTCTGCAGAACATTCAAATTGAAAAAACTCCCATTTTCATTGTTTGTGTACTTACCAAGTCATCAGAATGAATATTTTAAAGTTTTCTTTAAAGATGAGCGAGAACTCATGTTATCTCCTGAACAAATGCAACCAAAACCCAAAAACTTGTGGTAACTTCAGGAAAGTAAACAGGTAACTTGGCTTTGTCTGACTTCAAACTGAGTTGCTGAAGAGACTTACCAGCATTTGTCTTGTTAGACTTTCACTTTTTGAAGTTCTGTGCCTCCCTGGTCTCTGGCTTTGGGGCCCCTGTGGCGGCCCCACTGGCCCTGGTCTGGGTGGCTGACGGGATTGCCCGTCAGGTGGATCTCCTCTATCTGCTAAACCCTGGGTCTGTCAGGGGGTCGTGGCTCCTGCTGCTGCTTCGCTGGGGGTCTTGGTGTGGAGATGATCAGGCAATCTCCCTCCTTTTACATTTCCTCATCCACCTCAGCTGTACAGAGACCCTCACCTGAGCACAGGTGTCTGCTCACCTTTGCAAGAATAGTATGTGTGGTCTGAATGCATAATTGGTTTGCAAATTAGCTGTCAGGTAGATGGCCTGTGGACATAACATCGGTTACATTTGAAAGTGTAAATGTTTTTTGTTCTGTCCTTTTTAAATAAATAAATTGAAATTGGATAAGTGTGTGAGCTGTAGTTGTATTGTTTACATGTCTGTATGTGAAGAATTTTGGAGCCAACAGTCATGCTAGTTACACTGGAGGATGCATGTGGGTAGAATCCAGCCCTTCAGACTAGCATTCACACCTGAAAGTAATGGTGAAAACCCTCCTCCTATTTCCTTTTTCTCCCTGTTTTTCCAAATGATTTAAATTACTGGGTGGAAATCATGTGACATATGGCGTTTCAGACGTGTGGCATCAATATGCATTGAGTCTTCCTGAGGGGTGAATGGAGGAGGCCCGAATAAGTACGCAAAGACCCACAAAAGGGAAACCAATGTTTTGGAATCAACTTCAAGAACCTTGAGAGCAAAATTATCTGATGGGTTTCCAACATTTTAGCTTTTTGAGTTAATTTACTTACAGAGCTCACTGTTACAAAGAAGTTTTTCAAGATGAAGCAGAAGATTATATTTGTATCGATAGTCTCTTCTTGTGATCAATTCCAACCTCTTCATATATTGGGGGTGGGGGTTAACTAAAGGGGTAAATATTTTAGGTTTCAGAAGTGTTCTTGTAACTAGCAGAAGTTCTGAAGTCCTCTGTGTCTTCTGTTTACTGATCTGCAGATATGCAGCAACAATAAACATCATTTAGACAGATGCAGGAGGAGTTTTCTCCGGGGGGAAACCGAGTTAAGACAACAAACTTACAAGCCTCTCCGCACCTTCACAATGTTCTTGGTGAAGAAGTTCAGTCTTGGTTTAGTGTTTTCCAGATTGAATATTGGTCTTTCATGTCTTGTAAAATAACATGATTCAAACGTGGGTTTGTGTCTCTGATGATAACTGTGCACCACTACCCCACCTCAAATGACCTCATTTTTATTTGACTTTTGAATTTCACTAAATGACGTTCTAAACTCCTGATATCATAGATATCATGATCCATGAATCACGTATTGTATCACGTATGGATCCAGTGAATCCCAGCCCTAGTCTCCAGCATCCATTTGGTGTTTTTTTAGAGCGGGGGTGGGCAATTGTTTTGACTCGTGGGCCACAAAGGGTTCTAAAATTTGGCATAAGGGCCGGACAAGGAGCAGATGGAAGGAGAGATTGGGTAATCAACCTCATAAATTAAAAAAATAATATGGAATTTAGAGAAAAACATGCTTTAATTTGGATTCAAATTCACATATATTAATTTAAAAACAGAAAATTTGGGAGTTTTAATTTCTAAATTTTGCTTTTTGTTCTCTTTTGGGTGATCCAATGGGTTGATGTTCTTCAGAGGAAAATGGGAACTCAAAGAAATCTGAAAAATCACCTTCTGACTCAGAAAGGAACACACACGAACGTCAGAGAAACAACACCATTCATGGGAAGAAACCAGAAATACAATGAAAATAAAAAAATAATTAGGATTTTTGATTCAATGTATTTTAATTTGGAGGGCCACATTAAGTAGCTTAAGGGGCCGCATGTGGCCGTAGTTTTCCCACGCCTGTTTTAGAGTCACACCAAGTATTTATAATTTTACATTCTCCCTCCATCCAATATGTGCTTTGTTTGCTATCTTTATAAAAAGATATGAGAGGTGGTTGGAGATTCCCTTACCATCTCCAGGTTATCACAATTGCTAATGTGGTAACCTGGTAAACTGGGTTAGAGAAATCCTTTTATAATTTATGATAGTGTTTTAGTGCTCTTTGAATCACTGACACGCGTGGTGAGCTCAATGAACAGAAAAATTACTGAAGAAGGCCGTTCCACGTTATTAAGCTGGCCAACATTTTTAAGCAATATGGGAAAGAAAAAGTATCTCTGCTGTTGAAAAGTGGGAAACAGTTGAATATCTCAGACCAGATGTTATGACCTTTGATATGTCATTAAAACTTAAGATCATCGTGCTATGAAGAGATTTGCATCTGATTCAGACACAGGTCGGACAGAAAGAGGAAGGTTTGTGCAGACAGATCCATCAGGTTTAGAGAGCAGCTGCTAAATACCATCACAAAGCAGCAGCACAGATTTGAAGCTGCTGGAGTCTCTGGAGTCCACCAACATCCAGGTGGAGGATCCTCAGAGAATGCAGTTCTATGTAAACCTAAACTCTCCAGAAACTCTCAAAGTTCAATGGATAGAAGAATTGTGAAGCTCCTACAAAATAAGAGTCCTGTGTCTGAATGGAACTTGATCTATGAAGACGTTTTTGATGGAATAGCTTTAGATTCCAGTAAATATGACCTTAAATGCAGAAAATTCAACAAATGATCATTTTCAGTTCTATAGAATCTATCAATGTTGAAGAACTCTGTTGTTTAATAATGTGGAACATTTGAAATGTTTTATCTTAGAAAAAATGCTATCTTTCGGAGGTTTGATCAATAACATTTATTATATATTCTAATGGTTAGTGATTGGAACAGGATGCTGACTGTCATTTGTATTGAGGATTTAGAGACAATATAGAAAAATATCAATTGTATAATAATTGAGGGGAACATACAGTAGAATATACTGAGACAGACAACAAAGGTCAGTTTATTCATAACGTAATCCCGCTTGGTCTGACTTGGGTTAGGTTTGAGGATGTGAGGAACACTCAGTGAAGGTCAGAAGGTTCTCACATGTCCAGCTTGATTTTTTTCTTCTTCCACTGCTTCACCATTTTACTTGGTTTTAGTTTATTTGGCAACCTGATACTGGAGGAATTAAAACTAGCTAAAGCCTTTACTAGAACAGGAAAGAGAAGAGAACCATCCTGTACATTTATGCTTTGTTCATTCCCCATTTTTAAAGGTTTTCTAAAACTTGGAGCCAGACACTGTGTAGTAGTGGTTAGTGGAACGTCTCCTCTTCAAGGAGAATTTTTATTCCTCTGTTTTGAAATTGCAGATATTTCTTAATTTAAACTCCATTTACATTAACTTGAGTTGTCTGTTCAAATGAATTCTAAGAGTTTCCGTCAGTATTTATACTTTAATATAAAACCCTTTCAAGTAATTGTATGTAGTGCCTGATTGATTTAGAATAATAATGTCGAAAAAAATGATCTTGTTGAGCTAAATTGTGTTCATTGCACCCCCACCCCGCTGCAGACAGACACTCCCACACCGCACCCTGACACCCCCGAACCAAACCCACGCTCATGGGCCGACTCAGGCGTCACAACCTGCCTTTCTTGGAAACAATGATGGAGCCCTGAGCACCACTTTATGTTTCCTGATGTGTTTCACATGACTGGCTTGAGCTCTGTGTCCTTTCACTTTCCATAGTTAGCGTGCACAGCGTTACGGTCATTTTCCAGAGTAAGGTCAACATTCCCATTATAGGGCTCAGAGGAGCTGGACTCCAGATGACATACATCATAAAAGAGCATGTGTACGACACTTTTTCAGCTGGTCTTCTTATCTGCAGAGAACAGTCAGCACGCAGTTGTGAAGTGAATGTTTTCCGCGTTAATCAAGTGTTGAGAGGCTGACATTACTGAAATTCCTGTAGGGTGTCATTGTTCCCTGTGAGCTCTCACAACGGACAGCATTCTCTATTTTTTGTGATAACAAATCTGAGGGCTGAGATTGGAGCTTTTTTCCTGCATGACCATCATGGTTTTAACAAAAGGAGTTCATATCTGAATCTAATAAGAGTGCAACATTAGAAATAGCAGAATGGAAAGAAGAGACAATCAAAAAATCAATCTTTGGTCCAATCTGAATTCTTTATCCCTCCAAACGGAGAGTTTAAAAAAAAATGTGTTCCATATATCTGGGACGTCACTTTCGTTCGATGAGGTCATTAATAATTGCCAGTCGGCTAGCTTTAGCGCGGAGCTTCCAGCGCTCAAATATACATGTCAAAATCAGTTCTATAACTTTAAAAAGGTCATGCTACTACAAAAAGTCATTACATACATTTAAATATGGTTCAGAACACATCTACATGAAGAATAAAGCTTTCAGCGTTATGCAGATTACCCTCGCGGGGGAGGACTTAATACCCTCCGTTTGGAGGGTCGGATTTAAAGAACACATTTCCTGGACACACTTAAACTTCCCCTTAAATGGAGGGGAAGGGAAGAACTCGGATTAGCACTTTTCATTTGTGTTTCAAATTATTAGACTAATTGTATCCAAGTATCAAAAAGATAAACTTCTTTCTTTTTCAATGGTCGGCCCTTTAGAATCCCTGAAGATGTGAAAATGACCCTCGTAAAAGTGGGTGGAGTTTCTGACTGACCACGTTCTTCTGCAGTCCAAAAAGAAGGGCCGTGCTTTCTGTAACAAGATCCTCTTCATCATGATGATGCTCCATCTCATGCTGCAGGTGTCCTTCTGCATCATTGGCTGCTGTAAAGGAGATAAACTGATGTGAGAGCATCATCTACAACATTTACATGATCACCATTCTGTTTAGCTAAACCTGAGATACAGCTTCTCTCTAATTTATTCAGGACTCATGCAGTTTGCAGAGACATTTCATAGAAAATAGAAGATGTTAACAGAGGGAAGTAACATCATAAAAATATATAGGTATGGATAAAAAATCTGGAATGGGCGGGGCCTGTCTACACACACACACAGTAGTTACACACACACCTGTTGGTTGAAATATTCTCCACATTTAAACTGGTCAAAATGTACACAATAGAACTGCAGCTCATACACTTCATCAGACAAACAGACACACAAAGTCTTTCATTCTGTCCCGCGATAAGGAGTATCAATAAGAAGATCACTAAAATCTTAACGATACATCCTTCAACTGAAACAACAATAAGTACACAATAGGGTCATTAAACCTAATAGATGAGTAAACTCAAAAGGTGCTTTTAGTTCTTGGGTGTATTATTGTAGAGTTATTGAAGAGTTAGTTTGAAATGATTTATTCATTTTACCCAAAGCTTAGAACAAACACTATTGGTCTTTTTTATGTAAAGCATATTTTTAAAAAAGTTATTTGCAATTTTTTTATCTTCTGTAATAACTGTCCTATATTTTATTGTTTTGAGCCATTTCTGTTTTTCTCCAAGGTTAGTTATTATTCTTCCTTACAGCAGTGTGAGACTGACTCTTGTGTTGTCCTGTGATACGCTGGTGTCCTGTTTGTGGTGTTCAGTGCTGGTTTGGGCTGAAACAGGTGGACTGGCAGGACAGATGGAAGAAATCTTCTTTATGCTCTTTTATCAGTCATGTGAAAGCTGTTTTCTGACCATTGCCATCATTCTGTGATTGTGATGTGCTATGGGGCAACCATGTGAAGTGGTAGGGCGGTCAAACTTTGATTGCAGGTTCAATTCCCGCCATGTGTTGAAATGTCCTTGGGGAAGACACTGAACCCCACATTGCCTCTGGTGGAAGGTTGGTGCCTGTCTTCAGCATCAGTGTGTGAATGAGTCTGAGACTGTAAAGCACTTTGGGGCTTCAAAGAAGGAAGAGAAGCTCTACACAAGTATACGCCATTTACCATAGAAATAAACTGAATGGCATACAATGTTTCATAGCAGAAAATGTCATTCTACTGAGACGATGAAGAGTCTCAAAGCAGAATCCATGTGTCCTCCAGCCCATCACACACATTAGCATAAGATGAACAGGAATGGCTCAGCAGTGCGCAGTTACCGAGCTGGCAAACTGCTCAGCCATCCGGCTCCATTACAGCTCAGTCACTCTCCTCACCCATGAAACCACAACACTTTCTCTTTTGTACTGAATGTTTGTCAAATAGAACACTGGCACAAACTTTTCAGAGCAGACAGAGCCAGGCGCACAGGTGCACAGCAGAGGCTGAGCCGGGAGGCAGTTCTGGTGGTTTTGGCTCCGGAGGAGGCATGTGGGAGCTGATCTTTCACATTCACTGCTTCTGTCTGTCGCACACAACGCTGGCTGAAAGTGCAGGAAATATCAGTAATATACAGAATTTTAATGAGCTGCTAGATTCTAAAAGAGAAATAAAAAAGATAATCGAGATAAGCAAGACAGAAGTCAACAGAACTGAAAGTTTGGACTGAAGACAAGAAGAGAGGCAGAGTCCACCAGCAGATGGTCACTTCCAGGGTGAGGATTCAACAGACATTAGATGTGCTGTTGCACATCTGTGTAGCAGGAAGCTGCATGCACTGAGCTGCACATCTGTGGTTTAATTAGAGGAGGGTCATGACTTTAGTGAGTCTGCAAACCCTTCAATCACACCTTCTTCTTACCAGCTGTTTGTGAGCCATGCTTTCATCCATCAGATCAGCTGGAGCAGACATGTTTCCCTCATATTTTCGTGGTGGAAGTTTTGGAGATTCACATTAGAGAATAGCTGCCACTGAAAAACATGGAGTGGTGCGACTTAATTTGAGCATCTGCTTGAATAAGAGAGATGGTGGGATTTCTGGCTTAGCTTTTCTTTTCTCTGGAAGTAAAAAAAGAAACATTCTTGAATATTTTTATTACTTTATGTTCTTGTGCACTTTTATATCATTTATCTGCTTCATTTTAAAGTGTTGTCATTTTCACAGTAATCTGGGATTACATTTGGAGCAGAATGTCCATCCTGACATAAACAGACTGGCCAGACAGGATTGGCCACAGAACCGGCAGGTTATCAGCTTCATGTGGCGCCCGCTGCTCCACAGCCAAAGAAGAGGGCTTTCACACCAGTTAAGTACCCACTTCTTGGTTTTGGATCAATATGGGAGGACAGCTCAGCACATATCATACCCACATTACATTTAAGTATTTTTTGCGGATTTACTGTTTTGTTTTTTAACAAAAAATTAGTAAAAATCCATACCCTAAAAGCTTTGAAAGAGCTCAAAGGACTGTCTTTCCATCTGGATTTTAATGTTTGTGCTGAGCTGATTCCATAGACCATTACTGTTTCTACAATATTTTTTTTATGAAAAGTATTAGAAAAAACAACAAGCAAAAACAAAGCAAAACTGTTTAAGCTGAGAACCCTTTTTTCATTCGTTTAGACCTGCTCGGTTGCAAGATGTGACCCAAACTCTCAAAGGAGCAGCTAAAACTGCTCTGCTTCTTAAGAGTTGAACTCCTCCATATATATCTGCCACTGCACAACTTTAACCTGTTAACTGCCTGACCAACCAAATGTTATTGGACACTGACATTTTCAATAACATTGATTTAATCACCTATGGAAAAAAGCAAAAGAAGAAGCACATTTTTGCTGATTTTTGTTCCTTGATTGGATTATTAAAGGGTAAAAGCAGAAAAGCACAAAGATCTGCACAATACACAAACTACAGGCTAATGTATGTGAACCTATCCACCCTTCCCTGCAGGCGGCGGGAGGTGCGGGCCAGATTTGGCCGCTTGTCACTGCTCTGTGCTCTTTGTGGCTGCAGAGGAGGAGGAGGAGGAACGGGGTTCAGAATCCTGCGGTGGGAGGTTTAGTGCACTGAGTGGGCAGCAGCTCCAGCATCTGCTCCCTCTTAGCAGCAACCACACTGGGTGTTATTGTTCCCAATCGAGATGGGAAAAAAGCAAAGGGAGGAAGATGGGAGAAGGAAAGAAAGAAATCAAGAAGGGATCTGGTGAAGACCAGTTGAAGTCAAAGCTGAGACAAAAATGAGTCCATACGAAAACACCTGCAGAGTAGCAGCAACTCTGCAAGGTTTCAGCCACCAAAACTGCATCCATTTCTGTTCCATTCTCTCGCAAGGATAGTCAGTCAATGCTGCAGCCCTCAGGTGATATGAACACCTGTGTAAGCTCTTCAAACTCATAATATCTGAGAAAATGTAGATCCAGTTAAAAATATAAAAGATTGAAGGGCAGAGAAAAACTGGGCTCCACACTGAAGATCCTGCACTGACAGGAGGGCAGTCTAGTGTGTCTAACTCACAGCATTTGCCTGACCTGAAGGTCCTGAAGTCCAACTACTGTCACCACTCAGCAGAATCAGACGACAAAATCTAAAAGTTGTTTTAAGCTCAAAAAAGAAGGAGGAAAGATTCAGCAAAATTTCCTCTCAGTTTTTTTTTAAAGCCCAACTCTATTAATATTCTGATCTATTATAAAAATGCTTCTAGAAAATAAACAAAACAAAAATCTGTTGTTTTCTTCATCATGATTTCTGCATAAGTAATCAGTGTAGGGACTCATGACAGTTACCTGGTTCGGGTGTGTTCAGCCAATAAGAACATCCCAGAACAGGGTATGTTGGAAAACATGCAGGAAGGTGACTCTCAAGGACCAGGGTTCCCTACCCCTGGTGCTCAGGGCTTGTTCCTGTGCTGTCAGGATCAGAGCTTCTGTGCTGTCCTGCAGACCAGCCCTTTCTAGACATCGGTAGGACTTCTTGATATCAGCCACTTCAGTTATTGTCCAGTGGTACATCCCATCTCCCCCCATGAGTCTCTGTCCTCCAGCATCACATCCTCTGCTCTCCATTACCTGAGACATTCATTGAGCATTCTGTCAGTTGGGGCCTTGAGCTTGACATATTCATGCATCTTGGATGTTTCATCCTGGATAGTAGCTTCTATGCTCACTAGTCCTCGGCCTCCTTCCTTCCTGCTAGTATACAGTCTCAGAGTGCTGGATTTGGGATGGACCCCTCCATGATGGTGAGGAGCTTTCGAGTCTTAACATCTGTGCTCTGTATCTCTTCCTTTGGCCATTTTATTATTCCTGCAGGGTATCTGATGACTGGCAGTGTGTAACTGTTTATTGCCCAGGTCTTGTTCTTGCCATTGAGCTTTCTTCTCAGGACTTTCCTTACTCATTGGAGATATTTGGCTGTTGCAGCTTTCCTTGTTGCCTGTTCCAGGTTGTCATTTACCTGTGGGATTCCAAGGTACTTGTAACAGACTCCTCAATGTGCTATTGTTCCTTTTAAGAGTGAGACCCCTTCTGTGTGGACTACCTTGCCTCTCTTTGTCACTCTTTGTCCAACTGCATTTCTCAAGCCTGAATGACATCCTAATGTCAGTACTGTAGATCCTGGTGGTGTGGATCAGGAAGTCAATGTTACGCTCGCTCTGAGCGTATAGCATGATATCATCCGTCCGTTGCTTCCATGGTAGGTATTGTTTTCTCCCATGGTGCCTTAATCTTGCTGTTGCTGTTATGGCCTCCCATACTGTTATAGCCAAACATTTCAAGGATCAACCAGTTCATTGGTTTCTGTGATTGTTGTGGTGGGAATTGACCTCCAGGAGACTTTCAGGAGGTACTTCATTCAACCGTTGTAGCTGGTGTCAGGGTTGCCTGGTGTTCATTCTAAACATGATCTTGTCTCGCAGGTCCGTTTCTGCCTCGCTCAGCGCACCAGTAGTTATTGGGTCTGTGTTCCCAAGTTCTGGTTGGGAGTATGATGTTGTGGGTCTCCCGGGGTGCATTTGTGTTTTTTTCATTCATTCATTTTCCTTAACCGCTTTGTCCCTTTTGGGGTTGCGGGAATGCCGGAGCCTATCCCGGCTGCTGATGGGCAAAGGCAGGGTTTACCCTGGACAGGTCGCCAGTCTGTCGCAGGGCCACAATCACACACACAGTCACTCTCACATTCACACCTAGGAGCAATTTAGAGTAACCAATTAACCCATGAAGCATGTTTTAGGACGGTGGGAGGAAGCCGGAGTACCCGGTGAGAACGCCACACAGAAAGGTCCTCAGTTGGTGTTTCTGATCCCCCAGCTGGGATTTGAACCGGGGCCTTCTTGCTGTGAGGCAAGAGCGCTAACCACTGCGTCATCGTGCAGCCATTTGTGTTGAATCTCATTAATCTAGCAGTTGCCGTTTGTGGATGTTAGAGCATTGAGCTACAAGTTGTTTGGCAGTTAGCCTTGATTGTGGGTTTTGAAGCATCCATTCACCCCACATAACCACTCTGAGTAGGATTACTTGAGTAGTATTTTCACATCTAGTCCATTTCCTTCTTGTTCCAGTTCCCTTTTCTATCGAGGTGCTCTGGCGGTAGCCTTAAGGGTCTTTCCCAAGGACCCTTACTGGATGCTAATTATATAGCTATACATATACAGATCACAAAAATGAAAGGAAGACTTTTTTTTTTTTATTGAGCCTGACATGAAATGAATGAAACTGTCTGATAATGTTCTTGTTGGTTCAGCAGCTGAGGGCCTCGTTCATCAATTCCAGCTGTATTGGTGTTCATGAATTAACAACAGGTGCACTTCAGTGGCAACCATTAGAAAACCCTCCAAACAGGACTGGTGTTCCATGTGGAGGTCATTTCAAGTTTTTTGGCTGGTTTTCCACTCGTGCTGATTTTGTCTTGTGTAATTCTCTCTACTGGCAGTATGAGGAGATTCCTTAACCTACAGAAGTTGCACAGGTTGTCCAACTTCTCCAGGATGGAACATCCACACGTGCTGCAGCAAGAAGGTTTAATGCAGGGCTGCTCATTCCTGGTCCTCAAGATCTACCACCCTGCCTGTTTTCCAGCTCTCCCTGTACTGCTTGCTGCTGATTACCTGGACCAGGTGTGTTCTTTCAATCAGATTGTGGAGACATCTGACTGAGCCAATCAGCAGCTGGCAGGGCTTGGAGATCTGGAAAATAGTCAGGGTGGTAGATCTCGAGGACCAGGAATGAGCAGCCCTGGTTTAATGTGTCTCCCAGCACAATCTCCAGAACATGGAGGAGATTTCAGGAGACTGCTGGTTATTCTGGGAGAGCTGGACAGGGCCGTAGAAGGTCCTCAACCCCTCAGCAGGACCCATACCTGCTCCTTTGTACAAGGAGGAACAGGCTGAGCACTGCTCGTGCCCTACAGAATGACCAGAGGGCCACTGGTGTGAATGTCTCTACCCAAACAATCAGGAACAGACTTCATGAAGGTGTCCTGAGGGCCCCACGTCCTGTAGTGGGCCCTGTGCTCACTGCCCAGCACCGTGGAGCTCCACTGGCATTTGCTCAAGAACACCAGAATTGGCAAGTCCGCCACTGGCGCCCTGTACTTTTCACAGACCAGAGCAGGTTCACCCTGAGCACCTGTGATAGACGTGAAAGAGTCTGGAGAAGACAAGGAGAACATTCTGCTGCCTGCAACGTGGTTCAACATGACAGGTTTGGTGGTGGGTCAGTGATGGTCTGGGGAGGCATATCCATGGAGGGACGCACAGACCTCTACTGCCTAGGAAATGGTGCTCTGACTGCCATAAGATATCCAGATGAAATCCTTCAACCCATTGTCAGACCCTACGCTGGTGCAGTAGGTCCTGGTTTCCTCCTAATGCACCACAATGCCCGGCCTCACGTGGCAAGAGTCTGCAGGCAGTACCTGGAGGATGAAGGAATTGAAACAATTGAGTGGCCATCCCAAAAGTTTTTTCTATTAGACTGAAATCCAATAGAACATGGGTAACCAATTAAAATTTGAATTGGTCCAGTTTTAAAAATATCCTTCATACAAAGGTCCACTTTGTATATTTTGTGTTTGTTTCTGTAATATTTACTTTTGCGTTCACATTAAGACACTTTTCCAACAGCAAACAGAGACAACTTCAGGAATTATAGCAAACTGAAATATTTTTTAATACTAATAAACATAATGTTTTTTGTTTTAAAATAATGAAAACAAAGTTTCAAGCTTTTACATTCACGGTGTCATGGTTCGGATCATTTTTTAGATCAGTAAAAAAAAAAAAAAAAAAACAGATGTAAAGAGAAGATCTAAGGTAAATACTTTTTTGGAAACGCCTCGAATCATATAATCAATAAGCATATAAAGTTCTTCACACTCACAGTATCTATATATATGCAACTTCAAAACATTTGGTCATTGAGGCCTATTTATTAACACAAAAAATATTTTGTATATATTTGTATAAATATATTTTAAAATAACTTTGAATACAAACAAATGTTAAAAGGTGTTGTTTCTGATTACATTTACATGTGAAAGAACTGAAAGAAAAGAATGCTTAAGAATTGTGTTGAAAATACTAAGTATATCAAATTAATTCATAAATGAAACAGTTAAAATGATTTTTTTGGTATCAATTAATTATTTTATCAAAACTAATAGTTAAAACAAATAATTGATATCTGTAAAACGTGACACTCCTATGTTTGCTTTTCCTGGTGATTTTTGTTCTCTTTGGCTTGCCATACAATCGTCCCCTGACGGCACCGGTGAGTTAGTTACGGAGCTGCAGCTTTCTCCGGTAGACAGCTGCTGCTCCTCAGTGGGAGATTCTTTGAATCCATAAATGGAAATGTGTACCGATGCTTTTATTCAGCTCTTAAAATATAATAAACCTGATATCTATCGATCCGCATCCTTCATTATGAACTGAAAAATGTCTGCGGTACACGCATGTGCCGCGCCGTTCTGATCCGTACGGATCACAGAGTTTTACTAATGTCCATAGCAGACATAAAATCCTGTCCCCCTTTCTCCACATTTGTCATGGAAGGAATCACACATCAATATATGGTTTATTATGATATGACGATATATATCGTGTGGGTGATAGAAAGGTGTCTATTGTGGCATTTCTCCTCTATCGTTTATATTGTTGCTTAGCTAATTTGATCAATTATTACGTCAAACATGTCATTATCAGACCCTCCAGAATTTCGTGGATTTGTTGCACACCCTGCAAGTTTTATTTTCACCGTAACTTTACCAATCTACTGTGACAACAGTCATGGATGACGACGCAGCTTCGTGACCGTTTCCCTTTTGACTCTTTACCGAGAGTCGTGCTCTATTTTATTATCTCTCCAGTCCTCTCTGAGTTTTTTCTTTTCAAAACACACACGCGAATGGTCACCCCTCAGGGTGGTGGCTGTGCGGCGCGGTGGAGTGAAGGGCTGCTGAGCAGAAATGCGCACGCGGCGGATTGGAGTTGTGCTGCGCGCAATCATGCATGCGGCGGCATGAAGGTGCGCTGAGCACATGCATGCAGTGGGGTGCAGGTACATATTGCGCGACGCACAGCTGCTGCACAACAGCTGGCACTTCAGAGAAACGGTTCTCTCCTGTGCGGGACAGTTACTGCTCCTCATTGGGAGATTCAGAAATAGATGCTTTTATTCAGCTCTTAAAATTATATAAACCTAACATCTATCGATACGCGTCCTCCATTATAAAGTTGAGAAAGGTTTTTGACAGAAGCTCCTCCCACTCGCAGCGGGAGCTTCAGGTGAACAGACTGTAGGATAACCATGAAGCAGCTACTTTGGGGCTTATCAAAACAAAGAGAATTCATATGAATTTGACACGAATTCCATTCGTTGTGAACGGACAATTGATTTAAATTATGCAAGATATGTGTGTGCGCGGGGGATTGAGGTTGTCCGCGGTACCCACGTGTGCCAAACCGTATGGACCACGGATTATCTGTGATCCGCTACGCTATTTACTGTAGCTGAAGTGTTTAAGGTTTTTCCGTCACAGGAGTTCTGTTCCTCAGAGTACCTGGTCCTCAAATATAATTACAGGTATGTTGTTGTTTATCCAGAAGCTCCTACGGTTCATAGACCTTTTTCCAAACTAAAACACTTTTTAATAAGTGCCAGTGACCCCCTGCATTCAATCTGACATCAAGGCTCAGAAATGAGGATTAAACCACCATATGCTTCAAGAACAAGGCCAGGTTCTTGCCTAATAATAACTTTATAAGTAGTAGTAATTTTTTATTTCTTGCTAATTTTTTGGTTTTCAAATCTATGTTTTAAAACTGTAACATCTTCAGGGGTTTCAAGTTTATCTCTGATCACTGACTATTACAAAAACCAGAGTGGTGCGATCCCAGTCCTTTGGAATAGTTGCATATTTCAAACAGGTAGCCTGGTTGTTCCTGCCTCTGAGGTTATGAAGGCTCTCTGCCATTTGGCTGAACTCTGAACAACAGCTGTCTTACCTTTTGGGATTTCTCGCAAGTACCTGAAACACTGGTAACATGTTCCTGTGCATGAGTGTGCGGAATGTGGGGATAGTTCTGGTGATTTGCTGACACTCCTGGATGTTCACAGGTCTCCTGATAGGTCAAGAATTATGAAAATACAGAGGCCAAGGCATGAAATGCAAACTGGATTCTAGCTTATACTTGTAAGGTCACAAGTTAAAATGTGGCTTTGTTGGAACTATGTGGCATGCAACTGTCCTGAGAGCGGTGGAAGCACACATTTAACATTTCTTAGAAATAGAGATAACTTAAACTATTATGACAGGAAAATCCTGCATCTTAAGATGACCACATAACCTAAAGTAAAAAACAACCCATAAATACAAAAAGTTCCATGCTGTGCTCTTCAGATGAGATCTTTAGCGACTAGTGGATTTTTGTTTTGTTTTTTTTTAGTCTACCAAAAAAACACTTTGTCTTAGTGTCAAAATTGTACAAAAAAGTTGTCTTCACCAGAAGACTATTTTCACCTGGTCATTCATACTTTCCAGCTCTGTTTCCCAAACGGCTCTGTCTCAAGCTCGGCTAAGCACTCAAAGCGCCTTGCAGTGCAGATCTGAGGACGGCGCCCAGAGCTGTGTTTGCAGAGCAGCCTCACATCAAAAAGCTGATCAAATATGAGCCAAAGTCATTAAAAGGAGAGCAGTTTGTTTGCCGATCCAGCCATCCATCAGCATGGCAGATCAAACCCTGTGGTCTGAGCTCGTGTAAACCAACACCTCTTGGACATGTTTGGCACAGCAAGAGTTTCTGGCAGCGTTCTTGATGTTCTTTCTGTTCAGGTTAGAGCAGCTTCCACAGAACACATTAGCATGTACACATCTCTGTCTAATCTCCTACTGGTTTCTTGTCACAACCTAAATAAACATTTGTTTGCATTAAAGTCATTTACCAGAGTCATTCCATTTTGGAGCAGTTACAAGGGAAAAGAGACTTTGCTGTCATTAATGGTACAAAATCTTTCCTCATAAGTCTGTGGGTGATGTCTTCATAGCCAGAGATCTCCTGTTCAAGAGTATTAAAATGACTGATCAAAGACGAAGGCAGAGAAGGAAACCCTCTGTGTAAATAATCATGCTCATTGAGCCTGTCAGCCCACGGTCATTTAAGGAAGCGGACAATCTGTTCAAAATCCTCCCACATCAAAATGCAGAAGCTCATGTTATAGTATGAACCTGTTTGAAGACCAAAACGACATTAACTGATGCCATGGTGGAGGCTGGGGCTCAGAGGACACGTGCGTGGGGCCAAATCTCTCCATTCGCACTATATGGTTCCTCTTCCGTTCCAACACTCCCACAGTTGGAGCAGGAATGCTCTTTGAAAGGACATGAAAGGAAGAGTTTTCACTTAAACCTTATTCCAAAACCTTCTGGAGAAAACAGGAGGTGTTTCCCGGAGGGTACCGGAAACTCTTTTCAATCAATTGAAATGTCGAGTGTGAGTAGAAGAGGGACGCGCACTAACTGATGTACAGACTCTCTACAGGAATCCATTCTTAGATCTGCTACAAAGGACGTATGTTTGTTATCACAGTGGATATTTACTGTACAAGTTTAAGCTTATCTTAAAGTGAAAAAACAACAGTCTACTTAAAAGAATAAAAATAATGAATTGGTTTGTTGTGCTTGAGCTGTTAGATATTTCATGACACATCTTAGGACACTTGGTGTTGGCTGATATTCAATATTTTCCCAAAGTACAGCATCCCCCTGATCCATGTGATCAGTTTGAACCAGAACTCATTCAATCTGCATAAATGCCAAAAGGGATTTTCATAACCAATTTAAATTGGTTTTTAAAAATGGAAAATGAATCTATAGTAGCCCAACCAGAATGTGTTGAAAAAATACATCTCATCAGGTTTTAGACACGCATCTCACAAAGCTGCAACGTGGAACAAACTCCATGTGTGAAGTGGGGGTTAAAAAAGTTTTCTTTCTGCTGGATTTCATGTAAAATAAAGTCACAACTGATTTCTTTAAACAGAAAATTTCTGAGTCAAAACTTGTTTTGAACTATTCCCGTCTTTTGCTATTGTCTTTTTTTCTTTGTGAAACACAAAGTGTGAGAAATGAGGAATCTGTTATCTGTGAAATTCTCCAAACTGCATTTGTACCATGTAAGGCAGGTGTGATCCCAATCAAAAGGTGACATTCTATCAAGAATTTCTCTGCTATGTTTCATTTCAGAGGATTCAGTCTCTCCTTTTCTCAGATAAAAGGAGGAACTACGTACTGTTCCGTCACTCGTTCGTCTATGTCACAGTCTCCTACTAAAAGCCAAAAACAGGACTTACACCTGCTTACCTGTTCACCTTTTATTCATGATCCTAACTGCACTGTTTAACACTCCAGCTTCACCTGTGAGCTGATCAGTGTAACTCTTGGAAATGGACTTCTGGACCTGAATTAGCTACGGAGTCCCACAGGGCTCAGATCTAGGGCCCATCCTGAACACATCATTAACTTTCACCGAGAGAAACTGAATTCCTGCATCAGAGACATTAAGTCCTGGATGACAATTAATTACCTCCTCCTTAACCCAGAAAAAACTGAGGTCATTATACTGGGCCCTGAACACCTGAGAGATGCTCTCTCGGATCAGATAGTCTCCTTGGATGGTGTAAATATTGCCTCCAATTCTACAGTTAGAAACTTGGGGGTTTTATTCGACCAGGATTTATCATTTAAGGCTCACATATCACAAGCTTGTAGAACTGCATTTTTTCACCTTCACAATATATCTAGGATCAGAAATATGTTATCTAAAAGTGATGCTGAAAAACTCATCCATGCATTTGTTACGTCTAGACTGGATTACTGTAACTCTTTACTAATAGCCTGCCCAAAAAGTTCTTTAAAAAGTTTTCAGCTTGTTCAGAATGCAGCAGCCAGATTGTTAGCAGGAACTAGCAGAAGAGAACACATCACTCCTGTGTTAGCTTCACTCCACTGGCTCCCAGTTGAATCCAGGATCAAGTTCAAAATCCTCCTGTTAACCTATAAGGCTCTGAATGGTGTGGCCCTGTCCTATATTAAAGATCAACCAATCAGAACACTTGGTTCACTAAATGCAGGACTGCTTGTAGTTCGTAGAATCTCTAAAAGTCCAGTTGGAGGTAGAACCTTCAGCCATCAAGCCCCTGTTCTCTGGAATAAGCTCCCAGCTCATGTCAGAGATCCAGCACAGTTTCTACCTTCAAAGCTAGCCTTAAAACATTCCTCTTTGGACAGGTTAGCGTTCTGCCAGGTTAGCTGGTAATCAGAGAATATTCCCTCTGCTGTGGCCCTTGAGAGGCTAGATTAATACTGATCCGTTTAAATGTCATTTTTAGATTTTCTGTCATGTTATTCTCCACATCAGCTCTGGGGTTCTGTTCTCTATTCTCATTTCTTCTCCTCTCTTCTACTCTTTATTCTTTATTAGATTTAGTTCTCCATGCTTTTGTTGGTGCAGTTCGATTCACATGTTGTTCTTCTCTCTCTCCCCTCTGGGGAGCGGGAGTGATTTCAGATCCAGGTGGATCCCCCACGCTCCTGCTCCTGGTCATGGACTGCACTTCTGCTTCGTCTGACTGAGGACTTCATCACCACTCGTCCCTCAGCTCGATCTGAATGAACTCTATTCAAATACGTAGTTGTAGAAGCTCATTCTTCTTTACCAGTTCTGGTATCTCCTGTTCGTCCTGGGATAGGATCTCTCCCTCATGTGGGAATCTCTAAGGTTTTTTCTTTTTTCCTGACTCAGGTTTTTTAGGAGTTTTTCCTTACAGGGAGGGAGGGTCTAAGGGAAGGATGACCAGTTTATTTAGTCTGTTTAGTTTTTAGCTATTTTTTCATGTTTCATGACTAATTTCTGCTTCTGTAAAATACCTGCATGAAGCTCAATGAGGCAAAATCTCTTTGTGATTTTGGGATATAGAGATAAAATTGTATTGAATTGATGTGGCGTTTCCTGGTTACCTGACCAAGGATGTTTGCTCAGCTGCTTTTGCATTCTCTAAAAAGAGACCCCCCCACCCCCATTGCAGTCTGTTCTTCTGAGTGACAGGAGTTGACAATAGTGAGAGCAAGCAGTTTGCACAAAGATTAAAACTCCCCATTAGTTCTCTAAGTCCACTCAAAGAGTGAAGTTGTTCCACTGAACCCTGACAGTACATTCACAACAATATTACTTCAAATAAAAACCTTTGAAATTAAACTACAAAGATACAGAAGGACTAGTAGAAATCCAAATATTTACATCAAATATTTGTTGCTTTTATAAAATCTAAGATTTTTTTAAACACGTTAAAAAAAGCATTTAAAAACCAAAATTGTAATGTTTAATCAGGCATGGTTTCTCAGTATTGCAGGTGACCACTTGAAATTTCATTTGAAGGACACATTATCTGATGGATCAGAAGGTCTTGCAGAGTCTGATGCTACTTTAAAAACATGGTCGTAAACAAGTCTTCAAGTGACCACTTCCATTGAAAACTCTACGACCCAATCACAAATTCTTCCCTTCTCCCTTCCCCTCCATTTGAAGGGAGAGTTTTAGCGCAAATCCTGTTTGGGAAATGCATTTTCTAAATCCAACCCTCCAGACAGAGGGATGAGTCCTCCCCGGGAGGCTAAACAGCGTCGCGGTGAGAAGCGCTTCTCTTCACGTGGATTCTCTTTGAACCACTGAAGTTTACATTTAAATGTATTCTTTTTTTTTTTTTTTGGTGTATCATGACATTTTAAAGTTGTAAAACAGCTGTTATATTGATTTAATCGGTGGGAGCTCCGCGCTAAAGCTAGGTGATTATTGGTAACATCATCGAAAAATCTCTATAAGTCCTTAAAAAAGAAAAATCTAAAAGTCTAAATGTGTGTTTGGGATTCTTAGATATGGGCTTCTGCATTCAAACCTACAATATTTGACAAGGTCGATGAGCCCACAGAGAAGGTGATGAAAACTTTGGTTTGTCCCGCGGTAGCAAACATGCACTTCTGAAGAGCTCCTTAAAAAAATACAATTGAAGCTGAGTTCAAACAGCACATAACCTTAGGATGACAAATGACTTTGTAGTCAGATTCAGACAAGTTGTCTCAGCGACCTTTGTGTAACAGCAGAACATAAATGATCTTTTCATGCTAGCTGTGGGATTTAGAAAACACAGGATGTCAGAGGGTGGAAGAAGTCCCGGTCCGGTCAGGTGTGAAGACGATGTTTTGTCTGCTTGTCTTTTGTCTTTTCCAAGCATCTGGATCAAAGGAGGATCCTCTTTGTGTTTGCTGTGTTGCAGCAATAATAATCCTGACTGATGTCACATTTGAAGAACTGTCAGAACTGCAGCATCTGTGGATCATACTACTTAATAGAGACATGAGATAAGTCAAACAGCAGAGTTCCACAGAAGAGAGGGCTCCTTTCTTTGAGATGTTCAATCTCTAAAACAGATGCTATCAGCTCCACCACTGCCTGAGTGTTCATTTCATCTGCAGCTCAAGACCCACTTTGAAGAACTGTCTGCTTGGCAAACCCATCAGACACAAAGCAGTGAGCATCATTAACAAGCTGATTACCTTCAAGTAAATGATCCCACTGGCCTGAAATCCCTGTGAAGTGTCAAATGGAGCCGGTGACCAGGGCCGTGTTTGGCATACGCTCAAGACTGCAAACGCAGTGAACAGCTTTACAAAGCAGCAACGATTCACATCAAGATGTGATCCGTGCAGCACGCCAACTGAAATCAAGTTGAGAGAAGATGAGTGAATATCAGGCATATATCTAGTATTAGGGAAATGATTTAAATAAAAAAAAACAGTTGTATTGTCATTGAAAATGTCAAGATCATTTATGTAGAATAAATTCAGTAAATGAAAGAGATCTGAAAGGTCATTTAAAATGTGAAGCAATGACTGCCTTTCGTGAGAGATACTGGATCACAGTTTGTTGAAACTCATGACTTTATTCTTCTTATACCCACAAAGTACCCCATAAGCCAACATACTCATCAACTACTTCAATGCAAAGTTTCGACATAAAAAATGTCATGAACCAAAAGTGAAGCAAGATTACTCCTTACACCGGTGTCAGCTCTGCTCACCTTCTTTATGTTTCTGACATATGGAACTCCTTGAACTTTTTACAACAAAAACATTCTCCTAATAACATCAGCCTCAGAAATACACAAAAATAAAATGCAGTCAATGCATAAAATAAGAATTGTACAAAACAAAGAAAAGTAATTACAAATCACTACACTGTGACAGTTAAAATGAATTTCCACATAAATTAAAAAACGAGATTTAAAATAGTGAGCAGACAGAATTGATGTGATTGAAAACAAAAAGAAGGAATTTAGCACCTTAAAATGAAACAGCGGTGTGGTGTTTTGTTATAGAGCTTTTCTCTTTTTCTTGGAGTAAATTTACAAGTGATTGGGTTTCTGATAACTCTGTCTCCATGTTTGAGTTCACTGCCTCACTTCGGTTGCTGTTACATTAGTGTTTTTGCACTGAGATCTTTTGGGTCTTATCTGTGAGCTTTTTCAAGAGCTTTTTTCTTCGTGTGATTTTTGAGTGATGATTCAAGCATATGAAGTATCAGAAAAAAAGAGGGAACATGCTTTATATTTTTGTCAGGAAGAATAGACAGACAACCGAAAAAACAGCATCAAGTTATTTTGATGATAGTTGTGCTGATCGTCTTTGGACCGCCATAGCTCTTCATCCGTTTACGCAATTAATGTAATTCTGATGGATTCTGAGGATGAGAAATGGCAATGTTGATATTCAACACTCTACATTAGTATGTGTGGCAGAACGGCACACAGTTGATATGAAAGGTCTCTTTTCTGCACATCAGAATCAGCTGCTGGTATGTCGAAAAGAACATGTGTTTTTAGGTGTTGCTGGCAACTTCTCCATTGTTTAAAGATAGAAACATTCAATCACAGAAATTAAACAGTTCTAAAGTTAGAGTACACTATTGTTTTTTCTATGACTCTTAGCTTTGACTTTATTTTAGTGTGATTCTTATATACAGTAATTAAGTAAAAACAACAAAAAAGCAGAAAATCTCCTGAAAAACGCTTCTCTAGCTTTTTCATAGAAGCTGTTCTTTTCTGGTTGTCATTTTTCAGGTGTTAACCTGGTTTAAGAACCAATTTTCAATGATTAAAAAAACTTCTTACGTCGTACAACAAAACATAAACACTGTTTTTTCCAACATGTCAGCTCAGGATTAGTCTGTGGGATAACAAGAACCTCCAGCTTCTTGGAGCACCTCCTCCTTACATTTCTGGAGTCACCTGCCAGCAATTACCAAAAACAGATGCTGTGACCTCGTAGGGCACCTCGGGGGAGGCCCCACTTTCTGCCAAGCAATAGTTGAGCCACTTTCAAAAGCTGGAACCAGGACGGGTCTCAGGTGGAGATCCTGGCTCATTGTAATTCTGATAAATGGTTTGATGCTCTTTCAAATCTTCTTGTTCTTCCTGTTTTAGCCATGGCCTTCAGTGCCAGGTTAAATAAACTCTCAAAGAACAGATCGGAAGGAGCCTTTACAGTAAATCCATGATCCAGGAAACATTACAAAGCACCTCAAATCCAATGTGAAAAGCTGACAAACAGTGAACACTGGCAGAGACCATTACTGAGTGTGTCCTCCTGCCTCTTGACACACTAACGTGAATTACTCCACAAACTCGTGGCTCAGCTTTCAAAGCCACGCTGCTGAAAGAGAGGGATTTACAAATTGGAGTCAAACAGAAGCTGACATCAGGCTGACATTTACTGCACCCCCCTTTGTCCTTTGACAATGTCCTACAGGTGAGGACACAATGGTGGATCACCTGACATCCTGTGGCATGAAGGGGGTGTTTTTGCATGTAAATGTAGCTGCGTGTTTGTGCACCGTGCACAAACCAGTGAGGTTCTTAAAAACCCTGTGCAGCTGAGCCCATTCAGAGAGGAGTTGGCAGCCCCCACCCTGGCTGCAGCTTTGGAAAGGCTTGAAGTTATGGGACAGGAACACTGGGAATGTCTAGGAGTGTCATTTTATCTGTGAGGCCTCTGAATCTGAGCAGACTCCAGCAGATGAATGAACATCATGGACAGAGAAAGATTTGTCTTTGAGCAAAGAGTTTTGAAAACTTCATCAGTGAAGCCTCACTGCTTAAACTGTTCCTATTTAATTAAATCAGCAGCTAATTGTAATTTCATTTAATTAATATTACTGACTGATGTGGATACAGCGGGGTGGTGTTAACATTCTAGTCTCACAAGAAAAGTCATTTACTGTAAATGTTCCCTCCAATTATTTTTGGTGTTTTTAACATGTTCTTATGGGTGTCTACCATGATGGAGGACATAGATAAAACCACTTCAGGTTAAAACTACATTTTTCTGAGTATTTCTTTTTTCTTTCAGCATGAATCAGGAGCACATGAAAAAAGGCCATTTCAAAAGACTGATGTAACACAGCAAGTGAAAATGGGCGGGACACAAGCTCCTCCTTCACTCTATTCTGATGCATTCACTTGCAGACAAATAGATCCATGAACGTCTTAGTTTTAGCTGGAATCAGGATCTAAACTGTACGGCTGCATAGCTCTGATATTGCTCATCATTGTTGTTTCAGCAGTAATGCTAGCTTGGGGTTGTGGCTTGTGTGGGGCTGTAAGCTAGTTGAAGCGGAGGCTTACTTCTGCCCCAACAGTCCCTGCCACAACTCAGAGGCGAAATTCTGATGAACTCCTGCTGCTCTGCAGAAACTTGATTCTTAACAACACAGGTTTTTGGATTTTGGCTGAAAATGGCAAAATGATAATAAATAATGAAAAGAACTCTGGGAATGCGTTTTACAACAGATCAAATGTGATTGTGGGACTTTAAACAACCAGGAAGTACATACACAATACTTGCTCAAACTCTGGTGCCACATATGAAACACAAAATTGTGAAAGTTATGCTTTTGAGCAGTAGAAGTCTCAAATTCTGGTCTCTGAGACCAGCTAGTTTTCTGGTCCTTGTTCTTTACACCAAACTAATGAATTATACACTTTTGTTTTTTTTTTTTTGCTTTTTTTTTGAATTGGAAATCTTTTATCTTGAAAATCAAACGGATTCTCTCTATTAGCTTGAGCGCTAAAAGCAGTTTGGCGGCGTGTAACACAAAGAAAGTTTCATATGGAACCTTTTTTTTGCAAATGGATGCTATAAGTGCAGGACCAGAAGAACAGGTGATTCCCACACACCGTGTAGAGATGTGACTTTCATGAATGAATCTAATCTGTTGAACGATCACAAAAATGCTCAAAAAAAGCTCATCCATTCAGATGCTCATTTCAGAGAAGATGTGAACACGATTCATGAAAAAAGCGGGGGGGTGGGGGATTCGCGGCACATGCAAGTAAGCGTGTGTGGGACAGGGGATTGGCAATCAGTTTTGATCTGTTTTGCAAAAATGTTTTTGTGTTGAAATGTTTCACTGGATCTTTTGCACAGAGCTTCACAGTATTCTGATTTGTTTCCCTTTAAGCATCGATATTCGATTTCTTGGTTACATTTTGTTTATTTGTTGAAGTTTTTTTTCTTTGCAAACTCTATTTAAACCACTTCTGAAAAGACACTAAATTAAGACTTTATGTGTTTTATGAATCCTCCATCATACACACATGTCAGATGACTGAGTGAAATGATGATCATTATTACGTTTAAGGCACATGTTCTTACATTGTTTGTTTCAGAGAATGCAAAATGAGAACCTTAAAAAGGCAGAAAGGGTCAAAGAAAAGACTTAATTCACACACAAGTGTTTTTTCCCCTTGTTGATATCAAATGAAAAGAAAAATGTTTCCCACCCACACAACTAGAATGTGACCATGGTGACATACAACAGCTTACAGCTCAACTGCAAACTTGGCCATCAGAGGTTCTCCTGCTCATGAACTCACCTTCACCTCACCGCTGCAACAACCATCAGAACCTTTACGGAGGCAAAAGGAGGAATATTTTGGGGGTAGTTTAACAGTGTTCTTCATCTGAAGAGGATTCTAACACATGCGTTCCTGGTGAAGATAATGTTTTTTTCTGAAAGGGGGGGGGGGGGGGTATTTTAGGGTTCGTTTGGTGAAACTATCCTGCCAATACTGGCCAATTAAATACATTTGTTGATTAATTTGGCATTCACCTCTGGAATTTCTGTTTAAAGCCCCCACTTACTTGCTCACTTGACACCAACAATCCATATGACACTCCCCAATGCCCCCGCTTCCCTCTCCTCTGCCCCCTCCCACCTCTCTCATCTTTGGGAACAATCCTGCAGTGTCAGGGAGCTGTGTAGGTGTCTTGCGGTGTCAGCTGCCATGTTGTTTATTATTAGTGGTCCTAACTTTAGGAGGCTCCCAGGCCATCACTAACAACTGTGTAAATCTGCTAGAGAAAGGAAAACATAGCTGGTACTAGAGGAATGTTTGGAGGGAGGATCTTTTTTTCCTTTTGAATTTCTGAAAATTTCTTAAAAAACCTTGTGAAAGTTGCAGAGGACTTGGGATGAGGAGGTGTCGTTGCTTATTTGACTTGGAAGGGATTTTATACAGTCAGCTTAAATAACAGTTGCAACAGTAGAAAGCACATGTATTGAGGAGTCATGTATCCGTGGGGATCACTGTGAATTACACATTCTGCAGGTTATACTGTACCGACACGCAACTCCCTCTGCAAGGGGTTTATAGGAGATGAACCAGGTCATCACAGCCACCAACACCAGGCATGGTCAGCACCATAACATAAACAGGCTGTGACTTCTGCGGAAACAGGTTATTTCATTAAATAATAATATAATCCTAATACATTTTATTTAAGAGTGCATTTCAAGGCTATCAAGGTCATTTTACAACAGAAACAGATGCAGCACAATAAAGACAGCAAGATAAAAAACAAGAGAGAAACTAGTGGCAGAAGACAGAACAAGTTATTGATGTGTTTTTTGAATAGGAAGGTTTTGAGCTGGGATTTGAAGGTTGAAATTGAGTCCAAGTCTCTAAGATCCACTAAACCTAATAAAACAGCCTGTAGAAAACTACAGAGAACCGTGAGAACCATAAGTGTATGCTACTTTGATGTATTGTGTCTATATGTCATGCTACTGATGTTCAGAGATGATTTAAAGTACAGATAACTGAGTTGCAAAAAAACGTTGTTTTATTTTTCAAATAGACAGGAATCTCCATGGATTAGGATGTTTGCAGACGATATTGTGGTTTATAGAACAGGTGGAGGAGGAGCTAGAGTGGTGGATAAGGTGCTAGAGAGGTGGAGGAGGAGCTAGAGAGATGGAGGAGGAGCTAGAGAGGTGGAGGAGGAGCTAGAGAGGTGGATAAGGTGCTAGAGAGGTGGAGGAGCTAGAGAGGTGGAGGAGGAGCTAGAGAGGTGGAGGTTTGCCCTGGAAAGGAGAGGAATGAAGGTTAGCCGCAGTAAGACAGAGTACATGTGTGTGAATGAGAAGAACCCAAGTGGAAGAGTGAGGTTACAGGGAGAAGAGATAAAGAAGGGGGAGGAGTTTAAGTATTTCGGGTCAACAGTACAGAGTCATGGAGAGTGTGGAAAAGAAGTGAAGAGGTGAGTGCAAGCAGGTTGGAATGGGTGGAGAAAAGTGTCAGGTGTGATGTGTGATAGAAGAGTTTCAGAACAAATGAAAGGAAAGATGTACAAGACTGTGGTGAGAGCAGCCATGTTGTTGGACTAGAAACAGTGAAGAAAAGACAGGAAGCAGAGCTGGAGGTAGCAGAGATGAAGATGCTGAGCTGGAGGTAGCAGAGATGAAGATGCTGAGCTGGAGGTAGCAGAGATGAAGATGCTGAGGTTCTCTTTGGGAGTGACCAGGATGGATAGGATCAGGAATGAATCCATCAGAGGGACAGCACATGTTAGAGGTTTTGGAGATAAAGTCAGAGAGGCCAGACTGAGATGGTTTGGACATGTTCAGAGGAGAGAATCAGAATCAGAAAACTTCATTGGTCCCAGAGGGCAATTCATTTGTAGTACATTCAGTGCAGTTTCACACACACAACACAATCATGTTGATGTTGATGTGTCAGATCATCATAGTTTTAAAATGAGTATTCCTCAGCTCCACAACACACAACAATGTCACAACAGCACTGACCTTCAAAAACACTCTTATCCAAATTCAACAATGTAATTGCTGAGGGCACAAAAGACTACGAAAAACAATTTGTTTTTCATGTTGGAGCAGAAAATCAACGCCCTGAGGGCAACAAAACAGGAAGAGTCAGAGGATGCTGGGCCTGTCCCAGGATGCTCTTGGAGACGGTGAAGATGTTGTTAGAAGGATGCCGAGTCTAGAACTGCAGGAAAGAGGTTTAAGACCAGAGAGAGGTTTATGAATGCAGTGATGAAGACATGAAGGTTAGCTGGTGTAAGAGGAGAGTATGCAGAAGATAGATGGAGGAAGATGATTGGCTGTGGTGAACACTGACGGGAAAAACCCAGAAGGAAAAGATTTAAACAAAAAAAAGAAAAAATACATTCTGCAGGGAAAAGTTATAAATTAAAAAAAGCGCGTGCATCGTGCATTGCACGTGCAATTGTGTGCATTGCGACTTGTGGACGGGCGGAATGAGAAACCAGCGTAACAATGAGGCACGCCCTGGTCTGCGTACTGCAGCCACCCAGAGGTATTTGGGCTGGCGTGCTCCTCCTCTGCTCTCTCCTCCTTTGAAATTACCCAGCACCTTCGGACGCAAAAGTTTGATTCAAGTGTCTAGAGTTATTGTCTTTTGGCAAATTCCCGCTCGCTTCAGTCAAAATTGAATCCCGTCCTACCCCGGTCCTGTGATTAATGGAAAAACGACTCCCATCCCACGGGAATCCCGAAAAAATGTCAGCCTCTAATGTGAACCAGTTAAGGGGAGTGTGAGCGTTGATAACGGAGAAAAGTTTTGCTCGAGGATGGAGTGGGACATTGTGTCAAATGATGCGCTGATGTCGAGGAGGAGGAGAGTCGCTTGGAGTCCAGAGTCAGCAGCAAGGAGCAGGTCATTAGTGATTTTGATTAATGCAGTTTTGGTACTGTGATGGGGTGGAAGCTGGAGCTTTGAGGCAGCGCCTCAAAATTCATCATAAATAATGAGTTAAGCATAAACATATGGCATGCCTAGACTTTAGCATGAAAATCATTTTTATAGCATTTTGTGCGAGTGTACATCTAAAACACAAACAAGGAAAGAATGGAGTAATCCCAGATCTATAAAACTACAAAGAAACTTAACTTTGTAGGTTATGTTGAGTTCCACGGAATGCCTCCTGCAGGAGAAAAGATTGCCTTCAGAGACTCATAAAGGTGCAAAACTGTACAATATCAGCAAGCAAAAGAAGAAGACAGAATCTCAAAAACTAACCCTTTCTACCAGCAGCAGACACCCTCCATAATTAGCAAATATAGCCCCATGGTCAGGTAAGGTGAGGGGACTTTTGTGCAAGTACTGAATCACTCCTGGATGTGCAGCTTCTGTATGTAGCTATCTGTCTGACCTTTTCTCTAAGGAGAAGGCGAGTTCAAGAATGTCCTGAATGTGGATTTTTATGTATTCTTTTAGCATATCATGGTCCCTCCTGGAACCACCACCTTATCGTGGTGAAGGGGTCTGAGAGCTCAAGTGATCCCAGGAGCTAAACTGTTTGGGTTTAGGGTATCTCATGGCTGATGGGTCCTTAGGGACAAAGTGTGATTCAGAACCCCCTTTGTAAGAAGTACAAAACGAGATTCTACAAAATGTCCTGGATAAGCGTCACCAGAGCCCCGCTCTGGAGTGAGGTCTGGGCTCACAGGCGAGCGCCTGGTGACTGGAAATCCTCCTACTGATGTGGGATCACTCTCCCAAGGCCCACAACTTGCAGGAGAGCTACAAAGTATCTGATACAATGTAGTTTGGGTGGCAGTCAAAGGCAGGTGGCTTAAATCCCTGTCATTGAACTTGACTTTATGGACATGGAATGTCACCTCTCCAGCAGGCGGAGTCAGGGCTCTGAAACTCAGTCCCTCAAGAGGGGTCGGACTCTCAACCATTCTGGAGTTACACATGGCAAGTGGAGGTGGGCTGGTGAGGGCTTACTCGTGAGCCCCCAGCTCAGCTGCCAAGTCAGGTCTCTGACTGTGGTTTAGGCCTAGGGACCGGACAGCAGTTTGGAGTACCAGACTTTCTTGGTGTCTCTCAGAGGAGTCCTGGAAAGTGCCTCAACGACGGATTCCATTGTCTTCCTGGGGGTCTTCAATGATTGGAAGGAATGGCCTTCCTGATCCGACAGCGAGCAGTGGTTTGATGTTGAACTTCTGTGTACGTCATAATAAAACAGAGGGGTAGAGCTGATCACTACCTGGTGGTGAGAAGCCTTAGGGAACCACCAGAATATTCTCTTGTCTAATATTCAGTGGGGAATAGAGAGAACTACCTCCACTACAATAAATAAAGGGTTGCTGCATGTAATTCATATGTAATATATGCATTTTAAAGTATCCTTGATTGCTGAGATCGTGAGGCAGACACAAAAAAGAGGTTAGATTGTGTGGTCTTTAGTTCATTAGTAATAATTACACAAAATGTTTTAACATTTGTTGTGCCCATAAACATGCTGCCAGCTGTGTGTCTGTGAGGCAAGAAAACACATCCAGCAGCAGGTGTCCTTGAATTGAGCTTTTGAAGCACCCAATGGTGGAGAGCTACACCCAGTGAGGTTAGCCATGGAGGCAGAACAACTGTAGCCACATACCAAAAGGGGAAGCAGCTCAGTCACTGAGGAAGCAGAGCAGCTCGTTCAACCCTCGCCTGCGTTGGCTTCTGTCTTTTCAGAGAGGCCGGTAGTAAAGCCATCACCACAAAATAAGTGGCTTGAACCCACACACTTCAAATTACAGGGCACTGAAAATCAGAAAATGCTATTCTGCTTTTCCCCAATTGATGCCTAAGAAATTCTATTAAAACCTCCACACATTAAAGCATGATGCAGTTTCACTCTTCTCCCTCCATGTCGGCAGGGGAAACAGTGAATATGGTCCGCACAAACTGAGGTTGGTGTGTTCAGCAGAATGAAGGGAAAGCACCAACAGTACATCTGATGTGGACATTATAATCTCTATCAGATCCACGGTTGGTCTTTTTCTTCTGTTAATGACTGGTGTGGGAGATCAGGGATGTGACTGAAGGAGAGGAAGAATCACAAAAAGATTCTAGTGAAATAGAGCAGAAATACGTCTAGAAGAACGAAAAAAATTAGAAAGCAAATGAAAGTTTGTGCAAATCTTTTAAACTGACTGAGGTTTGGGGAAACAGACAAAGTCAGTGTCCACTGTCCAAAAACAGTCTGTTCAAGAATCCAACTCCAGTGTTTTAGATGTTGAAGATCGCTCATTTACGAGTCACCTAAAGTACCTTTGGCAGTTAGTACAACTCTAAAGCACAGCTTATTTAAGAAGAGAAGTGAAAACCTGGTAGCCCCTGTTAGCAGGTAGCAGACAGCTTGCTGCACACCCCTGTTGCTGATAAAGCCCCCCCCCCCCCCCCCCCCCCCCCAGGAATAAGATCTCAACCAGACAGGTGGCATCACTTATGCAGAGCCTGTAACAGAAAGCTGTGAAGGTTCTGCTCTCAAAAACTGCTCCTACAGTCAATTAGTCACATGCTTGAATTCAAGAAGGAATTATGGGTTGGGAATAGTAGGCGGGTCTGGCACATGCGGTCACAACACAAATCAGTCAAACGCTTTCTCAGCTACAGATTTTAGACACCAAAGTGACCGAGCAAGCATATCTATTCCCTCCCTCCACATTCCACTGGTTTTTAAATTACCAGTGGGAAGAAGAATACAAGTTTGACCTTAAAAACATGTGAAAGCTGTGCTGCAAAGCTGCTGTCCACGCATTCATTTACAAAGTCTTGTCTGACAAATAGGAAAGCTTGAATTACTGCTATACTTCGCTGACTTATGCACAGTTTATTTAAATCGAGTTCTTCGTGATTTAGACAGACCTACAAACTAGTTTAGTCGCTGGTTTGGTCCACATGAATCAACTCATGATAATTGTGATAGTGGAAGGAGTTTCAGTCCTACCATCTCAACCTGTTTTCACTTGGGATGTGGAACACCATACCAACATTTTTACCAATTTAATACCAAGTGAAATTCAAACTGTTGTCATTGACGCTCATCCAATGCACGCACTTTGTACAAGAACAAAAAGACCTTAAAGGCAAATCAAACGTGGCAAAACCTGAAACACAAAGAGGTTGCATAAGCACCACGAAAGGACACAAAAATAGTTTTTGGTTCATGTAAATGTCTTTGAATGCCAGAAGTAAAGGTGATTGTGACACAGTGCTGACCAGCTGCACTCTATTGACTGTGTCACAGAGAACACAGCACTTTCCGACTGTTTGGATTGTCCCAGAGGCCCCCTGCTGTTCCTGTCATCAGGTGAGCTGCACCTGTATGCAGATACATTCAGCTGGCACCCACCTGTCTCACTGGGGTTTTATGAGCAGTTCTGCCTCTGCATTGAAGTGAACACATACACTGGGCTGGGCATCACTGCTGTTGGTTGATAGGGTAGCTGAGGGTTCCATTTTGCAGGGCCATGTTTTTTTTAATAATTCTGACAAATCACTGCATCATGGTTTGAATGATTGTAAAGTGAAGTTCTGTGTAGTAAAAGTTCAGGGATGAAAAGAACAAAGTGCCTGTTTTAACCTTTTTTCTGAGAGCACTCCCTTCCTGTTATTTAGAACGGATGCTTGAACACATTTTTGAGGGAGGCAAATACATGTTACCCTGGTCAGCTGCATGTGCAGCTGCACAGATGCAGCCTGCCCTGGCACTCCATTCTGGCGACAGTAACCGCATGACGAAGATCCACTGCCAGTAAACACATTCCAATCCCTCACATTTAAACGGCTAGCAGGGTTTGATATTTATATACACACATACATATGACTTTTTTCATTGAAACAATCATGAAACTGTTACAGGTCAGCAACAAAAAAGATGAGGGGATATGAAGCTTCCACAGCGGGAAAAGGATCAGCATCTGTGAGAACAGAAACTTCAGTATTGGTTTGCCTAATATTCTCTTTTTCTTGCCACCCCTTTCTCTTTCTAATTTAGTTCCTGGAAAAGAAATGTCAGGATAATAGGAGAGGATGGACTCCAAAATGCAATGAGCCAGGAATGACAGAATTTAAGCAGTTTACTTGGCATGCAGTAAAGTACTCCAAGCAGTAGGGGGAGTTTTGAGAAGTGTAAGAGTCAAAACAGGAAATCCACAAAAGAGAAGCGGCGGGAAACTCAACCTACCATGAAAACTCTACTTTTTGAGGTTTTAAATGTATTTTACTGTTCATTCCTCTCTATAAAGAACCCCAAAACGGCATTTTGATCCATTCATGCATTTAAGAGTAATCCTCTAAAAACCTGCACAGTCTGCAGCAGCCCCTCCCATACCCACGAAAACAAGCGGTTGGAAACGTGCTGACGTAAGATTGTTTCAAACAGCTTCCTCCAGGAAGAGTCTATGCTGCAAGCTCCGCCCCCAGGCTAACGCAACACTCAACTTATCCCCTTTTTCAGTGATAATCAACAAAAAAAACACTTTCATTTTAGATGTAGAATACCATATATCTTCCAGTTGTTTCCTGTCTTCAATAAATTCCAGCTCAAATAAGTGTTTGTTACTTTTACACGCCGCTCCTCTAACTCCCCACCCCCAAACCCCCCTGGTCGCACAGAAGCGGCCCGCGTGTGTTTGTGTTATGAAGCAGTGTAAAGATGGCCGGTGCTACTAAAGGCAGATACATCTTGGTGCATCCATCTTTGAAGACATTTGGATTATTTTCGTGGGAGAAATACAAAGATTCTGTCACAAACTCGAGGAATAAACCAAAATCATTTAACCCATGTTTAGGCTAAGATGAACTGATCTCTGCCCAAAACCCAGCAGCTCCGCGCCCGCTCCGGAGTCGGCTCACTACGTTTGATCTGTGTGCACTCGTGTCTGTCTGTGTAGTGTCTGTTTTATTACACCATGAAATGCCAGAATACAGAAAGTGTCTAATCCCGCGTCATTTTCTAAATGTGTGCAGCCAATGGTGACGTTTTTAGATGCAGACGAAGGGTTACATTCAGGAGAACGGTTCCGGTGTCCAGTTAAACCACCGGGTGGATCCTGAGAGGAGCAACGTTTGCAGCTGCGGACAGCAGATTTGTGACAGCTAATGGGATTTTACTCTCAGTTTCATTTTAAATATGTGACGCCAACTTAAAATAAACCGCTATTAAAATACAAGCAGGCGATGTGATAACGTGCAGCTTCACTGCATGACGAGGAGCTGACATGTATCTCAATCACTTTTTCAGCTCGACACATATAAATATGAACAAAAACATCATCCTACAATAAAACCTACCAATGAACGAGCAGCTGTCCATTTGATGGTGTTTTGATACAGGACACCACATCCTTCTTCAAAATAACTTCTTACAAAACTCTCATTCTTTCTCCATCCAGTTGAAAAATGTCTCTTTTTCCACAAATGATTGAATAATTATTGACGTTGCTGTGATCAATAAATCCAATCCATGTTTTCCTCAGATTCCTTGTTAAAATAATGAAAGCTAACATCAGTATGGTCTTTCACTGAATTACAATCTTCTCTTCTCCAGCCTCTATGCTATATCCAGGCC
This sequence comes from Oryzias javanicus, assembly GCA_003999625.1. Classification (NCBI taxonomy): domain Eukaryota; kingdom Metazoa; phylum Chordata; class Actinopteri; order Beloniformes; family Adrianichthyidae; genus Oryzias; species Oryzias javanicus. The sequence goes on from CM012445.1 coordinate 31,138,164, forward strand.
AGCTATCGTGATGTAAGCAAAGCTCAGGAATTCAATCAGAGTTTTGAGACTGTTTGATTGACAGATATTTAAAAGAAGAAATACTCAGAAACACGAAATGATTTCTTATTATATTTTCTATCTTTCAGAAGAAAAATGCCACACATACATGTTAAAACTCAAAAAACATGATTTTCATCGGACGGGGACTTTAAGAACTCGGATCTCCTGCACACCTTCAGGAGGAATCTACCCAGCAACTGCGTCTGCTGTGTTGAAGTTCTTGACTCCCCGCACAGAAGCTTCTCAGCCTGTTCAGCTTTTTGTGTGTGTTTAAGCAGGAGCTGTACACATTAAACCAAAGAACAGACTTCAAAGCTGCTGGGTGGGGCACAATTTCCTCCTAAAATGTTTAGAGATTAGCTTGATCTATGCAAGTCTACCAAAACATGATGTAGAGACATGAAACAATCCCCTTCCTGTTCAAGGCCACTTTACCATATTTATATTTTATGACCGACTTTCTGCTTACAGGCTTGAAGCCCAATGAGGCAACTGTTTTTGTGATATTGAGCTATATAAATTGAATTGAAAATTGAATGACCATGCACTGTTACACAGCGCTGTCTGAGACATGCTAGCACTTCACAGGCACAGGATCCCTGAGTGGGATTCCAACATTTGCGGTGCCCGTCCGTCACAGGAGGCTCTCCTCTGAGGGTTTGAGGTGAATGAGCTCTTTTGAACGCAGTGGCTCCCCCACCACATTCTTCTGAACTGTGCAGCTGGGGATTAGCTGATGCACATGGGGAAGTCCCGTCTGTTGATCTCATGTCAACCACAAATACACAAGCAATGCTCTATTTGATACTTTGATTATTTTAAAAGAAAAATGTGAAACATGAACAGCCAGCCCCCCCATCATCCTAAAAAGTTGTTCAACCAAAGTGAGTTCTTTCTTTTTACACTTCTTCTGCTTTGTGTCTGTTCTACTTTGGCTCTCAGAGCTTAACTCTTCACTCAGTGTGTCAACATAATGTTTTAAAGTCTCCCTGTAATCATTAAAAAAATGTTCCCAGTAGTGTTTTAATGATGATTATGAAGTTTTAACCAAAATATCTTAAAAGTACATTTTTCATGTTGGTCTGAAGCCTCTGTTTCCAAAATTTCCTCTGAGGGGGTGTGGCTTTTGGAGCTGAGCTGAGTAGCCCCACCCCTGATTCCCCCAGTCTGATTATGACAGCTCTGAGTCTCGCTAGCGTAAATCTCCATAACATATCCATCAATGTCCAGCCGTACGGTTCTGATCGACTCAGTTTAAGCAAAAGATGAGAACTGAATAGATAATCTGTTGGTACTGGTATCGTATAAAAACACAGATTTTGGTGCTTTATATAAGAATGAGACACAAGAGGCTCTCAGCTCGTATCTGTTTGCTCAACTGTTGGACAGGACAAGTTAAAAAAAGAATGAGTAGGACTTTGCAGACACGCCACGCGCATTATGCGCAGAACTACAGGCAAAATGATGAACTTCACTGCAAAAGATTCTAATTCATCAACCTCTTGTATCCGGGTACAAAAACACTTGATGTGGTGATGAGTGGAGTTTGTATTTACTTCAGCGTGTAGGAGATGCAGACTGTCAGACAGAGTGAAATAAAGCATCTTAGCTGCATTCAAGCGCTCTCCTTTAACCAATCATTCTGCTTCATCACACTGACATGTTACTGGAAAGCTCTTGTTCATGCCCCTGAACAATTCATTCAATTAAAGCCCAAAATCCCAAAGAGAATTTGCCTCATTGCTCATATGCAGGTCATTTTACAGACGCAGTGATGAAGTCCTCAGAAGTTCAGTCCACAGCCAGGAGCAGGAGGACAGACGACCCACCAGGAATCATTGTCACTCAGAGATGCAGGTGTCGGGGGCGTGGTCCAGGAGCAGGAGCACAGGCGATCAACCTGGGATCTGAAATCTGTCCTGCTCCCCAGAGGGGAGTGGGAGGGAAGAACAACATGGGAATCAAACTGCACCAACAAAAACACAGAGAACTAAATACAATAAATAACAAAGAGGAGAAAGAATTGAGATATAGCTTAGAGATAAACAGAACTTTATTATCTCATCCATACATATGGAGCATTAATGGTTGAGGCACATTCATCTTTGGGGGATTTTCCATAAACATATTTTGTTGTGAAACTCCAACAACGTTAAATGTTAAAAAAACATATTTTAGTTCACAGAGAGTGAAGCACTGCATTTGCTTGATAAAAAGCAACTTGCAAATGAGATGCAGTGTCAGTGCTTAATGTTCTGATCATTAAATAAAATGTATTTCACAGATTTGTTTATTTTAAAGGTGTTTTTCTGTCATATTCGGTAGTAGTTTAGTAGTCATACTTTTTTTGGTCATGATCTTTAAAAAAAAGAAAGTGAATTATTTTCTTGGAATATATCAGGATACATATCGTATTGTGACACTTGTATTGTGATACGTATTGTATTGCCAGACTCTTGCCAATACACATCCCTATAAATCAGGATTTGAGCAGCTGCAAAGGTGGACATTATAATGAAAATGAAAAAGGTGGTTGAACTTGAAGTATTCCTCTTTCATTATGTTGTCTGCATTCATCATGCTGGTGTTGGTACCAAAGCAGCAATAAAAAGAAGAAGCTGTTGAGTGAAGAGTCTCAGCTTCTGCAGCTGTATCAAAAACTGAAATGAAGACACCTGTAATAGCCCCGCTCTCAGCAGAATGACACGTTCTTCTGTGATTGCTGTTTATCCCGCCTGAAAAAGTATAGAAAACAGGAGCAGTATCAGCAGAACCTCACATCTGTGGACCTTTCTCTGGCAGACAGAGCCACAGGTGGAAGCTTTGGAAGGAGAAAAGATGTGAATGAGTTCAGGTGTAGGTACCACATGTGCTCGGCCTGCAAGATCGAGGGCTTGTGACTGACTAGTGATGACATCAAACAATGGTAACTTAGACAGTACGGATGTTTATAATAAAGTTTCTTTAAAAAAAAAAAAAGAAAAAAAGTGTGGAGATCTGCTCAGGATGTTATTTATTATTTTGCATTGACAACTCCTGGCTATCACGCTGGGCGGGGCTTCCCAAGATCGCACTCAAACCAATTAGTTGTGGAGCTCTTTAACAAACCCGGAGGAAGTGGCTCAGAACTTCAGAGAGACTTTCCCTGTCATTACATTAAGCTATTTTTAGACAAACCATTCCAGAATGATATGAAGTGACACTGTGACTGACTAATATGTTCATATGTGACCATCTAAAGCGTGGTCAAGCTTACAACATTTTATTAGTTGCTATATTCAGAGGGGAGGTGGGTGGTTAAACAAGTACAAATGAAAGAGCTGGGAAAGATTGATTTCTATTTTGGTAATTAAAGGTTCAGGAGACAAGAAATAGAGCCTGCAAAACAAGGTTATGATTATGTCTTTGAAAAAAGGTTTCAGCATAGAGACGACTATATTTAGAAATCAAAGATGGAGTCAGGGGCTTTCATTTGGGGGGGTGGAACCAGACCAGGTTGTGAAAGTTGGTGGTTGACTCTCTCAGGTATCCACACCGCAGACACCTGAACTTTTAGAGTAATGGGATTACTTCTGCTTCTCGATGGGCTTCCCACAAAGAGGCTGAACAGACCTCAAGTCCTCTGGAGCTGCTGGTGGTGCAGTTTGTCATGGCAACGCTTTCCTGAGACTCCATTGACATCAATGTTTCACTGAAACATGAATCTGAGCACGCTGTAAGGACTAAAAAGAAGAAGCAGCTGGATCTTATCCAATACATTCTAGTAAAAAAAAAAAAAAAAGACTGAGAATAATAGAAAACACTGGTTAGCAAACATGGACGGAGTTACCTTTAGACAAAGATAGGCAATCGCCTAGGTCCCCAACAATCCTGGGGCCCCGAGCTGAACACGTAATAAAAGTTTCTGAAATAAAAGTTATGACCATCATTATGTAACTCTGCCATGAAACAAACACTCCAACACTCTGAGATCATGTGACTTATCATGTGAAAGTGTTTTTTCCTCCCCGTCTCTTTGCAACAATGGTATGTTCCAGTGAACAGCGAGACTTGCTACTCAGGAGCAGAGGCAGCGTTGCCAGATTGGACAATTTCCAGCCCATTTTTGGCTTCGCTTTTATGTGACTTTGCTGGCAAAACTTGCTTTAAGCAGGTGGACATCATCTGGGTGGATTTTGGTTTTGGTTTGGAAACTTGTGGTTTCTTTTTGAAACATTTTATCAGTTAGATTATGAAGCATATTCTAATAATCTAAGGCATTATTATTTACATTCTTGACATTACTACACGTCCTCCTTTTCTATTTGGTTGGTTTCACGTTTGTCTTATGTTTATTTTGCATTCAGATCTGATGTCAAACTGCGCTGAAAAGACAGATTGAGAAAGCCAGGAAAACATCTGAGCTTTTTTTATATTGATATCAAAAGAATCAATTCATTTTATAATACATTTATATGTTCTGGGGAGAATTGTTATTGTTTGTATTGCACAAACATGACAGTCTTTGGATTATTCTTAATCTAAATGCTCTTGGAAGGAAGTGGAAGACACAGATAGCTGTCATCAGAGCCGAGGCACGACTGCAGCATAGCGTCTTGGTTGGCAACATTGCTGTGGGCCGAGCAAGATTAGGCAGATTAGTCAAACCCAGCTACAACAAAGCTAGAGGAAGAGAGAGAAGGCAAATGGTGCAAGACGAGATCAGAGCAGAGGTGGAGGAAGAGCGCCGGATCAGGATGGTGGCAATGAGCCAGTGAGGTGCCTGGACAAGAAGAACGTAGAATCACCTGGTCAGACCTCTGGAGATGCGAACCACAGCACATCAAGTTCCTCATCCAGTCAGTGTATGACGTCCTCCCAAGTCCAACCAATCTGCAGAGATGGGGCTTATCAGACACCGCGTTATGCCAACTGTACCAGAAGAGACGCACCCTGGAACACATCCTTGGCTCTTGCTCAAAGGCTTTGGTGGAAGGACGGTACCGCTGGCGTCATGACCAGGTCCTCAGGGCTCTGGCAGACACAGTCAGTGCAGCAATCACCAACTGTAAGTACCAGCACACCTCCAAGCAGTTCATCACCTTTGTCAGAGCAGGACAGAAGACATGGCAGCAGCCAAGCCCCACAGAAGGGCTTCTCACCACGGCACGGGACTGGAAACTCCAAGTCAACCATGGGAAGACAACTCAAGTTCACATCCAGAACACATTGCGACCACTGCCCTGCACCCAGACATGGTATTAACATCAGAGTTTTCAAAGCATGTGGTTCTGATTGAGCTCACTGTCCTCTGGGAAGAAGACAGGATGGAGGAGGCCAATGAACGCAAGAGGAACAAGTACGCTGAGCTAGTGGCTGAATGCCGCAGCAATGGCTGGAAAGCCCGCTGCGAACCAGTCGAAGGGGGGAGCCGGGGTTTTTCTGGCCAGTCTCTACCACGCACCCTCAAGCTCCTCGGGGTGAAAGGGCAACTGTGCAGAAGAGCAATAAAAAACATCACTGAGGCTGCAGAGAAAGCCTCAAGATGGCTTTGGATTTGGAGGGGGATCCATGGAGTAGTGGGCCACTTGGACACAAGTCAGGGGCTGATCACCCCTGGCTGGGTCGCCCAAGAGAGGGTGTTTGATGATCAGAGACCCGAAACACCCCATGACCTCGGGTTCATCACTGATGATGTGTCCAAGTAGCACCTAGTGGTGTATTTTAGAACAATCTCTAAGTCATAAATTATAGTTAATTATTAATCAATTGCTGATTAATTTATGATCTCACTTTTTAAATACTTATTCAAGCATTTGAATTCATGCTGTCTAAAGGTTAACCGTTAAGAAAGTTGTTTAACATTTTATCCTAGGTAAGGACTTAAAAAAATATATTTTCAATTGCTTTAGGGCCCCATGCTGCTGTTTGACTTAGCAAACTTCTCAGTCTGCTTAGAGGAACATGCTAAGGCGTTTATAAGGACTGAGAGCAACAACAGTAATCCCAGACCACCAGATTGTGAAGGCAAACAGAAAGCAGGACAGCCAAGCATGAACCCTTTAGCTGAAACATGGAAGTAAGCAGGGAATCTCGGTAAGTAACCTGAGATTTCAAGGACTGGAGAAAAACACAGATCATCCAGAAAAGAGGTGATCAAGGAAATCTAAAAACATTTACCATGGCCAGGATATCAGCTATGTTCATTCATTCATCTGAGCTGCTCGTCCCTTTCAGGGTCACAGGGGTGCCGGAGCCTAACCCAGCTACTGATGGACCAAGTCAGGCCACACCTGGACAGGTCGCCAGGGGCAATTTATGAATCACTGCCCTGCAGTCACATGGCAGTGATTCATAAATTCAACTTAAGACTTCCTTTAGTTTTGAAAGACGTAAAGATTAAATAGAAGTTTAAGTTAACAGATGCATATCAACACTGAAAATTTAAATGTTGATATTTTCCAACTAATGTAGTTGAAAATAATTTGAGAACTATCACAACTTTGAGGAAAAACAGCTGCAACATTACATTTGTGTTCCTCAATTAATACAGAAGATACACAGGAGATCATGGAGGGACTCTACATTAATACAGTTGAAAAATGTTTCTCTTTTTGTTGTTTTTGGCTGTCGGTTTGCCTGTGACTTTTTTTACAAGGAAAAAGTTTAGCTCAGCTCAATTAAGGTTGAAAAACACAGATATAGGCTATGTCAGTCAGTTACTATTGCCCGATGTACTTAAAGAGTGTTGTCAGATTGGAAAGGGCAGTAAACAATGAGATAAGAGGTTTAGCAGGTACAGTAAAATGACCATAAAATGCTTGATTTTAAAAGGGAAAAGAGCTGATCACCACAACAATAAAACAAAGGCTGTGGTATTAATGCTTTTATACGAGGAGCAACAGAAGAATCTTTATCATTTTAATTGAATTTTAAGTAAAAACCTTATGTAGGAAAAACAGCTGCAACTTCCAGCTGTTTGTGCCTCAATTACAAAAAAATGCACAAGAGATAAAAACACCTGACTTACACACAGATGCATGGCACACTCACATTCAACACAAATATTCACAATGTCCCATAAAGCAGCACACACACACACACACGAAAAAGAAACTAAAGACAAAAGGGGAAAAAAAAAAAGTAAATGACTGTACATTGTAATTTGAATAAATTAGTTGTATTTAGTAAAATAGTATTTGTGTTGTCACTTGTTGAATATCTAGAAAAAATGTGCTTCCTCCTGCGCTGATGCTTGGAAAAACTGATTTTTAAAACAGGAAGGTGTCAGCAGGCAATCTGAAGAATGAGAAGTTGTAATCATTTTGGAAATACAAGTATGGGTCATTCAACATTCAACAGGTACAACTTTGTGATGAAAAACAATCAGTTTCTTGATTTCACTTGTTTCCTCATGAACAATAATAACTTTAGAGCATTGCACATGCATAGACATGATCATTTAAAGCTTTCTTGATGTTGCAAGTTCTACCATGAGTAATAAAAGCATCAAAGACAGGTGTGTTCAAACAAATTGATTATATTCATTGATCACAGTATGTCCGGTCTTACACGTTTTCCACTGTTATGTGCCAAGATAAAATGCACACCGACAGCAACTTGCTGCAAACATAACAAACAGTTTAAAAGGGTTAAAAAAAAAAAAAAAAAACTAACATAACACTACACAACATGCACATGCTAAAAAAAAAAACAATCGGTTGCCAAGCAGAACTCACAGACCCAGAAGTGACCAAAAAAATAAAAATGATAAAAGTTTAAACTAAAAACAATCTAAAAAAGGACAGCAGGTAGCAGTATGATGACTGGGGAACAGAACAATGAAAACAATCAATCTTTTGTTAATGTGACGAATACGCGGAGGCGTTTGGACCCATGTGCAAGCAGGTAAGCTTTAATAAACACCCAAAAACAGACAGGGGGTATAAACAGAGACGTAGTCAAAGGCCAGGCAGAGGTCAAAGACGAGGAGCTAGACAGGAAGGTGAGTAGAACAGGCAAGGGTCGAAAAACACGAGTAGGCAAAAGCGTATCAGAACCGCTCAGAAATTCCTAGGGAAACACTAGGCAATACTTCGCAGAGAATGGGGTGAAAACTGAACCTATAAATATGGTGAGCCTGATGAAGGTAATTCAGTACAGCTGGTGAAAGAAGATCAATATTCAGGAGAGGGCTCCCTCTGGTGGTTGGGAGGGAAACTGGAAGTTGGAGTCCTGACCGTTAAAATACCCAGTTCTTTGAAATGTCAAAACAATAAAATACTGCATACCTGTGGTATCGAGCACCCACAGCCAGTCATTCACCCTGTAGGCCTTCCTGTCTTAAAATACATCATTTAAAACTATTTAAAAAGACAGTAAAATACTGACATGATTATCAAAAATTAACACAAATTTACCCCAATGGCTCACAGCTGCCGCACAAACAGTGTGGGCCCAGCAGTCAACCTGGCCACCCACGACAATCCGGCACTACTGGGCCGCCCCGCCCACTCCTATTTAAAGGCCCTTAAAGACAAAGCCACACCCTACAGGTGTTGCCCATCACATTGACTTGACTTCCGAATAGTTGTAGTATCAACACAAGACGAACAAGATAAACAGGACTATGGACACAAATGACACCATTACCCCAAGGGCTCGTTTACACTGGAATGGGAACGCGTTTTGCTCTCTGACCCGGTAAGCAAGATATCGGGTACACACCAGGACATTCCAGAATGATATTGCGTTCACGGTTAAAACGAATGCTGACGGAAAACGATGTAATTCACACGCCACGCCGCTATGCGCTATGTGCGCACAATGTTGAACCGTTCCTGCTCTGTTTCCCCCTCAACCGTAGTCGAGGAGCAGGGGAGATCTTCTCCAGGGCCGAAGGTTGCTTTTCCTCCGGGGTTCACTTCCCTTCTTTGGATCATCAGATTCTTTGGAGCATGCGAAGCCGAATAATTACACTTAGCTATTGTAGAGGAACTGAACTTTTATTACTTTAACTTGCAGACAAACTCGAGAACAACTCTCCGCACGCGCCCCTCCCCTTTCCTTTCTCTCTCCTTTTTCTCTCTCTCCGCAGCACGCGCTCTCTCTCTGCGGCACGCTCTCTCTCTCGCTCCTCTCAGAGCGCGCTGCTCCTCACATGCACACGCCCCCCCAGCTTCGTAACAAGCTGAGATGCAGAAGTTGGAGCACACACTCATCTCACAACAACAAGAAAGTAAATAGATGGGCTGAATCGTAAAAAATCAGAAGGGAGTACTACAAGTGATTGACATGTCCACAGACAAATGAAACTTCAATGAAATTTGGAACCGAAATCCGGCACCGTTTGCAGCCGCATCTTTCGGTTTCGGTAGAACCGCGCAAATCATAACGGTTCCGACTTGGAACCGAACTTCGGTGCCCAACCCTACTCCCACCGGATGGAAAAGAACAATAGGAGAAGTACTGCGCTTTACACCCTGACACCGTTCCTGACCGTACACACTAGAATGGGAGGGCGGTGGGAACGGGAACGTTTCGCAACGCTCCACTCTGGAAGGCGTTCTCAAAAGTTGTCGTTCTGGGGGCCCTAAAACGCCGTTCTGGTCTAAACGAGAGGCCCAAACGATAACCAAGTTGTCGGAACGCACGCGAAAACGTTGTAATGTAAACGGGCCCCAAGCCTGGGCTTCAGCTAATCTGAAACATGCTGATGGTAGCTCTACTGCTTAACACTGGTGCCAACCTAAAGCCACCAGGAGCAAAAATATGGGTATTATGACTTCTTCCAGGGGACAGGAAACCTCACACACTTCTCCAAAATGATCTGGAAGACATGATTGAAAGCCTTTGTTGGATTTATAAACTCGTGTGGACCAAAAGTGCAAACTTCTGAGATCCTTGGAGGAAAGCTGGTTTGGTGCTTCACAGCTGAGATGGAACGTTGCTCTTCCTCCTGAACCTGGAGTTTGATCACATGGAACTCTCTTCTCTGGTGGTCCAGCACCAACTTCACCAAAAAGACTGAGGGCTGGGATTCCTCTTTGTAAATGTGCATTTTGCCAAACCACTATACAGTGTGCATTTGTTTGGAGCCAAGATTAAGATAAAATCTCTTCTCCAAGTTAAAAAAGTACCTGGCCACCAGCTCAAAAAAAACCTGCACAGAACTTTGTAAATTCTTATAAAACCAGCATGTCAGCAAAGTTTCGCAGTACAAGTCACACTTTTCAGTTAAATATTAGACAGCTGCTTTTAAAATGCACCTCAAGGAAATGCTATTATGAGCAAGCATTTCACTGCATTTATGAAAGGAAATTAACTTTATGACAAATTTTATTACTGATCATTAACATTAAGAACTTAACAACACTCCAACCCTTGAACAGGGATCCACTGAGCTCTAGTAGCTTTGAAGCAGTCACTTGTCTTACATTTTTATTTTCAAAGAATATTCTCATGAGTGATTGAGTTATCATTATGAATTTTTAACAAGAAATCCCACAACCTAAATATCTTAAAAAGACACTTTTCATGTTGATCTGAAGCCTGCTTCTAAAATCTCCTCTGAGGGGGCGTGGCTTTTGGAGCAAGCTGACTAGCCCCGCCCCTGATCCCCTCCATCTGATTATGATAGCTCTGTGTCTCTCTAGCATAAATCTTCACCGCTCCTGCATAAAAACATCCATCAAAATGGGTAATGTCCAGCCGTATGAGCGCTGAAGATGCTGAAGATGAAAAAAGGGCGGAGCAGACTTTTCCTGCTGCAGAGACTGAGGGACCACTCCTTAAGACCTTCTACGACACTGCAGTGGCATCAGCCATCTTTTATGGAGTGGTGTGCTGGTGCAGCAGCATCTCCACAGCAGACATGAAAAAGCTGGTGAAGAAGGAAGTTCTGGGGTTGCTGCTTCACTCTGTGCTGGAGGTGGGGGAAGGGAGAATGGTAGCCAAACTATCGTCTTGATGAGTAACGACTCCCATCCCCTTTGCAACACGGTGCTAGCTCTAAGCAGCTCTTTCAGTGACCCCAGGTGTCTGAAAGAGCGGTATCGAAGGTCGTTCCTGCTGCAGTGAGACTGTACAGTAATGAAAGCTAACATCCAAATGCTCTTTCATTGATTTACAAGCCTCTCCAACTGCGGTCAAATGAGCCGCCGTTCACATTTCCGTGGTCACATCAAGAAGCTCCGTGGAGTCTGTTGGAGATTTTCCAGCGTTCTCAGCCCTGCTACCGTAAGTATTGGATGAAAGTCAAACCAAAAATCCAGTGACAGCTGGACCACAGAAATGTGAACGGCGGCTCATTTGACTGCAGTCAACGTGAATATAGCATCTTCTCTTCTCCAGAACCTGAACTAGACACGCTAGCCGGACCAGATGAGGGTTTAGTGCATGTGCAGCAGAAAGAAGATGATTGATGAAAAACAGAGTGTGTCCAGGACTGTTTGGTTGATTTAAAAGGAGAAATAAAAATAAATGATTTCTGATTACATTTGTTCTCTTTCAGAAGATAAATGACACACAGACATGTTAGAAATTCTAAAAACAGGATTTTCATCAGAGGGGGCCTTTAGCATAAGAAGTTTCTCTGTCCATTTGTAGATGAACTCTTTACTCTTCACTTCATTAAGAATGCAAATGGGGTTTTCCACAAATCAAAAGGAGGACATTTTGTGAGCTCATCGTTTTTGGGGGAGAAACAACAACCACAGAGTGAATCTGAAAAAGCAGGAATTATGAAAACATTTCTTCTGGGTAAATGCGCTGTAGTGCGGAGCTATGGGAGCTTCTTAAGATGAAAGTCAAGTAAGACTAGCTGTTTCTTTTTTTTTCCTTTCTGCTTTTCTGTCCCGGTCAGAGCTCATTTGTGACAATAGCACCCCCACATGAGCAGCTGTTGGAACTGGAATTTTTCCAGGCGGTTCGGTCCACTTCAGTCTTTGGTTCTCTGTTCTGTGGAATAAAAAAACAAACTAGATGAAGGGGCTTTTCTCAGCATTCCTGCCCCTTCCAGCTGAATACATGGAGGAGTTTCAGAATTCACCTTGAAACTCATCAGAATGTTCTGTGCAGAAACAAAACCTTTGACAGAAATGTATAGTAAATCAGACATCCTACAATAAATGTAGTAACATTTGCCTTTTCCAAACATGTCTTTCTCGTTGGAGCTCTATTTGAGTATCAGTCTTTGCTAAGAAAAACAAGGAGCGTGACTGATATTTGAGCATTTTTGAGGGTTCACCTGCTGAGGCAATATTTGGTTTGATATGAAATATTTTATTGAAGCTGGTAAACTGAATAGACGTTTCAATTTCTAAAGTAAAACTAATATATATATATTTAGCTGAACTTTTATTCCATATATATCTACAAGGTGATGAGCCTAAAGAGGAACAGGCGTCACAGTTGCCAGCAAACAGCTCCCACCTTTGCCTGCACTGACTGTTGATGAGAAACAGAGCAGCTCTGCTCTGTAATTCGGAGGCCTTTTACAAACCATTATGGTAACTTTCTCTTGGTGTGTCCTTCTTTTACTATCAGCTTGTGATCAGTCATGTGGCTGCAGGTGAGAGGCTGAAGTTGAGCACTAAGTGACAGGCCGATGTGTCCTGGGAAAGAAAACACATTGCAAGTCACTGACTTGTTTAAGACGGTCCTGTAAAGCTTACCTCTGTGGTTTAATGGCAGAAACACAAGCTGGGCTGCAAACAGGAAGTGTCCACTTCTCCTGGTCTTTCCTAATGACGCAAAGGAATTCCCAATATTCCAATTGTTTTCCTTGTGTGCTTCCTGCTGCTCTTCAGCCACAGTTACTCTCTGACAGAGAAGTGGCTGATTTTTTTTTGTAGAGTTGAACTTTTAAATCAGTTGTAAAATAAATGTGTAACTGACCATATCTCTCTCAGCTCAGCGAGGATCATTAAGGGATCAGATTAGCTGGGTGGAATTGTTGCACTGCTCTATGCTATTCTGTCAAGACTTCTATTTTGTCATCTAAAATAAAATTAAATTAAAAAAAAGATGTTTCCACCTTCCGCACCTGTCCTGATACCTGCAGTTTGTGCTGTTTCTGATCTAATAGTTTATGGGGTAACAGATTCACATTAAAGTGTAGGACAACCTGTCTCGATGCAGGTTGCATGGTGCCGCTGAGTGCTGATGCACAGATTTCAACCCAGTCTGTCGTAGGTCTCGTCCAGTCCAGCTCAGCTCCTATCACATTATTCTGAAGCGCTCAGGCATGACATCTGCCAAGAGGCCTGCTGCAGGGTTTGGCCTCATCACCAGGAACACGTCCAAGTCAAACACTGCTGCGCTCGCACATTGTGGGGCAGCACCCTGTCCCAGCTCCTCTCAAACCAGGAGGTGATGTTTACGACAGCACTCAGAAAATTAATGGAGCTGTTTCCATAAAGAGGAAGGAAAGAAAAAACCCCACTGGTGGTGCTACATACCACACACACTCACGCAGCAGGGAGGGGGGTGCCTCTGCCTGCTTCTTTCTCCTCATCACAGCTTGACCTGAGGATTATCAGCAGCAAGTATGTCAGACACCCACCTCCAAAAAAGTGGGATCAAAGAAGATGACATAAGCCAGCCGAGACGTCAGAGGAAGAAGATAAATGCTCAAAGCAGAGTCTTTATCAAAGGGCTGCCTGTTTTGAGATCCTGATTAAAGCCTAGAGCCCCCCCGCCCACCCCCATCCCTGTAGAAATAGGTGTTCAAACATGACTGTTTTAGTTGGCCTGCAGCTCTGCTGAGAAGTTCCCTTTTGGCTGGCTGGGAGACTCCTGCAATCGCCGGCTGATACACTGCGGCACCAGGAATTCACATGTTTTCAGTGTCCTCAAAGCACAAAATGCTCAGCAGGAAACAAGAACAAAGATTCAGATATTGAATTAAACGCATCTTTTGTCTGACTGTGTTAATCTGTTAAAAGTTTTTGCTGTGAAACTGACATTAACAGCCTCTTTAGGCTTAGTTGTCCAAACCAGTTTTTTTTTTTTTTTTTTTTTTTGCTATATGACTGTAGAGTCTTTTTAAGTTAAAGAAGGTGAGAAACGTGAGGGAGGGATGAGACATCCATCCTGCTTCTGTGGAATCCGACTGGTTGCTCCAGAAAGCAGCTGCAGCTGATGGACAAGGAAGACAGTGCAGTCAGAGCAAAGATAACAGGACACCATGGAGTTGTGGAGTCTTAACTGTGACGGTGGCTGTGTGACTGTACGGCCACCACATGGAGGACTGAAGCAGGAAAGCTTAAACAAATCTGGTGAATAGAGAAATAAACATTCCCAGCCAAAGAATCAAAGTTAATGAAATAAAAAGATGACGCAGCACCTCCACCAGAAGAAATTCTGCACAGCAACACTTAACAACACAGACAGGGTCATTGCATGTAATGAGCTCACATGATTCATTAGACTGTGTCATTTAGTTCCTTACGTGCTTGGATGAGGCAAAGAAGGTTGCACTTTTGGATCTTTAAAGGGTAACCAAACAGGGAAGTTGGAGGCTGACTCTTCCCACAGCTGGAATTTGTAAATCCAGTCAGAGGGGGTGGGGCTGGACAGCAGGACTGTAATCATTACTGGAGCTGCAGATCATGATGTGGGACTTACATGGTTTGACCAATCACAAAATTCAACGGTAATACCTCGTTTAAACCTGTAGGGGGCAGCACACAGACAGTTTTAGACTATATTTTCAAGAATTAAACACCTTTATTTTAACTTGTTAGCTCAGTGGACTGACTATAGGGCCTGGGTTCAATCCCCAAGATGTCCACTGATCTCCATCCAGACTGGGTCCTCAAGCAAGACCCTTGATGCTGCTGCCTAACTGGGGGTCCCTGTGCCCTTTCAAATACGGGGTTGTGTGGGACCAGCTGTCTACACATTTGTAATAGTGGCGAACATAAAGAATATTCTCTCAGATCATTGATCAGTTTAGGCACCACAACCTACATGTAAGGCCCATTAGAAAGAAACTAAAATTCTGGATGCTGGCTAACCCTCCCCATAAAGTTATCAAATGCACCATAAGAACAAGAGTCTTTAAAATAAAGCATGGGTGAGAGTGTGCTACTTAGCTCGCCCAGCTGATGAGACCCCTCCCCCAAGGGTCTAAGCTTGAGCGCCGTCCAGCCCCCCGAGGTACGACTACTCCAGATGACGGATGTCTGGCTGCAGTGTCACAGGGTGGCAGAAGGATGAGGAGGAACAGCGGCAACCAGGTCACTCCTAGTCCCGGCCCTGCTCTTTCTGAAAGAGGCGCCTGGCACCCCTCCTCGCACTGGAACAACTCCTCCTCTCTACCTGTCTTCAACCCTAAAGAACAGCGAGCGGCACCCGCTTAGATGACAAGCAGTATCTGTGACAGAATGTGTCTCACTGCTTCCGTCCATTCTCAGGTGACAATGATCATCACCTGTGGTACCTGTTGTATCAGCAACACTGCAGATTCTCGTCACAATAATTATTAAGTCACAAGAGAATATATTTACTAATGTCATTCATAATAATATCGTTAGTGGGTTGTTTATAAATAATATCAGTCATCACTTACCTGTCTTTCCAACCTATGGCATCAAGTGATAACAGGCTACAATCGAGGAGGATCAGAGCTGAAAAGTCTGAATGCAGTAAAAAAGGATTTGATGGAGTATAACTGAGACTTCATTTACAACAACAAAGATGTAGACAAAGTATTTGATTAATTTTTTAAAATATTTAAACTATTATATGATATAAACTGTCCAATACAATAAGTAAAGTTAAACATGCAAACACTTTATGGATCAACAAAGGATTAAAAAATGCCTGTAAGAAAAAAAAATGTATACAAAGAATTTATAAAGCACAGAAGTGATGAAGCTGAGAGGAGATATAAGACATACAAAACAAATCAACAGTGATTATTATGAAGTCTAAAAAGGAATATTATAACAACTTACTGGAGAACAATAAAAACAATACTAAAAAATTGTGGACCATATTAAATATGGTTATTAGAAATTCTCCAAAATATACAAGTTATCGCACACATTTTCTAGATGAGGAAACCACACATACAAATCTGAAAAATATAGTTAATTTATTCAATACCTTCTTTGTTAATTTTGGACCAAGTCTGGCTAAAGATATTCCAACATTAAGCAAAGGTCTTCATTTAACAGGAAGTAACATTAATACTATTTTTCTTGAAGAGGTGGATGAAAAAGAAGTAATTGAAGTAACTAAGCAACAAAACATCTACAGACTGCTATGATATTGACATGACATGAATTTCAAAACCCATGACTCATATATGCAATCTATCATTCCATTTCCTGTGAAAATGAAAACAGCAAAAATAATCCGACTCTACAAATCAGGAGATAAACATCAGTTCACAAATTACAGGCCTGTCTCCCCCCCGCCTCAATTTTTAAGATCCTGGAAAAACTTTTTAAAAATAGACTTTGCAAATTCATTGATAAATATAATTTACTTACAGACAGCCAGTCTGGTTTCAGAGCAAACAGATCAACATCACTGGCTTTAATGGAATTAATGGAAGAATTAACTAATAGAATAAATATACAATAGGAGTTTTCATAGATCTAAAAAAAGCATTTAATACAATAAATCATGACATTCTAACTTAGAGTGCGATGACCAGCTTTAGACTGGGTGAAAAGCTGTTTACAAGACAGGCAACAATTTGTGAAGATGGGAGATCATAACTCTTCTAACACTTCTAGACATTGTGTGTGGTGTCCCTCAAGGCTAGGTGCTTGGCCCAGTTCTAATTAACCTTTACATAAATTATATAGTCAAAACACAAGATGAAATAAAATTCATATTATTTGCAGATGAGACAGACGTCCTGTTTTTTTGACAGAAACATCCAGGAACTCCTGTCCAGAGTGACCAGCGGAATGTACAGTCTAAACCAGTGGTCCCCGACCTCCGGTCCGCGGACCGGTACCGGTCCGTGGAACCCTTGCCACCGGGCCGCGGGAGAATGTTTAATTTTTTAAGACGGAAATCTTTTATTGTGAAAATCGACTGGATTCTCTCGATTAGCTTGAGCGCTAAAAGCAGTCTGGCGGCGTGTAACACGTTTGCAAATGGATCGGATAATTGAGGGGCGGAACAGACGCAAGAACAGGTGATTCCCGCACACCGAGCTGGTTTGCAGAGAGATGTGACTTTCATGAAGGAATCTAATCTTTAGAACGGTCATAGAAATGCTGAAAGGAGCTGATCTATACAGAGGATCATTTCAGAGAAGTTGTGAACACGTGATTGATTAATGCAAAAAGTAGCAGGGCGGGGGTGGGGGGTGGAGGAGAAAAGGGGACCTTCGTGGCCCGTGCAGGTAGAGGGGCGATCAAAATTACGAGTTTAAAGTTTTGTTTTGTAAAAAATGTCTTTACTTGAAGCTTCTGCAAGGAGCTTCAAAGTGTTGAGATTTTTTTTAGCGTCAATAATGATTTATGTGTGTTACATTTTGTTCAGATTTATTTTATTTTTTAAATGAGAGGAACTTATACATATACTAAACACCCCCCCCCTCCCAATAAATGAATAATTTCCATTTATTAGCTTTTTGTTTGTTTGCCTTTTAAGATTATGTGCATCTTTTTAAGTTCTTAAGATATCACATTTTCGGTTTTATTATTATAGTTAATTTTATTAACTTTTATTTCTCTTTCAGATAAGTTCATAAGTTTAGTTTTATGAGGATGTATATGTATGTATGTATATGAACATTTTGTATTTTGATTCTGCTTTTTTTCTGAATTTTTTTTTAATCTCTACTAATTATAAGTTTTTTCATGCAAACGTTTATTTGCTTATTTAAGAATCAGTTTTGCTGCAAATATATGAAATAAATGTACATTATAAAGAAATGTTATTGTATTCAGACTGCTCAGTTTTTCCCATCCTGTACAAGTCAGTTTGTCATGTTATTGAGCCACAAAGATGATAATAATAGTGAAAAGCACCATCATAATGCATCATTTTATGTAAACAGATTTTGCTGCTGTGTTGGGGGGGCCCTGCAAAAATGATTCATGGGGTCCAAAATCTCTAGTGGCGCCCCTGTTGGTGAAGGTAGTTGAAACTAAAGATTGACTGATTTGAACCTTGCTGACCTATAGTGGAGAACATGTCTGGTTTATCTGTATGACATTATAGGATTTGGCCGCTCAAACTAACTAACCTAAAGGTTAAAGCATTAAGATTTCCCACTCAAGTCCAATACCTCTGTCATGTTATCTCTTCTAACGAGGTGATGCCAGACCTCTCCAAGATAAAGGCCCTTCGACACGGGAGTACAGAGTTTCCTGAGGTTGGCATCCTACTACAGCAGGGGTGTCAAACATATCCGGCCCGCCAGATGGTTTAATTCGGCCCAGTTATGAAGAAAAAAATATATGAGAATTTTCAAAAAGAAAGCAAGTTTCTCGCCCATTTCTGTGGCGAGTTATGGTTCTTTAAAGAAATGACTGTCATGCGCAATTCCACCACTAGGGGAGCAAAGGAAACTCAAGAGATCAAGATACAAACACGATGAAGGCCAAACCATGCCGAGTTTTGGGAGACAGAGAGCTTAACGCTAAAATCGGCTCAGCTGGAATCTTCTCTCAGGTGGGGGCGTGTCTGTCTACTCTGTTGCTCGCCTCTCGTAAACGGTGGCGGGCGGGACTTTCACAGAGAAACAAGAGTTTCTGTGATTTTTTGACAACGCAGGTGGTTGTTGATGTAGAAAAACTAATTTTGGACTCTGTCCCAAAGCAACATTAAGATCACTTTCACCCTTGTGGGGTTTCAGACAGCTCTGTTTGGCTCCGCCTCCACCGCAGGTGAGCTGACCTGCATTGCAGCTGTCTGATCAAAGTTTGTCTTCCACCTTATTTATTAAAATCAAAGATTGCTTTTGTCCAAAAACTACAAATAAAGGTCAAATTCAGTCTTTAATTCAATAAAATAACAGTTCCAGAACATAAAAACGTTTATTTTAGACGGCGTTTTATCCCGGTGATCTCACAGCAGGACACCTGAGGGCGTCCGGCGGTTCAAGAGGTAGTTGAATTTTTCATTGATTAAAACATTTATATTTTTTCCGTGGCCTCCTCTTGAGGTTACTATTGGGATTGCTTTAATGTCAGATGTAAAGCATTCAGTCTGTATAAAATTGAATAAACCTTTTTTATTATTTTTTTTAGTGAATCCATTTGATTTGAAATGCGTTGAACTCTGTGAATGAACGTGTAATCATAAGTGATTAGACTGCTAGGTTGTTTGAGGCATTTTTTCCAACTAAGAAAAAAACAAAACAAAAAATAAGCTACAGATAACAAGTTGAACAAAGTTTATCTTGTTATTCTGTTTCTGGTCCGGCCCACTTGAGATCAGACGGGTTGAATGCGGCCCCTGAACCAAAATTAGTTTGACACCCCTGCTCTCCAGGGTCTTTGTAAAGGGTCTTGCCGATACTGCTGGGACTTTGCACCAGCTTGCTGAGAAGGGGAAATGTTTCCATTGGAGTAAGGCTTGCCAAAAGTTCTTCGATCAGTTAAGTATCAACCTCACAACAGCCCCAATTAGAGCATATCCTGACCCAAAGAAGCAATTCATCTGGGACACAGATGCGAGTGATGTGGGGATTGATGCAGCGTTGTCTCAAGAGGAAGGAATAGAAAAAGTTGTTGCTTATTGTCGGCAGGCCCTGAGAATCAGTACGCAACAACAAAAAGGAACTTCTTAGCTTGATGACTTTTACAAAACATTTCAAGCACTATTTGCTAGGAAATTACTTCATTCTGCACACGGATCATAATTCTCTTCAATGGCTGCAGAATTTCAGGGCTTGGAGGGCCAGTTTGCCCGGTGGATGGAACACCTTAAAGGCTGTCCTCTGTGTTTTACAAGAAACACTGACATCTGGGCATCAGGGAGCGGCAAGGGTGGATGAGCTAGCACAAGCACAGAGGGAAGACTCTTAGCTAAGTCAGGTTATTATGTCCAAAACAGAAATTGGAGGCGTTTTGACAGACTCTCTGTCCCAGTGTGACACCAACTGCAGGTTCAGCAATCCAGGTTGGTGAGGATTCTTCCTGTGAACTCAAATGCAGCTTTTTGGGTTCAGGTTGTGTTACCAAAGCCAATGGTACCTCATGTTGTCAGGCAGCTTCACAATGGGCCACTGGTGGTCATTTGGGAGATAAGAAAGTCCAAGGGAAAGTGAAGGACCATTTTTATTGGCCTGGCTGCTTCCATGATGTAAAGGCTTGGGTAAGAAACTGTGCCTCACTTAAGTCACATGGGGGACATCCTTGTGCAGACATGCAAACATCTGTTCCATGCCGATCATCTGAGAGAGTGGCACTAGATGTTCTTGGACCTCCACCGGAAACTCAAAATGAAAACGAGTAAATTCTAGTGATGAGAGACTATTTTTCTAAATGAACAGAAGCCTTTCCTCTCCAGAAGCAAGAAGCTCAGTCCATAAAGTACTCACTGAAGAGTGGGTTTGTCGCTTTGGGGTTCCACGCAGTATTCACTGCATGAACTTTGTTTATTCCGCAGGCTTCCCTCTTCCACTGTTTTTTGAGTCGCTGTGTTTTTAATTAAACTTTATATCTTTAGAAAGCGTCTCTTGTGATTCCTGGCTTCTGACTGATAGGATTATTCTTTGTCTTGGACCCCCAGAGAACCTTACAGCATGTTAGCACAACTGTTCTCTTAATTCTAAACAAAGTTTTTGCTTCTCCTTGAAACCCACGTGAGTGTCTGCTGTCTCTGATCCAAGTCTCCTTCTGACCATCTCCCATGGATTGCCAGGTTCATCCTCTCAGGTTTGGAAAGAAAGATGGAAGTTGCAGGAAAGCATTGCACTGACTGCTGCAGAACGTCAATGCATTCAAGTGGAAAGGGGTTAATAGGAGCCTGAAGCTCTTTCAAGTATTTAGTCCAAATAAAAAAAAAAGGACCAATTCTATAAGTTCAGTAACTAATGGAGTAGTTGTGAATAAACTACTCAAGTACTGAGAAACAGATTGAATGTAGTGTCAGGATGCGTGCCTTCATTTGTTAGAAGAGAGAAAAAACCATGAAAACTACATAAAGTTTGCATAAGAATGATGACCCCTCTGTTAAGAGATGTGTGGGAACAAGACGTTCTTTCCTAAAGAGTAAATGACAAGGGTCCATGGTAATGAGAAGGTTGCATCTGAGTTAGAGGTTCTTCATGCCTCTATCGTAAGTTAAAAAAATACAGTGATAAAACCCAGATGCACCTGTAGTACATCACAGTTCAAAAACACATAGAGGCTTTTTCTTTCCTTTCTTCCTGATGGGATAAATGCCAAAAGAATGCTTAACGTGAAACATGTTCCAACCACTAAGAGCAGATAGCTCACATGTAACTGATTTAAAGTCCCTGCGTGTTGATTGACTTGAACCATCTGCATTTCTTTTTGGCTTCAACCTCATACACGTGTTAATATGCATTACAATGACATGAAAAAATGCTGGGAATTTATCTTTTTCAGATTTCAGAAGCTTTAAAGTCTAAACCATGAGCTCAGATCTTTGGCATGTCACTGTGAGTGTGGAAAACAGAGACTCTGACATTGACCTGATGAGAAGAAACTGTCCGTCAGAAACAGCTGCTCTCTCAGGATACATATAAAAAAACCAAAAATTTCTGCACTTGCTTTTGGAAGGAAGCAGGGAATGAGACACTTACTGGAATAGAGAGCAGGCTGGAAGGTGCAGCCTCCGGAGGACATGTGCTCTGCACGAAGGAGGAGAGACGTGGTCCAGTATTTACTCAGGTGGAATAATACACGCTCAAAGCCGACCAGTGTGTGGTGATAAAACAAAGAAGATTCTCAAGAATGTGCTCCATCTGTTGCTAAGAGCAGAGAAGCATTAGCCTAATTCCCAGATTGGATATCAGCGTTTTGACCATAAATGGATTCCTTCATCACTAGCAGGAGTACTTTTTCAGCCAAAACCATTGCCAGCCAGACCGAGGTGCTTTTCAGTACCCGGGGAGTTCGTGGAGCTGACAGAGAGGGGGCTGCGGGGAGAGGCAGCTCTCGTATGTGAAACAACAACAGAAGGAGCTTCGGGTCTCACTGAAAAGTTTGGAGACCCCTGTCTGAAACGGTTCTGCAGGCCGGGAGAGCATTACTTTAATCAGCTGATTAACAGCAGCTGACAAGCTGAGAGTTGTGTTACACAAGAAAACTTCCTTTGAAGATGTGTCGCTGAAACATTTGTGCCAGCAGTTTCTCTTCAGTTGGGTAACTGCTTCAAAACATACTCTAAGGTTTGCCACCTATAGCTGAATGTCAAAGTGGCGTAAATCTCACAAATCTTGCTCCAGGCAATTCCTTTCACAGCTCTGGATAATTCAAATCGGACATTTGTGACATGAAGAAACTGATAAATTTACAAAACATATTTTTACTTAAAACTTTAGTTATTGAATCCACCAAATACCAAACTAGATGTACCATCAGAATACAATGTTAATCAGAGAAGATCTGGAAAATGATTCATAGCCACATTCTCTGTTGCTCTCTCCAAACCTGCACATTTATTATAAATGAAGCATCAAAGAAAAGGTACGTTTTTATAGCGCAGAGTAAAGACTAACAGTGACCAAACAAAATCTCTTTGTTTTGTTTTGTATCGACCCCAGAATGCTCTGACCAAAGCTTTCACTTTAGCTGTCGTCAAAATTTAATGAGTATACATAATTTTGTCCGATCACAATTACCAGAACATCCTTTAATTTTTGGTGTAGTGCTCAAGCTAATAGGAAGAACTGCAAAACAATGTTGTTGTTTGTCTCTAAAAAGATAAGTGAGCAACTAAATGCCTCAAAATCATCCAAACACTAAAGGATAAATGCTATTGTCTATCTATGTTACATTATTAAACATGCTGGGAGGTTCATAACAAAACAGTGATAGTTTTATGCAGTGATGAAAACATGAAGGTAGCTGCTGTTAGAGGAGAGGATGTAGAAGACGGAGATGGATCTTCTTCTTTTCCTTTAGTCTTTTCCCTTCAGGGTCTCCACAGTGAATCATCTTCCTCCATCTAAGCCTGTCTTCATCATCCTCTCCTCTAACACCAGCCACCTTCATGTCTTCATTCTCTGCATCCACAAACCTCCTCTTTGGTCTTCCTCTAGACCTCTTTCCTGCAGCTCTAGACTCAGCATCCTTCTACCAATATCTTCACTGTCTCTCCTCTGAACATGTCCAAACCATCTCAGTCTGGCCTCTCTGACTTTATCTCCAAATCCTCTAACATGTGCTGTCCCTCTGATGGATTCATTCCTGATCCTATCCATCCTGGTCACTCCCAAAGAGAACCTCAGCATCTTCATCTCTGCTACCTCCAGCTCTGCTTCCTGTCTTTTCTTCACTGTTTCTAGTCCAACAACATGGCTGCTCTCACCACAGTCTTGTACATCTTTCCTTTCATTTGTGCTGAAACTCTTCTATCACACCTGACACTTTTCTCCATCCACTCTGTACTTTTGATCCTAGATACTTCAGATCCTCCCCCTTCTTTATCTCTTCTCCCTGTAACCTCACTCTTCCACTTGGGTTCCTCTCATTCACACACATGTACTCTGTCTTACTGCAGCTAGTCATGTGACTAATGTGAGTAAATTATTACTTCCAGCTAATAAAGGAGAGCCTATAGAAAACATTTTAGGAAGATCTGAGTGAGTTAACTCTCAGAATAGTGAGCATTCAGGCTTATCTTGTAGCCCATTCATTAGACTTCCCACTATTTCTACATTTTCTGGCAGGACCACTGATCTTTATTTGTTTTTTGGAGGATAACTTGCTGTCTTAAAGCCTATTACAAAGAAACTACCCAGGATTCCCTCAGGGGCGGCGAGCGAGGACCAGCATTTCCACTGGTGCAGTGCACTGCACCTCTCTCCCGTCCGTTCTCTTCCAACACAACTGTTGACCGGGGTCAACGGTTCCCAGTGTCCTGCAACCACGTCACGTCATCTCAGATGGGGACTGGCCCACGTATAGTGGGCACAAGGGGTCTATTGCAATGATACCGACCCAACCCGGTTTCAAACACAGACCAATGTTTGTGGAAGCTGTTTATTTTATTTACTTATTTTAATAGCATATCATTTAGCACTAGGATCTCAATCTCTCAATCCATTCTCTGGGAAATATGTGTGGGTGGTTTAAACGTCCGCTAACTACAGCTGTGTCCAACTTTAAAGGTGGGATGGATAAATAGAAAGTGACCATTTACACAAATAACATCCTGACCAAAAAAATGACACAACCGTCATAAAACTGTTTTTTTTTTTTTAAATCCACATATTGACCACAATGTGTCTGCATATTTATTATGAGCGTGCAGTAAACATTCTAGAGTCCATTTTCTCCCCAAAAAAATACTTTTTTTGTTGAGTTTTTATTAGCTTTTAGCTTTGGGCGACTAACTTAGATGTCCGAGCAGCAGCTTGATTTTACATGTCACTTCAATACAGATGTATGTGGTGAACAGAATCTGCTAGTTTTCCAAAATAAAATCTTCCTCAGATTTAGAAAATCATAAAGCCAAAATATTCAACATTAGCGTTTGATTTTTTTTTTGGTCTGCCCTTGGACCAGTACCAGTCCGCGGCCAGGGGTTTAATGGGAACATTGACCTCGTCTAAAAACGATGAGTTGGACGCACCCAAAGCATCAATATGAGGCGTGAAGGGGTCCCTGCCTGTGTGCCCATTTCCTGCACGATGAGTTGGAAGTGAAAGTGAGTTGGTCCAGGCTCAAATGTAGGATTCAAAAAGTCTACTTCTGTTGGGAAATAACCCTGAGGCTAGGAACAGTGTGACCCTTTACAGAGTGAAATAATGAGAGAAAATAAAACAGGTTAAAACTATAAATAAATAAAACATGGTACAGCACAAATGAACTAAAAGCTCCTTTTAAAAGCAGCGTCTGATAGGAAGTCTAATTCAGGCCTCCAGTGGGGAAAAAGCACCAGCAACTATAGTAGATTTGGTTTTGTTCTGAGATCTTTTATCTAACGCTAAAAAAAGTTTTCAGATTCATCCCATCATTTGCTGGCTTAATTTGGCTTTTGCAGCTGGAGGACATTATATTTTCATTCAGAAAATTTTGCATGTCAGAACTGGAGCATCTCTCAGGCGAATATTTGAGAACTAACAGCAGGTTTTGGATTTATTTGAGCGTCTTTTGTCACAGTTAAATCAGGTTTGTGGGATTTTATTAGGATGAAGGTTATTTTTTTATTTAAGTGTTCTGTCAAGATTGTAAGAGCATTTTCTTTGGTGGAATCCAATTTATGGAAAAAATGATTCTAAACAGGTGAATCCAATACATCACAATGCACTAGTCTCAACACAAAAAGTTCTTTTTGTCCACTTGAAAGGAGGATAGGAACGGCTGAGACCTTATTCCCACCTCTCCACAAGTCTGTGACACCATTCAAGTCAAGGTCACATGATAGCCCCACAGGACTCTCTTCTTTTTAAAGGCTGTCCATCTTGGTCTTGCTGCTTTGAAATCAACCTTGCCATTGTTGTTTTTACTGGCCATGACAAGGACAAAAGAAGAGGGCAGAGGACACACATGGCTTGAAATGCAATAGGGCTGGGAATTCCTCTTTAATTTCACTGCTATACTTGATCTTTGGACTGCATGACTGACCACCTTATTATCTATACCGACAGGAGCTTATCAATACAGAATTTGCTGGGTCCACAGACCAAAGACAAACACTTCCTTTATGCAGGATGTTCCCTCTGGGCATGAGACACGCTGCAAAGGCCAACCTGCTGAATTCCACCACTGAAAGGCTGGGGGCCTGAAAATAAGTTCTGAAGAGTCAAAAAGCTCTGGAACAACGTGAGCTTTTCACAAACACATCTGTTTAGCAAAAACGCATTAGTAGTGAACGTCTGTTAGAATAGAGAAATGTTCTACCATCCAGAATTGTTGCAATAATGAATTATTCTTATCCTGTCAATGAAAAGGGAATTTTATTTAAATAAAAGCAGTTTATATTACCTGTGATACACTCAAGTTTTACTCATGAGGAGTTAAAATAAAACATGATTACCTGAACACATCAACTTGAGCCAAAGTCAAAGGACATGAGTGGGCCTTAAAAATCCCGTTCTCCTGATGGTTTCTCCGTTAATGTTAAAAGAGACTCTTGATTCAGGAGGTTTGTGTCTTTTTTAATCAACAGTTGTCTACCTTTAGGTCATTTCCAACTATTTTTAACTATGCATTCAGGGCTTTAAAAAACACATTTAAATAGTTTAGCTTTAAATATTTGGACCAATATTTAAAATGCCTTTCATTTAACAGCAGTCTTTTAAAGAAGATATCTCCAAATACATTCACCGACCGGGTTGGACCTCCTTTTGCCTTCAGAACTGCCTTAATCTTTGGTGGCAGAGATTCAACAAGGAACTATCCTCAGAGAGTTTGGTCCATATTGACAGGATCGCATCACACAGTTGATGCAGATTGGTCATCTGAACATCCATGATGATGATCTCCTGTTCCACCACATCCCAAAGGTTCTATTGGGTTATGGTGACTGTGGAGGTCATTAGAGTCCAGAGAACTCATTGTCATGTTCTAGAAACCAGTCTGAGATTATTCCAGCCATGGCTCACTGTGGTCATGAAGGGATGGAGATGATCATCAGCAATACTCAGGTAGGCTGTGGGGTAACCAGTGATGTCCCAATCAGATTGTTTTGGTCTTGATCCTATTCAGAGTAATTTGATTGTTCGGTGGGGCAGTGGTTAGCGCTCTTACCTCACAGCAAAAAGGTCCTGGTTAAAATCCCGATAGGGGGATCTGAAACATAAACACCAACTGGGACCTTTCTGTGTGGAGTTTACATGTTCTCCCCGTGCATGCGTGTTTTCACCGGGGACTCCAGCTTCCTCCCACCATCCAAAAACATGCTTCATAGGTTAATTGGTTACTCTAAATTGTCTCTAGTTGGGGGTGTGTGATTGAGACCTGAGAGCAGACTAGCGACTTGTCCATGGTGTAGCCCACCTTCCCCCAGGAGTGACCAGGTTAGGCTCCAGCACCCCTGTGGGTCTGAAAGGGACAAAATGAGTTTAGAAAATGGAGTAGATTGATTTTGAGTGTCTGACCTCATCCAATACTTTTGTAGCGGCTGTGGACTGATGAGCTGCTAGAGAGGCTGCGGCAGGAACTTGATGCAATGTGCTCTGAAAAAGATGAAGAACAAGTTTTCTTGCTGTGTCTTGATTTATTAAACTTCATCATAGACACGGATAATCACAAGATATGTAAACAATCAAAAGCAAAGATTGTTTCAAATAAGGAACAGGTATGTAACTTCCCATTAATGGATTTATGCCAGGAAAAGAAAGAACTGAACCTTCCTCAAGTCAGCCGGCTCTGCCTGTCAGCTCGCCATGTCAATCTTCCAACCTGCCTGTCTGCCAAGCTCTAGCTCTCAGCCCTGGTCTCACCTCACCCCTGCATGATAAGACTCCTCTGCAATAAAACTCTTGAATTTGCCCTCTGTTTTTTGGCGCTTTAACTCGGGGGTCCTCTTACAAACTGGCCAACACAATGTGCGGGATGCACAGTGCTGCATGTTGGCAGTGCGGGTTTCAACTGCACCCATGGCTAAATTTTGTGTTCCTGATGAGAGGTATTTGTTACACATCTTTAATTTACACATGTGTAAAATATGTGTACACATATTTTGTACACATTTAATTTACATTTGAATCTTATCTTGAAGAAACACCAGGAATACATGGAGGAACTTCCCCCTACCCTGTTCAGTACCAGCTATTAACTCTGAGTCACACCACTGGAAGTTTGGATAAAGATGTTCTGGATCCATTTTAGGTCAGAGTCAGATCGTTCAACATGAATCCATATCGACTTTGAACAGAGAGATTGCTGCCTTTGTCAAATTATCAATCTTTGGGTGTTGGGAAAGTAGCAAGACTTAAGAGGTTTAAAACAGTCAAGTCACCAGTTACTGACCAAGTCTGAGTCTTAAGTCATGCGACTTGAGTCGACACATTTGGCCTATGGCTTCTTAGCATATGTTTCTATGAAGTCAATTTCTTACATATTTTAATGTGTTTGGCTGAAATTGTTTGAAATGTTCCCATCCAATTTGGTTTAGCATTTACTTTGAAGGTGTTTTAATTGTGTTAAGCGTTGAAACACTGATGCCCTCCAATTTGAGCAAATATCTTGAAGCAACAACAGGCAGGGAGCTCACCTTCTGCACATGAGAACCTCCAAACGACGGGCACCCTCAGGCAGTTGGTGCAGGTGTGACCTGGATTTGATTTGGAAAAAAAAGGACTTCTTACCCAGTACAAATAAAGCTGAAGCTGCCAGGTGCAGCTTTTGTGTGTGACTTTAGGCTATAGGCGGCTTTCGCAACAAGCTCTGGGAAGTAAAAAAAAAAAAAAAAAAACAATGAAGGCAAGTTCCTGAAAGCTTTTAAGATTAATCAGATTTGAAAGATTGAGCCGGATACATCTGCACACCACAACCAGAGTAAAAGTAGCAGAAAAGAAAAGTTGCATGAAAATGAACACCTGAATAACATTTGCATATACCCTTGAGAAGAGGAGCAAGATAGTGAAAGGGCAGCGTTCATCATTGAGGAGAGTCAAAAGTTACATCATCTTTCTCATGAGTTTACATGGTTTTTGTTTTAAATGTGACTGACCTGAAAGAAAAATGCATTTCACGTTCAAGTATTTTCTGTGTGATAAGGAGGAGTTTTGCAAGACTGATGGAGGTTATGAACGAGGTAATTACAGAGTCACAACATCTTTGCAGAGGATAAGAAAAAGAAGCGTCAACACATATTGAGCATTTGACGATAATTAATGAAACGAAAAATAACAAAAATGTCTTCTAAGCAAACTATGTGAAAGAGGGGCACATTATTACGAATGAAATGCCTAAAGTAACAAAAATATGCAAACATGAAAATTATTAAGAGATTGAAAACATGTGTTGAACAAGCAGTGCTAATGTAAGAATGGGACAGATTCTAAGATTTAAGGGGGACACAGCAGATGGGAGCTTCAAAAATGTTTAGTCCCATTATCAAACTTTAAGACGAACGTCAATAATCTGAGACTTTTGGAGTGAGGCCTCTAGGTGTAGATATGCAGTATTGGGTAAGTTACTTTTAAAAAGTAATCGATTACTTTACTTTAGTTACTGGATGAAATTGTAATGAAATTACTATACTTATTGCTCATTTTAAAATGTAATTCACTATTTGTTACTTTACTATACTTTAATTCTCAAGGGGAAAACGGCATCAACTACATCCTCTTGTCTTTAATTCAAATTGGTTTTTGAATCAATGACCTCATGAAAACCATGAACATGGTTCAAGAAATAACCTGACCTCATCAGAAAACAGACAGCAGTGTGAAAAATGTGGTCAATGCCACTGCTCAAAGAGAGATGTGGAAAAAACTGTTACACCTAAACACATATATTAAATCTGAAACCAAGTCTATTGAAAACATAAATAACTGTTTAATGCTTCATGCAGTTTCTTTCTCCTTCCTAAATGCAAAATGTCCTTCTGAAAATAGGGGGCGGGGCTAGTGACAGTGATTCCAGCTCTTCTTAAACAACTAGCTTCATTTCACTAAAAAGAACATTCCTTCAGCTCCCAAGCAGATCTTCAGGTTGTTTTGTTGTATATAATATTTTGCACAAAATGAATTACTACTACTAACAATAGAGGGTTTTTATTTATGAATGTTGATTATCTATAGAGGCTTTTCTTTTTTATCAAAATATAATCAGAATACTGATAACATGACTTCTATTACCATTCGACTTTTGACTGGATACATTTTTTGTTTTTTAACGTGAAAGAACTTATTGCAGTATCTGTACCTCCCTCGTGCACACGTGCGCTCCCTGTCCACCTGCAGGTGTCGCGAGCTTTCACCCCTCCCCCCTCTGCTCAGCACAAACCATTAATGGCGTAGACCACTGACTTTGAATCATTTACAGTCAAGGCCAAACTTATGGTGACAGATCACGCGCAGCTCAGTGTGAAAATTAAAGGAAGAAAGGGTCAAAGAATAAATATATGACCACTCCCAGGAAGGAGGCGGGAGCTCATGTTTCAGCAGGGCAGGGCTCTGCTGTTCACCTGTGGGTCCGGGAGTCCGACTCTCTGAGATGAGAAGTCTCCTCGCAGTCTCTCATTGGATTTTGAATGTAAGCGCTGTGATTACAGCATTGAGGGAATATCTGGATTTTGACCGATCCCCAACTTTGCAGTGGAATGCGAGCGTGCGTCGCGTGAATGCACCGGTTGCTTTTTTTCTTCTCTGTTTCCTTTTGTTTAACCACGAGAAAATGTCTGAACGGAGTAACGAGGGTTTCTTTAGCCTAGTAATTAATTGTAATTTATTACCAAAATTTGAGCTGTAACTCGTTACAGTCCTCCGTTATACTCCGTTATATATTCATATCTGTAAGTCTTCCAAACTTCCAGTGAGGGTCCTTGGGCAAGACCCTTAACGCTACCTGCCTACCTCATAACCAATGAGAGACAATGAAACACATGTCATGCGAGCTCAGACATCATCCAGCCAAACAAGGTCTGTGGCAGGTGCTGGGGACCCAGAACACCTTGATGGAAACTGAGCTACTGGAACAAGAAGGAAAATGACTAGATGTGAGAACAAGGGCCTGTTGGAATGCTGCTACTCAAGTAATCCTACTCGGAGAAGTTACATGGAGAGAATGTGGGGTGAAAGGATGCCTCAGAACAAACAATCAAGGCTAACTGCCAAACAATTTGTAGCTCAATGCTCTAACATCCACAAATGGAAACTGCTATTACAACTTGAGATTGACTAAATTCAACGCAAATACACAGCAGAGGAGCCATAACATCAGGTCAGAGAGGATGTTATACCAAACTCCCAACAAAAACTTGGGAACACAGCCCCAATAACTACTGGTGCGCTGAGCGAGGCAGCAACGAACCTGAGAGACAAGATCATGTTTAGAATGAACACCAGGCAACCCCGACACCAACTACAACGGTTGAATGAAGTACCACCAGAAAATCTCCTGGAAACTGTGAATGAAGCATTGAGGTCAATTCCAACCACAACAATCACAGAAACCAATGAACTGGTTTACACTTCATCAGCAGTGATCCTTGAAGTGTTTGGCTATAAGAGCATGGGAGGCCATAACAGCAACAGCAAGATTAAGGCACCATGGGAGAAAACAATGCCTACCATGGAAGCAACGGTTGGAGGCTAAAATCAAAGCAGCTCGAAGAGAATGAAAAAGCAATGAAAAACCAAGTGCTCAAGAGATACAAATGCCCACACCTGAAGCACTGGAAACTGACAAACAAAAGCTCCGCCTAAAAAGGTACACTAAAGACAATGAAGCCAGACAGACAAACAGGCTGTTCACAAATCAACCTGCAAAAGTGTCCGCTCAGTGGCAGGGTCAAAGCAGCAGAGCAGACCCACCAAGGCTGGAAACTGAACGATACTGGAAGAGTATATGGGGAAAAGAGACAGCACATACCAGCAATGCTCAGTGGCCTCTCTGAGGAAAGAACATAGCAACCTCCCTGAACAGAACCAAGTGACCATCACAGTGGCAGACATCCAAGAAAGAGTCTCAGGTATGAAGAACTGGACAGCACCAGGCCCTGACATGATACCCGCCTACTGGCTTAAGAAACTTACGGTACTCCACGAGCGCCTGGCAGCTCAAATGAACCAGATGCTTAGAGATGGAACTCAACCTGAATGGCTAACAGAAGAGCGAACAATCCTGATCTAGAAGGACCCCTCAAAGGGTGCAGTCCCATTCAACTACCGGCCAATAACCTGTCTCTCCATGTCAGGCATCATTGCAACCAAAACATATAGAAACATGGATCAATTCATGAGCAACACACAGAAGGTCATTGGTAGAGAGTCCAGAGGAGCCAAACACCAACTCCTGGTTAACAGAACAGTCGCACAAGACTGCAGGTCACGACACACCAACCTGTGTACAGCCTGGATTGATTACAAGAAAGCCTAAGACTTAATGCCACACACCTGCATCAATTAATGCTTGGAGATGTACAACATCAACAGAACTCTAAGGGTCTTCATAGGAAACTCAATGAAGTTAAGGGAAACCACCCTTGAAACCAATGGCAAGCAAATTGCACAAGTGTCCATCAAATGTGGCAAATACCGAGGTGACGCTCTGTCCCCACTGCTGTTCTGCATAGGTCTGAACCCCCTCAGCCAAATAATCAATTAGACTGGCTATGGAAACAAACTCAGAAATGGGGCCACTCTCTATCACCTCCTCTACATGGATGACATCAAGCTATACGCTAAGAGCGAGTGCGACATTGACTCCCTGATCCACACCACCAGGATCTACAGTACTGATATTGGGGTGTCATTCAGGCTTGAGAAATGTAGTCAGATGGTGACAAAGAGAGGCAAGGTAGTCCATACAGAAGAGGTCTCACTCCTAAAAGGAACAATAGCAGACATTGAAGAGTCTGTTACAAGTACCTTGGAATTACACAGGTAAATGACAACTTAGACCAGGCAACAAGGAAAGCTGCAACAGCCAAATACCTCCAACGAGTAAGGCAAGTCCTGAGACGCCAGCTCAATGGCAAGAACAAGACCCGGGCAATAAACAGTTACCCACTGCCAGTCATCAGATACCCTGCAGGAATAATAAAATGACCAAAGGAAGAGATACAGAGCACAGATGTTAAGACTTGAAAGCTCCTCACCTTATGGAGGGTTCCATCCCAAATCCAGCACCCTGAGACTGTATGCTAGCAGGAAGGAGGCCGAGGGTTGATCTTGTAGGATTTCATCTCAGCTGGAATCTACAACAGGTGGGGGTGTGTCTGTCCACTCTGAACTGCTCACCTCCAAAGGTGCGGGACTTCCACAGAGAAATGTGGAGACAACGCTGGTGCTTGTTATTGTAGAAAGTTCATCATAATGATCGGTTTTTCATAGAAGACGGCCCCCCCATAGCAGTTTAGACATCAGAGTGATGTTCATTTTCCACCTTGTTTAAAATAAAAGATTGCTATTGTCCAAAAACTACAAATAAATGCTATATTATCTTAATTTAATAAAATCTCCACCACAGAATGTAAAAAAAAGCTTAAAGTTTATTTTAGACAGAGTCTTATTACACTGATCTCACAGCTGCACAGCAGGACACCTGAGTTCATTAATAAATATGAATGCGTCAATTATGATATTTTAATCGTATGCGTTAATGCGTCAACTTTCACAGCTCCAGTATAGTTAGATATAAATTTGTGTGGGACACAAACAATATTGTTCCAAAAATAAAGGTGACAAGAAAACAATGGGACACGAACAGAACAATGCTGTAATTTGTATATTTTATATTTTAATATGTTTTGTACAAATAACATCTATTTGCCTTTTATCGGTGTCAATGTTGCAAATCAATTTTACCATTCTCATTTGACTGTAGTTTTTTCTTGACATTTTAACACTGCCTAAGGGTTTTGACTTTTGTCTTCCTTTATAAATATTTTTTTTATAATAAGGAGACTAACAAAAACTTAAATACTGTTTAGGGTATTTCTATAAACAACAGCTTGAAGGAAACATGTCAAAATAACACACTTGGGAGCTCTTTAGGGGCAATTGATGTTTGGCTCAGAGCTGAATGTCAAACGTCCATCTCTCAGAATGATCGGAAACGGTCTGGTATTACTTTGTGAGTGCAGTTTTAAACACAAGGACCCCGTCTAAGCTCACATCGCTGCCTTTAGCTTTAAGCCGGGTCCCACTGCAAAAGTTAGAAAGTATTTTACAGTTAGAATTAGTCCTTGAGGATTTCAGCTTGAAGACATTTTTAAACGCAAAACGATCTTTGTGGTTTAAGTGGAGAAATCACACCTAGAGAAGAGTTGTTGAGTTAAACAGAGTTGGGGTTGGGAAAGGGGCAGGCAGCTGTCTCCTGTTGCTGTGGTGAGGTATGGGGGGGCAATGAGGGGCCTGCTTTTCCACTCAACTTAACACAATATGGATTTTGTTCCCATCCTAATGAAATTGCAAAAATATTTGAGGGGAATCCCATTACGTAGCAATTGGAGGGCTGTAATAATGTCCTCCCAGTCATTTTCCCACTGTGGTGGGCCTGCTCACGCGCTGCCAGGACTTTCAGGAAGTTATCTTTAAGTTCTTTTCCTGCACTTGCCAGTGTCCTGGAAAAAAACAACACTGAAACAGCTTGAAATGATCTTGTGACCTGAAAAGGTTCTGTCACATGAAGCCCTACAGGTCTTTCATTGATGGCTGTTTTTACTAATATGCTGAAGCATCAGAACAGTGCTAAGAGCCTTACATTCAAAAAACTTTTGTTTTGTTTGAAAAAAAACACTAAATCAAGCCTATACATATCAAACAGGACATCTCAGAGCACATCCAAATCAACAACTTAAACACAGAGAGCAGAAAAAATCTATCGCCAAGTTCAAATGGATTAGCATAGAACCCATGGTCCAGTCTTCTTTCCTGCAAACACTGATTTATGACGCATTGAAAAGGATCCACACCTGAAAAAACACTGGCACTAATACTTGAACAGTTCACACTGAAGCAGGAGCTACAGAAACACGGCTCTCCTCCAGAACTGCAAACATTCATCAGATCCACACCAAGTGGCAGTAAACAGCTTGTGGACCACTTCACTCAACTCTAAAGAAATTAACCAGACAAACTAAGTCCTTGATTTAGTTTAACTTTATTTTTAACAATGAATTACTTGTCATGCAGTACACTCAAAATAAGCTGCTAAAATGCAAAATGCAATGATCTGTGGAGGAGAGAAGCTCTGATGATTTAGCCGGTGAGGCCTTTCTAACTTTAACCGGGTTGTCAGGGAGAAATAATCCACGACTCGTTTAATATCATCCAGAGGAATTATGGGAAACAGCAGATCTGCTGCTCTGACTGCAGACAGGATTACTGACATTTGGACTCTGATTTCTGAACCATCTAAGAGGAAAAAACGATTACAACCAGGTAGGACATTTATGAAAAAAAATGTAAACAAATTTCAGTTGCAATTGGTTAGGTTACCTTTTCTTGTTTATGTAAAATTACTTTACACAGCGTTCAGGTGTCAGCTTTGCTGTTCTAAACAATGTGAGCTGGAAAAGACTGCAGCGACTTTGGCTTTTTTAGTTAATTTGTCATCAACTACATTTTTTTGGGCTAATCTGGAGTTTAGCTCAAATTTAAGCAGCACACTAAATATTTTTGCAATATTGGCAT
The DNA here is from genome assembly GCA_003999625.1 of Oryzias javanicus. NCBI lineage: Eukaryota > Metazoa > Chordata > Actinopteri > Beloniformes > Adrianichthyidae > Oryzias > Oryzias javanicus. The sequence goes on from CM012445.1 coordinate 31,173,613, forward strand.
GTATTTGAGATTTTAAAGGAATTTTAGAATTTTTTTTTTTATTAAGTTCGGTCCATTTCAGCGTCTTTTATAGTTCTTTAATGAAATTGCTAGTTTTCCAGCAAATTTTACATTTTCCAAATAGCTTTTGCATTTTCAGCAAATCCCTTCAGTAATTAAAGTAAATTTACAATTTTCAGCAATAAGCTTCAGTGACAACTTTCAGTAAAAACATTCACACTAGCATTATTGCAGGTAATGTAACTTTCTAGTTTTTATTGTCATCAATCTATCCTGTTTGTTTTCAGATCCTTTAACCCTGTAAAGCGCACTAATAATAGATAGAACATTCTGATTTTTTTTTTCATTAGGACATGTTTAAACCCTTTAATAAAATAAGGTAAAAAGTACAATAGACCATTGTTTTTCAACCTTTTTTCAAGCTGAGGTATATTTTTTTACTTGACAAAAATCACTAGACACACCAGCAACCAAAAATAATAAAAGAGAAACTCTGTAGTGTCTATAGATGTACAGTCTTTTCATGAGCATACGTTTCTTGTAATAATCGAGGAGCTGTTTTTCCCAAAAGCTGCAATAAAAATTATAGTTTTCAGTAATAATTTTCATTTGAATAAGTTAAAGACTTACTTAGGTAGATTATTTCTCTCTCCAGTTTATTAAAATGCACAAAAACCAAACAAAACGATATTTTTCCTAGATGGGAATTTACTGTATCTTTGTGTCAGAGCAATTTTGAACAAATATGTAGTCACAGCAGGCTTGATAAGTTAGATAAAAAGACCAACATTATTTTCATGTTTATGTTTAAACGGTGAACACAAAGTTTTATTATTTTTTTCTTCAGTCTAAATCAAAAATGTAACTTTTACAAAAAAAAAAATTTACAATATGACTATTTAACAGCCTATGCGTCAGTAAATTAATATTAATGACACAGACTGTAAAGCAGTCTTTTTCAAGCAGTGTGCTGTGACAGATGGTTGATTTTCACTGATCTGAAAACATTTATTATCACCAGAATATCAGCTCTGTGTTCATTAAAAGGCAGATGTTTCACTCAGTAATTTTCTGATGTCTTTGTGGAGCTCTTCAAAATACATACACTGGATTTCTTAACGTCTTTCATGATGAGAGCTAGGAAACTTTTGACAGTAGCTCCTCCCATGCGCGTCAGGATTCTCAGGTTTAAAAACACGTTAGGACAAGTGTCAAGCAGTGACTTTGATACAAGTTAAAACCCACATTTAGGTTCCCTTGTGGCAACATGGTGAGGCAGCAGCCTCGAGGACCCACACTGGATGTAGCTCAATGCACACCCTGGGAAGTGACCCCTGATTTCCTGCATCTTCCTAAAAGAGGTCAGGTTGGCTTTAAAGATACAGGTGAGTTGACTGGTTGCTCATAAAAATAAAGAGAAGGGTGCAAGTGTACTAAGAGGTATTGTTTTTTGAAGTCCTTTTAACATGATCAAAGTTTTACAAAACATGAGGGACGCGGATGATTAAGCTTAGCCGTTGGATGTTCCTCAAAATGCTTTTGTAACTTTGTAATTACTCACAATGATAAAGATTCCTGGCTCTCTGCCAGATGCAATCATGGAAAAAGAAGACCAAAACAACAGCATGCTCAGCTTTCTCTGTGTGTGTGTGTGTATGTATGTATATATATATGGTATCAGGGTGCAGAGGGTCTGTGTTTCAAAGAAAGCTCGCTAGACTACTTTGGGAGAAGACTGTAATTTATCCTGCTAGTTTGGCTCATGCCCCATAATGAAAGTCTTGGAGGAATCACATTGTGGTAAAAGTGCAGGGACAGCACATATTTGGAGGCTAAAACCTCACTTCATCTTCTGACTGAGTGAAGGATTGCTGCTGGGTCATGGGGGCCACAGCCCCAAAGTAAACACAGGTGCTGAGGAGCCAAGCGACGGGGGCTACCCTGTCCAGTAACTAAAGCAACACACAGAATCACAGAGAGCAAGGCTGCAGCAAAACACCAACGGATCCACGTTTCAGTTTCTCCTCAGTGAACAAACTTCTCGTCAAGCCTCATTTAGAGGGATAACAGGAGCTTTGTAATAAAATAATGGTGATTAGTGACTAATGACTAATGCAATAAACCAGCTCTGCTTTAAGTATCCTGGATGTGAGCTGTGGTCAGGCAGGTGGGCTCAGTAGGGTTGAGACACTCAAATCGATCATCATTGTAGATACACACAGTATATTACTTTTCAAGCAGATTGAACTTGGTCCTTCCTTCAGTTGTTTTGTCTCTAGCAGCAGAACTCGAAGGGAACAGAGCTCTTCTAAACAGCAGCCAGGAGTGTGTAGGGTGGGGGTGGGGCTTTGGCTGAGGCGGGGGTCGTGAGGTTTAATGATTCAAGAGGTCCAGCTGAAGTAACACAAACCTATCGGACACAGAAGATAACCCATCAAACCCTGCAGCAGTCTGGAAAAATCACTTGTAGATGAGAAGACTCGACAATCTCATCACAGTATGTCAAGGACAAAAACATCAAGCAACCTGCTTGTACTGGGAACATTACTTATAATTAGTTTTTTAGAGTCCTGTGCAGTCCAGAAAGGATCTCTTTTGTCTCTGACTTGGACAGTGTCGTATCATCCAATGTTCAAAAGCATTACTACAATAACAAATGGTTTTGTTGAAAACACTAGAGAACAATGAAGTGCTGCACAGTTAGGATGTTTGTCATGTTTCAGGAGAAGAGAAAGGAGAAGAGAAAGTACAGCAGCAATTGAAGAACATTTTCTGAATAAAGCCACATATTGTCAAAGCATCCAGCTGTCTCATCTCATGAAGTGACTGTTTTTCTGGGCTGTGTGCAGTACCACCAACAGCCTTACGGAGGCGCTGTTCAGCAGTGTTCCACCTACATGTGTTATCTAGTGAAAGAAATTATCTGTGTAGAACAATCTGTGTCTTACAGTAATGGTCGTGCTGAAAGAATAGGGCCACAGTGGGTTGGTTGCACAGCGGTGCCTCTGGACCGTGCCAGGCCCGGCAACCACACATGGCACGCAAGGCGAAACGTGAACCTGGAACATGATGAAATAAGTATTTATTTATTTATTTAAATTGTCAAAGATTAAATAATATTATAATATTATAACAAGGATAATGACACTGCTCCCTAACCGGAATAGGAATTCCCCGACCTTTGCAATGGAAGCCAGCCGCGCTAACATTTGATACAGCTCTCTCAGCATGGTAGATTTTTGACATGCATCTCCAGTATTTAAGGTTTTTTTTTTCTTTTTATTTTTTAACTTGTCCAGTCCAACAGCTGAGCAAGCAGATACGGGCTGAGAGCCTCTTGCGTTGGACAGATTTTATTGTCGTATTTCATGCTAAACTTTATTTTAATTATTTTGTATCTTTTTCTTTTTTTTCGTTGGACCGGATGGAAACAAAGGGGGGGGGGGGGGGGGGGGAGAGTGGGGTTAAGAGAACAAAGAAGGTAACACAGAGTAGTAACATCCTATAACAACCAGGTCTAAATAACAATCTGGAATGGGCGGGGCCTGTCTACACACACACTCAGTTACACACATACCTTTTGGCTAAAATAATCTTTACCTTTAAAGTTGTCAAAAATGTACACAATACCACTGCAGCTCACACACAATCATAGAAGCTGACACAAATAAAGCCTTTCATTCCATCACACATTCTGTTAGTGCGAGGTGAGCTGACACCTGTGCTCAGGTGAGTGTTTATGTTTTGCTGATGTGAATGTTGTTGGAATGTATAGAAGGAGAGAGAGCCCGGCCATCCCCACGCCAAGGCCCCCCACCGGGGCGGCAGCAGCAGCACGGGCCCCCAACACCCATCATGGAGCCATGGAGAGAACCAGTCAGCCGCAGAATCCCGCCAGACACCCAGACCAGGGCACGCGGGACCGCCGCGGAGGCCCCCACGCCCGAGAGCCGGAAGGCACGGGAGCACAGAGAGCGCGGACCCCCGCCCAGCCAGAGCAGCAATCCCCCCACCACGCCCAGAGGGCCAACACAAGGCCCCACACCCAGAGAGCCCCCAACCCCAGAGGAGCAGCACACCACCACCCAGCAGCGCCGAGCATCCCCCCGCCCCACCCCAGGCACGAGCCAGAGCTCCCCCAGGATGACCCGCTTCTATGCTCCAGACGTCCGCCCGCGCCCGCCGCGGGAGGTCCAGGGGCAAGCCGGGAAGGGGCCGCCCACCCCCGCCAAGCAGAGAGACACTCAAGAGGAACGAGGGTCCCAGAGGAATGATGTTAACAAGGCCCGACCAGGCACACCCACTGATGGAATCCCGGAGAGGCCCATTTCTCGAGAGCCGGGACCGGAACCCGAACCACCGAGACCTGGACACCCCATGGCTCCGATGTAGTTTGATCCCCCGTTAGATCTTGGGGATCTCTCTCCCAGCGTGACGAGGAGGACACAGAGCCCAGGAGACCGGCACCCAAGAGACAAAGACCACTAGGCCGAGGGTTTCCATCCCCCCTCGCCAGGGATGGGGTAGGGGACAGAGGGTCGAAAGTCCCACCTTCCTTGTGTGATGCATGCGTGTTTGTTTGTTAGAGTGTATATTTTGAGGTGTTAGAGGTGTGTGTACTACAAGGTGCGGTTAAAATTGGTGAGTAGGGCCTTGACAGGACATCTCCTGATCGCTCACAGCGATGCCCCGTCACCCTCTCACCAACGGCCCTGCATGTCTATGGTGCTGTTAAAATTGGCGGAAAGGGCACTTAGAGGACATCTACTGCTTGCTGGCAGTGATGTCCAAGCACCCCCCAACCAAGGTCCTACGTGTCTAAGGTGCAAATAAGACTAAGGGGAGGGGCAGACTCATGCGGCGGCCACTGGAGGGAGGGCCACTTGCAGGTAGTCCACCTCCAGCAGCACGCCGCAATACAACCACCCTCTCCTTCACCCTAATATATGTTTATATGAGGAAGAGGGTAGGTTGGGGGCAGTTGGCTGACCGACCCCCGATGGTGGACCGCTGTCCCCCCTGCCCCCCCCAGCGCTGGGACCAAGTTCACCCCAGCCCATGGGCCCCACCCCCAGGAGCCAACCCCCCAGGCCCCGCACCTCCCACCCCCAAGGAGGGAGGAGCCAGAAGGAGCCAGTCCCAGGGACAGATCCCAGCTCCCGCCCCCAAGCACCTCTCCCGTGGGTGTACTGGGCAGGCACCAACAGGACCGAGGCGGCCAGACCAGCCGCGGCCCCCACCGAATTTTCAGCCCAGTATTTAAGGTTTGAATGCTTTGTTAAAGGTTTACAGATTTCTATTGTTAAGGGTTTAAAAGGACGAAAAAAAAAGAAAAAAAGCAAGATTGCCAGTTTAATATTCTTCTCCAACAAAAAGGATGGGGGTGAATTTCCAAACAACTAAATGTAAATTAAATAGACAAACCTCTTCTCTGAATCCATTTTTTCATCCTCTTCCTTTATTTGACCTCTAAGCTGTTCCTTGTTTTGCTGCTTTTTCGTCCTTAAAGTGTTAAAGACACAGCAACCACACCACACACCCCTCCTCCTCCCCTCCACCAAGCTTCAACAGAGGCTGCGTCAGGCAAGGAGGGGCGCAGCCCCAGACAAAATTATTGATTATATCAAATATTTGCTATTTTTGTTTATAGTTTTAATGATTAATTTATCTAACATTTTACACCTTATGAGTGGTGTGTTAAACTGTAAAAAAAAAGAAAAAGAAAGTTCATTGTAATTTGGTACTCCCTCCAGCAGATGGATCATTAGGCGGCCGCCTAGCTCACCTATGCCCAGGGCCGGCTCTGGCTGTTGCTATGAGTTTACACGGGTGTATAACCAGGGGAAAAATGTGTTGAGTGGTACCAAGTTTTTATCATTTTTGTACAAATCAAGCCTGAATATTTTTTCATAATTATATTTTACTGTCTTTTCAAGCAAAAAAATAAAAAAAACTTAACACAAACCAGCACAGCATAGCAGATACTTACCTAGTTAATGGTACACAGACTTTGTGCTAAAATAACATGTTGGGATGTTTTCTTCATGCTACTAATTATTTTGGAATACAAAATGTGAACCTCCTTCACAAAGTATATCAGCTGTTTACTAGTGTATTTTTACTATAATAAGATTGCCATTGTTCTTTTCCATTTGTGAAGAAAAGTTCCTCGTGCAACTTTTCTTGTGTTACACGCCGCCAGACTGCTTTAGCGCTCAGGCTAATCAAAAGAATCCGGTCAATTTTCAAAATAAAAGACTTCCGTCTCATTAGAAACAAACAAAAAAATAACGAGGGCAAGGGGTCCACAAACCGGTACCGGTGTAGGTACCACATATGCAAGATCGGCTCAGGGGCTTGGGACGAGTGATGACGTCACACTACAGTAACTTAGACAAACGATTTAGCTATTTTGCAGTTTTTCTGTACTGAAACTTATGTTCATAATAAAGTTTATTTAAAAAAAAGCTAGAAAAAAGTGTGGAGATCTGCTTGGGCTGTTATTGATTATTTTGCATTGACAGCTCCTTCACTACAGTGTAACTGAGCTGCATATTCTAGCGGGACTTCATCCGGTCCGTGTGACCAAAAAGAAGTTTAACATTGGCAGGATGTATTCTGAAAAAAACTACTTTCCTTTTTTTTTTAAATGTGCGACCAACAGACAAACTAGCATGCTACTCGCTAGCATCCACTTTAGCTCAAACTTCACGTTTCCAGCCTGATTTCTCTCAAATAAAACAAGGGTCATCCTGTGATGATTCACCTCGACTGAATTATTTTGTGGTCGAGGTTTTTGCGGTTGATTTCAAATATTGCCCCCCCCTTTTGCAATTATTTGCGTACTTGTTCGGACCTCCTCGGTTCTTTACTCGGGAAGGGTCCGTGCATTGTTATGGCAGAAGTCTGTCATTTCCAGTGTCATGTGACAGTGGTGTAATGGTCCGGACCAATCACAATCTTGCACGTCATCAACCCCCCTTAGCCGTTCTTGCAGGCCGAGCATGTGTGGTACCAACACCGATCCACGGCCTGGTGTTTGGGGACCACTGCGTTAGGGTCCTTGAAGCAGTGACGTGATGATAGGGTCTACTAAAGGCATATATGTAGTATGTGCTTCGATCTTTGAAGAAGTTTGGATTATTTTCGCGGGAGGAATGCAAACACGCTGCCAAGGGCTCTAGGATGACATCATCAAAAAGGGCAGAAGAAAAATAAATATATAAAAATGGACGTGGCCGCCACACGCAGCGGCAGGTGGAGCTTCAGGTTTGAACTGTTTACCTTCCGGGTAGGAAAAAACTCACAAAAATTACTAATATTTCATAAAAAACTTATTTTTTTGTGTTCCAAAGGTAAGATATGGTTATATATATGAAAATAGTTCACTCTGAAAGGATTAAGAAAATCATGGTATGGCCCCTTTTGTTAGGGTTAGCCAAGGCGTCACAAAAACTAGCAAGCAGAAGGTTTGGTGCTTTCATTTATTGGTTTTGGTGTTGTTTTGTGCTTCTGTTTCTCTGTCTGTTTGTGCTTCCAGAGTAGCGTGGGGCAGGAGGCGTGGCCTTCTCTACCTGATGGCCTTGCACACCTGCAGCCCATCCTGATTTATGAGCCTCCAAAAGCTTCTCCCTGGCTCCTCCAATCTGCCAGGTTATTATCCTTCTGATCCGGTCGCTTCCTGTTTCCAATCAAGCTTTCATCGGCCTAGCTTCCTGCCTCCACCGCCAGTCTGTGTCTCTTGTTAGTTTTTGTTGTTCTGAACAATTAAAACGTTTTCTGTTACCGATCTCGTCTGGCTCTGCTGTGGGATCTGTCGACTCACCTTTAAGAAACAGAAAACCTCTTTTAAAAGCTTGAAATGCAAGCTTGAAGCGTCAGTAAAGCATTTATCTAGTTTTGGACATAATAGCTGAAACCTATAGATCATCATATGTGGAGACTTATCTTCATGATTAAAATGCATGTTGATCTCAGCAATACCAGAACCAAAATACAGTCAACACACAAGCCACACTTGGGTCAAGCTACTGAGCAAGACTAGCCTGAAATGTGTAATGAGTAAAGACTATACATAACAGTCAGCATTTCTTTTGGCAGCTTGCATGCAGCCTGTAACAAAAGACAGATGTTTCCCTAATAAAGTCATTAATATGAAATATGAAATGACTGAGAATGTGGAAACATCCAATTTACTTCAAACCTGCAGAAGGAGTGCAAGAACTGGCATGCTTTTCCATGTGTGTGCTGCTGGAAGGATGTGGTGGCTGCTGCTAGCAAAGGGAGAGCTTCACATTCACAGACCCGTCCAAATCACAAAGTGCAGCGATGGCAATTGGCTTGACAGCACGTGTAATTGAGACTGTAAAGCCCATTGCCCAGGGGCCCTCCCCAGAGTCGCAAGGGTGGAGAGTGGCAGGGCTTTGCTTCACTAAAAATGAGCACCTGATCAGCTTTGTGAGGGTTCTGGTGTCACTCACATCCACAATCTTGTTTTTGCAAAGCGTCTGGAGGCTGGATCCACGGAGAAATGTGTTCGCCGCGCTGGTTTTACTTGGCCCCGGAGTGATAGCTCACTTTGTTACGGAGGGTTTGAGAGCGGAGAATTCTTGAGGCGGATTGTAAAAACGAAGCAGCACAATGGACAATGAGCACGGCTGTGGCCTGGACTGTGGGGCGTTCGTGGGGAGCCTGGTTGAAACCTTGCAGGAATGGCGTGATCACGCGAGGTCGGAGCATGTGCTGACATGGAGCCGGAGCAGAGAGGAAACAGACGCCGCACTCCAGCCCCGCGTGTTTGTCTCCAGCTTCACATCACTGCTGCTTTTGTTTGAGGGAACATATAAAGACCTCCAATCTGAGAATGCCCCCCCCCACGTGACAGGTTAGAAATCCAAGCTGTGGAGGATTTGAAACAAAGCTCTTTTTTGCCCAAGAAGCTTTACCGTCCATCCAAAGATTAAAGCAGGACTCTAAGATGTTCCCTTGATTCTTGAAACCTCCTGAACCCCAAATGAGCACTCAGTGAGCATCCCATTCAGAGTTTACAATCACATACTGAATTTCACATTCGTTTGATGAGAGCAGCCTGCCCTCTGCTTGCTCGTTTTTGTGATGCCTTGGCAAACCCCCAGTGCACCCCCATCACAGCTGGGCTGTCAAGAAGAGCATGTTGATCACAAAAATGAGAGAGACAGGGCAACAACAGGGCAACATCTGACTAACATTCAGTGCACTCCATCCACTCCCCTGGTATTTTATTACCACAGGTGCAGAAGCATTCATTGATCAGATGCACGCTACAGGCGAGGCTGGGCCTAATTGAAAGCAGCTCTATTTATACTCCTGGAGGCACTGAAGGTCTCAGAGAGGGGGGGGGGCAGTCACGGAGTTGTGAAGAAACACGGGAGACAGGCCTTCAGAGAAAGCAAACTGCATGGCTGACCACTCTGCCAAGGATACGCATGCAGATAGAAAGTTTTCCAGGTAAACAAGAAGTAATCAGAACATTTCAAAGAAAAGCACACCTGTATGTTCCAAGTGGAATGTGGACCAAGAGCAGCTTTATCTGGTTTGTTTACAGTGTAGCTGCCAGATTTTGGAGCACATTTGCCTCCCAGAACATTGTGCTGATTACACTCAGCCACAATGCAGGTGGTACTCTGAATCCTGGGGGCTTTTCTTCGCAAAACAACCATCACAGGAAGTCACAAGGTTAGAGCGCTGCGAGTCCAACCAGAAAAACAAAGAGGAAGAAGCTTTCTTCATTCAGATGACTCGAACTTCTGCTTTTGGAGAAGGAAAATTCTGATGAGTTTTATGTGTTTCATTTAAAAGTCTGCAATATATCAAACAATCACATGTGAAAAAAACCCAAAGAATTGTTGAAAGTTCTATTCAAACACGTTCATGTACAGAGATCGGTTTAAATCAGACAACATAAAACAGGAAAATACCATTTGTTTAATAAATGTATATATCCTAAGATGCTCTTCTCAGTGTTACAGCATTGAACTACTCAAATCCAGCCCCAGCCTCCCTTTAGAACACAAGTGTCAAAGTCAAGGGGGCCGGATCCGGCCCTCCAGGTACCATAATTCCATCCGGCCCTCCAGGTCATTTTATTTTATTGTTATTAACGATCTGATGTTATCTTGCGCTCATTTCTAAGTTTTATAATTTTTAATATATTTTCATGGAGAGTAAAATATTAAAAGTTATTTAAAGTTTAAGTTGATTTATTCTGGAATAATATTCCTGCCTTTTTATTATCATTATTTATAATTATGTCAAAAAGTTAAAGTTGAAAGTTTTAGAAATTGTCCTTCTGCCATGTTTTGAAGACTATTTTACCATTTACTAAGATATTTAGGCTATTTTGGAGTTAGGCTAACATTTACACGCTAGCTGTTTTGGCTAATTTAGGCTCTTTTTTTTTTTTTTTGGCTGTTCTGAAGTTTAGCTGTTTTTCAGCTACATACTAGCTGTTTTTGCTAATTTAAGTTTTTTTGTTTGTTTTTTGGCTTATTTTGCATTTATCTAATATCTCAGCTGGTTATCAGCTTCAATGTTTTTAGCTATCAGTTTCAGCATCTTCAGCTATCACCACTAGCATCTTCAGCGGCCAAATTACAGCATTCACACTAGCATTATCAAAGGTATTGCTATGCATCTAGTTCATAATTATGTTAGAAAAAAGTAACATTTTTAAAGTTTTAAACATTTAGTTTTAGAGTGGTCAATAACTGTTATCCTGTTCGGCCTACAACCTAAAGTATGCTCTGGCCTCTTCCACAATTGAGTTTGACCTCCCTGCTTTAGAAACTTGCAGCAAACCAGAAAGGACAAAAACACTGCAGTTCCTCCAAAGACCACTGGAGGCAACAGTTCTCTGTTAGCAGCATGAAGAACCTGCATGGGTGGGAACATGACCTAGTGCTGCGGACGAGTAATCATTGAAACTAGCCATTGGATTGTGCATGACAAAAACTGAGTCCATAGACAGAAGACCGTGTTGACCGAAGTTTAGAAAATGAAGTTTTGAAGCTCCCTCATGTGTTCCCATCTGCTCAGAAAACAACAAAACAACCCCCCTTCTCCCAAATTTGACATGAAACCCATCAATCACCTGGAAGACTTCCAAACCCATTTCCTCATGGCCGCTCCACTTCAGGCTTCATTTTCCTTGTTCAGAACTTCTAAGCTTTGCATCAGGCTCAAGTTTCACTCAAGGACTGAATTTATTTGTTAATAAATGAAATTGAGAAAATTCCACCTTTGAAACATTAAACCATAAATTGTAGAACATCATTCAACTCTGCTATGTTTCCATTTGTGATGTAACTTCCCTGAGTTTTCTTGAAGCTGCTCTGCCGCCGATCATCAGACCATGCATCGTCACAAACTCTCAGCCTCGTGGAGCAGCTCTGCCATTCAGGTTTCAGGTTTCCTTGTCTTGTCTGTATTTTGTAGAAAGTCACAGCAGCAGGCCGGGCAGGTCGCGTTTCCACAGTTGCCCAGGTGTGCTGCATCCTATGCTGGATTTATGCATTACAGTCCTTCTAACATTAGGCTTGCTCTCAGTATTTAGATTTGCTTGTGGCAGTATTGTATATTCAGTTGGAAACCTTAAACACGGAGCCGTGTGTGCACGTGTTCACCAACAGCTGCATGGACCTTTGGGTTGAGAGACTTCTCTCTGTAAGCTGAGATGAGTCTAAATCCACATGCACTACAGCTGGAGGGTCTTTAAAACATCCACACAGGGCAACTCCTGTGAGTTTGGATAAATTCATTCAAGCATGCTGATGGCCAAAGGTTTCATATTCTGTTTACCAAACCATGTTGGAGGCTCACAAACAGGACTGCTGTCATCGTGAGGGCCGGCAGACAGGAGGACTTCCCTTCTGAGAGTCGAGCATAGGGGTCCACAAACCTTTTCTTAAAACTGTCTTCTTCTCTGATGTGGGGTCGGGGTCGGTTTGTAAGATAATAGAGAAAGTGTAACACTCAACAGGCGTGTCTAAACGTCAACATTTATGGTTTTCCAGAAAGCCACACAGAGCCAAATCTTAAATAATTCCTTTATGTAATCTTCACAGAAAAAATCATTCAAAGTGCAAGTGTTAGTTTAAATATAAGTGCATTTCCAAGAACATCTACATGCATCATTGTGCGAGTGTGCGAGTACATATGTGTTTGAGTGCTTTTACATGTATGTGTAGGACCAGTGCTTTCCTATAAAGCATCAGAAATGAGGATGTTTGTGTCTTCCAAAACCCCAGCAGCTGACCTCCACCTCACTTCACAGGAAAAGCTACACGTTCCTTCAGCTGTGATGCTATTTGGCAAAAATGAAATGTACCAGACCAGAGACTGCCCTGATGAAACGTTCTCCTCATTCTATGGCTTATTGAATCCATTTAATGTCCTGCATCTAACATTTACTGTAAGTCATTTCAAGAACCAGCAGAACATTATTTCAACCTCTGAAGATAGATAGATAGATAGATAGATAGATAGATAGATAGATAGATAGATAGATAGATAGATAGATAGATAGATAGATAGATAGATAGATAGATAGATAGATAGATAGATAGATAGATAGATAGATAGATAGATTCTGTAGGGGATAAGGAGCCTATGGTTCCTGCAATAGTAATCCCTTTCAGCAGAGGTTTGCTCTTCTCAACCTTCTGCAGGTCAGAGAACTCTGGGAGTTTAATAGAGACAGCCTGCAGCTGATTATCAGAACAGATACGAGGGTCTCTCCTCTGTGGACGCAGGTGTTCAAACAAAGCGGCCCCCGCCTCAGCAGCTGCTTCTCTGAGCAGAGGTGCAGTCTGCTGGACAGCGGGGGAATGATCATTTTGTATGAAGGCTTGAGGAGACCTCTGTGCATGAACCTGTGGACGCAGAGACACACAGCTGAACATGTCATGAACAGGTTTTTGCATCATCTACAAAGGACAAACTCAAGAAAAAGTATTGCAGATATTGTACAAACCTGACAGAGGAGAAAGGATCTTAAAAGAGTTTTTTCTTAATCAAAACAGTGGTAAAAATCAGAAAGAAGTTGGTTAGGACTTTGAACCACATCTGTATAAAATCTGTGTATGACTACCATCTAGTGGATAACAGTGTGTACTACAATGGAAGGCCAGTTCACTGTTTTTATTTTTTCACAAACGATGATGTTGATGCGATGGAAACATTGAGGATCTGAATCAAGCGTGAACCTGTCATTTAATTCTAGTTGGTAGAAAATAATTATTTTGTTCAAACTTTTTACACAAATATTCTAAATACTTTTGTTGAGATTCAAAGTTTTTGAGCCACAGCTGCCACGGCTGAAGAGGGGAGGTGGAAGATGGTCCACCAGGAAGCTGCTGCTCATTTAAGATCTACTTTAAATGAAGACTGTCACGCAAGTGGATCTCATTTGGAGCTCTCAGGACGTTTTCTTGCCCAGAAATAAAATCTTGCCGCTTAATTATTAAAAACCAGATAAATAATAAATGCACTTCCTCAGTTGTTCTTACCCTGAGCTGAAGAACCTTTTCACAGTGACACTATATATATATTTACTCCATGTACTGGATCATGAAGACAAAAGAAGTTCAGAGAATCCCTGGAAGAGCTTCAGTAAAACGTTGATCCTTTATCAGAGTGTTGGAAACTGATTTCTGAAATGTTCCCCGAAATTTATCTGAAAGGATTTTTTTAGATTAGATTTCCTGCTGCTTTAATTTGAGAAGATGTCACATGAGATCTCTTTTCATGCAGATGTTGAGCTTTTTTACCAGAAAAGTTCTGAGGAATGTCAGTAATTGTCAGACTAGATTGGACATGGACTTCAATCTGAGCCTGAACTGAGGACACAGAGCACCCTCACGTGTGGTTCTGACCTCCAGCCACTGCCCCAGACAGAGCGAGAGCTGCTTCAGCCTCTCGTTCCTGCTGGCAGGAACAGAGCTGACGTGGTGTCTCAGTGACAGCAGATCCAGAGACTGTCCCAGGAATGATGAGTCAGATTAGCAGCTTCTGGCCAGCCAGTCACACGGTAGAGTGTAAAGAAAGGAGTTTGCTTTCCACTTGTAGACGTCTGCAGGCGTTACTCCAACATCTGTTTAAAATGTAAAACTTTTTACTTAAATCTCTCTGCTCCTCTGTGACATCTCTGTCCTCTGCAGGGCAGGAGGAGGGAGATGCAGGCTAGGGATCCTCTGACCCAAACTCTAAACAAACACAAGATACTGGATGCAAAAATGTCTTGTTTAGAGAGGCTGTCCATGGAAACTTACAGTAACATGCAGTAAGTTAGTAATTCAGCTCAAAGTCAGAGGTTGTTTCCGACTTCCCCCCAAACCATTATAGTGAGATATAGTGAGAGACCACATGGAGCCCTGGATTTTAAAGGTAATTTGGACACCATGCTCACTATTTATATAAGAACATTTCACGATATTTGTTTATAACTCCACTGTGTTCTGATGGTGAAAATCTGGATGCTTTATTCAAAAATTACATTTAAACAAGTTTTTTTTGTTTGAAATTAGTCGACCACAATGTCGTCTATATTCATAGTGACCATCGATTTTCACAAAGACTTCTGGGAAATTTTGAGTGCACTCCCTTTTGGAATTAGTAGAGTTGGACAGCACTAGAAAATGGTGAACGCACTATATAGATAGAGCAGAAACATGCAAGACTAATTACATTACAGATGAATATTGACAAATGTATTGATTGAACAATATTTTTATTTGTAAATACAACTTAAAAAATCTTTTTCAAAAAAGTATTCTTTGGAATCTAACTGCGTTTATATATATATATATATTAGGAAGACAAAGCAGGAAATCCTCAAACCATCAGCAGTTTATATCCTTTGTCAATAGTAAACACAAACGCGGCTGTACAATGGTGCAGTGGTTAGCACTCTTACCTCACAGTGAGAAAGGCCCTGGTTTGAATCCCAGCACTGTCCTTTCTGTGAGGAGTCTGTTCTCATCGGGCATGCATGGTTTTCTCTGGGGACCCCGGTTTCATAGGTTGATTGGTTTCTCTAAATTGCCCCTCAGTGTGGGTGTAAGGCCCCATCCGAATTCTCCCCTTAGCCCTTCCCTCTGTGCTTGCTCCAAACAGAGGAAAAAATAGTGTCTAGTATTTCGGACGTGACTTTCGTTCAATGATGTCATCAATATCACCAGTCCGCTAGCGTTAGCGCGGAGCTTCCAGTGCTAGAATATCCATAACAGCTGTTTTTTAACTTTAAAAAGGTCGTGCAACAACATAAGTCATTACTTACATTTAGATGTAAGTTTCTGTGGTTCAGAGCGCACCACAGTGAAGAAAAGAGCTTCTCAGCCTCGTGTCTGGAGCGTGAAAGTTAAAAAATAATAATCCCAGACACGACTTTGACTTCAACTGCCACTTCAAATCAAGGGGGAGGGCTAAGGGGAAGGGAGAGGGGAGTAATCGGGCCTAAGTGCATGTGTGGCCCTGCCACAGACAGTAACTGGACTCGCTGTAGTGATCCCGTAACGTCTGAAGACGGATGGTGGATTAACAGTCATTTATGAGTTCAACTACAGAGGACATGGGCCTCTTAAAGGTAGTGTATTGGCAACAGCGCATTTATTGTCCTGCAGTCACATGACCACCTCATGGAATGTCATGGAAATGGAACGTACCACTGTTGTGGATAAGTGTATGGTAGGTTGGACCAGGGGGTGGAGTTATGCTCTGAACCTCTGCTTGTATGGGGGCACTCTCCAGTAGATTGGGCTCTGTGCTGGGCCCCCTGGTGTAGCAGGGGGTGGAGCCCCTGTACCCCTCTGCTCTCTGGTAGTGGTTTTGCCCGCCTTGCTCTGGGTGGCTGGAGGGTTGCTCGGCAGGTGGATTTCCTCGATCTGCTATTCCATGTGGGCGTGTGGGGGCCCCCGGCTACCAACGGGGGTCTTGCTGTGGGGTGACCAGGAACTGCCCCTCTTTTAACATTCCATCATGCACCACATAAGAACCCAAACGCTCACCTGAGAACAGGTGTCAGCTCACCTCTGCACTAATGCTTTACTTGAGTGAACTGTAGTTATGTTGTGTACATGTTGACATGTTTGAGGCCAATGAGTATGTTTATAACACTAGAGTGTGGGTGGGGTCAGGCCCCGCCCTTTTGACAAACATCTACAGGTACACCTTACAGTTATGGTGATAAACCTCCAGTAACTTGTTGCTTTGTGATTCTAGCCCCTCCCATTTCTGTAATCATCCTCCAATTTCCTTAACCCAGTTTTTCTCCTCTTTCGTTTTTACCTCTAACATCCGTTCTCTCCTCTCTTTTCTCCAGCAGGGGCTGCCGCTGTAAACAGCTCCAGCCTCGTTCTGGTGTTAAGTGTTCACTATGACCTTCCACCCACAGCATACCTGTAGAGTGGTCTATGACCTTGATATTTGTGTGACCACCTGAATGCTCTGTACAGGTTTGTACTTTGTTCAGACAGCCCGGATCCGCCCATAAGGACAGTAGAGATTAAGGCTTTGTCTTATCTGTTTCTCCAAATGAAACCATCTTACTGATCCATCTGTTAGGTAAAACTTATCCTCTGGATCAGTTTGCTGCTGCGTTAGCCTCAGCTGGATCCTGTCAGATTGGTTCAGGACAATCTGCCAATATTTACGTCGCATAGGCACAGAGTACACTAGAGCAGAACATAGTCGACCCAGTGATTTGAACATGTTAAACTCAGTAGCAGCCCTTTAGTATTTGCCAACCTCTTGACAGATTCCTAGAATGATCTGACTGATGATGCAGGATTTTGTCCATTCATTCCTGGCATAGTTCATGCATGCAACTATCCAAATCTGTACTTGGGCCAGTACTTGATTTGCGTACGTCTTGGTGGTGTTCTTGCTTGGACTGACTTGGCCTGTGGCGCTTTGGGGAGAGTTTTCCTCCTTTCTTTGCTCCTGTCTGTGATCGAGAAGCCGATCTGATCGTCATGAAAGCTGATCCTGGGTAAGAAGTGGGTGGAGATGTGTTGGGATTTGACTCGTGGACTGGAGCCCATTTTTGCTTTCCCCCTCTTGTTGAGCGCCACAAACCATTCACGGCCAGTCTTGTGGTTCCTGTGCACCACTGAGGCATAAGTGTTGTAACTGTTCTCCTGGAAACGCTCTCTGAACTTGCAGTCATCTGAGAACCATTCCTGAAATCATAGAAGACAAACCAAAGCCATCAGAAGGTTGTAGCTGATCTGTTTCTTCTCATTTTGAGAAGGAATCATTTCATCTTTTTATCAGAGGTATCTGAGTATTTAATCAAGATTTTTTGACAGTTTTCAAATACGGTCACCAGGATTAAGTTTTTCTTTCAAACAACTTCATGTTCAACAGATAAGAACTTGTTCTGGACATTCCAGTCAAATCATTTGTCTGTCGTCTTACAAAGCGTTTGGTGAAGCTAAGTTTTTCGATCCTCACTAGCTCTCACTTCTACACAGGGGGTGTCTCAGTCTGCTGCTGAAGGAGCTTTTCAGCCCCATCAGAGTCTGATGCAGAGGGTGAGAGCTGTTGTCCATGATGGATCTGAGTTTGGACAACATCCTCCTCCACAGAGTCCAGCGAGCAGCCCAGGACAGAGCTGGCCCTCCTCACCAGCTTGTTGATTTTCTTCCTGTCCCGGTCAGAGCAGCTTGCCTCCCAGCAGACAACAGCGTAGAAAACAGCCGAGGCCACCACCCAATCATAGAACTTCCTCAGCAGATGTCTGCACACCCCAAAGGACCGCAGTCTCCTCAGGAGGTGGAGGAGACTTTGACCTTTCTTGTAAAGGTCATCGATGTTGTGGGACCAGTCCAGTTTGTTGTTCAGGTGAACACCCAGGTACTTGAAACCATCAAGTTTCAAGTATCCCCTCATTCTTATTGGCTGCCTTGCATGCCGTCTTCTATGCTGTTGTTCAGTGGAAGAGTTGCAAAGGGATTTAATGTAGACATTTAAGGTCCCACTCTGACCATTCTCTGATCTTTCTTCAAAGTTTTCTCAATCGTCTTTTAATCATGACTATGCCATTTTTCCAGCTAAAATTAAAAAAAAAAAACCCTATGTTGTTTTCTAGTATATAGTTTCTGCAGAGTGGCAATAGTTTTTCCAAAAATGTGCCTATGGGGGACTGTTGGAGTAAGCCTTCACTCATTTATCGTAACCCCTTTGTTTAGATTTTCTCCTGTTAGCTTAAAGCTTCTCATACCCACAACATAACACTAACTGGAGATGGTCCCACTCCTGTGGAAGACCTCCTCAGTGGTTCTGGTTCTGAAGACATCGCACCCAAAGGAGCCAAACCACTACAAGCCAGTCGCCTCCCCTTCCACCTCATAAAACCATGGAGAGACTCATCCTCATGCATCTCTACTCTGTGGTGAGCACCACAATGGACCCGCTGCAGTTTGCATCCAAAATCCAAAATCGGGGTGGATCTGGGCATGTGACGTTTTCAGTGACTGGATCAAAGAGTAGAAATAAACAAACAAGATGGTTGCTCGATACAAGGATTTTCCCAGTTTCCCTGAAACTTTCCCAGTTACTGTTGGGCGAACACCCTGGATATGCTTGCCAGCCACCCAGTGGACAACTTGGTGAGCTCTGCTGCCCAGACTCCGGCGGAATTGATAGCGATCGCTGCTGTCCAGGTGACCAGCAGATCTAGTAAGGTCTACTGCCCAGGCTGTGGGTCCAAGGACCCTGGCAGCACGGAGATCCGCCCCGAATGCCATTGTTTTGTTCTAGGTTCCTGGGCTTATGATGTCTCTTATTTTCATCAGACATTACTAAAAAAAGATCCTCAAGTTTTATTTTTATTTCCCCCCTCGTGGATTAATGGTCAAACTAGACCCCAGACAGACAGAAGAACCATTTAAATGGGTCCTCATCCAGGCGCAGTTCCTGCAGCAAATAGTGAAATTCACCGTCTCAGAAGAACCCAGAAACAGGAACATGTTTGCCGGCGCCCCTGTACAGTTCTCCAAACCATATAGACCCAAGCTGTGTGCGCCGTACCATCCATGCTTTCCACTCATGATCAAGTTTTTCAGCGGTTGGTCTGCGGCCGGGCGTCAAAGCATCAAGACGTTAGATCAGTTTTGACAAAAGAGAGGCGGCAGACGCAAATTTAACACCATGGCCGTGTTCGGTGTGAATGCATCATTTTACTTTACCAACACTGATTGAGGTCAATAAAAAATACAAAAGTATCAATTAATCAAAAGTCAGGGATGAAGTGGTAATATTTATGTAAAAAGAAATACCATTAATTTAGAAAAGTTCAGAAATAACCTAGTCTGATTGATCTTGTTTTTGATACTTCAACTCTGCTGAAAAACGCCTCAATTTTTTTAACCCGCTCTTCTAGAAATGTTATTTTCCCAAACAAATCCAGAACACAATATTAAGAAATGAAAGTATCTGCTTCTACTGCAACATCTCAACAAATCCACAAAGTATTCCATGTTCTTCCTTTGTGACTAAAAATATCTGGTGTGGGAAATTTTGACAATGTCCCCAAGATGCCTGCTTTCCTGTGCAGTATGACTTCCTGGTACATCTACAGGCATTCTGAAGTAAAACAAACTGTTCTGCTTTGCTGATGAATGCAGCACAGCAGAAAATGATGCCATTACAGCATGTGGTAAA
This sequence comes from Oryzias javanicus, assembly GCA_003999625.1. Lineage (NCBI taxonomy): Eukaryota > Metazoa > Chordata > Actinopteri > Beloniformes > Adrianichthyidae > Oryzias > Oryzias javanicus. The sequence goes on from CM012445.1 coordinate 31,193,311, forward strand.
CATGTCAGTCAGAAGACAGGCCACAGCGGCTGGTGCAGAGAAAGTTCCTTGGAGGGAAGTTCCTTTCGGCTGTTGTTTTTAAGGATGACTAGAAAATTGCTCCACGCTACAGAGTGATTGCTATGGGTGGGTAGAAGTGACTTCACAGAATGTTACAACTGAGCAGCACAGGAGCTCTGGTTCCAGTCAGAGAATGAGACGTTTGGAAACAAACCCACTGTGGCATGCATGTGTGCTCTCACACAGAGGCACGTAGGCACCCGACATGCAGACCCTAAAGGAGTCTCGGCCCCTGCGGGCGCTCACTGCATGCTGCAGCCAGGTTGCAGAGATCGATTGGATACAGTGTTAAAATCAAATTGCTTGGTCTGCAACCATCTTCTGGCTCTGACGAAATACCCCACAGTCTTATAATTTTTCTTGATTCTTCAGTTTAAAATGCAAACATTGTTTGTTTTAATTTTGGTGTTCCTCAAGGCAGGAAAATACAACATCTACTCTTTGCCTTTTTAAGACGCCCAAAAGGTGTGAGCATATTTTGAAATTTGGCTCCTCTGTGCAAAGAGCTTAGTGCTGGGCATGACGAATGCTTCAAGACATTTAACATGTTCAGTCGTGTTGAGAAAGGAAAAAGACACATTTTCTTGAATGGAAAAATGTCTTTGTTATTTTTGAGATAAAATAAACCAGACTAACTAACGACTGAGAGCTACAACTATTTAGATTTTTCTTAGGTTGGCTTGAATTTGTCAGGAAGTGGTGGATGAGGGATTCAAATGCAGAAGACCAGGCTTGCTGACAGGAACTTTAAACATTTAACAAATAACCAAAACATGACAAAAACCCATGGAGAAACAAACATGGTGAGGGAACAGAACAGATGACCTGACAACTGAAAACCAGACACCTGAATAGACTGAGGGCAATTAACAGAAATGAAGACAGCTTTGGATCATGAATCTGAAACTGGTGTGACTGAGGGACAATTCAAACAGAACATGATCAAAAATTCTAACTACCAAAGTACACAGTACTGACAGAACTACAGTTTTTCAGTTAATAGTTGATACCTCAGCAGTTCACTGAGATCAGAGGTAAGGGGCTGTTTGAATAGAGGTCAACTGTATTTTAGAGCCAGATATAGTGGGGGTGATGGGGGCCAGCTTTCCTGTCTGACATTATCAATGTAGGTAAATTGCACATTTCTTATGTATAAAGTTTTTACAAATACATTTTATTTTTTATGTATTTATATAAAGGACGTGCAGTCAGGAGAATCAGATGAAGCCGTGCCTCACCTGTCCTTACCTCACCTGCCATCATGAGGGAACTTCAGCTTCCTCCCACAGGATAAGAACATATTTTATTGGTTATTCGATTATTCAAAATTGTCCCTAGGGACATGTGGCCCCACCTGTCCAGGGTGTAACCCACCTTTGCCCAACAGTGACTGGGTTAGGCTCCAGCAACAATGTGATCCCCAGAAAGAGATTCCAAGGGTTCAGAGAATGGTTGGATTGTTTACAGAATCCAGTTCCTCCAGTTGTGTCAACTTTTTGATGAATGGAGGGGTTACAAACATCAAAGGGGTTTCTTGTTTTGTTTTTAATTGATCTAAATTTAACAAATTCACACAAGGTAAAAATGGGCTTTTCTGAATATTTTGTATCAATTTGCAAAATTGTGGGTCTTTTTATTCAAAGTTTAAATGAAGCCCTGGCCAGACCCAGGAACATGTTTGAGACAAAGATTTGAGTTAGTAAGAACAACAATCTCCATCCAACCAAGATAAGGAAAAACACTCGGTTCATCCTGAGACATAATCTAGACTCAAAAACAATAAAATTGTTTTACAAGGTAATAGAAAGAAAACAACCTCAATCTGTCAGACAGTGACATCATTCAATGTTTCTCACTTCAGTTCTGAACGAGCCACTTTGACTGGACCCTACAGAACAACTGTAGCGAGCTCCGTGCTGCAGAGCCTCCGTAACATGGTGGACATTTCTGACCATCTTCTGTACATAAGACCACCCCCCAGAATCAGACAGCCAATCGAGGCCTGAACAGATTCAGAATCACATGAGCCAGGCTTTTCTACATTTAATTTGTGTCAAGCTTTGGCCTCAGCCAAACTCAGAGACAAAAACTGAGCATGTGTGCTGATTATCTAAATACAGCCACAGAGGTACATTTCTGAGCCTGAGAGTCCCTCAGAGGGACCACTGATCCCCACTGATACAGCTTCAACAAACAATACTGGGGGGCAGGCAGCATGAATCCCGCTCACAGACGGCCCCGCTTTCTGGCTGCAACGGATTGTTTGTTCTATATAATCATTTTCATTTTGTGACTCATTTCTCTGCACATTACCAGGAATCCCAGGCAGGAATTCAACTGCTGCTCCTGTGCTGACAGGGGGCTGTCGTCATGCTGGCCAAAGCCCCCACAGATGACTTGTTAATCTGGCTAGCTAGTTGGACCCCAACCTGCTGTGGTTAGACTTGAGCTTTCAGGGTTTTCATGGATGATAACACAAAACTTCTGATGGAACTGGAGAGTGGTGCGGTTGCAGATGTATGACACCGAGTGTGTGAAACACATGAAGATCAGCTACAAGAATTTCAGAAACAGAATTTTTTTTTCTTCTTATGGTTGTGAAGGAGACTTGAGAGGAAGTAAAACCTTTTACTCTGAGAAGGACATTCAGAAATGTAGTTTCCCTGGCAGAGTTACAGCAGAGCATATTAAACTTTCTGTCATAGCATTTAAAATATTCATTGAGAAGATGATCGAGGCAAACGTCCACATAATATCAAAAGCTGAGATAGAACAAAATACAATGGAATCAGAGGAAAATGTGAAGCATTTACATTTTCTACAAAGCAGAGGAAGAATAGCACCATTCCCTCCATGATACAAAGTAATTAGACCTGAGGATATTTTTTCTACATAACAGTTCATCAAAGTCAAGGTAAATCTATCCGGCCCTCATCATCATTTTATATTATTGTTATTAATGACCCCATGTTATCTTGCACTCATTTCTAACTTTTATAATTTAAACAAAATATATGTTTTATGGAGGGTAAAATATTGAAAATTATTTAAGGTTTAAATTGATTTATTCTGGAATTATATTCCTGCCTTTTTAGTATTTATAATTATGTTAAAAAGTTACAGTTCTAACGTTTTAACCAAAATTGTCATTCTGATAGCTTTTTGGATAATTGTAGCATTTACTAAGATTTTTCTTTTGACTATTTTGAAGTTTAGCTAATAATTTCAGTTGTTTGGACTAACCTAAGTTGTTTTTAGTTTTCTAAGCTAGTTTGGCCTTCAACTAATATTTTAGCTAGCTATCAGCTTCAGCGCTTTAGCTATTAGCTTTAGAATTTTCAAGCTATCAGCACTAGTATCTTCAGCAGCCAAATCCAGTTTACAGCATTCATACTAGCATTATCACAGGTAATTCCATATAGCTAGTTCATAATCATGGTAAAAAGTTACGGTTCTAAAGTTTTAAAAATTTAAGAGTGTTCAATAAATGTTTATCCTGTTCAACCCAGGACCTAAGGTGTGTTTTAGATTTTGGTTGAGTTTGACACTCATGTCCCTGAGAGATAAAGGTGTCAAAGTGGTCACGAATATGCAAACATGCGGGACAGTCGCTGGAAATTAATGAGTAAGAAATGGAACATTGGAAGTCCTGATAGTTATGTTTCTCCAAATTCATGAAATTGATTGAACTGGATTTGCAATTATATATTTGTCTAATGAAAACACAACAATGTGGAAAACTGTGCATTTATCATAAAAAGCTTTTGCTCTTGGAGGAGTTATTTTTTTTAACCCTCTGGAACTTAAAGCTAAAGCTCCGTTTTTATCTACTTTTGAATGTACCTCTGTATTTGAAATTTGAAAGACTACATGCCTGCTTATTTGGTGTTATTTTAATCAGTACAACCTGTCCTATGTGACACTAGCTTTATTTAGTCATTTTTACATGTTTTAGTCACACACTCAACATAAAATTATGCAAAGACAGATAATTCTGTCTGGATGAATTGGATTCATTTTGCTGTGGAAACCCAAAACTGTTTTTACGACAGAATGAAAGTTTCAGGTGTAATTTCATTAATTAAAAAAACAAGAATACATTTAGTCAACAAACTAATAAACATATTTTTGAATGAAAATACAAAAACAAATTCCAGGTGAAATTCCCAGAACCTTCATTTGGGCCACATGTGAAGAGATTCTGTAGATAGAAGAACATCACAGGCCTCACAGGTCATCTGCGTTTCCATTATAAATTTTTCAAAAAACAGTTTCAAAATTACACTTTTTCCATCAAACCATAATTATAAGAAAAACACTAATCAATTCACAAATAAGTCATTAAAAAAAATGGTGACAGATATGAACAATATTTTGATGTGCAGCAGATATATTCAAATTTCTGCTGGATGACAAGCTGATGATAAGGAACATTAGAGTCGGCTCACCTGGAGGCAGACATGATGCTGCAGTCTTGGCGACATCCTCTGTTCAGGTATTTATGAGTAGTTCATTTTAATTTCCTCTTTTATTATCCACCTTATTCCCAGCCCCCATGAGCCTTTGCATGAATTATGGGTGATACTTCCTGTAGACGGTCGGAAGTAGCATTTGTTTACATTACAACTGTAGAGCTGACAGTGCAGTTCTTCTTGTTTTGGATCTATAACTACATATAAATGTGGGAACACCAGCTGTCATGTCTTAAAAGAGGAGACGTAACAATTCTGGTGCTGTTAAAACTGAGGATGACCTTAAAAATGTCCAAACATAACATATAGTAGCATTTTTTAGCTACTTTCTCAGTTCAGTTGCTGCAGATGTTGAAGCTCTGAACAATCTTAAAGCTCCGAGAAATATCAATACCTTCATACATGATTATTTCTGCTGGAGTTAGCACACAGTGCTGATCTATTGTAACCTTATGGCTTCACGTGTTTGTGTTTACATGCTGCCAGAGCCAATGAGGGTTGCATCGCGCGGTGTAGCTTTAGCCCGTTTCTTGTTTAAAGTCAGCTGTGGTTTAAACATGGGTCATTTTTGAATATCTGATACCAGGAGATGCAGCAATTTCACAGAAACATCTTCCTGCTCTTGTGACACTGCTGTCAGGTCTCTGTAGTACCCGGAGTCTCTTCTGGTGGTCTGGAGTAACACAACCAGAATGTTTTCCTCCACGGTACTTTATCCACAAAATGACACCAACATACATATAAAGTCTTAGGTGGATTCTTAAGATTTACATTTTTCAGCCACATCCTTCTGACTTCATCCTCGTCCGATAGACGGTAAAATCTTTTTTTTTTTTTTTTTTTACTTTAGAGGGATTAAGTAAAACACGCTTCTAAAGTTTGTATGCACCACTAAAGTTAACAAAACCGACAACTTTCAGTGGAAACCAATAGCGCTGTATAACTTCCGGTTGCTATACCGGAAGTTGCACCCATGACCCGTTTTACATCAGCGGCCCCAGGAATAAGGTGGATAGAGTACAACCATAATTTGTTTAGTTTATTATTTTCTCCTGTTTTGGCTGCATGACAGGTGACTCCGCTGTTTGTGACGACTTTACCGCGTTAACTCGAGAGGAAAAAAAATAGGGGACTTTTTATTGTTGTTTCAACTAATAAAACATCCCAGTGCAGGAGAGCCAAGCTGGGTGCTTGCGCTCCCCGCGCTTGGGCCGGGGAGTCGCTCCGGGCTTCCAGCTTTGCGCCCTGCGCAGTAATTGTCTGTCTTCCAGCGTATGGAGCGAGTGTAACGGGCGTCTCCCACGTTCCTGTGGTCCTTGAACGCTTCGCCCGTTTCTCGGCGTAGTGTTGGAATAAAGGAGGATGACACGTCTTCAGGTTTTCTCTGGTTTAATTTCTGATATGAATAGACAAAACAACTCCTTGACTGCAGGTCTCCAGAAAATTAATACCTCCTTAACGGTCAAACATGTAAAGGAAAAATGTGTTTCCTTTACAGTTTTTTGAAAAGTGTCTTTTTTGAAACGCCCCCAAATACCACCTCCTCTATACGCAAACATTTTTTTTCTAAATTGTGTTCTTTCCATTGGGAGAATTTACTATCAAAATTCCAATTTGCAAAATTTCAGAGTTAATGGAAGCGCACCTTGCCACATGTGACCTTTCTTATGCTGTTTTACAGACAGTGATCTGTCTGCCTGTGTGGCCTCAGCGTCCAGGCATCCCAAAAAATAAGAATTTATCTCCGAAGAACACTGCTGTCCATTTGACATTTTTCCTGGAATTCTCATTTCTTTTAATTTTCTCTATTTTCAGCTTTTCCCTTTTTCCTCATACTTTTTCCTTTTTGTGTTTGTGAGGAACAATAAAAGGGATTTAGGGAGAGGTTTGATCCAGCTGGATTTCAGGTCTGCTCAGCTGGTATCTGCTCACAGGTGGGGGCGTGTCTATCTGCTCTGTTGCTCGCCTCTCGTTACAGCGGCGGGCGGGACTTTGGCGGAGAAATGCAGAGTTTCTGTGATTTTATGACAACGGCGGTGGTTGTTACTGTAGTAAACTCATGTTGGACCCGAAACCAAAATAAAATTATGATTGAATTCCTCCTTGTGGGATTTCTAATAGCAGACATCCAGCTCCGATTTGCTCCGCCCCTCTACCCCAGACGCCATGCTCTGCCTTGCAGCCGTCAGATCAAATTTCGTCTTCCGCCTCATTTATTAAAATAAGAGATTGATTTTGTCGAAAAACTCTAAACAAAGGCCATCTTCTCCCTTTAATTTAATAAAATATCAGTTACAGAAAATAAAAAGTTCATTTTAGACGGAGTTTTATCACGTTGATCTCATAGCTGCACAGCAGGACACCTGGGGGCGTCCTTCGGTTCCAGAGGGTTAAGGTATATCAATATTGACATATGCAATGGAAACACTTTTTAAAAATTAAATAAGGCAAATGACCAAGAACCAGATCCCATGGCATGGGCAGACACTGCATTGCGGGCGCCACAAAAGGTTTCACAGCATCACACAGTTCAATAAAAATTGAGCGTCTCATGTGGAATTGTAGGATCCACAGATCCTCTGTAAAATCTCCAATCATGATTTCCCAAAATCTTCATTTGTAGCTGTTCCCACGTAGCTAGCTGCTCCAGTGGAACTAGGTAGAGTGTCTGCCCTGAGACTGGAAGGTTGCGAGTTCAAATCCCAGCTGAGTCATGCCAAGGACTCTAAAAATGGGACCCAGTTCCTTCCTGCTTGAACCCTCATAGTTAAGGGGCAGACACAGCTGCGCTCAGGAAAGTGCAGCTGTGTCTGCAGCTCACCACTCCCCCAGGGAGTGGGTCAAATGTGGAGAGCAAATTTCACACACCTAGTCATGTGACAAATAATAGGGCTTTAACTTGAAGTTAGCGACCTCCTTTGATAATTGCTAGTGCCGTGAGAAAAGTTTGAATGTATCTCCTGTCAATCAAAGCATCATTCACATCCATCATCGAGTTTTGAATGACTTATTGCATGAGTTTGTGTTAATCACATAATTGTGATTAATCGAAACTGTAATTGCAATATTGTGTGTTTTCAACATTTCTAGAATTGCGATAAAGTTTCGTGCAAATGTATAATGGAGCTTGTCAGAAATGATCTAAACCAGGGCTGCTCATTCCTGGTCCTCGAGATCTACCACCCTGACTGTTTTCCAGATCTCCAAGCCCTGCCACTGTTGATTGGCTCAGTCAGATGTCTCCACATCTGATTGAAGAACACACCTGGTCCAGGTAATCAGCAGCAAACAGTACATGGAGAGCTGGAAAACAGGCAGGTTGGTAGATCTTGAGGACCAGGAATGAGCAGCCCTGATCTAAACCTTCTACTGTCTCAATCATTAAATTCCAAACCCTTTAATAACCATAGGTCTAAATAAAAAACTACAACTCAGAGGTTTAACTTCCCTCGTTCGTCTCGTGTGGATTTCACTCTGGTGAAGAAACACCCGTAGAGAGACGATCTGTCGCTGCGACCCAAAGTCTGTGAGTTACAGTTACTAAAGTCAGTACTCAGAGCTACTCTGGCCACATATCTGCTCAAAGAAAAGATCCACAATTTCAAAAGAATCACCAATACTCAATCTATAGCCTAAAATTGATGAGTGGTTCTATGGTGAGCTGCTACACAATGTGCAGACCCGTGAGTCGATCTGTGCATCATCGCTCCACGAGTTGAGACTCGTAAGCTGTGGGTCAGACTGTTGACATCTATGACCGTGTAATGATGTGAACTGAATACATACATTTAGTTGCGTGATCGTGTTACCAATGTTTACTCCAATGTTCTTCAATAAATGTTTTACAAAACATGATCAGAAGTGTTTAATGAAGGGTATGGATCGGTATCGGACATTCTTTGGCTGCGGGGCGGGGTGAGACTGAAATGAGAGTTGGTCTTCATATTTGTGGATTCGGCGTGTCTCCGGTCCACAACCCCCGCGAGTAAGGGGGAATACTGCATGTAAAGAGCAAGAAGGGGTGAAGAAAAATAGGGTTGAAAGGAGGACAAAACTTTTGGCTCAGTTCTTGAATGTCATGATTCTAGACTTAGGTTTAGCCGTGTTCTGTTTCCCTGTCAGTCTCACCATGTTCAGGTTAATCATCCACAGCTGTCTTCATTCAGTTCAACCTCGGTCTATTTAAGTGTCTGGTTTTCAGTTCCTCATTGCCAGGTCATCTGTTCTGTTATGTCACTGGTTTGTCTCCCCTGGTTTTGTCATGCTTAAGTTTATTTAGTAAAAGTTTAAGTTCTTGCCAACAAGTCTTATCTCCTGCGTTTGGGTCCATCACCACCATCCCTGACGGGAAAAGTGATGGTCAGACACTTGGTGTTGTCGTAAAACCTTTCGACAAATCAATGGGTTACATAGTGTGACAAAAGAAGCCCCGCCCAAAAGGGTCCATTCCATTTTTCTATGGACCTACGACCAGAATGGTACCAGTTGGTCCTGCTTAACAGGTCCATTATTTAATGTGAATCCAGTCTGGTCTGGACTGCTCAGTGAAAACGAGATCCAAACCATCAGGGATTACGCAACAAAGACCTGAAGAAGAGAGTCAACCGGAGAATCCAGCTAAAAACGTGTTTGATCCTTACCGTGGCGTGCAACCATCCTCTCTTATTCATGGCCAGGAATCTGTTACTGTAAGCTCCTTTGATACCAATGACCCCCGGAGAAATGGCAAAGAGCTGCAGGACACCTGAGAGGACAGACAAGAGGGAGTGATCGTTCATGAAAGGAGGACTGGATGGATGCTGGATCATCTGCTTCAGCTGTGTGTCCACTCATGTTCAGAGGGAGAACAGTTCCTCTCCAGGATTCATCCTGGATTCCAGCCTGTTCCACACTAACCTGAAGGATGTCTAGCCCTATTGATGGTGAGAAGAAATCCAAAGGATTTCAGGACACTGTTACAGGTTTGCTATGAGAAAAGCTCGGCTGCATGTCGTCATGGCTGCTGCTGTCATACAATTTATTTATGTTAAGGAAAAAAATAATTCAATCTGGTTCCAGTAAAAGTGGACATTTTCTCATTGAGTTGATTTGGTTTTTCTTCAGTCAATTATGACGAGATGGTTTTAGACTATGACACATCTCCAGGTAGTGTACAGCCATGGAAAATATAATGCATCAAAATTATTCTCTGATCTTCATTTAAAAAAGACACATTTGAATTTTTTGAAAGATTCAGAACATCTTAGCTCCCAGATGTCAGACATGTTATGTAAATCCTGTCTGTCTTTTTGTTAATCTCCCTCATTTGTCCGATGGAATCTCAGGAGAATCTTGCAGGGAGGAGCAGTCTCCTGATGGTCTGCTGCTCTGTCCAGCAGGATTCACAGCACTGAAATACATGTAACCTGACAACTCTTCTAAGAAGAAGCATGAAATGAAGGCACAAGTGCTCCTCTGGTGGGAGCACGGGCTGTTCTGGTGATGAAGTATCTGATGGAGCGATAAGAACATCAGCATCTCAGATACTTCTATAGCTTCCTCATCAAAGTTCACACTGGATTTTGATTGTAGGAACACTTTCAATTTTCAAACGGAATTCAGCTTTTTCATAGAAATATTATAACACAGTAGAATGTCCCTCAACATACATGTCAACTTTTACATTTTTTGGGGGGTTGATGCTGGAGGGCAGAACCTTTATGTGACTGACGTGTCATGGTCTAGACCAGAGGTCAGCAATGTTTATGACTTGAAGTGCCAATTCTAAATGTTCTCCCTAACAAGAGTTCCATCACCAACTATAATGTGAACTCTGTTGTTGTTCACCTTTCCTCTTATCCTATCAGGGATCATCTCAGTCAATCAGCTTTCACTGATACAATCCTGGATTTTAAGGTACAGAGATCAAGTTATGCAGCAGAATGAAGGGTCTGTCTAAGGATCCTCTCTGGATTTTAGCTCATTTTCATGGAAACTGAACCGTGGTCCGACAGCAGCCAACTGAGCTATGCAGCCTCTTCTAATGTAATGTGAACTTTAATGCAAAAAAATACAAAATATTCAATATATCTGAACAAAATGTAATTCACTAACAGCAGGTCAAATACTTTTTTTGAACATATTAGCTCAAAATTGTGCTTTCATAATAATATTGCAAAAAAAATAGTTGAAATAATATTGCAATTATGTTTGTTTGAAAACCTTAAGTACTCCATTTGTTGCAACACAAATATGATTGGATACATCAGAACTAAATTGCCACACCTGTCATCTCAACAGTTACAAACACAGGAATTATCTGTTTTTTATTTCAACTGCGGGAACCTTTCTTTTTTTCTTCAGTGCGCTATAAATCACTATAAAGTTGCTGCAGTATTTATATGGGTGGGCGTGGTCACCGTCACAGCGCCGCATGAATGGATCCTTTCCTTGTGACTCCATGGAGTGTCAAAGATCCTTGCGGAAACAGATGTTCACTCTTTACAAATTCAAAAACATATAAACTAACAACAAAAGTGGTCATTGCTGTCACACCCCTGCGTGCCGCTGTCTTTCCCTCCGCGTGCCAGCTTTGGCACGCGTGCTCTAAGTTGCCGACCCCTGGTCTATGCTAAAATAGTTCATCCACTTTCTGAACCCACTGAATCCATTTTGAAGTGATAGGGTTGCTGGAGCCTATGCCAGCTTCTGTCGGAGGAAGCCAGGTCTTACCCTGGACAGGTCGCCAGTCCATCGCAGGGTTGCTAAAGCAATGTTTTCAGAAACTGATCAGGGGTTTTTTTTTGTAAATTTTTAGCACAAATATTCAGTTAAACTGGTTTGAAAATTGAAAAAAAGATTTCTCGACCTCTCTCTCTCTCGCTCTCTCTCTCTCTCTCTCGCTCTTCATGCTGTGCTGCATTCACAGCGCCTCAGTTCAGTGACAAAGGAAACTTGTGCTCTTGTTTTTTTCAAGCAGTTTTTATTAAAAAAAATGTTGTACTCTGATTTAAGTCCTTTATTTATGAATCAAGCTTAATGTTCTGAAGCTACTCATAGTAGCAGCTGTTCTTCAGCTTCAGTGCTCAGTCGGATGGACAGGCCAACAGCAGGGCGAATGCTGCTGTCCTGTCAGTCCTGTGTTCTCCTGCCCCCATCAGGGGCATCAGCTTCCTGAGCTGCATGAGTGAACGAGCTCAAAAGTAGTTTTCTGAACACCTTAGTCAAGTTCCGGTTCAGCCTGATCGACTGCTTTCACTCCACATTTGAGAGACAACTAAAGAAGACGAACAGATCAATACAGCAATTAATCCAGTCCCAGTTTTAGCACCAATGAAGTGCAGTCAGCTGATGGCACTGACTCCAAACAAAGAAAACAGTTGGCAGTGATAAACGATGACAGAGAGAGGGGAAAATGTTTGTTCTCTAGAGCTCATCCATACTCCAGAGACTGAAGTCATTGTGACTGCTGAGTCATTGAAGACTGACATGAATCCCCACAGGACAGCTGTGCCGTGATATCTTAAACCACGCATCAGTATCCTTCAGAACCCTGAGAGAACTGGGGGTTAGTTCCAGGTTGAAAAGCACTGGAGAAACCAGAGCAGCTGCTTCCCGCTGTGGGCCTGAACCAAGCATGGCACAAATGAATGACAAGTCTCTCCGTAAATCAAAACACTGAAGGCTTGTCATTGTTGTTTATTTTGTTGTTGTTCCTTCTTATGAACCCTCAGAATTGTTTCAAAAACTTACAGCCAAGCTTCATGAACCCACAGAAAACTATCTGAGCCTCCATTGACTCTGAGTGATTCTGTCTTCACTTCCACCTATTGAATAAAACCACACAGTTTTAGGACATGTAGACAACTATAAACATACATGGTTTTTAAGACTGCATCATTGAAAACACCGCACATCAGGCAGTAATTGTTCCACTTTCATGAAACAACACATCCTAAATGTGGCTCCTCCTGCTGATGTTCTGCTCGTTCAAGCAGGTCTTCGAGATGTTGTCGGCTACCTTAGAGAGTCGAACTAGAGAAAGTTTACCGACATGTAAGCAGACCGAATAAATGTTTCAAGCCAACAGTTCCGCCGAGAGTGACAATGACTTCATGCTCGGGTCAGTGATTTAACAGATGAAGGAAGGGGGCCTGGTTTCCGCGGGCATTGAGCGCTGAGTGCGCAGCGGCGTTCCTGTGATGTCATCCTCATGCTGCACCTGTTACTCCCACAAATAGTGAACCTCCGAAACCCCGGACAGCTTTAACGAGGCTGGGCTGCAGGTTCAGGCGCGCGCGCGGCGTGAATCATCAGTTCAACCTGCGTCGGTGGTTTTTTTTTCAGAAAAGTTGGAAACTTGCCGCGCCGGCACGCGCTGGACGGATCTGAGCCTCAAACGGTTCAGTGTACTTACTCAGGTGGTTGGGCTCATGGCTGCCGTTCACTCTGCCGTCGGGATGGATTTGCAGATGGAAGCCGATGCCGACCCTGCAGTACAGCCTGCAGGTCCTGCGCCCGGAGCGGACTCGCTGCTCCAAGAGTTCTTCTGCTCCACAGAGCGCGGCGATCAGGAGGAATAACGCAGCATTCATCTTCCGACAAAGACGACCCTCACTAGACCACTTGGCGCATTGTGTGTTGCTCCTGAGGACGCGCTGCGCTCGTGGGCACGCAGGAGCTGCAGCGTTTCGGCTGGTACGGAGATATTTATAACGCCAGTGATCTCACTGCTCAATGCAGGCCGAGCTTGAAAGGACGCTCTTTCGTCCAGACCCTGCTGCGGAGACGCCTCTCCTCTCAGCGCCGACCCTCAGCAGCAGGACACGGAGCATTTCTCGGAGACGGTGCGCCAGGACGCGCTGCGCGCGGCGTTTACGCACGACCAGGAGACGACAGGAGAAGCTTCTCCTGAACGGTCTTGTGGTGACTTTTGGAAAATGAGTTTGGTTACGCAGCATTCAAAGAGAATATCTGATGAGTGGAGGTTTTGAGGAGCTCTTTGCTCATTTGAATCAAAGTTTAGTCCACAGTCAACGGAGATGTCCTCTTGCTGCAGCAGATGCTTCCGTCAAGCAGACTGCAGCAGTTATTCGAATCTGACTGACAGAAACTCACACCAAACTGTAGAAAAGGTTTGGGTCTTACTGAGTCCAGGAGTTTTGTCCAGGCAGAAATCACTTGGAGCTGATCCATGGCTGCTTTTTTCATCCAAACAGAACATGTTTGACAATACTGACACATTCATCATCTTCTGTCAGGAAACCTAAGCAGATCAAAGAGAAGTCTGGTTCACTCAGTCTTAGTTATTAACCAATAGTAATTTAGTTTAAATGCCTTAGTTTTCTCCCTCTGCCACTTAGAAAAAAGTTTAAAGTTTAATTTCTCCTCCTGTTTGAGTCTGTGAGTCTTATTGTTTTAGTCCAGTTAACTGATCTGAAAATGGTTCAACCATCCCTTTTTTTACCGCTCACCTGTTCAGCATTTTCTTTTTGACATGTTACCATTTTTGTAAACCTTCAACGTTGTTTTCCCCTAAGATCTACTTGGTTTTTTGGGTGGAAGCTCTGTGAATTTTTTTTTATTAATTTATTTCTTTCATCTTCTAAACCATTTGTCCCTTTCGGGGTCACAGTACTGCCGGAGCCTGAGGGTGAAGACAGGAGGGTCCACCCTGGACAGATTAGTTGAAGAGCCAATATCACACCCCCATTCACAATTCAGGGCTCGTTTACATTACAACGTTTTCGCGTGCGTTCCGACAACTTGGTTATCGTTTGGGCCTCTCGTTTAGACCAGAACGGCGTTTTAGGGCCCCCAGAACAACAACTTTGGAGAATGCCTTCCAGAGTGGAGCGTTGTGAAACGTTCCCATTCCCACCGCCCTCCCATTCTAGTGTGTACGGTCAGGAACGGTGTCAGGGTGTAAAGCGGATGTGCTCATACCCTACGTCATGACCACATGACCAGGACGCATATAAGCCTTGCGCGCAGCAATTGCTCGTCACAACAGCGACTGCAACAACATGCAAACTTCCAAAGATAGCACTGGTGGTAGCTGCGATGCTGAATTCACTCGCGACTACTTTGGAGTTTTGGAAGAAAATGCTGGCGGTAGTGTATAGACATGAGCAGCGGTGAAATAGGGAAGTTCGCGCATGCGCAGTACTTCTCTATTGTTCTTTTCCATCCGGTGGAGTGGCTCACAGCCATAGCGGCGTGGCGTGTGAATCACATCGTTTTCCGTCAGCATTCGTTTTAACTGTGAACGCAATATCATTCAGGAACGTTCTGGTGTGTACCCAATATCTTGCTTACCGGGTCAGAGAGCAAAACGCGTTCCCATTCCAGTGTAAACGAGCCCTCAGAGTAACCAATCAACCTTTTTATGTAAACTGTGGGGGAAGCCAGAGTTCCTGGTGAAAACTCACACAGAAAAGTCCCTCCGTTGGTGATTCCATTCGACATCCCCCAGTCGGGACTTGAACCAGGGACCTTCTTGCTGTGATGCAAGAGTGCTGACCACTGCACCACCATGCAGCCAGTTTGTTTGTTTAAATACATTTATTCATTTATTGAGAATCAAAGATTTCTGAACTCAAGAATCCACCAAAAACATTTTTATGAAGCTTCTGACATGAAGAACGTGCTGGTGTGAGAGATAACGAAGATGAAAATGTCTGTTTTAAAATGACAAGTGTCATTTGCTTCATCGTTAATGTTGCAGTTTGACCAAGATGTTTAATTTCCTAAAAATGTTCCACTTGACATTCCTGTCTTAGTGCAGCACATATAGTGACCTGGCCTCTGTGTTTTCTTTGGCCTGTGGTCACGGCTGCACACGCTCAGACTTAAGCTCTCTCATTTTCTATCTTTACTTGCATTCACAGTAATCCCCCTCCCTCTTTGTTATCGGGGCCCAGCCGTGTCTGAAGTTGATTATCTCTGGCGTTTCTGTGGATCACAGCCCGTGTGGGGTCTAATTGTCTCTGCCCTGCAGAGCCGCTACCTTTATATAAACAGCTAGACAGTGTTTAGTCGGACTCTGCTGATGGTCAGACATTCATCTGAAGTCATTCAAGTAACAGTGAGGTAATCTCCTGGCTTGTCCAAACACGGATGATCTTAATTGATTTTCTGCCTGATTGATTCCAGCTTTCTGCAGCTTTTTAGGCTAAGCTAACAGCAGAGCACGCGCCTCAGCCCGCAGACGGCTATTATCAGGGTCCAGCTGACTCTTTCAGACTGAAAGAGGTGGTAGAGAGGGACCGAGCCATTACTGGTCACAAAGTCCACGTCCCGTCCATAGACAGGATATCAGAAGTTCCAGATCCTTACCTGCAGCAGCAGCTGGGTCACGTTGTTAAAACCACCTGTGATTACACCTGCACGCCCACACTATGTCACCATAACAACAAATGGACATTCTCATTGATTGAACTAGTGATCTGATGAACTAGCATCAGCTTTCATTCTGAACTCACCAACATGGACCTACTTCTGTTGAGATGTTGTGGAGACAGAGTTTTGTGTTTACAGTCAACATACTTTTTAAGTTTTGGCTGGTCTTTTTGAGTCAGAAGGCTTAAGGTGGATTTCAGTCCCGGGTTACTGCTTGCAGAGTCCAAGTCAAAGCTAAAGTTATCAAATTTGTGACTTGAGTCCAGTCATGTGACTAAAGTGGACTCCTGATGACCAGAGATGCTGAAAGTCCTGAGTGTGTGCAGTCTGAGCGGTTTGTGTTGACTTAGAAGCTCCACAGAAGATCCTGTCAACCGGGAGGATCTCAGTGAAGGCTTCACATGTTTGCTCACAGCATGTTCAGAGTACGGCAGGACCATCACTGGAACCATGCTGAAGATCTTCAGGAGCCTGTTCCCTGTCCTCAGTGGAGGGCAGACAGCAGCTGCTGTTCACGCCTGCCGGCCTCGTGGTTCAAAATCAGCCTTCAGATGCTTAGAGGAGACAGAGCAGGAGTATTTTACACGAAAAGTAGAACCCAGAGACAAGCTGGTTTGAGGGACCAATATTTGAAAGTGAAGTCAAAGATAAGAGTAAAATATGTTGTAGTCTCTTCTTCTTTGAATTGATCATTATTTCATGTTTATTTTTATTCATTTCAACAAACTAAATTCTCCTAAACTATATCATGAAGTGGCTCTCCCTGCCTGAACTGTTGAAATGTCTTAACCAACATCTAAATAAAGAACTAGATCCATCCAACTTGTTTTTCAGAGGTCAGTATTATTATGTGTCCTGGAACATAGAATGTTAAATGGAGATCTTTGTTTTCTGGCTGAACTCCCTCTTCACCATGATGGACCAGTCTAACACACTATAACACACCACGTTAATCCACTGTTGACATTATGATTGATCTTCCTTCACTTGTGAACAGGACCACTAGAAACTTAAACTCCTCCCCCTGGGACAGCAGCTCGCCACCCACTCAGAGAGGACAAACTCTTTCTGTGGTCAAGACGGAAGTTTCTTAAGAACCATTACCCTCCATCAAAGACTTGGAAGTCTGCCGGATGACCCCATCTGCAGGAGGTCAAACCTGTGGTCCCTAAACCAGAGCACCTGCCAACACCATGAAAGTCTCTCCATGACGGTCCTGAAGAGAACCGGAGACAGAGAGCAGAGCTGCTGGAGTTCTCTCTCAGTACTGTCCCAAGTTCTTCCAGGTGTGTGTGCTGAGCTTCTGGGAGCCTCAGCTTTGAAAATATGTGTACATTCTCTTTAGCCTTTGAATATTTGATGATGCTTGGTCAGCCTAGTGCAGGCTGTCTGCATCAGCTGGAGAGGTCAGCTGACTTCTGTCACCTTCACATATGATTTACTTTGTTTACTTGAGGAGAAAACTCACTAAACTTCCAGCCAGAGTTCACATGTTCTTCCCATTCATGTGGGACATGTCTCCAGGTGCTCCGCCTTCCCCCAACAGTCCAGAAACATACTTTATATCTAAAATGATTATTCTAAATTGTCTCTAGGTGTGAATGTAGGTAGCCATGCAAAAGATGGCTGACCTGTTAGGATTGGCTCCAGTTACCCTGAAAACGGTTCTGAAAACAGATCAATGGATGGAGATGTCAAATATTTACACATACTAACAATTTTGAATTTTTGTTCTGCACCAGAAGTTTAAACAAGATCTAGCCAGACCTTTCTCTCTTTGAGTCATAGTTTTGATAAAGTAAAGAGAGAAACCTTCGAGAGCTGCTATTGAAACGTGATTGTGGAATAAAACAGCTACATCCACCCTGTAGCAGCAGCTGTACCTGCTCTACATACCAGGGGTCCCCAAACCTTTTTTCTAATGAGGGTCACATAACAGTTTTCTTCTCTGATGGGGTCGGGGTCGGTTTGTAACAGAGAAAGTGAAACAATCTAAACGTTTGTCTAAACATAAACAACTGTGTTTTTCCAGAAATCTCCACTCAACCATATTTGAACAATCTCATTCTGTAATCTTCACAGAGAAAATGAATCTAAAACATTCCATAAATAAACCAGTAACCAGAGAATCCTCTCCTGTCAGGATTCTGTAGAGATGTTGGAGATCTGCAGATCCTCACACACATATCTTAGAACATCTGGATCTTCTGGATCTTTAGGTCGTTCTGTTGTTTTATTTAACTGATCAATAACTATAAACTCATGAAAAAAATGAATTTCTGATGTAAAAAATGTTTTTATATTTATAAGTGTAAAATATGTCGTTATTATTATGTTAAATTATGTTTATTTTCCTCCCAGATCAAATGTACAAAATACATGATAAAAACAAAAACAAGTATTTACTGTTCAACTTTTAAAATTATTAACACAAAACACAACAACCACAACACAAAATACTGATTATAATGTGAAAAATGAAAATGAAAAAAAAAAAAAAGAAGGTTTATAAATTATGATAAAGGAATTTAGAAATATCAAATATCTGATCTTTATGAATCTGATCTGGTTTCTTCTGTCAGAATCTGATCTGATCTGGAGAAAGTTCTTCTCATGTTTCTGCTCAGGTTGGTTCTGGAGTCGGTTCTGTTGTAAAGTCTTTTCTTATACATTCTACATTTTGTTTCTTATTATCAATAACAATAAAATCCTTTCAGATTTCTGTTTTTAGAGTCACTCATTTTTTTAAGGTTTTTGTCTCAACGTTGTTGCACTTGCTCTGCTCTGACTCTCCCTCATGTGTGCAAACAGTAACGAGATTTGCACACATGCGTGTGCTCAGCGCACAGCTCTACTCTTTTATGATCTCTGCACAAATGGTTTTGATCTGACATGTGTGATAAAAAAAAAGAGGATTCGGGACACCACTTGATGAATAAAACTGAGCAGCTGGAGGAAACAAACAGAAAGTTAAACTTCTATTCTCATTTTTTTTAGAGTAGCGTAATAAAAATAACTCTTGACGGTGAAACGCGTGAATTCAGATTCCAGATGTTAAACTCTTCACTACACACTTTCTCCACTTTTATCAGACAGACATGAACATTTTGAAATCCAGGATTATAGAATGAAAACTAAGATCTGATCGAGATCACAGATTTATGAAGGTCTGGGGAGCTTGTTTGTTTCTGCACAGGCATGGACAAGACTGATAGACGGGCGGCCGTGGTGCAGTGATAGGGTAGTCATCTCATGATCGGAAGATAGTGGGTGCAGCTTCTGATGTTGGTACCACATGCGCTCGGCCACCAAGATCGGCTCAGAGGCTTGTGACCAGTGACAACGTCACACTACAGTAACTTAGACAAATGATTTAGCTATTTTGCAGTTTTTCTGTACTGAAACTGATGTTTGTAATAAAGTTTATAAAAAAAGAAAAAAAAGGGTCCAGACCTGCTCGGGCTGCATTGACAGCTCCTTCACTAATGTCTGCTCTCCTCAGTGTTTGTGTCACCGAGCAGAAAGTGAGCTGTATATTCCAGCTGGACTTCATCCGGTCTGTGTGACCAAAAAAAGGTTCAACACTGCCAGGGTGTATTTTGGAAAAAAATTACGAGCGAATAACTACTTCCTTTTTTTTTTTTTTAATGCGACCCACAACAAACTAGCATGCTACTCGCTAGCACCCACTTTAGCACAGACCTCACACTGTCCAGCCGATTTCTGTCTATTAAAATATGATCATTATCCTGTATAGATTCCTCTCAATCAGATTATGTTGCTGTCAAGGTTTTTGCGGTTGATTGTAAATATTTCGACTCTTTCATGATTCTTTGCGGACGTGTTCGGACCTCCTCAGTTCTCTACTCGGGAAGACTCTGTGCATTGTTATGGTGCATGCGTGTCATTTCCCATGTCACGTGACAGTGGTCTAATGGTCTGGACCAACTGCAATCTTACACGTCATCAAGTCACGAACCCCGAGCCGAACATGTGGTATCTACACCAGAATCTTTACGTAATTGAAAAGTGTCAGAGGAACCTCCACTGTATGAGATAACGTCCAACCTCTGCGATCTGGCCTCTCCGGCTCTCCAAATCTGTTTCCTTGGGTTCAAATTTTTGCTCGGTGCCAAAACTGAAACAGAGCATTTTTTGTGAAGTTGGGTCTATTAACGACCTAAACCAGTTATCATGCCAGCGAGTGTCAAATGCATTCGGTACTTTTTTCTAAATAAAACCTATTTCTGCTGTACTAACTGCTTTCACTGTTGTAAAACAATAAAAACATACTTGTTACACAATACTTGAGGTGCTGTATTGAGGTGCTGCAGGAATTTCCCAGGAGGGGAGCGATCATGAAGCGCATGGCAGAACGTCAGCTACACAAATGGCATCAGCTCTAAAATATCCTGATAATTTTTTTTATTCTGTTTTACAAAGCATGATCAGAAGTGTTGATGAGTATGGATTGGTACCTGACATTCTTCATCCAAATACATCAACAGTATTCTAAATTTACCATCAAATAGACAATTTCATTGTACTTTGAGAATAAGGCTCCAGCTAACATCCATAGGTAATACGAGAAACCTTTTTTTAAACTTAAGATCATGGGTCATAATATCAAACACACTGCCAAACTGGTCAGATTCAAAACACAGTGATAATATGTGTAAATGGTCTGGCAGGTTAAAGTTTTGGCCCACAGCTCCTTCCATAACAACTGATCTCTGCTGTGTTTATGTCAATGATCAGAAGGTTAGCGTTAGCGCTACATTTTCTATCTGGGCTTTCTCCAGACCGAGAAAAAAACTCCACACGTATTTATATATTATATATATTATATATTTTGTATAATTTAAAAATTATGTGAAAGAAAAAAATAAAAAAGTGTAACTGACAACAAGATTCAGCCTCGCAGGCTCTTAAAGAAGCTACGTGCTGCTTTGCTAGCACAGCAATGCAGCAACATGCATCTTGGCTGCACATATTACGTGCTTCCAACATGAATTTACATCAGTTTTTGTGCTGGTTGATCGTAAGTACGTGTGAATAACCTCAGACATATTTTAAAACATCAAACATGAATAAAAACATACATTGAAGAACCAAGCAAGCTTGCTATTTGCGAGTTGTTAGCACCCACTTTAGGCTTCTCAGCCTGATTTCTCTCCGTTAAAATACGATTCCTGTCATTTTAATTTAGCCGGTCTTATTGGGCTCACAGAAAGACTCAGCCTACCTCTGAGGTAGCCATACATTTTCATTGACACCTTTGAGCAGGTCTAACCACACATTCCACCTTCCAGCATGTTGATGCATGTGCATTCATATTCAAGCCTCTCTGGCCAAGATCAACCATGACTCTGATGTCTTTAAGATTGAACAACTCATTAGGATATCTAATGCACAACTCTGGAAACAACCAGAAAATCTCATTTTAACAATGTAGATTGTAGATTAATCAATCGTAGATTTGGGGTTTCAGCGTTTGCAAGAGCTCCCCTCTAATATGTATTAGTAGTGCAGCTGTGTGGGTCAAATGCTGGTTTCTCCTCTTTCAGATAGACTCTCCCTGCAGAGGTTGCACTTTAGTCTTAATATAGTCTAATAGGAAGCCGGTCTGCAAAATTCAGATTCCTTCCTTACAAAAGAAGGGAACGGGATCAGATGAGGGGAACCTCTGTGTGTAAAATCAAACTGAACCCACATTGTTCTGCAGACCTGTAAGTCAATCAGCATTGTCCATAATCTGTGAGCATATCATTGAAATGGAATTATTTTAATGTAAGAGCTTGTTTTGAATTGAGCTTGTCAGAACAGTTGGGCTTCCACCACCTTTCCAAGAATTTCTACTACAGAAGATGAACAGAGATTTCCCTAAAGCAACATCCACCTCAGTGTTTTCTTAGTTTTATGTTCATCCTTGCTGGTGTGAGTCTCTGCTATCACCGTGAGTTTGAAGTGGAAAATGCCCGCTGCTCAGTTTTAGTCAACAGCCTGAAGAGACAGACACACAGAGGGCCAACTTTCAACCACAGCCAGGAGCCAAGGGGCCGCCTGGTGCTCTGGTCTTTACAGTGACTGATTAAGCTGGGTTAACTTTTGTGACAAAAATTGGGGGGGTGGGGGGACTGTTAGTAGATGTTATGCAGCAGAATGTGTACAAAATGGACACATCTGCTCACCTCCAGTGTTGTCAGCTCCTGCATGAAGCTCAATAATGGACACCAGCAGAAAATTTTTCATGAAGCTCTGAATAGAGCCCACTTCAGCTGCTGGTCAGGGAAGGCAGGGTACAACCTGGACCGGACCACTCCATTGCTGGGCCACATAATTAACAGCTGGGAATCATCAGATATCATCAACCTATGATGCATGTTTTTGAGCTGTGCCTTGAAAAAAACCCACACATGCACAAGGACAACATGTAACCTCCACACACAAAGGACCCAGATGGGATTTGAACCAGCACTTTCTTGCTGTGAGACAAGAGTGCTAACCACTACACCCCTGTGCCGCCCCTGTTTCAACCCATATGCTGCTTTTTCAAAACTTTAGGATCATGCAGTAAAAACATCAGCAGCATATATCAGTGAACATTTATAAAATGATCTGGTTTCAGTCACAAAATCACTTATTGAATTTGTTGTTTCCACCACAGTCAACAAGCCAAGGATTAGCACAAGGGTTAAACTTCACACTCAGAAGATGCTTGCTACTTTTATTTATTATTCCCTAGGAAAAGTATGAATGATGCACTGATTAGTGAGCACTTTTAAATTTCGTTGTACATGTGACAATGACTAAATAAATCTTTTCTATTCTATTCTATTCTTATCAAAAGCTAAAAATGAACTTTAGCGTACTAAAATAAGTTTTAATTGTTAAGCTGAGACAAAAATGAATACTATTTTAATGAAATATTCCCATCAACTTTCTTGCTTGAAAAGCTATTTAAACTCTTTTTTTCCCCGAGTGTTTGGAGCAACGGACACATCAACAAGTTCCTTTGAAACTCAACGTTTCACATGTCCATATAAATGTTATAGATGTGCAACACGCTCTATCTTTTCTATGATTAAAACCTTGTGTTCCAACGATCCAGAAACTGAATCCTGATCGCTGTGGATTAATTTCAGTTTGTCAGCCTCATCAGGCTTTTTTTTTCTAGTTGAGCACTTATTACACAGATCTAGATGGTGGGACCTCTCTTTCTCACAAGGCCAACAGGAGGCGGAATAGCAGTTTATGCAGCCTGAGCCCTTCAAACCCCCTAATGGAGAACAAGCTCAGGAGAACATGGGTCAAAGTCAAAGCTCGGGGGACGGATCCGTTCCGCCAGGTAATTTTATCTGGAACCAGCAGATTTTTTTATTTTATTCTAAACAGCTCGACGTTATCTTGTGCTAGTAACATATTGAAGAAACACTACAATCATGGGATGAGTTCTATTGATCTATTTGGAACACAACATTTGACTTCACAAGGATGTCACCATCCTCTTCCTCCCTCTCACTCATGCTGCAGAAAGAAAGAAACATAACCAGATTAAAAAAAAAAAACTAAATTCAAAACAGAGTAAAACAGCAGAACAACAAAACACAGAGCAAAGGAAGCAATGATTTATTTTTATTTTTGTGCTAAAAAGCACTTTTTTAATGTTCAGCATTTTCAGATTTGTATAATTTTAACAGGATTTATTTTATGAAGATTAAAATCTTTTGGGTTATTTAAAAGTGTAATTTTTCATTAAAAATTTGTAAAGAAATTTTAGTGTTTTTTTTTTTTTGACTGTTTGATTTATTTCTAACTTGTATAATTTTCACAAAATATATTTTTATTGAGAGTAAAATATTGAAAGTCATTTAAGGTTTAAATTGATTTATTTTGGGATAATATTTCTGTCTTCTTTTTCAAAGTTATGCTAAAAAAGTTATGACTTTAAAGTTTTTCAAATGTAGTTTTGGAGTGTTCAATAAATGTTTATCCTGTTCGACCCGCAACCTAAGGTGTGGTTTGGATTTTGGCCCTTTGTTAGGTTGAGTTTGACACCCCTGCTCTAAGACATCAAATCAAATCAAATTTTATTTATAAAAGCGCCTTTCATACAATGAGTAAACTCAAAGCGCTTTACATTTAAAAACATCCCCCCATTGAACCCAATCTCAGTCCCAGGACTGAAAGGACCATCACAGGACCCCCCTACCTGAGAGCCAGAGGATACAGAAGCACGAGACCTCAAGCGCCAGCTCTGAGATCAGACTCCCCATGTCTGGTGTCCAGGCCAAGACCCCAACACCCTCGGATAAAAGACCCCCACCCCAGATCCCTGAGCACCTTTCATCACCAATGCCCAGAAAAGGACAAGGCCACCCCAAAGGTGTCCACATAGCACCCCAGGCAATCCACCCATGTGTGGTGAATCCAAGGGCTGACCCCCCTTTTGTTGAAGTCTCTAGATGGGATGCAGATGCCTCCTCCTCGGGCCGATTGTCTTTATTGGACTTCCTGTACCTCCTACTACTCATCATCTTCATTTATTCGTTCATGTTTTCATTGTTCAGGTGATCCAGCTTTGGAATGACTGTTTTGGGTGAAAGCATCAGCCTTAGCTAGCCTGTTGCTAGGTGAGCATGCAGGCTAGCTCCCCACTATCTGGTTAGGATGTGCTGCTTCATCAATATTTTTTTTCAACTCTAAATATACTCAATCGTCCCCCTGCACAGTTCACCAGTACTATTTCAGTCCCACAATGTGCTCCATCTGCAGGTCTGCTGACAGGGACAAATATACACACAGAAGTTACTCTGAGGGATCCGGAGTGTCCAGAACAGAACGCTGATCTTACCTGAGAGCTCCACACTCCTGCACCTCCACATGGGAGCCACTGTCACATTCATGTGCTGCTTTTAAATATTCTGTTTTGCTTTTACATGTAAGGTGACCTTGGGTGTCCAGAAAGGCACCATATAAACAACATTAATTATTGCTATTTTTAAATGGCCAAGAATAAACAATACATGGTGTATCCTTTAATAGCATTTTTATACATTTCTTGAAGACCTAAAGTGCTTTTTCTGTGAAGTTAGATTCTATGTCTGTGAAATGGTTTCATACTTGTAAAAAGAGATTTGTGTGTCTGTAAAAAGATTACTTATCTACAGAAAAGAAAATGTCTCTGTTGAAAGAGTTTATATTGTTGAAAAAATTGTCCATAAAATTGTTTTGTACTAGTTTGACATTTTTCAAGATGAAAAAAAGTCGTGTGCAAAACAAAATTGGTATTCTAAAGAGACCTTTCAAACATTAAATTAAATGTTGTTTTTGTATTTTTTCTGAAAAGTGGTAAACAAAATACTAACTCGTACACAACTTTGTACTTATGAATCCGTTTCTTTTTGAAAGTTATCTTACCCCATAAATCTGCACCACATTTAAATTGGATCTTGAACGTATATGAGAATAGAGCAAGCTGACAGTCATCTGGTAAGACAGAGCAGAACGGGAGCAGACTATTTCCTGATGGGAAAAGAAAGTGTTACATTAGCAGAACTGGTTTGAACATGGATTATTGAGCAAAGACGAAAAGGTACGCATGTCTCCAGGAACATGATCCACCTGAAAGTGAAGAGGATTCTTGATGCAGAGATTGATGATGCTTCAGAGAAACAGAAACCTTCACAGTCAGTGCTAATCAGAACATGAAACAATGTTCTCATCATTTCAATAAATCCTGAAATGACCATCTTGTTGTGTTTTCTGCATTTCTTGACCGAATTTCACCCCAAAATGAATCCATTAAATTCTGGACTTCCTGCTTTGCTAGAGTGCGGACGCACATTGCTTTGCTCCCCCTTCTGCTTTTAATTTTCGCTGATTATTTTCCTTTCTTCTTTTTTTTAATCACACCAGCAATAACTTTTGAATACTTTTAAACCATCGGGTCGGATTTATTTTTCTTTTTTACTTTAAACAAAAGGATTTTTTCCTGCATTCCTCTTAAAACATTTTATCTTGAGCACTACGTGTACTTGGCCCTCATGCAGCTGAAGCCTGATATACGGAGCAGCAGCTAACACAAGGCTAACTAGCAGCAAGATGCCTTCCCTTTCCACAAAGGATTACCAAGACCTTCTGGAGAAGATCACAGCGCTGGAAACTAAGGTTCGCCACATAGAAGTGAACGTGGAGGTAAATGGACTCTATGGAAACAACACAACTTTGCCACTACCTCATCTCAGCAGAGAAGAGAGAGCTAACACGCAGCTAAATGGCACAGATTCTTACGGGGAAAGACAACATCTGTGGACAATAATAAACAATTGAAAGATAATCCTCCCTGGAACCATCTTGAGCAAAGCCAAAGAATAAGTCCAACAGCTGGAGAATTGGAGGACATGGGAGGACCGACCCCCCGCAGATAGCCGATGCCTCTGAGGCTGAATGGACCTCTCTTCCTACGAGACAGAGGACCTCATCTACTCCCGTACACCGGAGGAAAGAAGGAAAGAAGCCAAGCATGAACGGAGCGGTGACCCTGCAAAACAGATTTGCTCCACTGTCAGATGACCCCGGATTACCCGACGACCATCCACTGGAAAGCAGCACGAGGAGGACCTGTAACCCATCAGAAGGTAAACGGCCAGAGAAAGAAAGCTGAAGGCTCGGCCTGAGACTCTGATTGTGGGTGATTCCACTGTGAAAGATGTTCAGTGGTTCTGCAGCTGGAACACTAAAGTCCTGTGTTTTCCAAACGACATGGTCAGTGACATGAAGGAGAGAATTCTGCAAACTGTGGCAAAGTATCCATCAGTACAAAACATTGTACTACACACAGGGTCAAATGATGTGTCCAAGCAAAAATCTGAAGTTTTAAAGCAAGACTTCACTGGACTGATAAGAACTGTGAGCTCCATGAATGCAGCTGTCTTTATCAGCGTCCCATTCCAACTATTCGAGAGGAGAAGAGCGATTCAGCAGGCTGTTGGCACTGAACAGGTGGCTTTCTACGACATGTGGTGAAACAGGAATTAATTTCAATCAACAACTTTCACATTTTCTGGAACGCAAACATCTTTTTAAAGAAAATGGATTCAGCTTAAACAAATCAGGAGTTAAACTGTTCTCCTCCAATCTCTTCTACTCCCTGCGTCATGCCAAGACTAAGATAAATTATCTCAGTGTCAAGGCCAGACACAGACTGGATCCACACAAGGAACGGAGCTGCCCCCACCGGAGGAAAACATCAGAAATGGGAAACCTGCCTCCGAAACACCGGAAGAGGAAAAACGACGAGGAAGATGGACCCTCCCAAACACCACCAAACCAACAAACTCCTGACGGTTCCCCTCCCCCTCTTCACCTCTTCACCCTCTTCACCCCACCTGAAATTCACTGAGCAGATGATGGAGCGAGTCGGGATTGGGCTTCGATCTACCCCTCTGGCCAATCCATTTTTGTCCCCCATAACTCTGTCACCAGAACGTTCGAAGGGTCGACGTAAAGCCCCACCCTCTCCTGTACAACATCATATCCTGTCCATGCAATCAGATGTTTGATGTGTTGAGGGTCCAGGCTGTGGATATAACAACAGTCATGATGTTCTCCAGAAAAACCTGGGACCCTGTTCTCTAGAAACACACACACCGTTTCTGTACTTGTCACCAACAGGAGGAATGTAATCTGCCAAAACGCAAACAAAGGACTCTAAAAGAGGTAAACATTTCCTCTGCGCATTTCCAGAAACAGAAGGTAAATGAAATATTATTACTCCTAGACCTCTCAAGTTAGCACTTTTAAATGTCAGGTCTTTGGCAGGAAAACATTTTTAATTAATGATTTTATCACTGAGAACAAAGTTGATTTTATGTTTTTAGTTGAAACCTGGTTATATGAGAATAGTAGGGGTGCAGTTCTCACAGAGTCGGCTCCTCCCAATTTATGGTGTTATCAGTGAGGAAAGAACAGCAGAAAGGGTGGGGGGGTTGCAGTTTTGTTTAATGAAATGTTTCAGTGTAAAAAGTTATCTTTTGGAAACTTTCCATGTTTTGAATATGTAGCCCTACAGCTGAAGGCCTCACTCAAAACCATATTTATCAATATCTATCGACCCCCTGGATATAGTCCAGAATTTAACCTTGAGTTTAGTGAACTGCTGTCTATAATTTGTCTTGAATTTTGACTGTATAATCATGGCTGGAGATTTTAACATCCATTAGGAAATCTTGAGAACAAAGGGACTAAGGACCTGAAACACTCTGGACAATTTGGGTTGACTCAACATGTACAGAGCCCACACACAACAGAGGAATATTCTTGATTATTGATTTCCAAAGGTCTGAACATCTCTAAAGGTTACTGTATGTGATTTAGGTCTGTCTGATCACTGCTGTGTTTTCTGTGAGAGCACAATTCCAGTACACAAAAATGTTTTGAGGGAGGAGATCGCAAAACGGTTTATAATGAACAATACTAGTGAGAATGTCAATTCAGAAATTTTCTCTCTGACTCCTCCCCTCTAGGGATCAGTCAATGAACTTGTTAATAGCTTTAATTCCACTTGTCAAATATCATGATAGCATTGCTCCCAGTAAGGTGAAGGTGATCTCTGGTAGGAAAAAATCTCCATGGAGAAATTCCATTCTGGTAAAGAACGGAAAAAGAGAATGTCGGAAATCTGAACGCAGATTGCGAAAATCTAAACAACAGGTAGACTATGACATATAAAGAGAAACTTCACTTATATAATTTACAACTGAGCAATGCAAGGAAGTCCTATTTTCTGAAATTATTACCAAAAACTCCCATAACGCTCGGGCCTTATTTAATATAGTCGACAGGTTGACAAAAACCCCTGTGTCAGTGGCACCAGAACTTTACTCCACCAAAGCCTGTAATGACTTTGCCAAATTCTTCAGGACAAAATCAAAAACATTAGACAAACAATTATTTCATCAACTACAAGTTCAGGATATGAACCCTATCCACTAGAAACCATAAACCCCATGGCTCAGTTTCAACCATAAACAGTAAAGAACTGCAGGACATTCTATGTCAACTGAACTCCTCCTCCTGCTGTCTGGATATTCTACCCACAAGCTTTTTCAAAAAAGTTTCAAAGATCCTGGAACCAGCTCTGCTCCAGATTGTCAACTTGTCGTTAACATCTGGTGTTTCCCAGAACCGCTGAAAACAGCTGTAATCAAACCTCTCCTAAAAAAAGACAGTCTAGACAAAACTCAAATGAACAACTACAGACCGATATCAAACCTGCCATTTTTAAGTAAGATCATTGAAAAAGCTGTTTCCCATCAGTTAAATGAATTCCTAATAAATAACAACTGCTATGATATCTTCCAGTCCGGCTTCAGACAGAACCACAGCACTGAAACGGCTCTGACCAAAGTGACCAATGA
Source organism: Oryzias javanicus (assembly GCA_003999625.1). Taxonomy (NCBI): domain Eukaryota; kingdom Metazoa; phylum Chordata; class Actinopteri; order Beloniformes; family Adrianichthyidae; genus Oryzias; species Oryzias javanicus. The sequence goes on from CM012445.1 coordinate 31,222,643, forward strand.
CATACGTTTGAATACAGACAGTGGAAATATGTCAGTGCTAGTTTTACTGGATCTCAGTGCTGCGTTTGATACAGTCGACCACGCAATACTACTCAGACGACTGGAAAACTGGGCGGGTCTCACTGGACCAGTACTAAACTGGTTCAAAACGTACTTAGAAAACAGGAAATATTTTTGTGTCAATTGGTAACTTCACTTCTGAGCCAACAGAAATTACATGTGGAGTGCCCCAAGGCTCCATCCTGGACCACTTCTATTTAACATCTACATGCTCCCACTGGCCCAGGTTATAAAGAACAACAACATTAGTTACCATAGCTATGCAGATGACACACAGATATTTATTAGACTGACACCAGGAGACCGAGGCCCTGTACAGGCTCTTGGTAAATGCATTGAGGACATTAATGACTGGATGTGTCACAACTTACTTCAATTAAACAAAAACAAAACTGAGGTTATTGTCTTTGGGGCTTTGTCTTTGGGGCTAAAGAAAAAAGGTTAGACGTCACTACAGAGCTTCAATCTATTCAACTAAAAACTACCAACCAGGCCAGAAACTTGGGTGTAGTGATAGACACAGACTTAAATTTTGATAAACACATTAAGGCAGTCACTAAATCAGCCTATTATCATCTCAAAAATATCTCAAGGATTAAAGATTTGATGTCTAAGCAGGACCTGGAGAAACTAGTGCATGCTTTCATCTTTAGTCGACTTGATTACTGTAACAGTGTTTTTACAGGACTACCAAAAAAAATCCATCAGGAAACTGCAGCTATTCAGAACTCTGCTGCTCGGGTTCTCACAAGGACCAAGAAAGTAGACCACATCAGTCCAGTTCTGAGGTCTTTACACTGGTTACCTGTCTCTCAGAGGATAGACTTTAAAGTTCTGTTACTGGTTTATAAAGCTTTGAATGGTTTAGCACCAAAATACATGACTGACCTCCTGACCCAGTATGTACCAGCCAGACCTCTCCGATCATCAGGATCCGGTCTTTTATCAGTTCCTAGAGTCAGAACTAAACATGGAGAAGCTGCATTCAGCTTCTATGCACCACAGATCTGGAACAGACTTCCAGAAAACCTTAGATCTGCTGAAACACTCAGTGTATTTAAATCCAGGTTAAAGACTCACCTGTTCTCAGTTGCATTTGATTAATATGTATTCAAAAGTTTACGTCCGCACTTTTATCTATGCTTGTTTTAAATAAAATCTTTTTACTTTCTTTTAATTTTATTTTAATGATTTGAATAATGAATGACATTTTACTATTTCTTTTGATTGTTTCTTTTAATGTTTTATGTAAAGCACTTTGAATTGTCTCTGTACATGAAATGTGCTATACAAATAAACTTGCCTTGCCTTGCCTTGCCTTGGATGAAAATTTGGATTTATTTTTATTTTTCAATGGGCTTTCAAAGTGTGTGTCTCACTATCATGTCTGGAGGGATAAGGGGCGGGGTTACACAGCTCAGCACCATAAGCCATGCCGGAATTTTGGAAACAAAGGCTTCAGATCAACAGGAAAAATGGCTTTTTAAGACATTTAGGATGTGGAATTTTTGCTAAAAACTTCACAGTCCTAATTAAAACCTCACTGGGAATGTTTAAAAAAAATTGTTGTAGGGGGATTTTAAGGCATCTGTTTTTTTTATTTTTGGCTATATACTTAAAATTTAATTGAATTTGATTAAAAAAAAAAAAAAAACTGAAAAAACAAAGTTGTAGATCACTCTAGATAAGGAAAAAATTGTGACTTCCCACCTGTCTCATGAGTGTTAGGTGTTTATTGAAAGCCGTCTCCATGTGGGTGTGGTCTGCTAATTCATCTTTCCGCCGCCTCTTTACTGATGACAGACGCAGCTACAAGCCTAAAATGTAAAAATGCAGCGTGACCGGGGTTGGGGCACTTGCTCAGAGGGGATATAAACCGTTCCCCAGTGGGGAGGGGGTGCAGAGAGCTTGATGATACATGGGGGTGCAGAATATCAGTGAGTGCTTGAGAGTCTGCAGATAGTTGCTCATGCCGTTCCAGTAGCATCAACGGCATGCCTTTGAGATGAAACCGACCTGTTGGATTGCTGATGTGGGGGGTGGTGGCTTAATGCAATGTAAACATGAGCGCTCACCGTTTTGTGGACCCCCCCTCCCCCTCCCGGCCTGTTTCGTTGGTGTGGTTTTGGTCCCTTCCCTCCTCCGGCTGTGACTCTCTCCCTGCTTCCTGCTTGCGCTGATCGGGTTACAAATTGATCTCGGCTTACAGAGCGTCTGTTATTGGAGGTCACCTCCTGTGCAAGTTTTTTTTTATTTTTGATTGGAATTGGAATTTAAACCTCTGTTGTCACTGCAACAGGTACAAAGAAACCTCTATGTCAAAATAAACAGATAGGATGGGGAGGCACTTGTTGAAAGAGAGGAGAAAGAAAAACTAACCATCCATCTGGAATCTGCAGATCGGAGCAGAATGTAGACCTACACCTGTGCAAAAGAAAAACAAAAAGACCCACTAAGACAAAAAAAAGCACAATACGTAGAGTAAGGTATACATGACGTGGGATGGGGGTCAGGGTGTCGGGGCTGCGAGCAGCTGAGATCTTCCCATGGGGCTACCGAATTCCAGCACTGTACTAGGGAGACCAAGCTGCAAGTGTCCAGCTGCAAGAATGAACAGAAAGTGTGACTGATGAGAGAAGAAACCAAATACAACCTGGTCCAGATCACACTACTCCCAGTAAATAGGGATTATGTCTTTGACATGACTGCTTTTGGTGTGAAGTTTAATTAAATACATAAATATTCCAGCTCATATTACTAATAGTGAATGAGAAGAACATACAGTGACTGGACCGTCTACAGCAGTGATTCTAACCATGGGGCCGGGATTAGGGCCGCGAGCGCCCCTTGGGCCGCGAAAAAAAAATCTGTTCTGAACCTGAGGGCCGCGAGGGCCGCGGGACCTGAATGCAGCTTCCTACCACTTGGTGTCAGTGAGTGTCAGTGACATGTTGTGGCATGCGCCGATAGAGGTGCATCCGGCTCTCGGCCAATAAGCATGAAGCTATTGGCCTCGCATCATATTTTCTATATATTATGGCTCTTTGCCTCATTTCATGTTTATTTTTTTACCTCTTAAGCCACACTCAAATCCATCTGAGGGCATTAAAACTAAATAATCAATAATATTAATGATCAAATGGTCTCACTCTCTACCTTTACATGGCCACAAGTAATCTGAATAATCGCCTGATCAGATCAGAAATGCGTCATGTAAACACGCCGTTCAGAATCCTCGGGCCCAATCAGACTCTTTCAGATCTAAATTTCTTTCTGATTAAGACAGGTGGGTTATACTGATTGTTGATCCAATCGCGGTGCATGTAAACAAACATTCCGATCATGTGTCATTACTGCTCTGGATTTTAGGTCATGCATAGGGGTACGGCAGTCGTGAACAGAACAGATCGGCTGCTCTCCTCGAGCAAACTCTTTTCTTTGAGTAGAAAAGCCGGATTCAAAGCTTTCATGTGTGATCGCACACACACGCGTGTACATGGGGGTGCTTGGTTACGGTGTGAGCTCCAGACCCCAGTCCATCCAGCTGCTCTTCGTGAGACCTGCTGGATTCTGGAAAACCGTGTCTCCCGGGAGAACTGTGTCTCCGAGCGGCTTCAGGACAGTATGAAGCGGTGGAGGAGGATTCTGAAAGAGGAGATGACGCTCCGCTCACTGAACAGTCCTGAGAAACCGGGTAATGATCACATGAATTCATGTTTCCATCACATCCAGACAGAATAAAGGCTGATCTTATTTCCACATATTTACATGCAGGCAAGATGCAGATTGCTGCATGGATTTAGAAAATTATGAGCAAACAGACACTTAAAAATATTATTAATAATAATAATGAAAGCACGTTCAGTGGATCATCTCACTCTATACATGATCTTTGTTTGTTTATTACAGAACCTTATCTCTTCTTCTACGACTCCTTCTGGTATTTTAGGCAGCTGCCTAGGGTGCCTATTCCCAGGGCCGGCCCTGCTTACCAAACTTTTTCCAGCTGCGGTGACGTGCATCATTTCTGTGCAAGGTGACCCAAATCTCATCAGTGAATAGGACAGTGGACTACTGCTGCTTCGTCCATTTCGTTCACTGCAGACGTTCATGGTGGGGTCTTGGGGTCACCTGCAGCAGAGGTCTGTCATTCCAGGTTCTGGTTGGGGTCTGGCACTGGCAGGGCTCCACTCCTGGGTCTGTTACACAGAGAAAAGTTTTCCTTGTAGAATGTTCTGGTTTTGTCCTCAGTAAGTAAGGCACACTGATCATTCTGTGGGAAGCATGAGGCGTGTCTGTCCATCACCCCAGATGTCACAACCCCTGATACAGGGTATGTTTGTGCATTTCTTTGTCTGGTATGTATTTGGATTTCAGCTCCTGCAGATGCTGATGAGGCTTCCGCTCCCCCAATCGCCAGGCTGGGAGGGAAGTTTAAAACCTTCCAGGAACTCCTGAATTCCTGAGAAGAATTTGTTTTTCCGCCTGCCCCTGCCGTCTGCATGATGAACGCTTGTGAAGGCGTGTGGTTTTCCACTGCCCATCTTTGTCTTGTATTCCCCTCGTTACATTTAACCTTTCCGCTCACTTGAGTCGTTGCATTTTAGGGATTGTATTTCTATTCATTTATCTGTTCTGAGGCCTCAGAATTTATGGTAATTATTTCAATCATTAAGCCAGTCAGTTGTTTCCTCCTTCCATCATCCACCCTAATAGCCATCTGTGGTCAACTTCAACCCCAAATTCTTTTAAATTTCTTGACGTGACCTTTTTTCTTCCTCCACCTGCAGAGGGATGTAACACCAATGCAACTGCTTCAGCTGCATGGTGAAGTGGTGCTTTAGCCTCACAGAGAGAAGGTCCTGCTTCAGCCAGGAGCTTCTCTGAGTGGAGTTTGGATGTTCTTGCTGTGCAGCGTGGATGTTCTCTGGGAACTCCGGTGTCCCTTCACAGTCCAAAAACATGCTTTGTAAAGCATGGCAAGTTGTGCATTAGGTGTGAATGTGTGAATATGAGTGTGGGAATGTTCCAACAGATTGGTGATATTCACCCAGGAGTGTACAGGACAGGCTCCGGCAACCGTCTGACCCCGGATGTTCAGCGGTTAAGAAGATGAATCCCAAAAATCTGTGAAGTGAAATAAGCATTGTTTGCTCGCTGAGTTTTTCCACAATATCCCCACTTAGAATAGAATAGAATAGAATAGAATAGAATAGAATAGAATAGAATAGAATATAGAATAGAATAGGCCTTTATTGTCAAATTACAGGGGCAATGAAATTGCAGCAACCATTTCAGTGCAGACATATATAGATAATATAATATAGAAATTAGAAAAAAATATGTCAAATTATATACAGAGAAATTGTGCAATATGAGAGTAATTATGATGTGAAAAGAGCTTGAGGTAGGCAATATTTCAATATATATATATGTATCTATAAACCATGCTGTTATGCAGTATGTGAGGTGGCTCTGGATGGATGAGTGGTAGAAGGTCAGCAGCAGGTTGGTACAGAGACGGTTCTTCCTGAGGACCCTCAGGAGATGCAGATGCTGCTGAGCCTTTTTGATGATGGCTGTGGTGTTGGCTGTCCAGGAGAGGTCTGCAGAGATGAGGACGCCGAGGAACCTGATGGTGTGGACCCCTCCACGAGCTCACCGTTGATGTGGAGGGGGGCGGGGTCAGGGCTGTGCTTCCTGAAGTCGATGATGACCTCCCTGGTCTTCTCGGTGTTCAGAGTGAGGTTGTTCTCTGATGACCAGGTTGCCAGATTCAGGACCTCCTCCCTGTAGGCAGACTCCTCCCCTCTGGAGATGAGTCCAACCACTGTGGTGTCATCAGTGAATTTTATGATCCGGTTATTGTGGTGGGCTGGACTACAGTCATAGGTGTAGAGGCAGTATAGCAGAGGGCTCAGCACACAGCCCTGAGGGGGGGTGGAGGAGAGGTGGGGGCGGAGTCTCACAGCCTGTGAGCGCTCTGAGAGGAAGTTGTTGATCCAGTTGCATGTGGGGAGGGATGCCAAGAGTGACCAGTTTCTCATAGAGTCTGTCCGGGATTATGGTGTTGAATGCTGAACTGTAATCCACGAAGAGCATCAGAACATATCTCTGCTGCTGCTCCAGGTGGATCAGTGTGGAGGAAGAGCTACAGCAATGCGCGTCCTCGTGGATCAGCTCGGTATGCAAAGTGATGGGGTCCAGTCTGTGGGGATGATCTTGATGGTTGAAGGAGGAGCTGTTCAAAACACTTCATCATGACCGGAGTGAGGGCCACTGGACGGTAGTCATTCAGACTGGAGACTTCTTTGGAACAGGGATGATTGTTACAGATTTCAGGCAGGATGGGATCTCTGCCTGGCAGAGAGGTTGAAGATCTTCGTGAAGGTGGGGGCGAGCTGGTGGGCGCACGCCTGAAGCACTTTGCCTGGAACTCCGTCAGGGCCAGCAGCCTTCTTCAGGTTCACTGTTTGGAGCACCCGTCTGACATTATGCTCCTGTACAGTGAGTGGAGGTGAGCTGTGGGGTGGTGGGGTTGGGGTTGGAGCTGGAGCAGAGGGGTTTTGTTGTGGGAGTTCATAGTGAGCAAAGAAGCAGTTCAGCTGCTCTGCTTGTGCAGCATCTGGAGCTGCTGAAGACACCTCACTTCCTCTGAAGTTGGTGATGTCATGGATGCACATGAGCCCCCCCTCCTCTGCTCTTACCGGACTCCTGCGTTCTGTCTCCGAAGCAGAGTGCGGGCCTCAAGTTACACGCTAGCGTCGGGAATGTCCAGGTGAAGCCAGGTTACCGTGATTATCAGCGTGCAGCAGTTGTTAACATGCTGGTTTCCAACCAGCTGCAGTCGTGGATGGTCCATTTTGTGCACCAGGGATCTGGCGTTTGAGAGGAACAGGCTCGGTAGCGGTGGCTAGTGTTTCCTTAGCTTTAGCAGCAGGCCAGACCGGCAGCCTCGCTTCTGCTTCCTCTCTACACCTCTGTTAAAGATCTGCTGTGATAAATGAACGGCTGCTTCCACAAAGAAATGTTCTTCAGCTTTTTAAGTGAGGAACACATGAGAAGGGGCAAGAAATCAAAATTTGGTCTGTCAGACTTTATCACAGTTTTGAGACAAACAAAAAGAACATTTTATTGAGAAGGCTTTTTATTTGACATATTTGTCTTTGATCCAGAGTCATTCTCTAATAAAGACATGTTTAGTGTCTGGATTCAAAGAATAGATTAAATGTCCACTGGAAGAAAAATATATTTTAAGAGAAGTTGTTTTGGTTTGGTGTTTTCTTTTATTTGGTTTTGTAGTTTTGTGTTCTTGTACTTATGTTTTGCCTCCTTGCTGCTCCTACAGGGTGGCGTGGGGCAGGAGGCGTGGCTTTCCCTAACTGGTGACGTTGCACACCTGCAATCAATCCACCCATCAACCTTTAAAAGCCTCTCCCTGGCTCCTCCTACCTGCCAGGTTATTCCCCTTCCATGTGGCCTCTTCCTGGTTCCTGTAGAAGCTGTCTGGTCTAGCCTCCTGCCTCCACCGCCAGACGCTTCTTTAGTTTGTTGCTGTTGTGAGATCAATAAATCTCCTCTGATTGAACATCCAGTCTGGCTCTGCGCTGGGATCTGTCTACACACCCAGCAGAGGTGTAGGACACGGAAATGAAGGAACCAAAGATGATGCAACGCATCCAGCTAGAACAGAAACTATGGGGGAAATGGAAAAAAAGCTCAATCAAAAGAGCAACGTGTCCCACACTGGTTATTGAGTATGGTTTCTTGGAATATTCTTTTTGAGATTGTTAATGTTCAGCTTTAAGAAAAACCAAACAGGAGATCTGGCGCTAACAGCCGCTTTATAATGCAAACGTCCATGTCAAAAACGAGGCTGAACAGACGGGGATGATCTTACACTTCAACATTCCAGCCTGTTTCTGCACTGATGGCAGCCAACAGGACCTCACTAAAACGATCCGGGTGTGACCCGGCGGGGCGCGCGGGTCTGCGCCCTCGTGGCCGCGCTGAAGCGCGCAGAAGCCGCGTGCGCGTGGCGTGGAGGGAAAGAAAAGCGCAGGAGAAGAGGGGGGCAGCAGACCCTGAAGACCTTGGAAAAAAGAGAATAAGAAGTTGTTGTCAGCATCTGAATCTTCCAGATCAATAAATGTAGAGGAAACAGAACCACCGCTCTGCCATTGACAGCGCCATTCTCGCGCCTTCCCGCGTTTGATCCGTTTTTCTTGACTCGTGGTCTTGATGTGATTTTTTTTTAATAATAATAAAAATTATTATTATTATCATCATTATATTATTATTGTTATTATTTAACAATAGATTTAAATCAAAGTAGCTCTATGAACAAATCACATTTCAAGACTCCTGGACCTAAATCTCAATTTGACCGCATTCATAATAATTCATTCATTTGTTCAATAACAAAATTAATAAAACTGGATCGAGCTTTTTCAACTTAAAAAAACAAAATCAAATCAAGTTAATGAGAAACATCAGTGACCCAAACAAAGTCAGTTTAGTTCTGGCGGAGCCTTCACTCGGGTTTAGTGCTGCAGTTCATGATGGCGCCGCGTGATGGCGCGCGTGACTCATTTCCAACATTCCATCTTTGAAACGATCCTTCAGCGTTCATGGAACCACATTAACCTGAGTCGAATGAGCCTCTGCTACAAAACAAAATACATTTAGTCAAATCTATACAAATTGATTCAACATTTCATTTGTGAAGAATAAATTCATGACAGAATGCATCCATCCATCCATCCGTTCATCCATCATCCGTTCATCCACGTCCAGACTACAGGCTGCATCGGTCTGAATATTGTGGAGCGGCTGACAGATTTTCGCCTTTAACGGGGTAAAACATTCGTTCAGATTTTTGTTTCGGTAAATTTTAAATTCATAAATTTGTTTTATTTTTTCCGTGTTGTAATTTAAAAAAAAAGGTTTCAGGTTTTAGCTCTTGAAAACGGCCTTTGAAGAAAACTAACCGACCAACCCCGAACAGACAGAAAAACAATAAATGTTTGAAGAATTCAGCGGGAAAAGTTTTTGGATTTTTCTCTCCTCCGGAATGAATTTGTCCTTCAGGATCGACAGAAGCGTTTCGTTATTGTCTCTTTAACCTTAAGACAGCTGCCTCGTAAATACATAAATACACTGTTCAAATAAAAATCAATTCAAATAGAATTTTTCTGCGTGTTCTGTTTTTAATGAAGACCCAAATCATCATTAAAAAACTATTAATCTAAATAAAAATGTGAAAGAATAAAATATAATTCAAATAGCAAAAATTGAATCCAATATCTAAAGTGTCTGTCTGTCTGTTTTTAAAGCAGTTTAAAAGGAATCCGAAAAATCAAGACAATTATGAAAAATAATACACATGCACATTTTATCACAGTCTGTCTGCTTTTATTTATGCAACATTAAAAGCTGTTTTAATGTTTTAAGTGTTAAATCCTAATATTTAAAAATAGAGAAACTAAAATTACAATTTGAATTAAACATTTAAGATTTTGTCTTTCTGTGTTTTCTGAAAAAGACTTTTAGTTTAAAGAAGATTAAAAAAAAAAAAAAACCAGAGGTGAAAATAAAGCTATTTTATTGTCAATGCATTCAACATAAATTAGATAAACTATTGAGTAGTAAATTTCTGAAAAAAGGAAGAAAACACTGAAACTATTCCCCACTGACACAAAATATGACACTTGGTTTTTTCTTTTTAAATAAAACGAATTAATCACATTGTAATGTATAGAATGCATCTTAAATCAATATCTCATATTACATGCACGCAAATATAGTCTGACATAAAATTCCCAATTTGTGTCCATATTCCTAGTAAAAGCATCAAAATGCTGGCTGGGCTGTAAACCATGATGACGTGTGACTACGGTCGGTCGTAACTTCTCAATATTTGCCTTTTCATTGATATAAAATACAACTTCCTGTACATTTACACATATTTAAATCTTCCCTTATTTTCAAACTTTTAGGTGCATCATAAATAGATTCATTTTTAAGTCAAAATGCATTTGCACATACTCAAAACAGGACATTTGTCTTTTTCACAAGGGAGTAAAAGGAACCAGACAGATGTGAAGGATGTGTCCAAAACGAAAAGAGGTGCAAAGGGTGTTTGGTGGCTTTCAGTGGTCTGTCCGTCTCCAGCGGGATCCTAATCCAGGCGTCCCGTCCACAGTCCTAAAAGTCAGTTGTGGGAGGTCATGTGCCGGGACAGGTGATGCCGCTCCCGGAAGGACTCGTTGCATATGGGGCACTTGAGCTTCTCCTCCCGCCGCCGCTTGACCAGCGGCTCCATGGAGTACTCCTTTTTATGGTGCGAACGCATGTGGTAAACCAAGTCTGAGGTCATGCGGAAAGAGGCGTTGCACTTTGCACACCAGTTCTGTGCCGGCAGGCAGAGGGAGGTGAAGGAGGGGGGCAGCAGAGTGAGGGCGGAGGGCATCTGAAGCTGGATGGGTCCGGAGTTCTTGGGCCAGAAGGCGGTGGCGTAGACGAAGGGGTTCTGCTTGCCCATGGCGCCCGGCACCGGGCAGTTGGCTCCCAGCTCTGCTCCCTGCAGCTTGGCGGCGAGGTGGTCGGCCTGGTAGAGTCTGTTGGAGGAGATGGTGTCACCCACCGCTGGGTGGCAGTCCAGCAGCTTTGGAGGCATCACTAAGGGGGAAATCTGCGAGAAGGAGCGGGACGGCTGGCTGAAGGCACTCTTCCTCTCCCCGCCGCTGCCACCGCCCTGCTGGCTGACGGACGTGAACGCGCTGCCCAGCGACAGGCTCTGCGGCGGCTGCGTCTCAGACAGCACCTGCCTGATGCCCAGGCTCTTCTCGGGAGGATTCCCGCTGGGACGACCTCCCTCTTTGTTTTCAGAGTTGGAGCTCGGGAGGTTTCTGGTGCTGCTGTGGTGTTTTGGATTCTGAGGTGACTTCCTGACCTCTGTGAAGGCGCTGCGCTTGGCCTCCCCAGGATCCACTGACCCCGGTGGGGAGAAGGATCTCTGGTTCTCCTCTAAGCTGTAAGCTCCTCTGTAGTTCTGTGCAGAAGCTTCCAGCTCGTCTTTGGACTTGGTCTGTGGGAGGCCTGGTCTTCGGCTTTCTCGTTCGTCTACATCCGAGAACTTCCTCTTCCCCGAGCTCTCGCTGCAGATCTCGGCCTCTTTGTCGCTCGGCGGGCTGGTTCGGTTCTTCTCCAGATCCCGGGCCAGGTTGTGGAAGTCTGTGGAGGGCTTGGTGGTGTCCTGAGGGTTCCCAAAGCCTTCGGAGCGGCCCAGCTTTGGGCTGGTCCTGCTTGGGGGGCTGTCTGTGTGCTCGGCGCCTCTGTCTCTGCTGGACTCCTCGTCTGCTGAACCGCTGCTCTGCAGTCTCTTGGAGCAACGGAATCGCAGATGGGCCAAAAAGGGAAACTCAAACTGGAATCGCTGGTTGCAGTCGGGGCAGGTGTGATGGGCTGAAGCTGGCACACAAACACAGGACATTGATGAACGGGGGGCAAACTCTGCAGCTGTTTTTACTGACTGAAACGTCAGAGGTCGCTTCGGTTTTTTTTTTATTAACATTCTAAAATCAGTCAGGATCTTGCTTAAAAACTGGTGGGACTTGCAGGCGGCTCACCTTTGCTCTTGGCGGGGGCTCTGCTGGAGCTGAGCAGCAGCAGGTCGATCAGGTCCGTGCCGTACCAGACCAGCAGCTCCTCGTCCTTCTCGATGCGGCGGAGGGAGCGGTAGAAGAGCTGTCCGTTCTTCACGTAGGCCTCCAGGTTCTGCTCCTCTTTGTCCCGAGCGGACTGGACCAGCCGCAGCCACATCAGACCCTCCGAGGTGCTGTTGGCCGCCGACGTGTCCACCTGCGCCGCGCGCACAAACGGTGCCTCAGAGTCACGCGCATTTCCATGAATGCAAAGCAGAATTTTGGTTTTTCCTGCTCGGTGAGACGTGTGCAGAAACACGCCCGGACTCACCCTGAAGATGTACGGAGCCGCGCGCTTGTCGGTGGACTTCAGCGCGAGGAAGGCGATGCTGTCGTACAGGGACGTGTGGCTGAGCGCGCACGGCCCGAAGATGGCATGCGCGGGGATGTCGCACGTGGTGAAGACGCTCGTGAAGATGTCCGTGAGACACTGCTGCACCGCTTTGGCGTCCCCGTCCCAGACCAGCTTCTGCGAGCCGGACTCCTCCATGGCACTCTGCGGGCGCGAGACACGCGCGCGTCAGCACGCGGCTTCCACACAGCACAAGAACATTTCCCCTTTACTCCAACCAAAACATCCCTGTCTTTAATCATATCTGAACAGACTGCCGTTAATCCCGCCTAAAAAATGTAAAACATAAATAAAAACAACAACGTGGTGATCTGGTTCTTAAAATAAGCTTTATTAGTCATTCAATTCTGTTTGAAATACATGGGAAACGTATTATTATTATTATTATTATTATTATTATTATAATTATTATTATTATTATTATTATTGTATTAATTATAATTATTTTAATTGTTATTATTATTATTGTTATTATTATTTATTATAATTATTATTATTATTAATAAGCAGCTACAACAACAATAATAATAATAGTAATAACAGCCTTATAATAAAAAATAATTGCCATAATAATAATGTTATTTTTAGCGCCCGTATTGCTTGATCTCTTTGGTAATGCGAGAATAAACCTATTAAAAGAATAAACGGTGAATTTGAAATCGTCTTTTTAATATTCCTCGTATATTTGGGCCTTAAAGCTTCTCTTAAACTAAAGACCCTGAAAATTCCCCTCAGACTTCCGCTTCTAACATGAATGTGAGTTTGAACAATAAAAATGAACTCTACTAAGAGCGCGCGCCTTTGCACGTCGTCATTTCCCAGAGCTTAAAGAGTCCCAACGAACCTCCGAGTCCGGCGGCTTTCTGCAGCCATAGCCTCTTTAGGAACGCACGCACGCGGCAGCGCGTGCCTCCTCATTACCATAATCTCCACTTTTCCTCTGAGACTGTAATTAAAGCAGCACAAGCGGCTTATTATCACCGCTGAGTGCGTGTTCACGCGGCTCAAAGTGCGCGCGAAAACCCGCTCCTCCTGGATCACGAATGCCTGTCCTATAATAGTAAAATAATACTAATAATAACAATAATAAATAACAATAATAATACATTGAAGGGCCTCTCTGCCTTAGAACCGTTGAACCCATCACGGCTTCTTAAGCGCAAGCTGATGACAGTATAACCGGGTCCGGGCCTGAGCCGCCGCGCGTCTTTACGCAGCCGCTCCTGTGAACGTGGCTCCAAAAACACCACAACTAAAACCAGAGAATACACGAGTGCAAAATGAAAGGGATGGTGTGGATAAATCCTACACAGAATAATGAAAATACTTATGGAAACACAAATAATACAATAGAAAAAGCAGAAGCAGCGAGGCTTTGGCTGCTCTTTCTGAGGGTTTTATTATTATTGTTTAATAAAAATAATGTTGATACCGAGGATCCTAATTAAACTAAAATATTCATCCCTGAAAATGATCCATTTTCTGTATTTCTTTGTGAAGCTGAACCATTTCTTTTCGGCCGCTGCAGACCTGACCGAGCTCTCAGCAGCAGCGGAGAGCGAGGCTCCGTGAACGGAGCCGGACAGCACCTGGTGCAGCCGTGGAGCGTGTTTTACGCCTGCATGTCCACAACCTGCTCCTTCAAAGCCAGGCCGGGTGGGGGATGTTGCACCCATATGCTAAAGCGGTGCCAGGCGCCCTAAATCAGCGCTGCGGAGCCACAGCAACATCTGCGCCTCCTCTCCCCTCCGCGCAGCCTCCAGCGCTCGCAGGGCGCGCGAAACTTAACCAATAAATCCTCCAAAACTATCCACAAGACGCGTTTGGTCCTCACCTACCTTCGAGCAGGGTGAGCTATAATCCACAGACGGCCGGAGAGCGCAGCTGCGGCGCAGGAGCGACAACAGTCCCGGGAAGAAGAAGAAGAATTCAGCAGCAACGACAATAAGGCTCCGGAATCGAGCTGGGGACTCGGCGGAGGTGGTGGCGCGCTCCCGGGCGGGCCCACAGTCAGTTCATATCCCCCCCGGCGCGGTGAAAGTGACAGTGCTGCGGCGGGGTGCACGGAGGACGGATGAAGGTAGACAGAGAGGCAGACGCAGGCGCACAGATGGGGCCGCAGCTCTGGCTGACTGGCACGCAGACACACACTTTTTGTTTGCGGCACATAATCTACCCAATGAGGCGTGTCACTCTCCGTCTCCTCCCTTTAACTCTTCCCTGCCCGACTGTCATTAGAGGCGATTTATGGACACGCGGGGATAAAGAGCCCCCCTCCCCCCGAACACCACCTCCCATTATTATTGTAATTCAAATCACTGAAGTTGGTGGTTGTATTGGTATAAAGTGACATTTAGCCAGCGGGATGCTGGGAATGAAGGAGCATCTCAAGTTCAATTCATACGTATTACTATGATAGCGCCAGCAATATCAGTTTTTATATAAAACATTCATCTTTAGACTTTACAGGATACTTGAAAAAATATATTCTATTTAATATATATATATATAATATATATAATAATATATAATATAATATATATATATATATATATATATATATATATATATATATATATATATATATATATAAAAGAAAAAAAAAACCAAATGAAATTAAAAGTTTGTTAAAAACCCGCCGTCCCTGTGATTTAGTTTGCATCTTTTTTTTAAATGTATCTCATTTATTGGGGGAGACGCCCCCCCCCCCCCCCCCCCCCCCCACCCACCGCCCGCAGCAGTTTGCGCTCTGTGTGCGGTCAGACAGGCCGCGCGCCCCGGCCAGGCTCCGCGCGCATCCCTGCCGCCTGCAGTGTGCTCGTGCTCACAGAGGGGGCGCCAGAGTATCATTTGCTGACAGTGCAGGCCGGTGCTTTGATGCAGACGGATGACGGCTTTGGGCCGGACCCGACCTGTGACCCCCGACCTGGACGGAGGCAGTGAGTGATAGCGACTGGAGGAAGAAAGCTGCAGGTGAGTACTTGACCTATGACCTCTGTTACATCTCTGCAGCAGAAATTGCTTTTAGTTTGGACTGAAGTCAAGCTTTAATTGAATTACGGCGTTGGTGAAAATTATTATTTTTTTCTGGAGGAAGAAGATTACCAAAACCATCAACAAGAAGACACATTCCTCCATTCAAAACTTTAAAGTGAAGGGATGGTTTTCAAATCAGATGCACCAGTGACTCTTTTTTAAACCAAAAAAAAGATTCACTTAATTTGGAAGAGATTAATAGCAATTCATGCGGCACCTTTCCCCCTGAAAATGTTATGTTTGCCACACAACTAAACTCCAATTGGGTCATTTTTCTCACCCCTTTTTTTTTTATTTAAATAAAAACAAAGAACAAATGTTTCAACAAATGTAGAAGCTTAGAGAAGAAGTGAAAGAGTTGCAGAGAGTCACACTTTTCCTATTAAAGCTTCACACAAACAGCAACTGTCAGCTTCATCACAAAAAGCCGTTTCAGCCTCGGAGGAAACAGTTGGACTGCAGAGCGAGACAGAAGTGATGCTGACAGGTCTGCAGACAATCATCTCCTCCTCATCTGCTTTGAATTTAAAATGTGCTTTTTTAAAATAACTAATTCATAATAACCCTGAATCCTTTTTGCTAAAGAGGCCCGAGATTGCAGCATATTAAAGACAACATGGAGAGTAAATCCTCTGAAACATTCTTCTATCTGAAACTCTCGGATAACCTCAGAGGAAAACGCGCTTCAGTCTGTGTGGAAGTTTTTACACTGAAAACTTTCACATTTTTCCATTTAAAAAACAAAATCCAACATAGTAAATGATGTCTATGGGTTTCACTTTATATTTGTCTTTGGTGAATGTTAAAATGAGGAGTTTTCTCTGAGAGATCTGATGGCAGAACATCCTCTGAGTCTGGGATGATTCACTTTATCTCTTAGTCTCTGCGGATGAGAAAACTAGACGGAGAGTAAATCTTTTGTCTTTAAAAGAACTGTAAATAATATCTGGACATAATCAGAGTCAACGTCTGGCACTGATGTGAGACGCTGTCACTCTCAGCAGACAAACTCATTTCTAGCGTTTGGAAGGTGAACAGACCTTTTCCAGTCCAGGCTTCAGTGGATGAAACATTTAAGAAAATATCAGCTATGTTTTTTATTAGAGAAAAATACCTTCTGTGACCAGAATGCCACATTCAAAATCCAAAATTCCTGAAAAGGTTTTCCTGGGAATCCTTCCGAACACTCGACTGCAGAACGAGTTCATGTTTTTTAAATTTGTTCTTTAAGGAAGAATAAATAGTTGTTTTCTTACTTTCACTGGGTTTAGGATTTAAACGTTCAAGTTCAAAAATATTTATTTCAGACATTTTGAAAAATATATTTAGAGCAGCAAAATGAGAAAAGTTTACAGACAACAAAAACCTGAAAGAGAGTGAGAAGAAGAACAATCTTATCAATTCTCCCCCCGTACTTTGTATCATTAATATTTCTAAGTTCAGTGAAAGTTCAACGCCCGGGTACAGACATGTAACTCTCCAAAATCACCCACAGCAATAACACAATCTCATTTTATTAGCATGCATATTTACAAATGCTAGTGTTGTGTTTTGTATTTGTACATATTTATCAATAATCATATTTCTGTATTTATACTTTAACTTTTTTATGTTTGGACTTTGTTTCAAGCACTCACTGGTTCTGTTTCACTCCACACATTGAAACACAAAACCTTTATTTGTTTGTGCTTTATGTATAAGAAACATTTTTTTTACCTGAGATTGTATTTTTCCTCCTCTTTTAATAAATAATCTTTTGATATTCATTGGTAATAAATAGTTTTCTGTCTTGAATATAATTTTGGGCTGTACAATTCTCACTATGCAATAATTTGATTGTATAAATAGTGTGTGTGCCTTGGATTCGTATCGGTCTCTTTGGAAGCATCGGCACGTCTTAATAATGAGGAAGAAAGCATCAGGATTCTCCTTCTCGGCTTCATCACTTTTGACTGAAGTCTGTTTTCTGAGTCCAGATGTGAATCTTGCCTGCAGGATAGAAACAATCCACCGACAGCTCTGCTGACTGAAACAGTTACACTAGTTTCTAATATGGGTCTTAAAGAAGACCAGTGGAGGTTACTGATGAAGACCACTCGTCTTCTTCAAGGGGGTGTCTGTATGTCCAGAAAATATAAACTGTATAGATCAACTGTAACCAAAGCCCTGTAATCCATTACATTTAAAGGAATCTGTTGAATAACATTTTTAAATTAAGCAAACCATCAATTGAAAATGTGATTTGATGAAAACATTTTTTTATGAAAGAATATTACATTAATATTACAGACATTTGGTTAATTGATCTAATGTTTCCGTTTTTTCAATGCGTGTCTCTGTTCAGATGTGCTCAGCTCACATTTGAAGAGATTACCACAAAGAACTGAAAGCCGTACAAACACGTCCGTCTCCCGCCAGTCGGAGCTGCCGGGGTTGCAGCTGCTGCTCTATCAGAGGCATCTCTGCAGTTTACACCCTTTCAGAACCTCACCTGGACTTCAGTCTGCGGCTTCAATCAGAACCAGAACTCCTGTCCGTGTGGGGTCTGTCACGCTGGTTCTGGACATTGATTATGCAGCTGTTTCAGTGGTCAAACCCTTAAACATCAGAGTGTTTATATTTACTGTAACTGCAGGAGAAAAGTGGCTGATCGTGTTGATGGTATGTTCCAGTTCCAGTTTGTTAAAGATTTACTGTTAAAGTGTCAGTGGCGACGCCTCAGAAGCAGAGCTCTTACTCTCTATATTAGCAGAAACCTTGTAACCCATAAAACCTAAGGTTACAGTCCTAAAACTTTATTTATATAATTGCTTTTGTTCTTGCAATACAAAAAAATTTGTTTTTTTAAAAAAATGCAGTAATTGTATGATTTCCTGCTTAGCTTTTGCAGAAACATGACAATTTTTTTTTATTTGAAAAAAAACATTCCAGTAGTGTTTTAATTATAATTATGAAGTTTTTAACCAAAATCCCACAACCTAAATGTCCTAAAAAGACATTTTTCTTGTTGATCTGAAGCCTCTATTTCCAAAATCCTCTCTGAGGGGGCGTGGCTTTGGGAGCTGAGCTGAGTAGCCCCGCCCCTGATCCCTCCTGTCTGATTCTGATAGCTCTGTGTCTCTCTAGTGTAAATCTCCATAAGAACATCCATCAATCTGGGTAATGTCCAGCCGTATGGTTCTGATCCGGATGTCAGCTCAGATCTTCATGGAGCCAACTTCCTCCAAAATCCTGATTCTTTCTCCTTCCAGTTCACCAAAGACTCGTTGATGTTTCTTGACGTTGCTGTGATCAATCCATTCAATCCATTGGTTTCTCAGAGCAGAAAATAATGAAAGCTAACATCCAAATGCTCTTTCATTCAGTTTTTCAGCTCCCACTTCCTGGAATCAGCTACAGGCTGAAATTGGGCTTGAAAATAAGATACCACTTCACATGTACAAGAGGCTTTTAGATATTTTAGAGAGTGCGAGTCTTCCTCATGTAAATGTTTTATATGAAATTTTTTATTATTATTATATTATTTTTATTTTTAACTTACTCTACTTACTTTATTACTTTTAATGTGTATTTAGTAATGTGTAATTGTTTTGTCTGTCCTGTAATATTTGTTAAATGTTTTGCTGCCTCTTGGCCAGGACACTCTTGCAAAAGAGATTTGCAATCTCAATGAGTTTTCTCCTGGTTAAATACCCAGCCAGCAAGACCAAGTGGGCCCCATATGGCTTAAAAGTGGGCGGACAATGTAGGCCCCAATTGGGTTTGTCCGCAGTTTCCATGGTGGCCCCAGGTGTGTTTTCCCACATTGGCTCCACTACCCAGGGACTGGAAGCCTGGACAGCGCCCCTGCTAGCTCTGCTGACTCCTGGGCAGCAGTACTTGCTTGCTTGGCTGGACCCTGGGCATCGGAGCTCGCTATGTTGTCCACCGGGCGACTGGCTAGCGTAGCCACCTAAGTCAATGTGGGCAAACACAGCTGGGGCCACCATGGAAACTGCAGACAAACCCAATTGGGGCCTACATTGTCCGCCCACTTTTAAGCCATATGGGGCCCACTTGGCCTTGCTGGCTGGGTAAAGGTGAAATAAAATAAATAAAAAATTAATTTACAAGCCTTTCCAACTGTGGTCAAATGAGCCGCCGTTCACATTTCCGTGGTCACATCAAGAAGCTCCGTGGAGTCTTTTGGAGATTTTCCAGCGTTCTCAGGACTGCTACCATAAGTATTGGATGAAAGTCAAAGCAAAAATCCAGTGACGGCTGATTGGAGCACAGAAATGTGAACGGCGGCTGATTTGACTGCAGTCAATGTGAAGATAGCATCTTCTCTTCTCCAGAACCTGAACTAGACACGCTAGCCGGACCAGATGAGGGTTTAGTGCATGTGCAGGAGAAAGAAGATGATTCAGGAAAAACAGAGTGTGTCCAAGACTGTTTGGTTGAGAGAGATTTAAAAGGAGAAATAAAAAGCAAAGGATTTCTTCTTCTATTTGTTCTCTTTCAGAAGATAAATGACACACAGACATGATAAAAACTCTAAAACAGGATTTTCATGGGAGGGGTCTTTAAGGAGATTGACAGAGTGAACAGAAATAGCTGGTGAACCTGTCGCAGCTCATCCATCATAAAAAAAAGATGATTTCCTGAGCTTCAGAGGGAAACTTCTTCAGCTGCTTCTATGAAACATGAAATCCACTCAGAACAAGGAGGAACACGGCGGTTCAGCCCAAACCATTAATGCAACACTCACATTGTGAGCAGCATCGATGTTTCTCTAAATGAGCTGTCCAGCTGGAGCTGCTATCAAGTCAAACGGCCTGAGGATGAAATGCTGTATGAGGAGAGCAGTTCTATGTTTAATTCAACCTCACTGTGCTGCACTCACACAGCGGTGGTGATTGCTTTCCTGAAGTCAATTACAAAATCAGGATTTGACAGGTTAATATCTCTCTTTACACGCTTTTCTTCTGCCTCAGATCCAAACTTTACCTTTCATCTGCGCCTCGTTTCCTCATGACTTTCCCTCTTCATGCAAAGAAACAATAACCAAAGCTTTCCTCACTTTTCATCGTTCTTTCATGTTTTCATGGACTTCAGGAGATAGAAGCTGGCAGTCCTGACGTCTCATCAAATATTAGGCACACCTTGTGCACTGGAGGAGTGAAATAAAGCACCTGGAGAGGCAGCAGCATTGATCTTTGACGGTAAACACATCCCAGAAAAACACGCTTCTTCTCCCACAGGAGAACGCGCCGACACTTTCTGTTTGCAACAAAACGGCTTCATAAATCACTGTCCACTCTCTCTCTCTCTCTCACTCACAGATGATGGCATCCTAAATATCAATCACAGCTTCTTCACAGTCAAATCTCTGCTACTGAAGGTCTGCTGTTTATATTTTAACAGGAGTTCTGCGCCGCAGCGGAACGAGGAGCATTAATGCAAAAACAGCTTTTTGTGAAAACAAAATCAATGCAGAGTCTGAATCTGACCAAACATGTTTGATTACTTTCTATTAAGATCGTAGAGTGATGTGAAAGCGACTGTCTCCTCAGATAGACTGTCTTCAGAAAGTATTTCAGAGCACCTGAGTTTCCTAGTTTCCTTGTTTCTCGTGCCAGCTGCAGCTCTGAGGAGATCGTTCTAAAAGTAGAAGGTTTTTGGGTCATGTCTGCATGCAGCTACACTCCAGCCTTTCCCGTCAGGTGTGTCTGCATGCAGCAGCATCAGATCAACCTCCAGGTTTCTGTGTTGTCAGCTGACCATGGGGTTGTCTGTGTACCTGTCATTCCTGAGATAATAAAGCTTCTTTTCCTCTACAAAGGAAGGTGTGTTCAAACACCAGAGGGGAGTCGTATGTTCGAACAGTTCAGAGAAATGTGCCGCATCAGTTTGACCCTGGATCTGCAGAAGATGCTGTCTGTGTGGGTTCAAGCCCATCAGAGGTTTAGAGGCTGAACAAACGCTGTGAAGACTGAGCGCGTGGGAGAGGATGCAGACCTTCCAGTCTCTTTCCGAGGGAGGGCAGAAGAGGAGAGGGAAGAGAGACAGAAGCTCTGAGGAGGATGTGTGGGCCGTTGTGTGTGAGGAGGAGGAGGAGAGAGGAAGAGGAATGTGGAAGCTGTTCATGTGAGACAGAGGAGGAAGAGCCCATGGACTGATCCTTTAGATTTCAAATTCACATCACATTAATACATGCCATGAGCAGGATGGATTTTAGTATTTGATAGCATCTTTGGCTGCACAGGCAGTGAAACCATAAATGTGTTCCATAAAAGTTCAAAAGACATCACTAGTTTTGATTTTTCAGGAAAAACTACAGGAAGAGAGGAGGCTGAAAAGAGGAGCTAAAGATCCTGGATCCACTCTCAGGTTTCTATCTGTCAATCATCACAACATCCATAAAACCTGAGAAACCAGAACTCCATGCATCGAGGACAACTGGAGAAATGCCACACGGTTCATGAAAAGAAACACAATTAACAGGAATTCAATTTGGGATTTCTGCCGTCCTGACTGAAAATCAGAAGGTTTCCTTTATTAAAATCCTTCACAATAGAAAACAAAATGACGACAGATCAGCTCTTTAATTAGCGCAGCAGCAAAATAAGTGACTTCACGCTGAACAAAACAGACAAGACATCAAAAGCCACAAGAACAGCAATAAACCAATTAAACAACAGAATAAAAGATAAATCAAAGCATGAAGATGAGCTCCAGCACCAGCAATAATCCCCTATTTAGCTGTGAATTAGGCGAAGGCTTTAATCCCCAAGCAGCACCTCAAACGAACTCGCCGTTCCTGTCGCCACACATCCACCAGAGCAGATGGAGAGAAATGAAGAATAAATGAGGGAAAGGGAGACAGAACACCCAATAGATGACAAGGTTTCTCTTAAAAATGGGAGTGAATAAACTAATAAAGAGCCACTTTTAGACCAGATCCAGCGACTGCACAAATGGGGGAAATGGCCAGAAAATATTCTGTATGGCATATGGCACTTCAGCTGCCATATGTGCCAGTTTTCACAAAAATTGGCATTGACGTCCATGATGGTCAGTAGTGACTGCCAAAAACACAGCAAGGCCTGAACAGAGGGAGAGAGGGATGGGGGAGTAATGCTTCAATTGCTTTGTTGGCCGGTGTGGACTCTTCTCTGCACAGCTTCTGCCACTCTCACCACAAAGAGGAAGGGATGAAGGGGAAGGAGGGAGACAAAGAGAAAGGGAATTCAGGCCGGCCTCCTCTGCAGGGTCTGTTTGTTCACGTGTGAAGAAGAACACAAAGTATCACGCCTTTCCGGGGCTCCTGCATGTCCCATTCACAAAACTGCTGGTTAGAGCTCATCTTTTAAACTACCAGAGACAGAGATGCTTCTGATGGGGGGGGAGCACCGTTTGCACAGTGACTGCTTTCGGGTGACTGCATGGAAAGACTGCATAGGTGGAAACGGACTGAGCTCATTGGCTCAGGGGGAATGCTGACGGGAGCAGGAGCAGCTTTCGACCTGAACGATGCTCTTCCACTTCACTTCGTCTCAGGAATACGTCCTGCTGATAACGAAACGCAAAGAGAAAGGCTCCAGCACGGAAGGTGATGTCGGGTCTACAGTGACCCAGCTCATACATGCTCATTTAGAAACTTTTACTTGGAAAAATACACATTTTTCTTTGGCCAAAGTGCCTCAGGTAAAGAGGTAAAAGGGCCACAGGTGACTCTAGAGCCACAGGTTGCAGACTCCTAGTCTAGCCAGAGAAGTCTGGGATCCCTCTGTGTGGAGGGAGGACTGCAAGGCCTGGGACGCCGGCACCCGAGGGTCACAGCCACCTCTGGTGAGGGCCTGCTTCCCCTGGTTTTGCATCCTTAACCTTTATCCTTTTTTTAACTCAAGCACTGACCTCTTCCTGAAGTTCTTTGTGTGATGCTCAACATTTATGCTAGCAGCATGTTTAAAAAAAAAACATAACTTTGAAAGAGCACAAAAAGCCTTCCTTAACACTTGAGGCTGGTTTCCTGTCTTGCTCAGCATGTTGATACAGAGACGCTAAAAAAATAGAACTCCAACTGAAATCGGGCATTTCTATTTTACTTTAACTTGTACACACCCCAAACATGGAGTCATGAAGACTGGTTATAACAGGAAGCACAACACTTTCATCTGCTTTTTAAACCAGCATTCCAGTGCACCAGTATACCCCGCCCCCAAAAAAAAAAAAAAAAAACTCATTTACAATACATTTAATCATACACTTGAAACGTGCTGGTATTTTCAAGGTTCTGGATCATTCTTCCAGAAGCTCATTGGTCAGGTCACACACTGATGCTGGTGGAGAAGGTCTGGATCTCAGTCTCTGCTCTCATTCATCCCAGAGGTCTTCTATGGGTTCAGGTCAGGACTCTGTCCAGGTCAGACTCTGTCCTCCATGTCTGTGTGTTCTGGTGAAGAGTCATGTTGGAAGAGGAAGGACCGCTCCAAACTGTTCCTACAAGGTTGGAGCATGGAGTTATCCAGAATGTTTGAGTATCCTGAAGATTCAGAGTTCCTTTCACTGGAACTAAGAGGTCTTAAAAACAAGCCCACACCATCATTCCTCCTCCACCAAACTTCCCTTTTGGTACAATGCAGTCCAAGTGATGAGTACACCCAATTCTGATCATTTTGATGGGTGAGTGAATACTTTTGGTATAGTGTACCTTTCTGGTCTGTCCGCCCCTCTCTGTCTGTAAAGTTTAGATCTTTTTCTTGTCATTCATGTGGACAGAAGGAGACAAGCATGCCTCACAAAACAACAGCTTGAGCTGTGCATCAGCCTGAGAAACCATGGAAGGACAAAGCAGTGACACTTGGGTTCACACTTCTATGTTAACATTAGCTCCATGGAGTTATGAATTTCCTCCAGAGAGAACTTTGCCAGAAGAATAAACAGTAAAGTTGCCAGTGATCAGAATCAAGTCTGACAAAAGCAGGGATGGTTGAAAGCGTCGATTAATAGAAAAAGAATCCAGAAAATCCAATAGCAATATATAAAACCTAAAGTCCTTTGAGGCGGAGGCAGGATTCTGAACTCACTCAGGAACAGTTTGAATTCTTTCCACAACTCCAGTCATCCTTTCATTCAGACAGGAAGAAATTCATCTTTCAGGCTGCAGTGTTATGTTTTGGTGTTTTTGTTTATTGGTTTTGGTGTTGTTTTGTGCTTTTGTTTCTCTGTCTATGTTTCCACAGAGTGGCGTGGGGCAGGAGGCGTGGCCTTCACGACCTGATGGCCTTGCACACCTGCAGCCCATCCTAATGTATGAGCCTTCAAAAGCTTCTCCCTGGCTCCTCCAATCTGCCAGGTTATCATCCTTCTGATCCGGTCGCTTCCTGTTTCCAGAGGAGCTCTCGTCAGCATAGCTTCCTGCCTCCACTGCCAGTCTGCGTCTTTTGTTAGTTTTGTTCGTTCTGAGCAATTAAAACCTTTTCTTTACCCATCTAGTCTGGCTCTGCTGTGGGATCGGTCTACTCACCCCGTGACATGCAGAAGTCATTGCCAATCAGACCTGACACTGTAGAAATCACAGCTTCCTTTGTGTAAATATACAGTGGCACACACATGGCTGTGCTGCTTTACACATCAGAGCTATAAACACATGATGCCTTTTCAGTAGATTTAACCCAAATGAAACATTTCACCCGAATAACCAAACAAATCTGCCAGCAAATATGTGATGAATATCGACATCAAAGTTGACAATAAACAACAATACAATACAAAACAACAACAAAAAGCATATACACAATTACAACAATGGTTGTATACTTAAAGCATCTTGACCACAAACTGATCGGAGACTTGAGCTCCTAAACCCTGAGGGACACCTGCACAATCACACAAACTCTTTTCATTGTTGCTCCAAAACCATCAGCTCAGGTGACTGCAGACTTCACCTGCTATCAGCTTCCCTATCTGACACAGACACGTTCAGGGAAACTTCTCCAAAAAAGTTTCCAGCTGATAGAAGACATCTTTGTAATCTGCATCTTTTAGAAAGTTCTTTACCGTTTGTGTGTTTTCTGTCTTTGGCTGACACAAAGGCCTTTTTCTCCGGGGTGGCAGACAAGAATGTAAAAATATATCTGTTAAAATAGTTCCTCTGGATGGGTGTTGTGTCCCAGAGGAATGAGAGACTTTTTCCAGACCTGAGCCCCCTGCTGCCACCTACACCCCGGGCAAGCTGCCAGTGCGGCTCAAGGCTCAGAGCAGCTCTGAGCCGCCATGGCAAGGCCTAATGTAGCAGGTTCCTCCGCCCTGGGGGCCTCTCCACAAACACAAAAACATTGTGAGGAAGGGGCTGCATGTCTGCCTCTTTCAGGAAAAAGGAACCCCCCACCACTACACCACACACACACTGGAAATGATTTCAAATAAACGACACCTAAATGGAGATTCTCTTTCAGTCGTGATTTCAGGTTCAGTTCTCAGAAAGGGCCGTCGTCTGAATCCTTCAAACCTGATGTTTACTTCAACTTATCTGGCATTTTACCAAAAGAATGACACCCCCTCCCCTCCCCAGCTCACCTCAGAAGCACATCTTAAACTCTGACAATGCAAAAAACAAATTTACCGTACATTCAATTGTCATTGCACTCTGCAGTATACAGTCAGCTGCCCCCCCCCACCTCATTTCAGCTCAAACCATTCGTGAGGCTTTGCAAGGAATGACAAACAACAAGAAGGAACAATCATTCACTTAGAATTATTTACAGCCAAACCCACCAAGGAGAGCAGGTCGACTCACCCAGGTTTACATTCTTCTGCATTCAAAGCGATTCAGAGCGAACCCTTTCCATGTAAGTGAACTGATATTGTAGAGAAATGTGATTAAAATGCATGACAGTGAATGAAACTTAGCCCCCAGCGTGAATTTTGAACCTCTGTTTGAAATCTTTAAAGAGTAGAACCGCAGCGGCCGTCCTGATGCCGCCCACGGCAAAAAAAGCAAAAAACATGTGGGATGAAAATGACAAATGATGTGGGACGCCTTGAGGAGGAGTTTCTGGCGCCACCAATGGCGTGCTCAAACCTCCATCCCTTCAAAGCCTCACTGGCTCTGAAAGGCCGGAGGAACCGCTCAGAAGACCAAATCAAAGGCAACAGCAGCAAACAAACACGTCCCGGCGGCAACTGCAGGCGGACGCCGGCAGCAAACTGTGTGCCTCTGTGTTGGGGGGGGTCTCCCTTCAATGCAGAGGGACACAGCTGCTGAGTAAAGGGCGTCTGAGGTGTGTGTTTGGACGAGTGTGGCCCTCTCTCGCTCCCTGCACAGGGAGAAGACTGGATCCATAAGTGCATCAAAGTGGCCTTTCAGAGACAGACGAGAGGGAATTCAAGGTTGACTGCCAGGTTAAAAAAACGGAATCCAGACACAAAAAAAGTCCTTCCTGTGAGAACTGCACAGGCTGGGGTCTTTGGAACCTGTCCAGTGAGGAGCTCAAACAGTGCCCATCTCTGAGGGAGGTTCCCTTTGAGTCATGACAGAGGACATGCCAAACAACACTGCTGACACACTTCAGCAAACAGAAATGATCTGTGCATCTTCTCAGTAAAATTAGCTTTTTGTCAGAAGCAGGAAGGGAATCACCACTGATGTTCTCGAACACTGGCCTGGTCAGCACCTTGAATGTTTTTGCTGGAGGACACACCTGATCCAGGTAATCAGCAGGAAAAAGGACAAGTCATAGACGAGGAGATGTGGGACCCGGGAATAACAGAAAAACAAGAAAGACAGATTCCTGTCCAATGGACATTTTAGATTTAAAAGTTGAATGTTTCTGGAGCTCCAACTGGATCAAACGAAACAACACATGATCAAGTTGAAGCGGGGTGGGGGAGGGGGGTTGCAATCCAAGCACAGGGATTCTTTAGCTTTTGACCATCATGGATGACCGTGTCTGACCATAATTGCTTTGAAGCCCCTCTTCCTCAGAGAGATTTCAGCAGAAAGACTGCAGCCTTAATGAATGACCCCTAGTTTAACGAAGCGCTGCCATCGCCCCTGGCATCAGTTTCCCTCAACTTCCTCTGGGGTCACTCGCCCTGACTCCATCAAGCTCATTCTCATCAGGGACGGGCAGACGACATCATCCCATACCCTTTCACAGCAGATTGACCTCATCCTCCCCTCTGCCCCCCAACAACTCCCCCTTTTGTCTTTGTTGGTGAAGAGTTTGGATAAGTCTGGTATTCACTCCAGCCACCAGTTCCTCTTCATGCAACATCGTTTTTGAAAAACGAGTGGACTGTACCTGGAGCGAAGACCTGTGCGGGCTGAGCTCGGCTCTGAGATCCTGATCTAGGCTTTAAATTCAGGCATTAAACTTGCAAAGACTAAAAACAGGAGTATGAAAACAAACGGGCACAGACGAGGGGAGAGCAAAGAGTTGAAAATCCAAGCAGAGCCTGAACGTTTCTCCTATGAAACCAGGGTGACAGTTCTGAGTCGAACTTCCAGGAAACATCCTATTTTTCCCAGACAGGAAGTTTGTCAGCTTTTCCAAAACCGTTTAAAGTGTTCCTCTGACTTCAGGAACAGCAGGAACAAAAACAACAAAACTTCTCATTGTTGCGATGAAAGACACACTGGTTACTAAACTGCAGATCTTAGAGGATTCAAGTCTGTGGAAGTTGGAGAAACTTTAGGATCTACTGTAGCAAAGGTTTTCTATTCAATCCAACGATGTGACCCATTCAAGTGTTTAAGTGACAGCGTGTAATGGGGCATCTAACTGAAGTAACCTACCCCCACCCAGCCCCCACCCCTGCATTGTGGTGTTGAGCTGACATGACTGGAGGCTCAGGCACTGCAGCTCAATGTCCAGCTAAATATTGCTGAGATTGGCTGGAGTTTACTGGTACTGTAAGTGTTCCCATTTAATGCCACAGCCCTGGACCACACATCCACAGCACTCATTACTGTCACTGCGCTTTAATATTAGAACAGCGACCCTTCGGAAGTGAGAGCTTCACCAGAGAGGAGGCTGCCGGGTTGATTGCCAAGAGGGCTGTGAAGCGGAACTTGCTTACCATCCATCCAAACCTCTTATGTTCGTTTGAGGAAACCGGACGCCGGAGCCTAAACTCATGTCATCCTATGTGGCCGGTAATCGCATTAGAAGTTCACACAGTAGGCTGAGATGAAGAAACTGTGCAGTGCTAAAGGATAGAAAGAAAAGCAGTGCAGCTCTGTGGTGGGCATGTCAGGAGAGGCTGAGGACTGAGAGCGAGCTTGTTAGCTGATGGATCCTTCCATGGTCCTGGAGAGAATTCAGCTGAAGGTGCAGCTGCACCATGGATTTCATATGCAGCTACAGTTGGCTTCTCCTTTGAAAACTAAAATCCAACATAAAGAATATAAAAGTTTGTTTTGTTTTTAGGTCCTTTGAGATTCCAACAGCAGTGTCAGCGTAGTACTTCACTTCAAATCACACGTCATCAGAGAGAGAGAGCTTTAGGTCTGCGACCTGTGACTGATCCATAGGAGGAACATAGAACACACAACTCAGAGGGAAGAGCTGCAGTTAATCCTTTAGATCCTCCTCCATGGTTCTGCTTAAAACCCAGGTTTGTCAAGTTCCGTCAAAATGTGTGTAGTTCTGCCATGACAACGCAGGTTGAGTTCTGCAACAGGAATTTGTTTCTTCACACTTCTTATGTGAGGAACTGAGGGTTAGGACCCAATGTGCAGAAGACCAGGTCTAACGTTAATGAACCACACCAGAACTATAGGTGACGAAGCAGATGACCAGACAATGAAGAACTGAAAACCAGACACTTAAATACACTGAAGGAAATTAATGAAAGGAGTCTGACAAAGAAAACAAAGCATGACAAAAACCGAAGAAATCCAAGTGCAGAATCCTCACGTCTTAAGCATTTACAGTGGGTGTCTTCACATCAGTACGCTGTGAAACTAAGAAAGAAACAGCATTTACACCAAATGGTAAATGGGATATCCTTAGGTAGTGCTTTTCTACCTTCTGTGAAGGCCCAAAGCACCAAACCGTTACAGTTCCATTCACACACCTCCACTGTCAACCTATAACCATCAGCAGCACTGTGGTTCAGTGTCTTGCCCAAGGACACTTCAACACAGGCTAGGCCGAAACCGAACCTCGGTTCTTCTGATCAGAGGTCAATCAATCTAGCTCTGCTACAGAGCGCCCCCTCTTAAGTTAACTCCGCCTACCCAGCTACTGTTGGGGAAAGACAGGTTCACCCTGGACAGTCCGTCACATTGCATGTCTGAACATATTTAACACAAATGTACTGTATTTCATTTTGAAAATATAAACCAAATGTAATCAATCATTTTTACTAATGTTATAACTTACAAACACAATGTACATGTGTATGTTTAGGCAGATCCTCCAAAGAGGTAAATACCAATCTGGACCTGCATCCTCTGTGTCGTCATGCAGAGACTTTACTAGACCGTCTCTTGATAAAAAACTAAATCTCCGTAGAGACAATAATTACATTTTTTCCAGGATATTTGGTGCTTGGATTTTTAAAAAGTTATTTTCATAACTTCTGCTTCATATGGAGGTTCTTTATGACAAAGATATATTTATAAAATATCCTAAATTATTAAACAAAAGAGTAAGACTTTGATCATTTTGTCTACTGTGATACATTTGTGCATTGTTTCAATTTATTAAATATATGAGCTTTGTATTCACATCATGTTAAATCTGTTTAGTTCAATAGAATCAATACTCCGTTGTAGACTGATGGAATTATAGACAAGTATGACTATCCAAACAAGACCGCCCACGCATGAAGAACATCTCTGAACCCAGAATACAAGACCTAATGCTTTCTTGATTTCAGGATTCCTTCTCTGATCCACAACCCTGATACTGTTTCTGCAGAAAAAAAAGAAATGTCACATTTAAGATAGACACGGATGATATTTTCAGTGACAGTGACTTAAAAAAATGCTTTCATAGTTCAATTTCCATTCACTTTCCTGGTCAGGGCATCAAGGCCTGCAGTGACTGTAACTTCTCTGCTTCTCGAGCTTACCTCTGCTACATCCATCGAATACATCTGAACTCTGGGAGCCCAGCAGGGCACAGAGGTGGGGAAGCCAAGCTGATGAAGTCTTGGCAGTCTGATGGCGACGGGGGAAAAGCCTGGTACTGAAAATGGCAGCTGTCAAGAGATGTGAGTCTGTGAGCGGGCAAGCGAGCCTCCCCCAACCCCATCAACACATCCCGTTGTAGTCTGTGTGAGGATTATGTCACATGCGTTCGGTACTCCAGGTCATCAAAGTAAATGCAGACGGGCAAGCTTGTCAAGTTGAGTGAGGAGGTCTGTCTGCCGAGTGCGCCTGCTTAGGTAAACCCATTATAGCATGGAGGGGGGGGGTTGTTCAGGGATTCAGCCCAAACTCAGAAACAGAAAAAAGTCAACATATCCTCATTTCAATGAATCTCATATTCAGGAATCAAAGACAGGATTCAGAGGTTGTTCCTGAAAACAGCAGTGAAGACATGAAAGGTCAGTTACTCTGCACCTCCACAAATATTTCTCCTGACCTGCCTTGATAATTGCATATTTTACCTCGCTTTATGTCTGGTATATAACAGAAATCAACAAATGATGTGAATGACATGAACCGTCCTCCGCCTCGTGTCTGATGGTTGCTGCTGTGAACTCCATTCATTTCTAATAATTCACAGCTCAATTAGCATTATCCTGCTTATACCATGGTTACTTACGAAAGGAATATGTAGTCAATCAATTTTTACTTACGGGGGGAAAATAAGTATCTGTAAACCCTAAACCCTGTGATTTTGAAATTTGACCCACTTAGAACTCATGGAGGGTCTGAAATTTTCATCCTGGGTACATGTCAACTGTGAGAGACATCATTCATACACAATGGACATCACATAGTTTTGCATTATTTTTTAAAATAATTTCTTTGTATGCTACTGCTGCAAACAAGCATTTGAAGACCTGAGAAATTCAGTGTTAATATTTGGTAGAGTAGCCTTTGACTGGGATTTGACATGTGGAATGTTTCCTGTAGTTAATCATTTACACACACTGCAGAGGGGATTCTGGCCCACTCCTCCACATAGATCTTCTCTAGATCAGTCAGGTGTCTATCACAGACAGACATGGAGTTTGTAGCAGTTGTCCTCTCCCATGTGCAGAAAAACACCCCCATAGCATAATGCTATCGTCCCCATGCTTCACAGTAGGGTTGGAGGTCTTGGGATGGCTCTCATCATTCTTCTTCTTCCAAACATGGTAAGTGGAATTAAGACAAAAAAAAAGTTCTGTTTTGATCTAAACTGATCACATGACTTTCTCCCATGATCCTCTGGATCATCCAAATGATCATTAGCAAACTTGAGACGGGTCGGAACAAGAACTTGATTAAACATGGAAATCTTCCGTCCTCATGATATCAAACCATGACAACTTGTGTATCACCAACAGTAACCATGGAAACGGAGGTCGCTCTTTTCATTGAGCAGCTCCTCCAGTGTAGTTCTGGGCTGTAGTTCACCTTTCTCAGGATCATTGAGACCCCACCAGGTGAGATCAGTCATGGAGCTCCAGTCTGAGGGAGATTGACAGTCATGTTCAGCTTCTTCCATTTTTTAATAATTGCCCCAACGATGGATCTTGTTTCACCAATTCACTTGGAATTTGCCCCTTAGTCCTTTCCCGCCATGTGGGGGTCTACATATTTAGTCTCTGGTATCTTTGGACATCTCTTTGGTCATGGCTATGTTAGCAGTTGGAGTCTTACTGCTAGTATGAGGTCAACAGGTGTCTTTATGCAGCTCCACCTCAAACAGGTAGGCCTACTTATCATTTAAGATAATAAATAGAGTGGAGGTGGACTATTTAAAGGTGGACTAGCGGGTCTTTGAGGGTCAGACTTCTATCAGCTGTTCAGATACGTATGTGCAGCAGTAGCATACAAATAAATTTATTAAAAACAGGGGTCAGCGACGTTTATGACATGAAGCACCAATTCAAACTCCCTCCTTAAAGGGTAACACAACAGGACAGTTGGAGGGTGATTCCACTCAAAGCACTTAAATTTGACAAATGCAAAACGATGATAACAACTGACCTTTGCAGATTCAAAGATGGGCGGGGCTTTCATACTGGAGCTGCAGAGCATGATGACCTGAAACTTCTGAAAGTTCATGGGACTTACACCAGTTAACCAATCACAAAGTTCAACTGTAATACCTCATTTCAACCTGAAACACAGATAGTTTTAGACCAGATATCAGCAAACTACGGCCCGCGGGCCAGATCCGGCCCTCCCCTACGTTTAGTCCGGCCCGCAGGACAACATCAGAAAGGCATGATTTTTTTTTTTCCAGTCTGGCTACACAGATCAAGACCCACATAGAACATGACACATAGAATGTTGAGTTTCTTTCTACATGCAGATCACCTTTCAGGAAAGGACAATAAAACTGAGTGTTATGTTTGTGTCTTTTAGTTCATGGTCGTGGTTTCTTAGTTCTGTCAGTCATCAGAGTGAATATTCTAGATAAATACAAATATCTTCATCCTGGAGATGGGAGCAGGTGTTTTCTTTTGCTCATACTGTAGATGCTGCTTGTTTGCTGATTAGCAACAAACCTAACATTATCTATTTACTATCTAACTTTATTGAATACACAAACATTTTTATCATAATTTTAGATAAATTCAGGTGTCACAGAGTTAAGAAATCATCAATAGAAGCTTCTTTAAGCTTTAGAAATAGCAGCTCATGTAAAAGAACTGCTGTTGTCTTATTAATTACAACAATAAACCTGCTTCAAATACATGTTTTCATTTCATTTGTAATGGGTTTAAACTCTGCTGTTCTTATCTGCCACCCGTTCAAAGACTTCACCCCCTCCCGCCACCCCATAGAAAATGTTCCATCTCCACCACTGGTTAAAACTTAAATGAAGCTAAAATAAAACCCTATTCTAGGAATATTTTCATTTTCATATGCATTGTCTCAGAAACTCTTAGTGATTAATGTTCCATCAGGATAACACTTTACAGGTGCAGTCTTCTGATGTTAAATCTTTCAATTGTTTGTGGTTTTGGAATAAACCCTAGATGTCAATTGTTGCAAAAAGACATCAAACCCTTCCTCTAAAAGAGGCACCCAAAACACCTTTGAAATTCCTCCTGGTAGATTAAATGTTTTCTCATAACTAGGAATGAAGTGATGTCTGAAGGTGTTGAACCAGGTGGACTACATTTGAACATACATCATCAGTGAATGCGCACCTGTAACAGTAGAATCTGACATGAGAGGGAAAAGAAGAGCCAGAAGTTTTCTGAAGAGTGAAGGCTCCACTGACAGGCTGGAAGAACATCGACAAGATGAAGTGTGATCAGAGCGGATCGGCCCTCGCTGTCCCGCTCTTTGTGCCTGTGGCAGTTTCAGCTGGGACCGGGGGACAGGGGCCGGGGGAAGCGCGGTGACGAGGCTGAACGGCTTATTTGGCATCTTAGGCCACTAAGGCTTGTGGACTTCTTGAAAACAGTTATTTCCCCTGGGGGGACAGGGTGCTATGGGACAGTCATTAAGCTGTGAAGGCATGAGTCTTACCCATCAGCAGTCAGAAGCGCCACCGCCTCACATGGGAGCAAATAGCTCCTTGAAAGCCTCCTTGCTTTCACCTCAGTGGCTGCAGTCTTGCTGCTCCTTCCACTTCCACACTTCTGGCTCTTGTGAACCTTCTTGGAGTGAAATGTATTTTATTTGACAGTTTTTTTTCACTCAGCTTCCATATTTCAAAGTTAGACACAACTTTTGCAGTCTGACTGAATCTGCTGGAACAGTTTTTGAGTCTTTGAAGGTGAATGTTTGTCGCAGCTTTCCATGCAGGAAGCAGGCAGAGTCTTCTTCAGAGGAGCTGTGAGATGCTGCTCTGCCAGAACTTCCACCCTCTCTTAAAACTCCAGAGTGCTTGTGGGAACAGAGACACACTGAGACGTCACAGCTGCTGTCATTCATCTGCCTTCATTTATCATTTAGCTTTGAAAACTTTTTGGCTCCAAATATTAATCGGGCTGTATGGTGGTGCAGTGGTCAGTGCTCTCGCCTCCCAGTGAGACCTCAGCTCTAGTCCCAGCTGGGGGACCTGAAACAGAATCATCAACTGGGGCTTTCTGTGTGGAGTTTGCATGTTTCTCGTGCTTCCTCCCACCGTTGAAAAACCTCCTTCGTGGGTTGTTAGTCTAGGAGTGAATGTTACTGTGTCTGGGTGTGTGATTGAGGCCCTGCAACAGACTAGAGACCTGTCCACGAGTGTCCCCTTCGCTATCAGCAGCCAGGTTAGGCTCCAGAACCCCCGTGACCCTGAAAGGGAGAAACGGGGAAGAAGATGAATGAATGCATGAATATTTAATTGGTTTACAAATCGATTTGGGATGCGTGGGCCCCTGGAGAGTACACTGGCAGTACTTGGATCACCTGTTTCTTTAAGATCTTTTTCTGCTCATCAGAAACAACGAATCACAGTGGATATTCTGGCTGCAGAGGAACTCATTTTGTTACCATGGAAGACTCTGTCTGCCCCATGTTTGGAGAACAGTTTTATTTTTGAGTTTTATTTCTTCCTTCCTTACTTTTGGTTGCACTTTCTTCCTTTTTATGCTAATTGTTGATGAAGTTTTTCACAAATGCTGATTAAAGTTCTGTTTTAACATGTGCATTTTGAAAGAAGTTTTCTGTACTTTTAACAATTAAACTAAACTAAAAAAAAGGATTTCTGGAGTGATGTCATCAAATATGTCTGCAGGCTGTTTAACTAAGACAACCGTCACAATGACATGTTATTTATTATATTAATAGTTAGAAAGTGTGAAGAAGTGAAAGCTGCAGCAGACCAATACAAATAAAAATGATACAGCTGAAAGAAAAGGGACAAACAGGAAGCACTTCATTACTATAGACTGACTTGTCTTTAGAAAACATCTCATCAAGAACAGATGTGAAGGACAAAGGAATGATCAGAAAAGGTGTTTCAGCTCGGCCCATCAACAAATAAAGCGCAACAAATCCTTTGGTGTTTTTTGGAGAAAATGCATCAAATAGTTCTTATATTTGCATTTAAAAGAAGCCAATTAATGGATGAATTAATGACAATTACCTTTTCTAAAAGTCAGAAAACTTGTATTTAGACTTCTAAGTTGATTTAACCAAGATTGTTAAAGTTTCTGCAATGAACACGGAGGATGAGGCTGTTCTTTATCTTGCAGTGAGTGAAGTAAGACTCGTTTTTGTAACGTGTTTAAGCAAATCTGTGAATCCCAACAACACACCCATAAAAAGAGTGAAAAGTGTGGCAAACCCAGTGATGAAAGTCAGAAATGTTTCCAGAGACGGGAACGCCTCGGGACGCCTCAGCAGCCTGACGTTTGCAGAGGCAGCTGTCAGCCCGGAAGAGTCGGAGGGAAAAAATAACACAAAGGTGGCGAGAGGAAACACTGCGGCGCTCAGTGCATCACCAGGGGCACAGGCCTTTTGATGGACAAAGCTGCCAGAGCAAAGCTGCATGTCAGCCAAGTAAATTAAGCAGAGAAGGGGGGAGGAGGCAGCTGGGAGCATCTTCATTTGCTCTCCGTCAGTGACTCCACTCGCTTCTGTGTTCTCCCGCCCTCTCTCTGCCTCTTTTGTTGGTTTTTAAAGAGCCTCAGATCCTCCGGTGCTGCTCTGCTAACTGTTAGAACAATAACAGTGTGGGAGGAGCCAAGGACGATGATGGCATGTAAAAGTTTCCAGAAAAACCTGCACAACCAATTTTTTAAAAAAAAACAACAAAGCATTTCATTTTCATTGTTCTATATTCTATTTATACTTTAATGCAGGATAAGTTTAAGTCCAGTTTCATCTCATTTATGTATATTCTGAGATTTGGATGCAACAGAATCTTACAGGACTTTTCCTTTTTCCATATTTCATACTATTTATCGATTATACTTTTTACTGTTTAGTTTAGAGCTTCATATTAGTGTTTTACTCAGTGGCTTGGGGTTCAGTCATCTTTTTATTGTTCTCGTTTACACTTCCAGCATTTCATTGATTCACAATTTGATACAGAGATAAAAGCAACAGCGTTTCCTGTGTTTCATTATTCGATTTTGTTTGAAGGTTGTTTTAATCTTGCGTTTTTAATTTCAAGACTCCACATTTTGATGGCCCAGAAATTAGATTGGAAACATGTGATGGAGCAAACCTCTCTTTTTCTTATGCACATTGCTGCATTGATGCACAGAATTACAGTTAGAAGGCTAAATGTCTAAAGTCTGACCTTCTTCCAGGTCTGTGCAACCAAGAGTAAGATAATAATAATATTATTATTAATAAAAGCACGCACAGACGATCGTCTATCTCAAAGCTGCAGCTTTGTTTGTTCCGGAATTCTCTTCTTCTTCTTCTTCTTCGGCTGTTTCCTGAATTTTAGATACTTCTGTGCATGTCACAGTGATTTATTCCAAACAAACGTGTGGCGTATGTAAACATTTGTTTTATTCAGATAAAGTTTTTCAGGGCTGTGTACACAGTTCTATATCTGATCTTTGATCTGATCCAGGTCATTTGGCTCATGTAACCAGAGCTATTGAGAACCAGTGGGCGGGTTAGCTGCCATCTTCTGCTCCAATAGAACAGAACAGATGCTGATGTCACATCAGTGTCAGGATTTGATTGGCTGGATATCAGTTCTAGCATTTCGGAGAGTAAACTTTTGCTCTTTGAAAATCAAAGCTTAAAAAAAATTCATTGGGTAAATTCAAAGGTTTCAAAAATTTAGAATCTGAAAACTTCCATGTTTGGATGGTCTTTGTGTAGTGAATTGGTGTAAAAAAGGGGGGGAACATCAACACAGATTCATTGATTCATTGGTTCTTCCTTCTGATGCACATCAGTGTCTGCATTCTCCAGCAGATTTTCCATCCATTTCTTCTCCTATTCCCTTGTTTTCAGATGATTTGATTTGTGGTTTAAGATTCTCTTCTTGTATCTGTGCTTAGCCTCTGTATACTGCACATTGTGGTAACAACGCAGAACCCTTCAGAACTTTCTGCTGAAAGCCTGCAAACACTGAGTCATGTGTGCCTTTGAACACATGGAACAAAAGTAGCTGCAAAAATAGTTTGGATGAGGTCTCTAAAAAGATTTAAACACAGCATTTACGATGTAAGTTTGAATTTGTTTAATTTTGTTGGGTCTTTTTAAAGTATTCATGATAACAAGGATTAGGATTACAATCCCTAAAGTATTAAACAGGTCTAAACCTGTTTAATACTTTGACTCTATTTAAATTCTATACTTTAACTAACTTTAATTCCTTCTTTGTGAAGGACTTTTGTGTAAACATTAGGGATGCAAAAATTTTCAATATGAAACCGAACTGCAAGATATCTGCAAGATTTGTCTCATCTCTATATTGTACAATGTGGGAATAAACGTCCAACATGGCCGCCCACCTCTGATGTCATCATCCAGCCCTGACACAACAACCCTGTTGAACAACTAGGCAGGTAAACCAATGAAAAAACATCCCAGATATACTTCTAAAGATTTACAGTGTTACCTCAGATAAACACAAGAAAATATCTGACACTATCAGTGTTAATTGTTAAATCTCTGCAGTCTTTTTTCAGTGGTTGATAATGAGGACTTTTGTCATTTAATGAAAATTTGTTTAGATATCCAACTTCATGTTAAGATCTGATGCATCTAATGTGTTTCTTTAAAGTGATCCTTTCATTTTTGTGAGCAGTATTATATGCTGTATATATTTTATGCATTTTATTTAGTGACAGTACATATTATTGAAATAATACTAAATAAACATAGAACAGTTCATAAATAAAAAAAGGAGCAGAAAGAAACAAACTTATATGATCTGCTACTGTTGCTAAATCAACAAAGTTAAATCAAATTTATCAAACAAGGAAAATGAAAATGATCTTTTGCATAGATATCAAGGACATATAAACAAAAATACATAAACATTTGTCTTCACAAATGCAAATTGCTTAATATCTGCCTCTTGATAACACTTTTAAAGGCATCAATTGTTTTCGTATATTTCATTTCCTTGTTCAGTTTATTCCATATGTTAGTATACTGAAATAGATCTCTCCAACACTTCTGTTCTAAATCTTGCTTTTCTGAATATTTCATTTCCTTTTAAGTCAATATGACTTTATCTTTTACTGAATTTACCCTGTAAATCTGCTCTTTTCATTTAAAACATTTAGTGCTGTGATGCAGTTTCTAATTAAAAGCAGAGAAAGAGTCGACCTGAAACATTTTGATGAAGAACCCAGAAGCAGCGTCTGTGCTGGCCCTCCCCCATAACTAAACCTGTAACTCTAATAGAGCTTCCCCCACTGAACATCAGGAAATGTTCCCTCTTTGACATCAATCAGTTCAGCCTAATGTTTCTGCAGATTAGTACATACTCCCCCACGCAGGCTTTCGCTTCTTCCCATGACACTCCATGCCAAAGAAATCCTTGACGTCTCAGCAGTGCGGTAAAAGAAGTTGATAAGCTCATTCTGAAACAGCCCGACGCGCCGTCCAACAGTGTATTAATCCCGACCTCCCTCTAATCCAATTAAACATGGGAGCAGAGGTGCTGTCATCGCCAAACATGTTTCTGCAGGAGCCCGCTAAAAAAGCCTCCAGACAGATTAAGGCACAGAAGATCCTTAATTTGTTAATCACTGAACTCTGCTGTCAGTGATAGGGGAAACGAGCACGTCTTCATGCTCGGCCCTGAAATGAGCGGCGAGTCAAGCATGAAACACAAAGGGGGAATCAAGAACAATTACCAGGAAATGAAGAGAGGATCAAACGGGGATTCTTTCATTCTCTGGACAAGGCCTCGCTGCCTGTTGCTCTCTAAACGCTAACGTCTGCCCCCGCGGAGACGCGGGTTTGATCTGCATCGACTGAACTCAAGAAGTCCTGAGCTGAAATCGGAGTTTGATCTACATGTGGATGTTCAGCTTCAGGGAGACCCCAGAAAACACAGAGAGCACTGGCGAGGTGTTCTGTGAGGAAACCGCTGCCCGTCCCACGTCCTCTCATCATCAGACCTCCTCCGCCTCGGTGAGGTGATGTGTGGAACTGTCCCAGTTTCATGCAGCGCCGCATAGGATCAGTCATATTTTACACATTTACAGAAGTAGCATGGTTGTACATCACAGCTGCAGCTCTCTGTGGGAACAGCAGGAACAGAAACGTATTTTTGATGTGACAATGAAGTGTTGAAGGTGAGATGGGAGTATTTTAAAACGGTGACACAAGCTTTGTCCCATTTGTCTGTGTGCAGAACTTTGTGCACGAGCATCTGACCTGCAGTAACAGGGAGTTCAGATTTAGATGTGTGTGTCTCAGCTTTGCAGGAGCTACCACGTTCCTGGATGTCGTCTTCTCTAAGGAGCATACATTTCTAAACAATAATTGTATTGCTATACTCTTATTTCTGTATGATTTTATGGAAATCACAATGTCCAAGGTATTTGATGTTATTGATCACATTGATCCAGTCAAATGCTGACAAGCACGGCTCCTTCTTGACGAACACTTGGAGGATTTGGACAGAATCTCTTCAGCAGGGTCAAGATTTAGTCTGGTCTTGTTTCGTTATATGTTGGTAGAGAACTTTTGTCTGAAATCATGTTTCCAGAACGGCTTTCTCAGTATTCACTTTCTTTCTGACATGTGACATTGAGCAAAAACAATTTCTACTTATTCTAAATCCAAACAAAATGATTCATGTTTAAAATCTGCTATATCTGCATTTGATTGTGTTTAAGAATTAAATGCTTGCTTTTTAATAATTAGTCTTTTAACCCTTTAACATCTGAGCTGTTCATGTTCTTTGATTTACTGTAACTTTTTAACACGATAATTCCAGCAGATTGTGAAGGAGAAATGCGTCTCTTATCGTGTTAACACTTGAACAGTCACAGTGCGTTACAGTTTTGTGTTTAAGCGTCACCGGTGACACCGCTGGTATTAAACACTGTGTGCAATAAAGAAATGTAACTTAAACTATTTAGTTTTAAATGATTACTGTCTGATTTAATGAAAAAAAAGTCATTTTTTTGTGTCAGACAGCAGTACACTAATGCAACATTCTCGTCTCTTGTTCATTTTGGAGATAAATGTTGTATTCAAAAGTGATCCTCTTTGCAATGTGTCCCACCGGTTTGACGTTTCTCTTGAATAATTTACAGCTCGAAGTCCCGGCTGAGCTTACAGCAGGTTTTGTGAGCAAAGCTTAAATATTGTTGATCTAATTTTGTTTTTAACGTAACTTCTGCTGTCCTCTCCATGGTGAAAGAAATGCCTGAACTTGCACCACCTGGACAAACAAAGGCTAAAGAAGTAGATGATGTGACCAATGACATGAGTCCGTATATGACATATTTGCCTTATTGGTCTTTTCTGTGCAGTTTAGGATGAAAGCTGGAACGTCTACAGCTGTTCCTCCGTCGAGTTCCAGACTTCAGCACAAAGGACAGAAGATTCAAACTGATGTCTACATCCAAGAAGACAGGTTTCAAGTGTTTACCAGCTTTTGGTGCAAACACAAAAACATGTCAGCAGACAGCAGGAGAGAGAGCGGAGCATCAGCTGGAGCGGTCATGAGTTTGGGAGGCGAAAGGCCCCATCCTGGAAAAACAGTGTGAAAGAAGACAGTCTGACACGTGCTGTGATTGGCTGCGGTAACCACTGAGCTTGGCTCAGGACAACTGCTGAGCAGCAGAATGCTCACAGCCAGCATGGAGACGTCTTTGGTTTAGGACTTCCCTGTTTAGGTTCTTCCTCTACTTTTGTCTTTCTTTGAATGACATTATGAATGAGAGTGATCAGACAAACAAAGAGCCTTCTTGATTAAAGGACGTCTGAGCTTCAGTGCTCATCATCTCCTCCACCATCTGCCAAGGCCGACCCACAAAGTTACACAAGAAACTGGTGAAGGTGATGTGGAGCAGCTGAGTTTGCAATGAAATGAAAAATGGCCGCTAACGACAACTCAAGATGGTGGTGGTGTGGATTTATTAGTCCTTTTACACACACAAACACGCAGACACACGCACACATCTGTGCGAATGCACACACACACAGCTGTGTGTTTCAACACTTGACCTCAAGTCATGATTGATAGATGTTGTTTACTTCTGGGAGAGGCACTCAATTTTAACTTAAGATGCCGTTAGTGACAAACAATGCTTTCTCAAAGGAGGAAAAACAAGCTAAAATAACAGTTATTAAGATAATTATGAATTATAGACGCTATTAAGGCTCATTGAATCTTTGTTGTTGTGACTCATTCTTCTTTGTTTTTTTCCTAATGTTAAAACATTAATGTCATCGATGTGGACTCACAAACCACAGCTCTGAAGTTTAAAGACCTTTATAGACGGCAGCAGAGATGCAGTGGAGGAAATGAGTATTTGATCATCTGCTGTCATCCTGATGTTGGGTCACTTGAACGGTGAGATAGAAAACCACAAAGATAATCAAGAAATCCACCTTAAAGAATTTATTTGCATTTCATTGATGGAGATAAGTATTAGATTCTCTAGTAACCATGAAGAGTTCTGGTTCATGCAGACCAGTTAGACTCTCCTCATCAACCTGTTACCTGAACTGAACACACCTGTTTGAACTGATCACCTGTGGAACAGACACATGTCCACAGAATCATCAAACTCTCCAACATGGAAAGACTGAAGAGCTTTCAGTGGATTTAAGGGAGAAGATTGTAGACCTGAATGGACGACAGAACCATCAGCAACAAGCTGGAGGTCAAAGGTCAAACTGTTGGATCATGAGCATCTCTCCAGCTGTAGGTCTGGAGCTTCAAACCAGATCTGACCTGCTGGGGTTTCCATGATCATGAGAACAGAGATAAATGGTCCTAAAACATCAGCAGGAGTTAGTTGATGATCTGAAGCAGCTGGAACCACAGACACCAAGAACACCATCAGGAAGACCAGCAGTGATGAAGTCCTCCTGCTGAAGAAGAGCCATGAGCAGACCCTCCTGAAGTTTGTCCATGAACACCTTCAGATCAGACCAACATGGAGAATGACCGGTCAAACAAAGCAGAAGCAGTCCTCTTCTCCTGCAAATCTACAAAGACAATATTTTAAAGTCATCATCATTTAATCTTGTCAAGGAAGCCCAAATGATTCTTGAGCACTTTCTTCTTTCTTGTTCTGGCTGCAGCTCTGAAGACCTGTAAAAGTCTTAAAACAGGTCATCAAGTCTTTAAAAAAAGATTTGATTTAAGTGAAGGTCTCGTAACCTAACCTGAAATTAGATGGAATAGAGTGATCAATAAAAAACACAACGAAGAACATTGCAACCACAATATTTATATTAAGGTTTAAGTTGATTTATTCGAAAATAATATTCCTGCATTTTTATTATTCAATATTATGTTAAAAGTTACAGCTTTAAAGTTTGAAAGCTGGCAGTCTGATAGCTTTTTGGACATTTTGGCATTGACTAAGAATTTTTAGGGTATTTTTGAGTTTTAGCTAATATTTACACGCAAGCTGTTTTGGCTATTTTTTTCCAGTATTTTTTGAAGTTTAGCTTCTTTTTAGTTTTTTTTAGATTAGTTTTTCATTTAGATAATATTTTATTTGGCTATTAACTTCAATGTTTTAAGCTATTCATTTCAGCATCTTCATCTATCAGCAGTATTATCTTCAGCAGCCAAATTCAGCTGACAGCATTCACACCAACATTATCACAGGTAATGCTATATATCTAGTTCATAATTATTGTAAAAAGTTATGGTTTGAAAGTTTTAAAAATGTACTTTAGAGAGTTCAATAAATGTCTTAACCTGTTCGGGCCGTGACCTCAGGTGTGTTTTGGAGTTTGGCCCCATGTGCCTTCTCCCTCTCTACATTTTTCTGGGTGTGACTGTGTTTGTGTGATTGTGTTTCCCTGCGACAGTCTGGCGACCTGTCCAGGGTGTTCCCGCCCTCGCCCAACAGCCGTCAGCGCCGTGACCCGAACCCAACCTGCAGCAGGGATACAGCGGTGACGCTTCCAGCGGGTTTGATGCTCTGCTGGTGAACTTTTCTTTCAGAAACATGAAGCCATGCTGTTTGTTGTGATTTTTTCTGTTA
Source organism: Oryzias javanicus (assembly GCA_003999625.1). Classification (NCBI taxonomy): domain Eukaryota; kingdom Metazoa; phylum Chordata; class Actinopteri; order Beloniformes; family Adrianichthyidae; genus Oryzias; species Oryzias javanicus. Next base: position 31,266,008 of record CM012445.1, read on the forward strand.
ATGAGTTTCCACACTTTGCTGCTTTAAGAAATTAAAGTTGTTATTTTTAACTGTCAATTTTGATTTCTCCTTCAGCAGAAAATCCTTGTGACGAATCGATGCACTGAAGCCATTTTCCCAGCCGGCTGCATTCTTGCACACACTTTCTTCCCCAAACAAAGCGTCTCTTTGTTGTTTGAGGCCCGATCGGGAAACTGCAGCTAGTGAGCTAAAACACTGAAGCGAAAGAATTAACATTCCAATTAAAATCTCATTAGACTTTGATTTGCCAGATAATTATCCTTGTGTGCCGCTGTTCTCTGGACTATTTGGATTTGATGAGGTGTGTTATAGTAATTACCTGGCTAGTATTGAGTTGTGTGACAACTAGAGAAAAGAAAGTCAATTTTGTTTGTTCTTGTAATCCTTGTTTTAGTTGAACCTGAGCTGTAAATAATTGTTTTTACTCTTAATGAAGTGAGAAAGGAAACACGAGCAGAATTCAAATATGGATTTTTCAGGGAAAGCAAAAGATTAATAACAAAATAAAGTGCTTCTGTTTTTCTCCCACTGTTCAGAAAACCCATCAACTAAACAAAAAAGATTCTGCTGAGTTACTTTTTAAAATCAATTTTTATTTAAAAGACAGATCTTAAAAATACAAGAATCCTCTTAACTTTAAAGGTAACACTTGCTTTTCTGTGAGTATTGATGCATTTTAACATGTTTCTCGTTCAGTAGTTTATTGGGGTTTTGGAGAGGGTTCAGTTTACTGGTCCCTCACACCAGGTTGGAGTGTTGAGACGTTTTCTTTAACCTGATTTTGGTTCTTGCTCTATTTTCATCCTTTTCCCTCTTTTCACATTTTGCTTTTCATAAAAACAGATGTTTGCTTTTATCCTAAACAACCGTCAGCAGTTGTAGGTTTTAATTTAAGAGAAACTCTGTTCTGCAATGCAACTTCACAATATCTGTGCACATTCTTTCTTTTTTAGGAACTTTTTAAATCTCTTTTTGTTTCTTCAGTTGAAATGATTTTCCAAAGTTCTCAAGTTTTATCTTATAACAGTCCAGAGTTTGTATTGAGCATCCATCAGGACATGATCCATTATCCAAACTGGATCATTCATTTCCTCTTTGATCTTCACTTCTCTGCCATATAGTCTCCCTGGAGACAAGTTCAGGACCTGAGACTCACTTTGGAAACATTTCAACTGATCCATCTTCATGTTGACTAATGGTTTATGGATTTTAAGTTCCAATTATAATCAGCATTTTTGAATTATACCAAAGATATGGCTGACCTTAAAAATAAGGAATGAAGACATTAAGAGCAGAGCAGATTTCGAGTAGTGGCTCTGGAGCGTTTGCCAGCTGGTGTTTGACACACCAGTGACATACCTTCATATGTAGAGGCATAACTGCAGTAAACAAACGAAATCCTATAATTCCAACATTTGTAGCAGCAGATTCAGGTAAACCAGGTAGAGCTCATCAGCCATTGTGTAATTAAATCTTTTCCCCCTAATTCCATTGCCTGGAGTCACATCTGCAACACCGTACTCCCGGGTTGTTTGAACAGGACTGATGGGATAAGACTCAGCCTGGAATTTCCTGCCTTTCCAGGAAAATGCCACCTGATAGTGTTTAAAATAACCTGCAGGGAAGTTAGTAAGAAAGACAGGAGTTATGAAATGAAATGATGCATCTACAGTAAATAGACACAACTGTGAAAACATTGACATGATCTGCCTTGGTTTTCATTTGCAGACTTGTGCTTTTGGACCACCGCGCTGCCACATGGTCATGTTGCATTTAATCAGGCGGCGCAGCTCCGCCGGTGGAAGGCAGCTTTTCTGTCACGCAGCTCCATGCTGCACCGTGAGGAGCTTGTCTCTCATAGAAGAAGGACAGTGAATCATCCAGATTTGGGGATTAGAAGCTCTCCACTGTGGATATAAAGACACCTGTAGTCCTGGAACCATCCGTAAAGACAAAGAAGTTTGCTAACGCAACATTTCTCCTGCACCAATCCAAAACAGAATCTGTAACTTTGAAAACCTGCACTACAAAAGAATCTCTTGTGAGTTTTTCTTGTTCTGTTGCCTTCACTGTGGCCTAATAAAACAAAAGAACTAATGAAGACAGAGAAGAAGGTCCAAAAGAATTTTGGCAAAGCTTCTTCCTTTCATGGTAGGAGTGGTCAAGCTGAGCTCATCTCCGCCAGACAACCTCCATCTGCATGTCAGAATGTTCAGTGTTTGAGGGAAAGTTGTCAGAAAAGAAAACATTGTTAATTCTCTAAGTGACTTAATATAGTAAAAAAAAAAAAAAAAAAAAAAAAAAAAAAACCAACAACAACAACAAAACAGTTTCTCCTGTGTGATGAGCATCCTTTACTAATATGTGATGAAAAACAGAAAGTTTGTTGTTCAAAAGCCAAAGGATAATATCTGTTTCTCTATTTCATTTTTATTTTTGTTAAACAAAATGTAAACATATTTTTTATCATTATCTTAAAAACCTCAAAATACGTCAAATAATCTTTACAATATTTGTCAGAATGAACTGAAAAACATCAGCAGGTCTCCTCTCCTCCTCTGTCCATCTCTGTTCTTCCTCTTTTGACTTGGATGAATAAAAGAATCAGCTTTAAAAAAAATCTTTCATAAGTTTGCGAGCAGTTGTTTTGCGCATGCGTGGTTTTGGGGCCTTTGGGTACTCTCGGATAAAAGATCATCAGAGGAACATCGGCGCGAATACGAGACAATAATATGTATATTTGAGCTGATGTATTTTCTCATGAATCACTCTTTCTTTTGACGTCTATCTGGAGTTCTTATTTAGATCTCTGCAGGAAGTTAAATCTGGAATCTCCCGACTCGGTTACTCAATCGACAGGCTTGAAACCAGCTTTGGTTCTGAGTACTTCATGTCTCCACATAACGGACCTTTTAAAGGAAGTTGTACGAATGATAACATCTAAAGACACACGGTTAATTCGATAAAAGCACACAGTTGCATGGTTTTTTTCCTCCCGATCCTATGTTTGTATTTTTTAAGAACATTTTTAATTACAAGTCAGTTTAGTCATTTTACAACATTGACATTTCTTCTCAAAGACGTGAAGCTTCCACTGCGATGTTCAGATTTACGAGCTTCTTTGGACACGTGAAGGCGGCCCAACTTTTCTTGAAGTTGTCCGGTCGCGGTTCTGACCTCTTCCCTTTGGGAAGGTTCGGTCGGTTCTGCTGGGCTCTGTCTTCCGGGTACAGCGGGTTCCGGCGGGTCCAGGGATCGGCGTCGTGCGTGAGTCAGAGCGATGTAGAAAGCAGCTGCTGACGTCGCTGCGGGGCTTCCCTAAATGCTGCGGGTCCCGGAGGGGCTGACACACAGCTGCCGCCGCCGCCGTGCCCGGGCTTCGGCTTCGACTTCGGTGAAAAACATGTCGGGAAAGTTCTGGCGGCCTCCCCCGAGGAAGGGGAGGCTTGTTGACGGGCGGAACCAGTGGGCTGCTGCCGCCTTCACACTGCTCTTCCTGGGCTTGTTGGCGTCGTGCTCCGGCGCAGAGGAGGCGTCCTGTCACGGAGCCTACGACCTCTACTTTGTGCTGGACAGGTAAGGGGCCGAGCCGAGCCGAGCCGAGGCCCGCTCCTCAGGGCAGGGCTCCGGTGGGGTTCTGCCACAGAGAAGCTGAGCACGGCTGTGAGGTTATCACTGAAACGCAGGGCCGTTTCTAGCTCTGCGGGGGCCCCAGGCAAGATGCTGTTTGGGGGCTCCGGTCTATAAAACAAATGTAAAGATTCTTAACCCATTTGTTCTATTAAGATGACTCAATGTATTTCACGTGATGAACAAAACGGGCTAATCTTATAATCCTAAATTGAGCCAGTGATTCACGTTGAATTAATTTAAGACAAAAACACTATTGTACTTAAATAAGTCAAAAAGAATAGTTAGTATTTATGAATATGTTCATTTTGAGTAGATGAATCCATTAAAACAGACATTTTCAAACTCTTTTCAGGAAATATTTACTAAAGTAACTATTTGTGTTCAAAAACACATTTTTTCCCTCATATTTTCTACTTCCTCTTAAAAAATAAAGTGTACCGTTAGAGCGAAATTACCACCTAGTGTCCAAACAGAAACTTCCTCCAGGAGAAGCAGAACAATGTTTCCAATGTTAATGATCTGAACATTATAGTTAGAACTTCTCCTTTAGAGAATCCATGTAACACTGGATGATATTAACAATCTCAGCATTTCACTGATACATTTACAGTATGTGAACTGGATCAGATTAATATGAATATATTCAAACCATATAGTAGATTATTCATGTATGTGTAAATTGAATTGAATCATTTCTAGAAACTATTATGGATACCCAGCTCTGTGTTTTCCTAATTCACTGGAGTTCCTTGAAATGGTGAAGATGAAATCTTTCTTCATCTGCTTTTTTCAGAAAGTAGAATTAGAATTAGGCCTTCACTCTGCGATATTTGTGTTTGAAAGTAGGATGACGGTAGGACTTGCAATTAATGGGTAAATATCAAAACAAAAAATATGAATACTTTTCATTTCACACTGACGGTTGAAAGCTGACTCCACTCTCAGCCCAGATTTGAAAAATGCTAAAAAAAAAAAAGGGGGGTGGGGGGGCTGAGGAGGGGAAGTGTGGTCTGGGATGAACAGTGAGGTTAGCTTGAGGTAATTAAAGGATCTTTTTGTTATTGTGTTGAAAGAAATAAAAGAAATAGTGAGGTTCAGGAGGCCCAAGCAGGCTGCCTTCCCGTCCCACAGCGGCTCTCTGCCGGCCAGCCAGATTTTCCAAGCGAGCAAGTGAGCTCTGCCGCTTTCGGCTACACAGGGCGAGCTCCAATGCTCTCTGCAACGCTCTGCCGCTCGCGAAGTGATCCGACCTGTTACACCCCCGACCGATGTGCTTTCCATCCCGCCACGAGAACATTCTCCGAGGTCTTGCTCTCAGCTATCGCAAGTTTTGTTCGGTCACGTCTCAGAGAAAAACGTTTTTTTTTTTTTCTTTAACATTCCTGCACCATGTAGAGGGCAGGAATCTGAATGACTCCGATAATTAAATCTCTTAATTGAAACACCACAATTTCAAAATGTTTTAAATGGCGTGAGGTAGTTTATGCTTAATCCCAAAATATGATTTACTGGAAAAAGGTGTCTTTGCGAAACTGTTTTTTAAAAATTCCTGGAATTTCAAAGTTTTGCACAAATGTGCAATGGAAGCACAGCTAATGACATGAAGAGCTCCTTACCACTGGTTTAATGCATAAAGGCCTTTCTCTGATCTGTTACTTCAAACTACAATGAGCTAATAGTTTAGCATTTCCCTCCGCCAGAGACCACTTATCACCACTTATGTCTGCTTTTGCGGTATGCACACCGCACTGGCCTGTATTGAGTTGATGTCCATGTGCAGGTGATGCTTTTAGGAGGTCTTGCAGTTTCTGCCACAGTAGTCCAGAATAGTTAATCAAATGAATTAGAGGACATTTCTGCTTCAGAGTTCATCAAAAGTAAACTTTCACTTTTCTGAATTTCTGCTACATATTCATCAATCACAGGAACTAAACTGTTTTGGCCTTATTTTTATCACAGTCTGTATGATTGATGATTACAGAACCTGTTTACTAATTTTTGCAGGTAATAGGGTGGGGTCTATTGATTGATTGACAGGTGGCTGTCAGTGTTCAGCTCTGACTGTTCTTGGTTATTTCTTCCTGTTTGCTCAACATGGGAAGGGTGGGGTTCATTGACTCCATATCCTGTCATGATGGGGCTGCAAGATGAGCTTCAGCTGGGCTGCAGAGAAACATGAGAGTCACGTGACTCCTCCTTTCCTCCATCTTTAGTTTCTATGGTTTCAGCCAGCAATATTCTTGTTTTAAATAGTTTGCAGAATAAGTTATTCTTTTAAAAGTTCACCATTATGCTATGAAGGACGAAAGCCCACAGTTGGGTGTAAAAAGACGGTGTGTTCTTCACTGACAGGTAAAACGGCTTTTTAAAAAATCGAGAAACTGAAAACCACTTTTCTGAGGTGAAGCAGGGAAGTCTGACAAACCAGAGGAAACCACAAGGCCTTTTTTTAACCCCACTCTGATTGTTTTGTCACATCAAGATTAACCAAACCTCTAAACCACTCTCTGAGACTGCTGTTGCTCATAACTTTAGCAGTAACTCAGCAAAACACTCAAATCTCATTAAATAGTTTTTATTTTGTCTATTGAGTCAGTGGTTGCTTCAAACTACATTATACTAAAAGGTACAGAAAACACAAAAACCATAAAACAGTACAAAGACCAAAGAGTTTAACTTTTAATGTTTTGTTTATAGATTTTCATTTTGTCAAATAGTTGGTCATTTTTGTCAGCTCTTTAAGTTTTTCTTGGGTTATGTGATTCTTGTGCTCACACCAGTGATTCAAAGTATTTTAATGTGTTGCTGAGGAAGCTGAGTATTTCATCATATCCTGTATCTTAAATCAAGTGTTGGGTCTGATATAGAACTCGGAGCTGATGCATTTGTTTGGTTTCAGCTCAATGATCACAGAAACACGTTTTCACATTTTTCTGTGTGTGTTTTAGTCACTTCAGTGTCCTCTAAGCACTTTTCAGGGATTGTGGTGGAGGACCCAAATGCAGGAGACAGACTTGGTGGCAGAAACATAAACGTTTAATCAACTTAACCATGACAAAAACCAGGAGAACAAACCAGTGAGGTGACAGAACATAGATGAGCAGATGACCTGACAATGAGAACTGAAAACCAGACACTTAAATACACTGAGGATGATTAACTAAATGAAGACAGCTGTGGATGGTTAACCTGGATGTGGTGAAACTGACAGGAAAACAGAACATGACAAAACCTAAACACTGAATCGTGACAGGAATCTGTTTCAGGAATCACAGTGGGCTTTTCTTTTATGCATTTTCTGTGTTTAACAGTAAAATTGGAACGATGTATTTTTGCTCTGAACTACAAATTAATGTAGGATTTTAAGTTTAAGAACTAAAACAAAGCTGAAAGCTGGTAGTCACCAGAAGTAAACACATCTTTGTGGCGGTGAAGCTTCTGGTTTTCAAAGTAAAACTAGCGAGAGTTTTTTCCGTTCAGAAGCTGAGACTAAAGTTCTGTTCACTGATATAACTTCTGAACAAAGGAATTAGCTTTAACATCAGAGCTTTAGCTCTAGTGTTTACATTCTTTTGGTTATAGTAACTCTTCAATAGTTGATGCAATTAACTAAACTCCATCTTATTCTGAAGAAACTCAGCCTCACTTTACTGAAAGGAGGATGGAATCAACGTGAATCAGAGGATTCTGCTGTGGAAACAAACAACTTTTTTCATACGGGCTCTGCACCAATATGTAAAGCTTAGAATGTTAAATATCTAAGAACTCTGAGGATAAAAAAACTGTGGGGAACATTTTCAAGTTTTGTTGTTAAATGATAAAAAACAGCAGTGATTCTTGTCCTTTTTATGTTATTTATGTTACTGCTGAACTGCTGAAAGGTCAACAGAAAAAGTTTAAAATGACAAACAACATTTCTTTCTATCTGAATCTTTGTGTGTTTTTAATCAGTTTTGTTGATTCTGATCTCCTGTTCTAAATAAAGGTATAAATGTTGGTGATTTAATACAAATAATTTCAATTATCATCAATGTAGTAAATATACACATAGCAATAAACTTAGCATTAAAAAGTAAGAATCCTGGTTTGATTGGTGAATCGTTGAGCTTGATTTGTGAATCGAATCGGATCGTCACCTTAGCAACGATCCACAGCCCTACACCTCACTCATACATTTATAAAGTTAACTAATCTAAATTAAATATATGCTAATTTAGTAACCCTTACTTGAAAAACAAAATGTATTCTTCTTCAGGAAGTGAGCCACTATAGAGAGATAAAAGAAGAACAAGTAGTTCTGGAGCCGCAGACCCCTGACCCCTGACCTTAACACATAATCATGATTTATTTAAGTTTGTTCCAATTATTACCATACAGGTGGAAATCGTAAAAACATTTGAATTCTTACGTTACCAATTAGAAATGTTTTCATTGTTGTGATGTATTTCCAGAGGGAAGTATTATCATTTCAGTCTGTAAGACCGAGTCCTCACTGAACTCCCGACGAGACATTTAACCTCAGCTTGGGAAGAATTATGACTTTCATGTCCTCAATCTGCTGTTTCAGACACCAAAAGACCTCACAGTCACAAACTGTAGACTGCCCCCTCTCTGTCCAGGACTCTGAAACGCTGCTCCTACCTCTCATTTTTCAAGTCCCCCCGCCCTCATCTGAAAGCATAACTACTGGATGATGAGGAAAATAGTTGAAACAGCATCTTGATCTCATTTGGTAGCATTTTTCTGCACTTTTCGTCAGCAGTCAGTCCCTGTAGATATCCGCCAAAGCCCCCACAGGCGGGGCAGTGCTCATTTTATTTATCCTGGATAACTCTCACAGCTCTGTCCCAAGTACAAATCTGTTACACCCGAATGACCACCTCAAGTTTAGTCTATGAAAATACAAAAGAATAAAGACATCCCAAACAATCGCGTGGAGAGAACGGTAAACACATCCTTCATACACCACACCTTCAAGCTAGTGAACAAGCCCATTTCCACAGAGTCTGCAGGAACTCGATCATTTTACAGGACAAAAACTTAGGCCATGTCCACACGTAGCCGGGTATTTCTACAAACGCATATTTGCCGACCTCCGTTTTATAAAAACGGTTGCGTCCACACGTGATCGTTTTAAAAATAATTCCGTCCACACGTCCCCGCATACTTGCGCTATTGGGCGATGTAATGAGCATGCCAGAACAGTAGTTGGCAGTGTTTTCCTAAAAGTCAGTGAAAATCTTCGAGCAGGAGGAAGCGATATTTGTTGTAAAATAGCCGACTGCAAAGCGCTTATTCTCCTTTGTTCCTCGACAAGAAGCAGTAATTGTGTTTGTAAAAAAAAGCAAGTATGAAGCATCTGTACCAGCGTAATAATTAACACACTCCTCGGGTCCATGCTGAGCAATGTAAACAGCGGCGCATCTATGACGTGTATGCACTAATCGTCGCAAAGAGTGACGTTTAAAAACGGAGATCTCCGGTTATGCATGTCCCCACGCAGATGCGAAAACGGAGTTTTCCAAAATCTTCACTTTAGCTGGAGTTTTCCAAAAGCTCAGTTTTCAGTGACTTAAATCTTCGGTTACGTGTGGACGATAGGCTGAAACGGAAAAAAATATATGCGTTTTAACAGATACCCGGCTACGTGTGGACAGGGCCTTAGCATAATGGTCAAAAAACTAGACAAAAGATGTGTGTGTGTGGAGGGGGGGGGGGGGGGGTGTTTTCATTAATTATCCAAGGCCTGCTAGTTCATCCTGTAAACCTGTAAACCTAAATGGGGTATTAACACAATTGGCATCTCAACATTTTGTTTAGTATATATTACAAACTAAAGAAAATGAAATCTGACATCAGGGACGTTTTCCTAACATCTCTGATGATAATGTGTGTGAAAGCAGTTTGCTGCTTAGTTCAGATCGGATCCAAAGCTCCTGCAGTTTTCCTCTCCTCTGCATCCCAGTTTACTTAGAGCGACTTCCCCTTCTCTCTCAGCCTCTGATTGGTTGAAAGAATGGTCATTTTTTAAGTGAGTTTGACAGAAAAACAGCCAGCAAGTTTGGCTTTTGTTTTAAATTATAGTGGGATTTTTCTCCACAGGAATTGAAACATTTTAGATTTTGAATTGAATCCTAATGCTGGCAGAGTTGACCGTCCCCAGTTTGAGGACAATGTGTCAGCCGGGGGCTGCTGCACTCCCACTCTTATCAGGACAATTATGCAGCATGTGGCGGCGGCCATGTCTGACCGGGATCGTTGAGCAGATCCAGTTCAGTGATTCCCTGACAGCAGGCTCTGATTGGCTGATGCTTGTTTTCTTGTTTCAGGTCAGGGAGTGTTGCTGCCAACTGGGTTGAGATCTTCTCATTTGTGAAGAACCTAACCGACCGATTTGTGAGGTAAATATCTGCTTTCTTTGGTTTCCAGAAAGAGGTTTTACTCTGATTCTACTTTTAAATGTTTTTATTCACATATTTATTAATTATTTGAACACTGTCTTATGATTTAAGCTTTTAATGTACAGCGCTTTGTTCAAATTTAAGTTTGTGTTTAAGTGCTTCATAAATAAAGTATTAATATTATCATTATACTCAATCCCCCTTAGTTTTCTAGAAGTAAAGATTTCTTATCTGCCTGGACTTTCCTGCTGCAGATTTGCTGTTTGTGAATGCTTCCAGCCAAATAGACCCATTATCCATAATCAAATGAGTGGAATGATCTGAGGAATTGACCAGCAGGAAGTGGAGGCCCAGAAGTTCTGACACTTCTTGCTGATCAGCAGCTTCTCTGAGGGTTTCTGGTACAGGTGACATCAGTATCTCTGCACACAACAAGAGGAGTTCCCACTTGCTTTCCTTGCAAGCGTTTTCTACGCCATCGTCTTTGTCCATAAATAATGGAAGACAAAGCAGCAGGAAGGAGCCTGAAACATGCAGCTTGCATAATGTTGAGTCAGGCGGCGCCTGCCAGCACAGTACAGACGGTAGCGACCCAGCCAGAATCAAGTGGTTGGTTGAAGAAAATAGCAAAGGCACCAGGTGGGAGTGGGTGGCAGAGAGGAGCAGTCTTCTGGGCTGTGAGAATGGCCATTTGCACCGGGGGGGTCCGGCTCCACACTTCTCCCCTGCTTCCACCACAGAACGGCTGACAGGCAGACAATGTACAGTAAAGCAAGACAACGCTGGAAGGCGACGAGGACAATCTGCTAAACAAAGCTCGCTCACCAAGAGCACTTCTGCTCCGCCATGTGGACTTTTTCATCACCCCCCCTCCTACATCTACCATGGTCTGTCCTCAGTATTGTCTTTCTGAGAGTCCATGATTTCTTGATGCTTCTGAAAATGTCTCGTTAACCCTACACTGAAAGCCCAAAGCTTCACCTTGAGATGCCAGCCGTGGTTTCCCTCCGTTTCCTCCGAGCACAAGCGGCTCCGGGCTACTCCCCACTCTGAAACTTGCACACAGGATGCGAATGTTTACGGCCGCTCTGTTCCTCTGCCAAATCTGGCTTAAAGATTGCGCTATGCGTGTGGGGGAGGATGGCGACTGGGCTACGTGTCATGTGGGTGAGAAGAATCAGCACCTCTCCTTATGCTCTGAACACTTTGCATCTCTGAAGGAAGCACGTGTGTCTCATGATCTGACGCTGTGCTGGCTCTCTGGGATGGCGTTTGAGGCAGCAGACAGGTGTGAGTGGAAGGGAGTTGATGGTCACCTGTAGCGTCTTCAGATCCGTGCTTCACTTCCACTCCAATCAGCTTTGGATCTATTTTCAAAGTGTTCCCAATAGTCTTTTAATTAGGATTCTACTGTTTTTAGCCCAAATCCAAAAACTTGTCAGTCACAGTTTCTGTGGCAGGAGTTCATTAGAAACTCACCCCTGAGGTTTTGGCGGGACTGTTGGAGGAACCTAAGGGTGTAACGGATCACAAAACTGACGGTTCGGATCGTGTCACGGTTCGGATCATTTTTCAGATCAATAAAAAGTAAAAAAAAAAAAAAAAAAAAAAAAAAAAAAAAGCACTTCAAAAGCTAAATATATTTTTGAAAACTCTTCAAATCATATATGCATATAAAGTTCTTTACACACATAATATTTATAAATGCAACATCAATACATTTGGTCATTTAGGTCTATTTATTAAAACAAAACATCTTTAAACTTTGAACACAAACAAAATGTTAAAACATGTAATTTCTTATTATATTTACATGTTTTATACCAAATCTACAAAAACTGATGGGAAAGAATGATTAAAATAGTGTTGAAAATACCAAATCTATCTGGAGTATTCCTTAAAATACAAATGTTCTCATCCCACCCAATGATTAAGTTAAATCATAAATAAAACAGTTATTTATTTTTTGGTATTAATTGTTTTATTGAAATTAACTGGGAACATTTAAATATTTAAAATAATAATTATCTGTGAAATGTGGCACTCCTGTGCCCGCCTTTCGTGGTGATTTTTGGTCTCTTTGGCTTGCCATACAATCGTCTCCTGATGGCACCGGTGAGTCCGTTACGGAGCTGCAGCTTCCTCCTGTGCGGGACACCTGCTGCTCTCAACTGGGAGATTCTTTGAATCCAGAAATAGAAATGTGTACAGATGCTTTTATTCTGCTCTTAAAATATATAAAACCTGATATCTATCGATCCGCGTCCTTCATTATGAAGATGAGAAAAGTTTTTGACAGAAGCTCCTCCCACATGCAGCGGGAGCTTCAGGTGAACAGACTTTAAGATAAACATAAAGCAGTTACATGAATTTGATGCAAATTTCATTTGATGTGAACGGACAATTGATTTAATTTATGCTAGCCTGTGTGCACGCGGGGTGGGGGGGGTGGGTGGTGGTCCGCTGTACACACGTGTCCCAAACCCAAACCGTGGCTTCTGATCAACTATTAAAACAGTCAACGACTAAGTTAAAAGTCGATACTTAGCCGTTACTTTATATCATATGGAGTCACAATACTAAAGCTGAAAGTTATGATGCATTCTGCGAGCTTTATGGACGATTCTGGCATTTATTAAAGTTTTTAAGCTATTTTGGAGTTTAGCTAATATATCAGCTACATGCTAGCTGTTTTGGCTAACAAAGCTTTTTTAAACCTTTTTAGGCTAATTTGGCATTTAGCTAATATTTTCGCTGGCTATCAGCTTCAGCGTTTTCAGCACGAGCATCTTCAGTGTCCAGATTCAGCTAACTAATCCGTGATTAGTTGACTGTTTTTGGCAGCACCAAATGGATCTTTGTCTGCAAGTAGATCAGAAAAGAACAGTGCAGGGAGACACTGGCCTGCAGACAGCAGCACCTACATCTCTGCTACAGGCTGTTTCCAACAGCATTATTTCTTGTCTGCTTCTGATTCACAAAAAATGAGTAAATCTTAATTTTTCATACATATCCTCCATCAGGAGAAAAATGCTACAACATGTTAAAAACACCAAAACTACCATTTACTGTTTCATCACATCCCATGACAATGACATTACAATACAAACTGCTTCACATGCAAGTTTTCCATTTCAAAAATGGGGGGAAAAAAAACTGGCTTTTAACACAACAAACCTCATTAGGCTTTTCAAAAACCACCAAGAACCCACAGAGTTTACCAAAGGAACAGTCCAAAACAACTCTGAGAATGAAACAGGCTGAGATCTGACAATGTAGACATGTTGGTTTAAGGCATTTGTTTAACTTTTTTAGTCAAAAATTAACTGTCAGCTTTAAGAGTACAGTTCTAAAAAGCACATTTCTTACCTTACTGTATTGTACTGCAGCACTTTATGTGCTCATTTGTTTACATGCCTGCTAAATATTTTGTAGTTTTTATTTTATTTAAATCTATGTTTAAATTTGCACTTACAATGATTGATAAAGCTACCATAAAGAGAAGTGTGCTGCTTAAGTGTAAAATGATAAGATATGGTGAATACAATGAATAGGGGGGACAGCCTGGATCTTTTTGTTTTGCTCTTGTTGTTTTTTGTTTTATGTGTTACAAAAGGATCAGATCAGAATCAGATCAGATCAGAATTGGCAGCTGTTGAATTCTCTTCTCATCTGGGAATTTCTTTAGATAAAATTCCTTTTTGAAACCTTTATTTTAAAGTTATTTAAATCCTCCAAAGTTGAACATTTGAATAATTATTCAGTTTTCATCATAAAATCAGGATCTGCAGCAACATTTTTAAAACTTTGAGTATATTTACTAAAGTTCTGGAGCGTTCCCCAAACATTCCCACTCCAAAGCCGCGAGGTGAATTTCTTGACTCTTTTGGAACAGTTCGAGTCACGTTTTCCACAGAAAGTGCTTGACAACTGAACATGTATGAAGGATTTGAGGTTCTGCAGAGACACACACTCTGTGCTCAGGGATGCATCAGTGTGGCACAACACCCTCCTAAAGTCACAGGTACAGAAAAGTGCAGCAGGATGTTTGTGTGAGTCATTTTCGGTGCAGCATGTTTGTCCTGTGATTAATCACTTCCTGCTTTCAAGTCACACTCTAAGATTAGCTGACATTAAAGGCGGTCCTTCTGCTCGCTTCATTACGGATGCAGCTTCATTCTCTTTGACTGAACTCATAAATGAAGCTTTAAATAAAACTGTCACTTATATTTAACCCTCTCTAGATGTTCTGATCATTTTATATCTTCTGCTGTTCGGGGGGGTAATCTGATAGAGAGGATGACAGACGGAGGAAAGGATTTAATGGGGAAAGAAATAAAAAACAGGATTAAATGATGTGTGGATTAAGTTCAGCCTGGATAACAAGTGAGTTCATCTTTTCTGTTTTGGACTTGTAAAACAATATTTGTCTGTTTTGCTTGCAGTCCGAGGATGAGGGTGTCCTTCATCGTCTTCTCGGCCAATGCAGAAGTTCTGCTGCCTCTGACAGGAGACAGGTACTCACCGCTCTGTATGTAGCATGTAGTGCAGGATTTCAGTTGAAGGGGTTTTTGTTGTGCTAATGACAGAAAGTTATAGGATGGAGTTTCACTAGTGGAAGCCCTTCAGTCTCTCCTTCATTTACTGCTTTTCTTGACTGAAACCCATCAGAATGAACTCATCCAGGTTGGATCCAGAGCTGAAACACTGTTACAAAGGTTATCTGGACTTCTTGAAGTCTCACTCTTCTCTATTGAAACTTTTACCTGTTCTGCTTCAAAATGAGAGACTCTTGGATAAGAGGCAAAGCATCTTCAGCTACATAAAAAAACAGATTCCCTGGCAGAAAAATGATGCTGGATCTGGAGGTTTTTCTCATGGCTGTGATGATGGGAGGAGTTAGTGTGACCGTGTTTCTGCCTACCTTTTTTATACTGGTGAATGTCACAATATTTGGAGTTGTAAACGGAGGTGACCTATATCTTTGTCTTTTTACTGGATGCATGAAAATAGAAATTATTTGTATTAAATCACCATCATTTATACCTTTATTTAAAATAGAAAATCAGAATCAACAAAACTGTTGAAAACACTAAGATTTAAATAGAAAGAAATGGTGTTTGTCATTTTAAACAAGTTTTATTTTTTGTCAAGCTTCTGGTTAAGTTCAGCAGTAGCTTAAACAACTTAAAAAGCATAACAAATAATAGTATCAGAAGTTATGTCAGTGAGCTGAACTTTAGTCTTTGTTTTTGAACGGTAAAAGCTCTTTCTTTACCAGCAGCTTCACCAACATGAAGATTTGTCTACTCCCAGCAGCAGTACCGCTGCTCTTTCAGGTTTTGTTTTAGTTCATAAACTTAAAATCCAACATTATTCTGCATTTCAGAGCAAAAATACATCACCCCCAGATCATATTTTACTACACTCTAATATATTTAAAAAGATGGAGAATCAGCAATCTTTGATGTCAAGAATACTCGTGCACAAATTTTTGGGAGTCGATTGCGAGTATCCCAGCACCTGGATACTCGTTACAGCCCTACTCCATGGGACATTTGAAGAAAATAAGTGTGTAGTATGTTAACAGTGGTCATTCCAGGTCTTCCACATGGTGGAGGCAGCATCATGACTTGGGCCTGGCTTTGAGTTCAGAGCAGGAAATGGAGGTTTCATTCAGTTCTGAACCCAAAGATGGAAACATTCATTTTTATCTGAAGCAGAACTTTGCTCTCAAAGTATTTCTTCAGGTATAAATGCCAAATACTGTGTACTGTGTTCTCAGGAGTGTCCGATAACATTTGGCCTTTGCATGCGCTTCATCATGATCCGTTCCTAATGGCTTCATGAAACCTCACAAACAAGTAAATTACAGATCACTTGTTGTTCTAGAAACCGGATTGAAGCAGGTCTGAAACGTTTGCGAGACGTGAGGCCTGCAGGAGAGACGTACATGCACGAGGGAATCAAAAAGGTCAGATTTAGTTTTGGATTCTTGATTCCTTGGAAAAAACTTCAGTGTCATCCAATGTTTTCTTCACTTTGACCTGAAGGCATCGGAACAGATCCAGCAACAGTCTACCAAGTCCTCCACCATCATCCTGGCTTTGACGGACGGGAAGCTCGATGTTTACATTCATGAGCTCACGGTCACCGAGGTGAGCTCTTCTGCTGATGAACCTCCAGAGCTCAGGCCCTGTGTGTGTATCACGCCGTCTCCTCTGTTGATCCAACTTCCTCCTCATCTGTGCTGCAGGCTAACGAGGTGAGGAAGTATGGCGCTCGAGTTTACTGTGTGGGCGTCAAGGACTTTGACGAGCAGCAGGTAAAAGACTCCATGAGACGTTAATTCTGATGTTCTCGTTGCTGCATCTGTATCCAGAGTTCTGATCCGAGTGCTGCATGCGCTCGCTCTGGCATCTGTGGTACAGAATCAATGTGAGCTCCGCCCACCATGCAGTGTTGGGTTTGAAGGGCAGTTTCTTTCTGCTGTTCCTTGTTCCTACACAAGACTTTACTGTTTTCCTTCAACACAGACTTCCTGCTCGCTTTGTAACCATCCGTAACCAACGGTTACCAATGGCATCTACTGGTACCCATCCTGCCACGAGCTGGTTTTAGTAAAAGACAAAGCCGTTGGTGCTGCAGTCATTTTTTGTAATTGAGCAAAGTGTGGCAGTCGTGCCATCTGCCGTCTCCTCCTGCTGATACGAGACTCCGGCACAGAGAGGGACTCGGAGAGGAGAGGCAGCCTCAACTCGGTCCTGATCCTTCCTTCATGCTCTCCTCTTTATTCCAAAGCTTGCAGAAATCGCAGACGCCAAAGACCACGTGTTTCCTGTTAAAGATGGCTTCCACGCTCTCAAAGGCATCGTTAATTCTGTAAGTTGACTTTTAATTTGCTTCTCAGTTGGTCGCGCTGTGAGAGATCCTATAAGTTGCTGAGTGTTTGGCTGCTGTCCTAAAGATTGTTTGGAAGAGAAAGAGAACCTTCAAGAGTGAGCTGCACGTCCTGTCCGCGTGCACGCCCCACCGTGCACGTGTCCACAGTAATGTGTTGAGAGTCTGGCCTCGCAGCAGAAGAGCTCCTTTGCACTTTGTTCCTGCACTTCTTCTTCTCCTGGAAGGGCCTGTCCCCTCAGCTGCAGGCGCGTTCCTCCTCGCTCTGTGCCAGATCATTCTTGATATTTTCCATTGGCTGCTGCTTTCAGACCATCAGCTCTGCGAGGACTTGTGTGGCCGTGTGAGCCCAGCATCCTCTCAACATCCTCACCTTAGTACATGTGTGTCAACGTCAAGGACTAATTCTATCCGGCCCTCCAGATCATTTTATTTTATTGTTATTAATGACCTGATGTTATCTTACGCTTATCTCTAACATATACATCTGACAAAATGTATTTTAATGGAGAGTAAAATATTGTAAGTTATTTAAGGTTTAAGTTGATTTATTCTGGAATAATATTCCTGCCCTTTTATTATTCATAATAATGTAAAGAAGTTAGTTTTAAAGTTTTAAAAATGGACATTCTGCTAGCTTTTTGGAATATTTTGGCATTTACTAAGATGTTTTGGAGTTTAGCTAATATTTCAGCTGCATGCTAGCTGTTTTTAGCAAACCTAATTTTTTTTAGTTTTTTAGGCTAATTTGGCATGTAGGTATTTTTTTATCTTTCTATCAGCTTCAGCATCTTCAGTTGTCAGCATTATCATCTTCAGCAGCCAAATTCAGCTTACATATGTAGTTCATAACTATGTTAAAAAGTTAGGGTTTTAAAAATGTAGTTTTATAGTGTTCAATAAATGTTTTTTTCTGTTTGTTCTGCAACCTAAAGTATGTTTTGGATGTTGGTCCTCTGTGCGGCTGAGTTTGACACCCCTGCCTTAGCAGGACTCCTGTCTGAGTCCCAGCAGGCGGGGTCAGCAGTGCATAGAAGGAGAGCAGAGCTGCACATGTTTGTCCGCTGCAGCTGGAGGACTGCCAAGGGTGGGACTTCATCCTCCTCCTAGATGATGCATCTGCAGAAGTATCCGCAGTGAAAAGCAGCTCTGAAAAGACGCTCTGACACAAAGACCTCTCGCACCAGAAGCATTTTGTTCTGTTACTGCAGAACTTTAAAGAATTCAGAGAGGACTTTATGAATGGTTCAAAGAGCAGCTAAGATCCAGAAGAACTTCTGAAGAGTTCAAACTTTTAGAAAAGATGTTATTTAACCCAATAGGTTTAGATGGTGTGTGTGTGTTTGCAGGAGTAGTCTGAGAGCATTTTGAAGACATCGCGTCTGCTCAGAAAGCCCGCCATGTTTCCAGCATCCAGATGAACGGAGCAGCATTCCTGTGAGATTAGTAATGCTGGATTGTTGACGACTTGGCTTCATGTCATTTCTCTGTTTTACTGTGAAGGTTTCAGATGATCTGTGCAGCTTCTTTCTCTGAAAGGAGCTCAGCAAAGTGGATTTCTGCAGCTCACAGGCTCTTTCTTCTTCTGCTTTGGCCTCAGCTGCAGGTTTATCTTTGGAACCGCAGCATTATATGGTTTTCATTTAGTGTTACACCTTCAGTCTGTAGGTCCTACACAAAATTCAAAGATAGTGTTTAGTAAAGGGTGGTGGAGGCCGCTGGTCTCATCATGCAAGCTTATGTGATCTGACCTCCTAAAACATCATATTAACCCAAAATGATTTCAAAATCTATAAAATGAGGAAAGTGGTTCAATGTTAGACACCAGAGTGATTGAACTATCAAAGGATGAAGCAGCTCATCTAGAGAACATCCAGGAGCAGCATTAGACACTGAAGTAGCTGGGATAGGCTCCAGCAGCTCTGTTCTGGAGCAGAAGATGGTTGGAGGTCACCATAGACCAACATGATCCTTTTACTGAGTTTGTGACTGTAACCTGACTCCTGCTCTGCTCTCAGGATCTTTTACTGGATTTTTGAACTTCTGTGTCATTAGCAACATTTGGGTTTGTTTCATTGTTTTGTCTTGGGAATTGCTGAGGAAGTAATTAGAAGCTAAAAGCGAATATCTGCAGATCTGTCTCCTCCCTGCTGTCATGTGGCCCTCCCTCTGAATAAGCCATCATCTCCAATAAGGCTGCTGTGAACATCCCTTCTTCCAGGTCTTCTGCTGCACATGAAAGCCTCAAGTGTTCCCCTTTGGGGTTAATATGCTTCTTTTTACCGACTGTGAGCTGAGATTTGCATAGTTCCCCCTTTGTTGATTTATTGAATCCTGGCGGGACGTGCAGCTCAATGACAGTGGGCTCACACGGGCCTCTTTATATGATAATGCCAGATCCTGGAGGTATTTAATAGAACTGCAGAGCCGTTATAGTGCTGCATAATTTTGCCATAAAAGCTGACACAGCTGCTGTTTTACCTCCTGTTCTCCCCGCCGCTCTCCTTTAGCGGCCGGCTCTGATCAGGCGCGCTGCTGCAGCTCTAATCTGTTCTCTAAACTTGACAAAGAGGATAACTGCACACACTCCCTGTATTCATTCTCTGTCTCGAAGCACTAACGCTCCCGTTTCTGTGTTTTCTGCTCTGCCAGATATTACGACGCTCGTGCACAGAAATCCTGAGCGTGGAGCCGTCCAGCGTCTGCGTGAACGGTACGTGGATGGAGCTGCGAAAGGCTGACAGATATACACACAGATATGCACACGCAGACAGGATTTTAACTGAACAAGAGTTCCCCACAGATCTGACGGATCTTTCAGAGGCGTATCAGACACAGAAATCTGGAGCTCCTTTAGCCATTCCTTCTGTGGAAGGTCAGAGCGGTGCAGAGCAAACCTTTCTGAGACAAGACGGTTTAGGAAGTTCATGTTACACTCTTAAATGTGTCATCAATGTGTCGATCAGCTTGTTGAAGTTCTTTAGTACGTCAGAAGATATTTATTTTTTTTTTAAAGGGCACCTTTCTGTTTTTGCTCAACAATCCATCTTCAAATTCATCACTCGCTTTTACCACCAGGAAATAATCTGCTCTCTTTCTCCTGCCGTCTTCCCAATACCCCCGTCTGCTTGTGGCATTCTGGGATCCGTTCAGGATCTATTCCAACATGTCGTGTAGATTCCTCACCTGTATGGGGTCCGTGCCAATGCACAAAGTTTGAACTCTAAACCGAATGAGTGTTTCGTGGCCATCACGACACACACCACAGAAAGCTGGGGTGGGGAAGCTTGTGAAGCTAGCCTGGGGGCGGGGCTAGCAGCACTGACTCTTCCAGGGAGGAGGCGTTCTCACTTATCTACATCATGCGGTGAGAACCCGCCCGTTTTCTTGGGTATGGGAGGGGCTACTGTTAAGAGTGGTGGTTTTTGGAGGATTATTTAGAAATGTGTGAACGGATGAATTTACCACTTTGGAGTTCTTTATAGTGAGGGATGAGCATTATAAAAAGATCAAGAAGTTGATTTTTAATATCTGCCATCTTGTCACATCAGATTCTGCATAAAGACGTAAAAATACAAGCGTCCCACAATTTGAATCTATTTGAAACTGAGAATCATCTCCAGAACTCGTCCTTTTCTACGTTCAGCATCTCTAACATGTAGCTTTAAAAGGAACTTTCATGGAATAAACTTCTCCTCTGCTGTAAAAAGACTATACCATCAGTTGCAGCCTGAGGCTCAGGAGTTATTGTAACTGTGTACATCTTCTTACAATGCTACTGACATGACACTAATCTAATGGCCTTTGGGTTCTTGGTTTTTCAGAACGCACAACTTTAAAATACTGGTGAAGGATTTGATCCTCTGTATATTATTGGCTGGTTGTCAAACTAAAGTGTAAAGCATATATCATGCTGCACAACAATGTTTAGTTTCTGTGCAGAAGGGAATAGATACTGCTATGTGTACAGACTTTTCACACCTTTTTCTATTGGATCCTAAACTAATGAAATCTTGTTTATGTTCAGGTTAACAGCAGCAGTAAGAAGGAAAAGGATTGAGCCAAATCTGAACTTAACTGTTTGTAGGGATGAAAAGGAAGTTTGTTTCTCACAAAAGAATCCCTGTTTGTTTGACACAGAAACCTTCGACCTCGTCCTGCGGGGGAACGGCTTCACTCTGGGCCGCAGCAACCAGGGCGTGGTCTGCAGCTTCATTGTTGACCAGCAAACCTTCAGTAAGTGACGGTTCACCGGCACAGACTTCAGTCTGCAGAACATCACAGACAGGGATGGAACATCCTGTGATCTAGCAGGTTCTCACTCATGAATCAAGGAGACTGAGGTGCATGTCCACTGTAAGAGACACCTTCTAAAAAATCTGGAAATCACATTGTATCATTTTTCAAAATAACTTATTTGTGTGCTACTGCTGCAGATAAATATAATCTAGAATTCTGCCTCTCAAAGATCTGTTAGTCCACCTACACTTATCCTAAATTAGAAGCACCTGTTTGAGGTGGTTACATAAAGACACCTGTCCACCCTATACTATCAGGAAGACTTCAATCTTCAATCAAGCATTGAGGCGGGGCCAATGGGCACCACATGCTTTTACTGAGGCATCTGATTGGTCAATTTATAACTTGAATAACTTGTAATAAAAAAATATCACAAAAAATTAGGATTATTAAGAACATACTAGGAAGAAAGCATCAGTGCAGGAATGATTATTCTGACAGATAAAATGACTCAAATAACTGAATTTCTCAGTGGAAGTCTATGGGCTTTTGGTCCTCGTGGAACCAGCAGGTACTTCCTGTTTGGAACACAAAATGGGAGGAGTTAAGCAGTCCCTCTTTATACGGTCTATGGGAGGAAGAAAAATGATGAGGACCATCTCTAGAACACATTCTCTTCAGGAAAGCATGGAAGTGTTAGCATCATGCTATGGGGGTGCTTTTCTGCACAGGATGACTGCACTGGACCATGTATGTGAATTTGAGGAACAACCTCTTTCCTTCATCAGATTTCCGACGCGCTCCTCCTGCGTCCGCCGAGGGGATTTCCGACGCGCTCCTCCTGCCGTCCGCCGAGGGGATTTCCGACGCGCTCCTCCTGCCGTCCGCCGAGGGAATGTCCGACGCGCTCCTCCCGCCGTCCGCCGAGGGGGATTTCCGACGCGCTCCTGCGCGGCGGCTGCTCCGTCAACCACAAAACGGGAGCTTTCAGTCACCTTCACGGCCACACAAAACTGTTCTCAGTTTTGCCTCTCGTGATTTTTTCAGCCGAAAGCTTTCTTTCTCCTGTACTCTTTTCTTTTCCACAGGCGGGAGCGCTTCTCCACGTGCTGCACAATCGCTTTTTCTTTTCTCCCCAAAAAAAAAAAAACACTTCGCCCCGCCCCTCATCTCAGTCCAATCAAAAACCGAAGAACACTCAGCAGAACTTCCACATTTATACGCCATAAAATATAGTCCTGCGAGCTGACTCGTATGATGTTGCATAATCCACATATTTCAACATATTTCAATAAACAAACAATAAACATTGTTATATACAATCAACCCATTTCTTCTCATCAAATCTGTGTCACAACCCAGATTCAGTCAACTTATTCTTTTTATTTTAAATCAATGGTATCAATATTAATACTAATATTGATCATTAAAGAGATAACTTCTTTAACTCTTTTTTTTCTGTCGGGGCTACACAAAAAATTAGGATTATTAAGAAAGCATCAGTGCAGGAATGATTATTCTGACAGATAAAATGACTCAGAAAAACTGAATTTCTCAGTGGAAGTCCATGGGATTTTGGTCCTCTTGGAACCAGCAGGTACTTCCTGTTTGGAACACAAAATTGGAGGAGTTAAGCCGTCCCTCTTTATACGGTCTATGGGAGGAAGAAGAATGATGAGGACCATCCCAAGAACACATTCTCTTCAGTAAAGCATGGAAGTGGTAGCATCATGCTATGGGGGTGCTTTTCTGCACAGGATGACTGCACTGGGACCATGTATGTGAGATTTGAGGAACAACCTCCTTCCTTCAGTCAGAGCATTGAAGACGGGTTGTGGTCGGGTCTTCCAACATAACGATGACCTGAAGAGTTTTCACGGCAGCAGCCGGCGCCGCGTAGGAGAAACAGAAAAGAGAGTTCTACGGTTTTTAGTGGTGTTAAAATAAACGTTCTAACAAGTAAACGGTTGGAACAATTATTTCCTTTAGAATAACATGATAATTAATAACATGATAATTAATGCTCCGTAATAATTAATAATTAATGTCCGTAGCTCACTGATCACCTAATTTCTACCGTGTTTACATCACGTGACTGTCGGGTACGGTGGCCGTTTTGGTTCAGTTGTTCCGCTCTCGGTTCGGTTCATATTCAGACCGAGGAATCTCAGAGAGAACAGAAGTTCGGTCCAATTGGAAACGAAGCCAGACCACATTTTAAAAATGGGTCAGAGAGCGGTTCTGGTTCAGGAAGATGGTTATCTCCTGCCACAGCTCCACGGAGAAGATGGGTGTGTCTTCATTGTAGTCTGGGGGCGGAGCTTGCAGCACAGACTCTTCCTGGAGAGAGCTGTGGGTATCATTCTTACGTCAGCACGTTTCCAACCGCTCCTTTTCATGGGTATGGGAGGGGCTGCTGCAGACAGTGCAGGTTTTTAGAGGATTTCTCTTAAATTCATGAATGGATCAAAATACCGTTTTGGACGTCTTTATAGTGAGGAATAAACAGTAAAATACATTTAAAACCTCAAAAAATAGAATTTTCACAGTAGGACCCCTTTACTATCCTTCAACTCTGGAGCTTTTGCTCCTTTACCTCCAGTGTTTAGACTACATTCTTTAGTCTACTGTAACTTTTCAAACATCAACACAATTAACATAATTCCAGCGGATTCTTAAGTAAACGGGCCTCATGCTGATATGCAGCGCTGTGCAGTTGTTCAGAGTTTGAATAATTATCAGCGAAACTGCTGCGGAGCTGCAGCGTTCTTATGACTCCATGTTAGTGATATTTTGCATATCAGTATAAAATAATAAAAACTTCTTTTCTCCTCGTCAGAATCTGTCAGTTAAATGCAATGTGATAGAGAAGGTCAGTGCTCCTAACCTTTGTGCTGATGCTTGCCCAAACAGTGTCTGAAGCCTGCAATATTTACATTGATTTTCTTAGGTGTTCACATACTTATTTGCAGCTGTAGCAACCAAAGAGATTGTTTTAAAAAATACTGGAATGTGGTTCTCAGATTTTTTTCAGACTTTACCTCTCACAGTGGCATGCTTCCAGACCCTTCCATGATCTCCAAAATCACAGGGTATTTTCCTCAGTGTCTGCGCCGTGACAGCCTTCACTTCCACTGTCTCCACCTTTATCACTCTTCTCTAAGGTTTTCATTCTCAGTCTTAGGACAGGGTGTGGGGAGTGCAGAGCGATTACTTCTTCAACTGTCCAGCTTTAGTCTGGCAGGAGGGGTTTCCGCCGGCAGCTTCAAACCCGAGAAAGCCTTCTCCACAATTCCCATGATGCCCTCTGACATCCAGAGAGGAGCAGATTTGATCAAGCCCATGCTTCCTCTTCAGCTCCAAACTTTTCTTTCATCTCTTTTAAAGAGACCAGCAGGTCACATGAGTCCTGGGTTTACCCATCTCTGTATGCACAGTCTGTAGTTCTTCTAACGTGTTATAGTGCATGGGGACAAATTATTTTGTCAACAGAAAACAAACTTTTAAGAGCTTTTCTAACCAGACTGCAGGTACACTCCCTCACTTGGCTTCCTTAAAGCTTCAGCTCCTCTGAAACTTGACCCTGGAAAAAAGTCTTCCTTCATCTCGACCTATGGGGCTGAGAAAACCCTGATGCAGACCCCATCTCCGCCTTCTCTGTTTCATCTAAATTCAGCAGAAGAAAGAAGGCCACGCAGGTCGCTCTGCTCCATATTTTGAGCTCACAGTCTGTTCTGTTGAGAATCCTTTTTCAGGAAGCAAATGGGATTTGGCACCACGAGTCGAACTTTAAAGCTCTCATTTGGCTGTAGGATCTGTGGAGTCGGCTGCTGCCAGTGACGCCACGTCCATCCTTCACGAGTTATTTTTGATTCTCGTCATTTCAGCTCCACCAGAACACTTGAACATATTTTTTGATTTAAAAAAAGAACTACTTCTGAATTAGGAAGTGGCCATTAGCAGATGTCTTCGTGTTAGTCCTTTCTCAGTTTGGGCTGTCTCACATTCGCCCACTTGGGGCTATTTATTCCCTTATTGGCTTTTGCATGTGTTCAGTCCAGACCTTTTTAGCAGTGGGGCACCTTATAATTATGGACATGCATCATGGCAGCTATGGAGCACACGCCACATATGTGAAGCAGATGCTACAGCCCTCTCAATCATCCAACCAGTTGGAGCCCAGTGTTGAAAAAACAGGCAGAAAATAAGGCAGTAAGCTCAGTGGCTGCTTTTGTCACCACCACCCCCTCCCCCCAACACACACAGTTTTCTACTCATTGAAAAGAATTCAAAGCCATGAAGCAGAGAGAGGAAAGAGTGTCTGTGACATTAATCATGAATCCTGGCGCAGGCTTCACCAGATTTTCCTCCACATGTGATGAAACGAAGCTGGAGATGATAACACTTTGAACACATGGGATTTGATTTTGGGATTTTTTTTTTTTTTTTACATTTAGTGGTTTAATCCAGGACTCAGGGGTTGCACGGTGCTACAGTGGTTAGCGCTCTTGCCTCACAGTTAAAAGTCTCCGGTTCAAGTCCTGGCTGGACCTGAAACAGAATCACCACTGGGGCATCCTTCTATATGGAGTTTGCATGTTCACCCCGTGCATGTGGGATTTCTCCGGAGACTCCGGCTTCCACTCACCTTCAAAAAACATGCTTCATAGGGTAATTGGTGACTCTAAATTGCCCCAAGGTGTGAATGTGACTGTGGCCCTGCAGCAGACTGGTGACCTAAGCAGGTGTATCCTGACTTTGCCCAAGATTGTCTGGGTTAGGCTCCGGCATCCTGGTGACCCCAAAAGGAAAACAAATGGATGGATGTGGGATTCCTGATCTGACGCCTGCGACCTGCTTTTCCTTTGTTTCAGACATTCACTGCTTTTCTATGAAGTTTCTGTGATTGATTTTTAGAAGACACTGAGAAACTCAGTGACAGAAACCTTCACCTCATCAAATCATCTCTGTGAGCTTCTACCAGCTTTTTGCAGAGCTGAATCATGGTCTGGAACCACTGGACCTCTTCTGTGGAGCAGTAACATGTTCCCATCCTGAAAGGGATCTTTCTCATCTTAGCTTTTTAAACGTGGAGACAGAAATCTATAAGAACTTGAAGCTCGTGGAGCCAACAGAACCACATCATCTTCTAAGATCTGGACTGGGCTTGAGTTTAGCCAGAAATTCATTGTTCAGGTCCTGATAGATCTTGTGGTTTTTTGCTCTACAGTTCCATCCACAGCAGAACTCTCAGGCTTTACTCTAAACCAGGGGTGGGCAAACTACGGCCCGGGGGCCACATGCGGCCCCTTAAGCTATTTAATGTGGCCCTCCAAATTAAAATACATTGAATCAATGTTTCCTAATTATTGTTTTCTTTTCATTGTATTTCTGGTTTCTTCCCATGAATGGTGTTGTTTCTCTGACGTTCGTGTGTGTTCCTTTCTGAGTCAGATGGTGATTTTTCAAATTATTCCTACACCACATAAATGCAGCACTTCTTTGAGTTCACATTTTCCTCTGAAGAACATCAACCCATTGGATCACCCAAAAGAGAACAAAAATCAAAATTTAGAAATTAAAACTCCCAAATTTTCTGTTTTTAAATTAATATATGTGAATTTGAATCCAAATTAAAGCATGTTTTTCTCTAAATTCCATATTATTTTTTTCGTTTATGAGGTTGATTACCCAATCTCTCCTTCCATCTGCTCCTTGTCCGGCCCTTATGCCAAATTTTAGAACCCTATGTGGCCCACGAGTCAAAACAATTGCCCACCCCTGCTCTAAACCCAGTTAAGAAGTTTGAAGAACCTCCATCAGTGTTTTTCAGCGCAGGATTTGGATTAATCTGAAGCTGGAATGTCCAGGTCTGTGGTTCTGCTAGTCATGCAGAGGGTTTTTGTTTTTCCAGACCACAAGCCGAGCGCCGTCCAGGACAGTTACCTGCTGTGCCCCGCCCCCAAGCTACAGGAGGTTGGACAGTAAGTACTTCTCACCTCTTTGGGTGTGTGCGTGAGCGTGTGCACGTGTGGACGATCTGCTTCCATCTGTGACCCCTCCTGACAGAACACCTACATCAGAAGTCTATAAACTATAAATACTCTCCGTGTGTAGAATCCCGGCGCCGCTGGCACCGCACACAGGCTGGATGGACTTTGAAGGTTCTACGGATGTATGTAAAGTGAGATGTTGGCAGGAAGACGGCAGAGATGTGTGAACGTTTAATGACAGACGTCACATCCACATTTGTATCAGGCTACCTCAGCAGATCTCATATGTTCTTGAGGTGACACGAATGCTTCATTTTTGCATCATGAAGCTCTCTCTTAAGAACTTCTTTTCCTGTGCTGGTTTCTGTCCGTTTTATTCAGATTCTATTTGTTTCCTTCCTTCTCTGCTCTGATGTGTCGTTCTGCAAATAAACGGCGCCTGTAAAGCGTCTGTGTGTTAAACAGTGCAGACAGAAAAACAGCGTATACATACAACCCACAGAGGCAGAGTAAACACGTGTTTATTCCAGGCTGCGTACTTATAGCTTAAATGTAACGGCATCTTTTATAATCCCAAACCACAACAGATGATTGCTGAGGCATTTTAGATGGAACAACAGATTTGAATGTCCCTGCTGACTGCAATCCAATCAAAAATGTATGATTATGCTGCTGCTGCTTCCTGCAGCTCTAAAGAGATTATCTATCATATGATGATGAAGATGCTGTGAGCCTGACCTCTGTTGATCTGCCCAGACTCACCTGTGCTTGTAGCTGGGGGGCTGACTGCAGCCTGCTGGAGCCCTCTTAGGCGTGAGTGTGATCCCGTTCCCGTGATCCCGTTCTACCATAACCAGACGCATTTGAACGTAGACTCAAAACAAGGAAAATTTCATCTGTGGAGAGTATTTTAAAATCTTAATTTGTTTTCTCTGCTCACCTTCAACAAAGCAAACCTTTCAGCATCAGAGGATGTCTGAACATCTTCAGCCCTCCAACAGTTCCCTGCAGACTTCACTTCTCTCATACGCACATTAAAAACATTAAAAAAGTTCAGATTTAAAAATAAAAATATGAAATAATTGCTTTAAAAATCTTTTTTTATGGTCTTTAAAAATACATTTTTACATTTGCTACATAAATGTTTTCAGATGTCTCTGATCTCACTTTCTCCAAATTTCTGATTTTGGGTTGTAAGTTGGACATTATTGTGAATTATGTTCCACCAAACAGCCAATCACAGACCAGAGGGTTCATGCTGATTGGTCTGCTAGATTCAGTTGATCAAGTGTCTCTGCCTCCCATTGCCGGAGCTTGGAGGCAGACAGACACAGACTGACTGACCAGGATTCTGCCGTCTTCAACCATTCTGGCCTCTCTCTTTTAGCAAGGAGCAGCAAACCTTAATATTATTGTATTTATTTATGTCGGTGTAGTGTCCAGCAGGAAAAGCGTCTCAGCTCCACCCACCTGGACGTTCCATTATGTCACAATTAGGATTTGTATCTAAACTACAGGTTTTTTATGAATTAACGGTAAAATAATAAGAAAAAATAGCATTTCCTCATGAATATTCTTTTTTATTATACACAAAAACACACGAGTTCTTAAAAATAAGACAAGATAATTAGATTGAGGCAAATGTACTCAAATTTACTCTGCAATCCTCCGATCAGAGGTTGGTGAAGCCTCTCGGACCTTCATTTTATCGGTTTACCATTAGTTGATGACCCTCCGGGACCCTCAGGCTCTCAGGTGCAGGTCTGCTGGTGGTTCCAAAAGTCAGAACTAAAACCATCTCAGTGTTCCCACGTTTCTGTTCTGTGGACCTCGTCTGTGAACAGCCTGAACACGTGAGAGCTTCATCCACTGTGGAGATATTTAAGAAAAAACGTATTCAAGACTCATTCAATTTATTCTGATTGCAGGTGTGTGATGGATGTGTGTGTTGAGTTTGTGTTTCTATTTATTTAGTATATTT
The DNA here is from genome assembly GCA_003999625.1 of Oryzias javanicus. Classification (NCBI taxonomy): domain Eukaryota; kingdom Metazoa; phylum Chordata; class Actinopteri; order Beloniformes; family Adrianichthyidae; genus Oryzias; species Oryzias javanicus. Next base: position 31,295,176 of record CM012445.1, read on the forward strand.
GATATTTCACTGCTATTTTTATCTTTCTATTATTAATTTATCATGGAAAGCACTTTAAGTGTCTTAGTAGTAAGAAAAGTGATATACAAATAAAGTTGAATTTGAATTTATTCCCAGACAGCAGGAGCAGGACCCACCTCCTGAATCTTTCTTACTTTTCGTTGGTATTGTTGCAATTCAATCATATTGAACACAATTTGATGAAGATTAATTGATAACTGTCATTCTTTTAATAAGCTACATGACGTGTTAAGATCTGAGATTTCAGACGGGTGAAATGCAGACATGACTTCAGAGTGAACCCTCAGTGTTTGAGGTCTAAGGAGCTTTGGGTACGTTTCTGTGTTTGCTCAGACACACAAATATTAGAGGAAACATTGGTCAGGAGTACAGACGTGGATGTTTGAAGATAATCAGTAAAGTGACCGTGTCACTCCATTCCAAATCCTAAACTTGAACCTCTGGTCCAGCTGCATCCGCTGTTAGTGGTTCAAAGATTTGGTGAGATCTTTGTCTGAAGTTTCAGTGCGACGTCTCTTCAAGCGGCCGACAAGACCCGACTTGCCTGTGTCATGACGTGTCCACCATTTGCAAAATGTCTGCTTAATTAACTCTTGGCTGCCGACGGTGACCCATTAAGTAGTTATCTGGTGCGAGTGATGAGTAAACACATCTGCTGGAGAGGCCCTAAAAGGATGTGCGACAGATGCAGCCATTCCCTTTTCCACGCTCCTCGTTTAAATAATTCACTGTGCTCCGGCGATCCCTGCAGCCCAGACCACCTGCACGGAACGCCGGAGCTCGGAAACTTCCGTCTCCATCCATCTGTCCGCATCTGCCTCCTCACCACCGCTGCGCCGGCGCTCCGCCGACACGACTCCACTCAGCCGTACCGGAACGCCACTGCGCATTCCTGCTCCTCTTCTCCATCTCTGGGATCACGTTTTAGTAACTGGGAGGGTGGCGTGGGGGGGGGGGGGACACCTCTCAGATATGGATTTTGGGATATTTCAGAGGGAGCGTTCCTGTCAGTTCCAGTGCACAGCTGCAGCTTCCAGCCTCACTGGGGGAGCGCCTCATCTGACCGTAGACTCCAGGAATCTGGGGTCCTCCTGTTGGCATTGAAGCTATGTAGCAGCACTCCTGGGGGAGGCATCATCTGTGCTGACAGCTGTGGCATCCGGCTGAAACGCTGGCATCTGCTGACATGCACCCCCCCCCCCCCCAGTGCTTCCCCGGTTTCCCGTCTAGAGACCAGAACACCGAGCCAGAGCCACGATGGATGGTGAGAGGTAGCGCCACGTCCCTCCATGTTCTCACCACAACAATGCAGGAGGGGTACAGGTACAGCACTGAAGCTAAAGTTAATGAAGATCGTGTCCCACCTCTGCTGCAGGAGGAGACGGGCCACAGCTGGACCGGAGCACGCCACAGCGCCAGAACTGGCTTTAGATTAACTTTACATTTCACAGTTTCAGCTCTGAACTGTTGTTCTGGCTTTTGCTGAGAGGAAATTTGCTCCTCAAATTTACAAAACCAAAAAACAATTTCTTTATTTAATATATTAAATGATATAAACTGAGCAAAGGTCAGTGTCAGTGCACTGAAAAGTGCGAGATTCAAGCGGTCAGTGGTCTGTGGGTTTCTTTAACCCTTTAACTCCTGAGGCCTCATCAGTCACGCTTAAACACAAAATCTTTCATAAACTGTAACTTTTCAACCGGTAACAATATGATTCCAGCAGATTCTGAAGGAAATCAGAGAACATAAATCCTGGAGCTCAGGTGTTAAAAGGTTAAAGAACGTTGCATTCTCATATATACTGATTGGTTCTGGTGGAGTAAATCATTTTTCAGCTTCACTGTAGTTTCCAAAGACGAGGCAAAGATTTGAAGGAGAAAACGGATGGAAAAGACGGAGCCTGAAGCGAACCCCTGGAGTTACACTTCTCTTACTACAGTTTGCTCTTGAGTAAAATCTTCATTCCAGGTTAAAAGACAGACCCTCCAGGAACGTAACTATTAACGCAAATTCAAGAAAACACAATGTTTATTGCGCCCTTTTCATTTTCACTGCAACTTTGCTGTAACTTCGACCAATCTGCCGTGTTAAGTCACTGATGACAGCTCAGCTTCGTGACTTTTTCCTTCTGATTTCCTCCCGGGAGGAGAGCTCTTTCTATTATCTCTCTTTAGTCTTCTTTGACTATTTTCTCTTCGAGACGCTCATAAACGGTCACTCTGTCGCTGGTGCGCACGTGGCAGGGTGGGGGTGTGCTGAGTGTGCACGGGTGTGGAGCGGTCTGTCATGTTGTGCGGCGCACAGCTGAAGGACCTGAGTATGAGAGAAAGACAGAGACTCTGGAAATAGATAGTACAATAGAATAGAATTTAGTGGAAAATGATTCCATTTTGAACCTCCTCCACCTCCAGACACCTGAAAGAACCTCTGAAACAGAGCAGATCATTACTGGTAGAAGAAACCAGGTCCTTGGTCGTCCTCAACCTTTGACTCACCATTGATGCTATTGAAATAAAGAGCAAGATTCTGTGGAGAACATGGAGATCTGAGGCTTAGTCTGCTTATGATGTCTTTTTTTTTTGTTTATGATTTTTCCCAGGAAGATTTCATTGTATTCTAAAGTTTGTTCAATATACAAATATTAATGTGAGCAGGGGGGAACCAAAGTTACATTTATGTTTTACGGCTCTATTCAAGTTAAATGACAGCACAACAACATGTGGTAATGATGCTGCATTTTCATAGTGCACATCACAATAAAAAGAGTTGGAATATAAAATAAAAAAATAATAATAATTTAGGCACTTTTCAAAAACATACACGTTAAAAACATCCTTAACAGAAGCTGCTGCACCAGCAGGCGTTTTAGGCCGAAAACAACCACAAAAATCTGTCGCAAAATCCTGGAGTGTTTGAAAAAAGTCTGCAGATCAGTCGGTAAGTGTTCCAGACATAGATGGAGACCAGTCTTTGCAGAAATTCAAGCCACTGAGTTCCTAAAGTTTCCGTCCCTCTGGGCTCGGTCTGAATCCTTTAAATGGGGTTTTAGAGTTGATGTCACTTCCTGACTGGCAGATGTTTCAGTGTGGGCCACAGTTCTCATCTGGAGAGCTGGCTTCATGAAGCCACCTCTCCCTGGCTCAGAGTGATGACTCCTGGATGCCGAGTGACATGCCTCTCATATGTTCTGTGCTCAATTATTCAGCCTCTTAATTCTCACGTCTTTAAGGGAAGTTTGAAAGCCATTAACGCTGCCATCGTCGGCTACTCCAGCTGTGTGGCATCAGTAAAGCTTAGCGTCATGGCGGGCCAACTCTGTGACACATCACAGAGGGATAAAGTTTTTACAGTGTGGAGTGCCTCTGCTGCTCAACTGGTGTCCCTGGAAACCCCAGCCTTTTTGTGTCCAGATGCTGATGGATCCCTAAGCTCTGCCATAGTCTGCCCTCTCATCTCTCATTCAGCTGCAGCTCTCTCCTCACTGTCACTGCAGAAGAGTTAAATGACAGCCACCGCTCTTTTTTGAATTATTCATCCTGCTTTTTTCAAAGCGTTCAGTCTCCCGTTGTGACGCTTTCAAACCCAGTAATTTGTTTTTATTGCTAACAAACCATGCAACAAAGAAAGCAGCTTCTGTTCGGCTTAGTTTCCAAACTCAAGAAAAATGAAAGTACAAAGATCAAAGTCCCTAAATGTTCTGATGAGTTAGTGAAGGGTCTCCTTTAACTAAACACATATTGGTCTGTGTCCTCACAGAAAAGAAGCTGAACGTTTTCATCTTTCACTCATGTTTTTGGTACCAGATTCGTATTTGATCCCCCCTCACCACACACACATCAGGTTGTTGGTGTAGCTTGAATGGGAGTTTTCCCCTTCCACAAGTCCAGCTCCAGTATTTGCATCCTCACCATCACCATGTAGATGTCAGCCTAACTCATCTTTGTCTTTACTTTTAAGGTGAAATGAAAGTTTTGTGTTATCTCAATCAGCTGTAAACAACTGTTAGGTTTAAACACTTCAAACCAGTTCAAACCAGTCCCCACTCCGTTCTGAAGGGCCTTTGTTGAAATCCTCCTTTTATAGACAGATCAGGGCATCCCCTAATCTCATGAAGTCTACATCTCTATCACTGACGTACATTTGTGATGGTTGATGATGGTTCTTCAAGTTCTTTATCTCAGTTTCTCACAACCTTCATCTCCGGACGGATCCGGTTTGTTGTTATGCGAGATGTACGTGACTTCAAGAAGTTAAGGCAGGAAGATTAAAGACAGAGAAGTTAGAAACACTCAGAACAAATATTTGATAAATATATGTACAACTCTACCAACAACGTTTTTATTGAGTTATTTGTCTGATCTACCCAAAGGAAACTCAAAGCTTTCATATTTTTTTTGATCTGTGTTTTACAGGAAATCCAATAAAACAGAGAAATCTTTAAAGGATAAAAAAGATCAGATTTATAATAACAAATAATAATATTCTTGCTTTTTTTTATCATTCTAAATTATGTGAAAAAGTTACATTTTTTTTCTTTTTGGACTTTAAACTTAGGTTTTACAAAGTTCCACTGATTCTTGATCAAACATCTATACGTGGTCATCTGACTCAAAGTTTTAAGCAAAATTTTTCTTTCAGCTGAAAAACCTAAAAAGTCTGAAAAATGCCTATTTTAAAGTTTTAAAATGTGGTTTTAGTGTGTTCAATATTTATGCTTTTCAGTTCGCAACCGATGATGTGTTTTGGATTTTAGCTGAAGATGGCAAAATCTTAATTGAAAGAGCTCTGGGGATGCTTTGAAAACAGGTCCAAAGATGATTAGAGTGAGATTTTTAGGGGTGGTGTCTTAAAGGAGCCCCACGTCTGAAGTAACCAACACCTGTTTGAGCTGGAATCTACTGAAGACAGGACACAACTGGAGGATATACGGTATTCTACATCTAAAATGAAGGTGTTTTGCTGATGACAGCTAGCTAATGTTGGTGTTGGACAGGGGACAGACCTGTAAGATCGGTTGTCGATAAGAAGCTATTATTGGCCAATTTTAACATTCTGTGGCTCATATCAGAAATGTATAATTAACAGCAGGTTATTTAGATTTAAATATTTATTTCCTATCATAATTTAAATATTACAGATGCACTGAAGGAACATAATGGAACTGTTTTTTTGTTTGTTTTTTCAGATAACTAAGAAAAAAAAATCTATCAGCCTAACATCTTTTTCACAGGACAAATTATAAAACTATTTCAAACAGAAATAGATAAGGAGTTTAACTATTAAACTTTTATCTGTTTATTTTATATTTTTCAAGAGCATTAAATTGCATAAAGTGAATTTATAAATGGCATGAACATGTCAAAGTATAAACTCAAATTCAAACATGCTGAGACACAGATTAACAGATTGACAGATTAACTAGAGATAATTCTGTCTTCAGGTGATCACATTTTATATTAATCATAACTGAAACAGTATCAGGTTTTGGATTATTGTTATTATATAATCACAAACATCAAAACTACTGGAGCTTTAAGGGGGCGGACCATTAAGCACAACTCCTGACATATTACCGTTTTAAGTGGAACACCGTCTCCTTAATGCTATAAAGATGCTGCTAAAACACAGTGGATTCAGTTCTTTTATTATTTGGAAAACAACATTAATGAAGGAATCTTTTATTTGCTTCGTCTTAAAGTTCGATGTCCAACATTAAACCGTTCTGTGTTTACATAAAGGAGACTCATGGAGGAACTAGCTAGCATTAGCGTGATAGCATCTCCAAATCATCACCTGTTATGAATCTGTCTGTTTCTGCTTTATCCTCAGTTCTGACAGAATTCAGTTCAAAATCGCTGCATGTTCTGCTGGTTTATCACCCAAACTAGACGCCAAACAGCGAAGACACCGTGGGGGGTGGGGAGTGTGTCACGGCGTCAGTCGGTGAAAGAGGAGAGGACTAAAGAAATTCACCAAAAGAAGAGCTGATGAGCATAACTACTTAGATGCAAACATTTAATCACCATATGGTGACTAACCCTCTTAACATTTTTGCTCACCAAAGAAAAGACACTCACAACTGGTGAGTTTCGGACTCTTCATAATAAAAGTCTATCGCGGTAGTCTCATTTCCTATTGAGAAATAGTTCTATCGCGATAAATATCGTTTTATCACCCAGTCTTACTTTGAAAGATCCTCACATGTCAACCCCACAAACTAAAAGCAAATCAAGTGTAGTTCTCCCCCTCCTGAACAACATCTTCCTGTTGGCTTATTTTCACCATGTCTGTTTACTTTCAAATGTGGCGGCTTAGCAGTTCCTCTTGGGCATTGGTCAGAGTTACTGAAGAATAATTCAAATCCCCCACCTGCATGTCATGGGGGTACATTACAAATGACAGATGAAACTAAATGCAGGTTTGCATTTTGAATTCCCACACCTGTTTGTTGCATGCAGCATGCTTTGTCCCACTATCATGATCCCATCCCACAGGATTCCTGCAGGAATCATGTGATCCACCTCTGAAGAACTCTCTAACCTCACATCAGATGAGTAAACAAAGCCAGTTAAAGGTCCAGTTGGACGGGTCAGAGGGCCTCCTCCTTTGAAGTTGGTAGGAGTTGCTCTGAAAAGGGAGTGGGGTAAACACGCCGGGGTGTTTAGACTCCCCTGCATAGTAATGGACACATGGTTTGGTTGCTCATCTGTTCAGAACCACAGGAGGATTGGTGGCCCCGGGCGCTGCCTCAGGCACGGGTCCAAAGTAAAGAGAGCGCTCCTGTTATTATTCCACAGGCCCGTTAGAGAGGCGGCCTGGGCTCACAGCTGGAGCTTCAGCCAGCGCCGCCTCTGTGAAGCGTCTCGCTCCGTTTGCTGGATTCTCATTAAACCTGCAGTAATTGGATCCACCATAATAATAATAGACAGCCATAATAGACATATGGAAATTGCGGTGCCGTTCATCATTAGGCCTTTAATTGTGCCCATTTTAGCTTTAGCATTTTCCCTCTAAATAAGTCATCGGAGTTCAGGGGAGCAGTTAGTGTGAGTCAGTTTACTTCACCCACACACACACCCACGGCTCGGATAATGAGAGCTGACCCCTCCCTCCGGCTGACCACCCTCTTATTATTTCACATGAACAGTTTTTGTTTTGTTTTGACTCTGTACTTTGAAAATCCTCCAATTATCTGCAGTTATGTGCAATTATATCTGCATTCTTCAAAATCTCGTTCTGTTGTCTGCAGTTTGATACAGATCAGGTTATGAAGGTGGGAAAAGGAAACAGACATGCTCAAAGATCCACCTGATGATGACAAATCAGCTAAACTCCAGTAAACTGTCAAATATTTGTCACCCCTTTAACTTTGTTTCATCTCATGTCTACATCTGGGCTGACCCTCAACGCTGCCCGTTTTCCAGCTCTCTCTGACCAGTTTACCTGAACACACCTGATCTCAGCGGTCAGCACCAAGGCAGAGCTGGAAACCGGCAGGGCTGTGGCTCTGAGCAGCGGGTTGGCCAGCCCTGCTCTACATGATCATGTGTGCAGAAGAAGCCAGGATACTAACGATCGATTCTTACAGGACGATGGATGTTCTCATCAGCCTGAACAACGGCACGTCCTTCATCAGCAGCGCCTACACCATCACAGCCTCCACCTGCGTAAGTCCCTCTCTGTCCTGAAGGCAGACCTCAGACAGTCCCTTCATAATGATCGTTTTGGGTCCAGCTTTTCTTTCCGCACGCTTTGTTTCAATCATTCTCTTAGAAAAGAGTGATAATAGAACATTTTATACCAAATTAAAATAAAAAAAAAGCACAGCATCTCATTTATTCCAGATGAAAGAAAAACTAAACATTGATTCAAAGAACTCTACAGAGATGCAAAAATCCATCAAGAATGTGGAAAAGAAATGTGGAAATCAGAATCCAGTGGACGTCAGACAGGATGGAAGTTTTTGGTCTGGAGTAGTGACAGAGATGCTCCTGAACACACAGTGGATTGAACCTTTTAGCCCTTTTTTTGGGTCTGAACTTGAAGTTACTGCTAAGAAGTAAGAAGAGTAGTTGTAGAAATGTCACAGATAAACACGTTTTCCTCTAAGATCCTTTGTAGCTTCAGTTTGATATGGAAGGAAGGTTGAACCTTCCAACCACAGGAATTATTTTGTGTAAGAGCTCAGCAGTTTTCCACTGCAGAAACGTAACGACATTAGAGGAAATAATGTGAAGAGAGATCAAATCAATCAAACCCTCCTTTTTTATTTCTCTTTGCCAGTCATGTGGATGCAGGAGAACAGTCTGTCTGAACTCCTGTCGTACAGATTCTTCAGACAGAACAATTCCTGCTGCTCTGTCTCCGTCCTGTGCTGGTGCACGTGGACGTGCACGTGGACGTGCACAGACGGCGTGAAGCTGGTCTCCTGATCAGTTAGCATCTCTGTGGTCTGAGAGTGTGCTTCTGACTCTTCTCATTAGGAACTTTCCAGTTTGCCTTCAGACTTGAGGGTTTCAGTTCACTCTGAGAATGTGATGATGTTGAGAAAATGTGGATTTTTTTTTTTGCATATAAAATTCAAAATTGTTTATGGAAGTTAAGAAAGCAGGAGAAAGGATTTCCCCATTTTATGAAAGAACTCTCCATCTTTCATCTCATTGAATTTTTTTTACATGAAATGTAGAATGTTGTCAAATCAAATCAATCTTTATTTGTAGAGCACGTTTCCAACGATTGTAAAGTGTTTCACATTAAAAACATTTCCAAATTTAAGAACCAAAGAGCAAGACAAAAAAATCAAAGACACCAATGAAATATGAAGAGAAAATATGAATGGAAATCTGGTCTGACAGTAAGTGGGGAAACAATATATTGGAGGCCTGTCCACTTCAGTGACTCATCACTCACATTCACAGAAGAAGCCAGCAGAAGACCCTCCTAGACCAGGAGTCTGCAGCCTGCAGCTCCAGATCCACATGTGTGTCTTTTATCTCTCCATTGTGGCTCTTTGATCAAACATAAAATAATTCATGGAGATGCTGATCCAGACATACGTTTAAAAAAAGAAAGAAATCACATTATGAGAAATGCAGGGTCTTTTTTAATATATTTTTGCATTTGTTTGTGCCATAAAATCTATTCATATTTACTTTTTTTAAAAAAAGGTCATGTTTGCAAATCCAAATTTCCTAAAGGCTAATGTAAGACTATACGGCTCCTTCTGGGTTTTGATCAGTAGAAAACGAGCCCAAATGCATCTTTACTGTTCGAGGTTGCAGACTCCTGAACTAGATCAAAGCAAGGAGTCAGACCTGGAAGATCCCAGAGCAGCGACCCTGTTCACTGAGAGGATACCATCACGGATTTGGAGGTCCCTCTCAGGAACACTCTGGAGTTTGAATAAAAATGTAAAAAATAAATACATAAAAGTAAAAATGGTGATTTATATCAAGATAAATAGATACATGGATTATTAAATAAGAAAATAAGAACAAACTGATATAAATCACTCAAAGTGAATTAAAAAAGACAAATTCTAAGAAGTAAAAAGATAAGTAACATAAAATTATTTAGAAATGAAAAAGTTTCTAAACTTCAACTAAAAGCCAGATTAAAAAAGTCGGTCTTGAACTTCCCTTTAAAAACATGAACAGTCTCTGCGGCCCTGATGCATTCTGGGAGGCTGTTCCATAATGACTGAATGAGGCCTCGCCGTATGTTTTAGTTCTAACTTTTGGAATAACTAACAGGCCTGTTCCAGAGGACCTCAGGGTCCACGAGGGCTCATACCTTAAAATCATATCGGATAAATAAGAAGGCCCAATACCGTAAAAACATTTATAAACCAATAAAAGAATTTTAAAATCAATTTTGAATTAAACAGGGAGCCAATGCAGCGATTTTAAATTGGGTTTAATGTGTTCCCGCCCCCTGGTCCTCGTCAGCACGCGTGCGACTGAGTTTTGTAATAGCTGAAGGTTTGAAATCCTTTTCCTGGGAAGACCAGAGAGCAGGGCATTACAGTAATCTAATTACTGGAAATAAAAGCATGCATTAGTACCTCTGTGCTGGAAGAGAGAGAAATGGGCGGAGTCTGGCAATGTTTTTAGGATGATAAAATCCTGTTTTATCCTGGTTGAGCTGTAACTTGGCTGCAACCAACGGCTCATACTAGCTGCAGGTCGGCTGCAGCCACAGGCTCCAAACTCACACATGTTCACGTTAAACCCCCCTTTGATCGCTGCGGTTCAGCTGCGTCGTCAGACAAAATTTGAACCAAACTAAACGGATTTGCAGCGCCGCAGAGCCTGACCGCAGACACAGGACATGAACGCCTGCAGTGGGATTTCCTCTCTCACTTTTAAAGTTACGGAAAGACTGCGGCGCTCGCATCGGAGCCGTAACGCTAGCGGGGTGAGCCTGGGGTCATCTTTACACCTGAAATTGTGCTTTTTCTAGTCCAGTTGCAGTCTTTTGTGCTAGAGTTTGATGTTTCCAAACTGACCTCACTCTGAAACTAACAGAAGTGATCTTCTTTTCTCTGCAGTCCAACGGTTCGGTGGTGGGGATAGTTATCCTGGTGCTCCTGATCCTGCTGGTTCTGGGGCTGCTCTGGTGGTATTGGCCTCTCTGCTGTACAGTGGTGAGTCTTGCTGCCTTGCTCATGGGTAACATAAAACACAGCTGCACATCCTTGTTGTCTGGTTTTGCATCTGAAATGCAGGAAGTTCTTTGTGGATTAAGTTTTTTCTTTACTTTGAATGAGCAAGAATCCTGATAAATACCACCTTGATTGATCGGGTTGACAGACTATCATCTATAAAGAAGCCCCTCAAAGACCTTTTAGTAAACCTTTAGGTAGTCCATCTCCAATCCACTTATTATCCTATATTAGAATCACCTGTTTGATGTGGTTATCTGCATAAAGACACCTGTCCACCATATACAATCAATAAGACTCCAACCACTACCATGGCCAAGACCAAAGAGCTGTCCAAAGACACCAGAGACTCAACAGTACACCTCCACGCAGACTGGAAAGGACTATGGGGCAATTGTCAAGCAGCTTGGTTAAAAAAGGATCCACCGCTAGAGCAATTATTAAAAAATGGAAGAAGCTGAACATGACTGTCAATCTCCCTCAGACTGGAGCTCCATGACAGATCTCACCTGGTGGGTCTCAATGATCCTGAGAAAGGTGAACTACAGCCCAGAACTACACTGGAGGAGCTGCTCAATGAAAAGAGTTGGGACCACCGTTTCCATGGTTACTGTTGGTGATACACTAAGTTGACATGGTTTGATATCATGCGTGGCTCAGAATTTTCCCATTTAAAGCAGTTCTTGTCCAGACCGGTCTCAGGTTTGAGCGTTTGGATGATCCAGAGGATCGTGGTAGAAAGTCATATGATCAAAACAGAACTTTTTGGCTTAATTCCACTCACCGCGTTTGAAGTAAGAAGAAGTATGAGTACCATCCCAAGACAATTTGAGCAATTTGACAAAGTTGCTTGAACAGAAATCAAATCAAATGAAATTCCTCTCTACTTGGTGTGAAACCTGAACCTGCCAGAGGTAAAACCTCAGTACTGGTAAATGTTTGACAAAATTCCAACAGCACACCTAATTCACTGTCACGGAACACACCGATTGAAAAACATTGAATTAGAGAAGAGGAAACAAGTGAATGGCCTGAATAAAGGACCAGGAAATGTGGTTGAAACTGGAGCACTGATGGTCCCTAATGTGACCAAACCACAAAAGATCTCCAGCTTTATTATTAATCTCTTTAGCCTTCATGTAGGTTTCATGTTAGTCCTGTGTAAACAGAGATTTTCTGCAACTTACAGCAGTCTGTCACTCTCATCCTTTCCTGACTTATCCAAGCTCAGCTTTGTTTTTAACAGTTTGCTTGTAGAAAATAGCGAGAGTGTTTCTGAGAACTGGGCTTGATGCAGCATGACTGCAGGTAAGACATCTTCACTTCCTGTTTGAGCTAGCACGATGCAGCTGAATGTGACGGGGGGTTAAAGGTCGAGTGCGATATCATTTCTTTTCAGCACAGAGAGGTACACAGCAGCTGTAGATGAGTAAAAAAAGAGATCAGAATTTAGGGGTTGATTGCTTTTTTCTTAGTCGTGAGACGTGTGTCTTGGAGTTTGTTCTCACAAACATCAATTAGAATTTCTTTAACTATTATAATAATTATTGTGTTTTGAAGCTAGAATCAGGTGTCAAAGTTCTCATAACTTTAGTTTGGACCAAACCAAAAAACCTTTATTCTCCTTTTGAGAATGAGGGTCTCTGTTCTTCTGCAGATGAACTCTGGTCCAGTTCACTTCAGTGTGAACACAGACAGACTTTCCACGGACCAAATAAAAGAAGAGGACCAAAGGAAGGACATGCTGTAAGCTCCAAATGCTGAGTTTGGAAGAGAGTTAGCAAGCACAGCGTAAATCTGATTAGCAGGAATCATTGAAAGTCTGCAGGGTACAGGGAGATAAGTATTTAAAATGTAAGGGTTTAAAAACAAGTATTATAAGTACCGTGTTATTTAGCAAGTTCTCCTCACTTTAGACATCATGAAGAGCTCTAAAATGTTCTTATGTCCATGTCCACTGTGAGAGACATCATATAAAAAAAATCTGGAAATCTCATTATTTATATAATCTCATTATTTATATATATATATATATATATATATATATATATACATACATACATACATACTGCAGAGGGGATTCTGGCCCACTCCTCCACATAGATCTTCTCTAGATCAGTCAGGTTTCTGGGCTGTTGCTGAGAATCTCTCCAAAGATTTTCTATTCAGGTCTGGAGACTGGCTAGACCAATCTAGAACCTTGATATGTTTCTTACAGAGCCACTCCTTGGTTCTGCGGGCTATGTGCTTCAGGTCGTTGTCATGTTGGACGATTCAGCAACCACCATCTTTAATGTTCCAATCCAGAGAAGGATCTTGTTTCATCTGATCACATGACTTTCTTCCATGACCTCTCTGGATTAAGATGGGCCTGGACATGACCTGCTTAAAGTGAGGGAACCTTCTCCGCGCAGTGGTAGGGCGGTTGACTCCTGATCGGAATATTGCTAGTTCGATTCCCATCTTGCCCGCCCATATGTTGAAGTGTCCTTGAGCAAGACACTGAACCCCACATTGCCTCAGGTGGAAGACCGGCGCCAGTGTTCAGCAGCAGAGCCACCACCAATGTGTGAATGGGTCTGTGACTGTGAAGCGCCTTGAAGGAGGGTGAAAAGCACTAATCAAGTATACGCCATTTACCATCATTTCAAACCATGACATCTTAATGTCTCACCAACAGTAACCATGGAAACGGTGGTCCCAGCTCTTTTCATTGACCAGCTCCTACTGTGTAGTTCTGGACTGTAGTTCACAAAATCTTCTGCCTGGAACAGGAGCTCCGACGAGCCTCCCAGAAACTGAAGTCTCTCCCGAGTGGAAAAGAAGGAACAACACATGAATCACACTGCACCAACAGAGAACTGATGGAGAAATCAATAATAAAAAATAGAGGAGAAGGAGATGAGAATAGAAGACAGAACTCCAGAACTCCATACTTTCCTCAGCTTGTAACTTCTAGCAGCTTTCTATGTTAATATGTGGAGAATCTACAGATTTTTAGCATATCAAGCATATATTGGAGAACTATGTCAATTATAATTATTCCTCCAAACGAGCATTATGTTCAATCTTCTCTGATTACTAGCTAACCTGGCAGAACGCTAACCTGTCCAAAGAGGAATGTTTTAAGGCTAGCTTTGAAGGTAGAAACTGTGCTGGATCTCTGACATGAGCTGGGAGCTTATTCCAGAGAACAGGGGCTTGATGGATGAAGGTTCTACCTCCAACTGGACTTTTACAGATTCTAGGAACTACAAGCAGTCCTGCATTTAGTGAACCAAGTGTTCTGATTGGTTGATCTTTAATATAGGATGGGGCCACACCATTCAGAGCCTTATAGGTTAACAGGAGGATTTAGAACTTGATCCTGGATTCAACTGGGATCCAGTGGAGTGAAGCTAACACAGGAGTGATGTGTTCTCTTCTGCTAGTTCCTGCTAACAATCTGGCTGCTGCATTCTGAACAAGCTGAAAACTTTTAAAAGAACTTTTAGGGCTAAAGAGTTACAGTAATCCAGTCTCAATGTAACAAATGCATGGATGAGTTTCTCAGCATCACTTTTAGATAACAGATTTCTGATTCTAACAAACCCTGCATTGTGACTCTATGGTTAAAATAAAATGTTTTAAAAGAAATTTAAAAAGCAATCGTTAAGTCAAAAGAAAACGAGTTTAAAAAAAAGTAAATTATCTTAAACTTTATTCAACTCATCCGCAGAGTTGAAAGACTGTATAAAGCATTTAACGAGGATCCTAACAACAGTAGGAACACCAATTCTCCATCAATCCATCAATAGTTTATCAACAACATACTGATACATTTGGACTTCATTTTGAGCTTCATTCATCATATCACAGAAAATCTATTTATTGTCTGTAAGCACAACCAGAATTAAAGCTATGTTAAATTATAATCTGGATTAAAATTTAACTACATTTTCTATTTTGGAACAAATTTAAAGATTTAAAGTGTGTCTCATGGTTTTAATATATGGTAGTGGTCACTTCAGTAGCTCTGATTTAGTTTTTGTTGGTTATATTTATGAATTTGTGTCTGAAATGCAGCAGAAATAGTATCTACAGTGGTGTGAAAAACTGTTTGCCTCCTTCCTGACTTTTTATTCTTTTGCATGTTTGTCACACTTAAATATTTCTGCTCATGATCTTAATTTTGCTAAAAAAAAAACATCTGGATGATGCCAAGACTCGGGAAAATATCTTGTGGACTGACGAGACAAAAGTTGAACTTTTAGGAAGGTGCGTGTCCCGTTACATCTGGAGTAAAAGTACCACAGCATTTCATAAAAGAACATCATACCAACAGTAAAACATGGTGGTGGTAGTGTGATGGTCTGGGGTTGTTTTGCTGCTTCAGGACCTGGAAGGCTTGCTGTGATAGATGGAAGCATGAATTCTACTGAAGGAGAACGTCCGGCCATCTGTTCCTCAATTCAAGCTAAAGCGGTCATGAGTGCTGCAGGACAATGACCCAAAACACACCAGCAGATCCACGTCTGAATGGATGAAGAACAACAAAATGAAGACTTTGGAGTGGTCTAGTCAAAGTCCTGACCTGAATCCCATTGAGATGCTGAGGCATGACCTTAAGAAGGCGCTTCATGCTAGAAAACCCTCAAATAAAGCTGAACTGCAACAATTCTGCAGAGATGAGTGGGTCAAAACTCCTCCACAGCGCTGGAGAAGACTTGTTGCAAGTTATGGCAAACATTTGAATGCAGTTATTGCTGCTAAGGGTGGCCCAACCAGTTATTAGGTGCAGGGGCAATTACTTTTTCACACAGGGATATGTGGGGTTGGATTTATTTTCTCCCTAAATAATAAAAACATTCATTTAAAAACTACATTTGTGTTTACCTGTGTTATCTTTGACTAATATTAAAACGTGTTTGATGATCAGAAACATTTTGTGTGACAAACATGCAAAAGAATAAAAAGTCAGGAAGGGGGCAAATAGTTTTTCACACCACTGTATGTTATTGATGACTTTACACTTCCTGCTGCATTTGGTGCACTGACATGATCCTATGGTGGATGCCTTTTATTTTGAAAGGAAGTCATGCAAAGCTCTGTCAAAAGTTAGAAACTATTTCATATCTTTATTAAATGCAATTTTCTCCTTATTTTTGGTTCATTTATGCCAGCAAATAAAATAGTTTCTTTAAATGTATCATGTCAAAAGCAAAAACAAAAATAAATCGGTATCTAATTTTTCTATAGGGTGAGTGAAAACTTTGTGGCTGCTGGGTTTTGGTTGGAGAGAGATTGACCTGAGTGGAGGTGTTGGAGGTTGCAGATCCCCGATCTCGTGCATTTGACATTTCATTAGAGAGTTTTCTAAAAATGTCTGCAGCTGAGTCATTATTGTTCCCAGTATTTTCCCAGTAATGTCCATAAAAAGCTACTATTTTGAAATTGCCCCCAACCCCTTTTACAGAAAAAGAATCCCACCCCCACCCCACTTAAACAATTACAGAAATCCACAGCAGATTATAGTTTGGGGCGGTAGAAGCGGGACTGCAGATGGTGCGCTCCCTTTTTTTTGCCCAGATCTAATGCAGGCAATCCCCCCATCTCACCTCTGCTACTGCTCAGGTCTCAAAAGGAGACGTCACCTGGCTTTGTGGACCTGAAGGGATCCCGTCCAGGATGGGATGGAAGCATATTTTGGAAAACCAACAAAGGCATTAAAATGTAAACCCCCTGCAGCATGTCTGGCCGCAGACGTGTTTGTCTTGGTGGAGAGAGCTGCTGTTGCCATCCATCCAGGGACGCAGCAGAAGAGGAGGGCCATGTGTGGCTTGTTAATATTTAAACCCTCAGTCTGCCAGGTTTCAGCAGTCGGGATGAGGCCACGCACACACACAAACTTTCCCACAATCCCTCTGTCTCTGCGCGCGTGGACTGTTGCCAGCTCAGAGGTCATTCAAGCTGTGGAGTGATGATTTCTTTGTTTATGATCTGTTTGGTAATGAAACTGGGAATGACGCAGTCTTTGGTTAAGACCAAAGAGGAAATTTGGAATAAGATGGCCACTTTATCCAAATTACAAATGTTTCTCTGAGAAACTAGATTCCCTTTTTGGAACATTTCATCTCACTAATATCAGAAAATTTCCTGTTCATCTGCACTAGAAGTTGTCAGCCATGCTTTTGGCTTGTGGTTGGACGTCTTCCTCTTTTCTCCTGTGTTATTCTCAATGATTTCTCTCAGAGGGAGACTTTAGTCGTGCTTAATCTTCTAAATATGCTACCTGCCACAGATCCATCAGGAGGAGCCTCTCCAGTGCAGGGCAGTCAAGGTGGAGTGTGGAAATATAAGGATTATCGAGTCCAGTTGGACAATCAGGGGCACAGCGTACGGGGAAAGGGTCCCGAGTGGCCCTGATTGGTTGGATCCCCCTGGTGTAGTGGCTGCAGTGGCTTGCCAACGGGGCTGGTGTCAGATGGTTAAATATCCTGCGGTTTAGTTTTTAATTATGCTCCCACACTGCAGAGCGCTCACATCTGTCTGTCAGGTTGGTGGGAAAGAGCAGCAGAGTGCCGTCATTGGGATAATGCTTTATTTAGCCCACAACATGTGCAGAAAATCTGCTGCATAATTACTTAATAAAAAGAGATAATCCCATCAGCGTAAGGTGTGGCTGAACGGATGTTAATCAGCGTATGGAGAGGTCACCCACAGACCTTTTCAGGATTTTCATACAGCCAGTTCTGTCAGAGAGAAATTAATTAACCCTAATTGATTGTTTTTCATTTATCTAATGACAACAGTATGCAGAGAGTCTTATGGCATCGAGCAGCTTAACCGGGAATGAAACAGCTGTTGGAGCTCTGATATCCCATAATTGCAAAGCTCCTCCAAAAAAAAGCTAAAATAAAAAGCCGAGCGGCTCTGGCTTCAGTCTGTGCCTGCGCAGACTGCAGTTTATGCCTGCGCAAACTGCAGCCTGCGCAAACTGCAGTTTGTGCCTGCGCAAACGGCAGTCTGTGCCTGCGCAAACTGCAGTCTGTGCCTGCGCAAACTGCAGTCTGCGCCTGCGCAAACTGCAGTTTATGCTTGCGCAAACTGCAGTCTGCGCCTGCGCAAACTGCAGTCTGTGCCTGCGCAAACTGCAGTCTGTGCCTGCGCAAAACTGCAGTCTGCGCTGCGCAAACTGCAGTTTATGCTGCGCACTGCAGTCTGCGCCTGCGCACTGCAGTCTGCCAACTGCAGTCTGTGCCTGCGGAAACTGCAGTCTGCGCAAACTGCAGTTTGTGCCTGCGCAAACTGCAGTCTGCCTGTGTAGAGGCAGACCAAGAAAGTCGATTTTTATCACTCATCAATTTGAGTATAGTGTTTTATTGGCTACATATAAAATGCATTCAGGCCGGTTGCACCACCATTGTGCATCACAGCAGCCATTAACTGTAGCAGAAACTCTAATCCCTTCTTTTTCATAATAATATCTAATAACTCATTGGATGACATTGTTCCTTCAGGATTTTAAAGTTTTTTTCTTTGCTTATTTCCTTTTCTGTTACACAGAGCATGTTCCAGACATTTTCTTCAGCCTCATTGAGCTTTAGAGTAAACCCTTCTGCCGCAGATGTTTGCTCGGGTTCTCCTCTGGCTGATGGTGTGACAGCGTTCAGTCAGCAGCTTTGTGTTGTGCTATTTTCCAGTCAGGAAGCTGTAAACATGCGACAACAACCCTGTCCTTCAGCATCCGTCTTTTCTCAGCTGAGTCGCTCATGACGGAGTGGTGGTGATGTTTTCAAGGGTCTTGAGGAAGAAGTTGGACATCCGTCTGAGTGACACCTGACAAATGTCTGTGGCAGCTCGACTTTGCTTGGCCGTGCACATCTGAGAGTCAGCCGGGCTGAGGGGAGTCCTGGGGGGGCTGCCTCTTGGCAGGGGTGGGAGGGGGGCTGTTTCTCAGGTGCAGCGTGGTCGGGGCTTGTCGAGGGCGGTGTCTCCTCCATGGTGTGTTTGCTGCCGCCTGTCTTGCCTCCAGGACTTGGAGCCAAGCCTCCTGCATGTCACTGGAGCTAATTAACTCCTTAGGACCTCATAAGTTTGTGAGTGAGGATGGGGGGTGGGGCGAGGGGCTGAAACTCATCCAATTAATTATGAGCTAAACGGGCCGCAGTGCTCGCCCCAAAGACTCTCAGCCTTTCTTTGTTGCATGGGGGCTCTTCTGTTGTTACAAGTCCCTGTAATCAAGGGTCAGCAGGGTGCTGAGACCCCCAGCCTGGTGATGCTGTCCATCAAGAGACGAGCTCAGAACGTCTCTGTCTGCTGGCTTCCCTGTCACAAAGCCACCCCCACCAGCCTCATTTGTGAAGTGTGGACGTCCCCTCATAAATCACACTCACCTTTGTGTTTTGCTCCGTCCATCCAGGTCATCAAAGAACCGCCGCCGCCTCCTCCGCCGTCTCGCCCCCCTCCACCGGTGAGTGCATCACTGCTGCCCTCATGCTCTCACAAGATCTTCTTTGCCTGAAGATCCTGCTGTGGCTCTCCAGACGCTTCCCCCTCTGAAACCTGTCCAAGGGGGAAGTGAGCTTTGAAGCAATCCAGCCAGGAAAGCGTTTAGAAACAGGAGGACCTTCTCAGGAACAACTGACCACACTTTGTCAATATGACTCATACGTTCATTCGTTCTGATTTCTCCAATTGGATCTCTATAGAATGAGAAACACAATTTACAGACAAACTTTTTGTTTAGACACAGTGAAGGAGCTGTCATCTACTGTCATCTAAACTCCTCTCAACAGTTTGCAGTGTTTTCTCAGAACTCAGTCTCTGCCCTTTAAAACCACAGAATATGAGGAAGTCTGATCTCCCACTGAATGATTCCACTCTGCAACGTTACGTAGTAAAAACGTCTTGTTCTCACCACCTTCAACGTCAGCCCTGTGACTGCAGAACGTTATGTCAACGTCTGGGTCATGGCGAGGATCATCGTCCACAGGACGCCTTTATGAGGGCTAATTGTGGTTCAGATGGGGTCCTTCTAGACGTTAATTTGAGGTACCTCTTCAATGTGTGTCCCCTGCCGGTGCCGAACCCGACGCCAGCCCACATGTTTTTCAGCATCAAGCTAACGTCCAGGATGGTCATGCACGGGGCGTTTATATAAGCGCTTATTGTGATCTAAATATGGTTGATGACGACGTTTACTCCATGTCAAATTTTAACTTATTTTACACCTTATACTGCTCTCTGCATGTTATTTCAGAGGCTGCTTTCTGCTCCAGTCCATTTTCCTTTAGCTTTAAGTGTAAATTAAATAACAATAAATACTCATTTTCTGTTATTTGTTGTATAAAACTCACAGCAAACACAGAAAAAAGGAATAAAAGAACACGAGGATACATTGCAGTTCCTGTATAAGTAGTAAAGCTGTTGGAAACCTCTGTCTGTCATGTGACGGCTTTAGTTATGAGATTAGTTACATGTTGGTTTCACTAGCTTTTAGCATATTTAGCTTAACTTTACATGCTATTTATGCTAAATTAGCACATTCAGTTAACATAATAGTTTAAGGCACATAGGGTTAGCTGATGGGAATATATAACAGCCAGAGCAGGTTTAAGTAAAACAACAACCTTGAGAAATTGAAATAAACACAGAATTAAGATGACAAAACTTACCTCCAACTTTCTCTTAAATATCAGCTACCCAGAGCTGACCTAAGTCTACAGAAACTGAAATATGCATGTGCTGCGTCAGCCAATCACAGAGACATTTATTGTTTGGGTTCAGGTGTGCCGCCTTCCTGAAAGTGGCGTTGACTATTTAGTGAAGCATCAATGACTGAGCGGCAGAACTCGCCTAAAGTGGAAATTGAAATCATTATTTAGGCAGAAATGAATATATATTATTTTCGGAGCCCTTCCTAAAAGTCCATTTCCACATAAGTGGTTCTACATTATAAGAAGATAAATAATCAGTATATGAATCTGTAAAATAAAATAAAAAATTAAATCTACACTGGATCCAGATGTTACTTTGATGTCTAATAAAAATGTCTTTCTGCGTTCAAGGGTTGAACTGAAATGGACATAGAAGTAAGATGTTAAATTGTGGAGAAATATGCACATCGTATGGACTTTCAGAATTGTTTTTTGCTGGACGAACGCCTTATAAACTAGATCTACATGTCTGTCTTCTTCTTCTTTTCCTTTCAGCTTTTCCCATCAGGGTCTCCACAGTGAATCATTTTCTTCCATCTATGTCTGTCTTCATCATCCTCTCCTCTAACACCAGCCACCTTCATGTCTTCATTCTGTGCATCCAGAAACCTCCTCTTTGGTCTTCCTCTAGACCTCTTTCCTACAGCTCTAGACTCAGCATCCTTCTACCAATATCTTCACCGTCTCTCCTCTGAACATGTCCAAACCATCTCAGTCTGGCCTCTCTGACTTTATCTCCAAAACCTCTAACATGTGCTGTCCCTCTGATGGATTCATTCCTGATCCTATCCATCCTGGTCACTCCCAAAGAGAACCTCAGCATCTTCATCTCTGCTACCTCCAGCTCTGCTTCCTGTCTTTTCTTCACTGTTTCTAGTCCAACAACATGGCTGCTCTCACCACAGTCTTGTACATCTTTCCTTTCATTTGTGCTGAAACTCTTCTATCACACATCACACCTGACACTTTTCTCCACCCATTCCAACCTGCTTGCACTCTCCTCTTCACTTCTTTTCCACACTCTCCATTACTCTGTACTGTTGACCCTAAATCCTTAAACTCCTCCCCCTTCTTCATCTCTTCTCCTGTAACCTCACTCTTCCACTTGGGTCCTCTCATTCACACACATAACTCTGGCTTTACTGCGGCTAACCTTCATCCTCTCCTTTCCAGGGCAAACCTCCACCTCTCTAGCTCCTCCTCCACCTCTCTAGCTCCTCCTCCACCTTCTAGCAACCTCATCCACCACTCTAGCTCCTCCTCCACCTCTCTAGCTCACCTTATCCAACCAATCCCTAGCTCCTCCTCCACCTCTCTAGCTCCTCCTCACTCTCTACCACCTTATCCAACCTCTCTAGCTCCTCCTCCAACCTCTCTCTAGCTCCTCCTCCACCTCTCTACCACCTAACTCTAGCTCCTCCTCCACCTCTCTAGCTCCTCCTCCACCTCTCTAGCTCCTCCTCCACCTCTCTAGCACCTCATCCACCACTCTAGCTCCTCCTCCACCTCTCTAGCTCCTCCTCCACCTCTCTACCACCTTATCCACCACTCTAGCTCCTCCTCCACCTCTCTAGCTCCTCCTCCACCTCTCTACCACCTTATCCACCTCTCTAGCTCCTCCTCCACCTCTCTAGCTCCTCCTCCACCTCTCTACCACCTTATCCACCTCTCTAGCTCCTCCTCCACCTCTCTAGCTCCTCCTCCACCTCTCTACCACCTTATCCACCACTCTAGCTCCTCCTCCACCTCTCTAGCTCCTCCTCCACCTCTCTAGCTCCTCCTCCACCTCTCTAGCACCTCATCCACCACTCTAGCTCCTCCTCCACCTCTCTAGCTCCTCCTCCACCTCTCTAGCTCCTCCTCCACCTCTCTACCACCCTCATCCACCACTCTAGCTCCTCCTCCACCTCTCTAGCTCCTCCTCCACCTCTCTAGCTCCTCCTCCACCTCTCTACCACCTCATCCACCACTCTAGCTCCTCCTCCACCTCTCTAGCTCCTCCTCCACCTCTCTAGCACCTTATCCACCACTCTAGCTCCTCCTCCACCTCTCTAGCTCCTCCTCCACCTCTCTAGCTCCACCTCCACCTCTCAACCTCCACCTCTCTAGCTCCTCCTCCACCTCTCTAGCTCCTCCTCCGACTCTCTAGCTCCTCCTCCGACTCTCTAGCTCCTCCTCCCCCTCTCTAGCTCCTCCTCCACCTCTCTAGCTCCTCCTCCACCTGTTCTCTGCTCTCTCTACAAATCACAATATCATCTGCAAACATCATAGTCCATGGTGATTCCTGTCTAACCTCATCAGTCAGTCTGTCCATCACCATTACAAACAGGAAGGGGCTCAGAGCTGATCCCTGATGTAATCCCACCTCCACCTTGAACTCCTCTGTCACCCCGACAGCACACCTCACCACTGTCTTACAGCCCTCATACATGTCCTGCACTGCTCCAACATACTTCTCTGTCATTCCAGACTTCCTCATACAATCCTCTCTATGTGACGTCTAATAATAATGTCAATTTGACGTTCACGTGTTGAACTAAAATTGACATTGAAGTGAGGTCATTTTCAGATGTCAAAATAGTGGACACAGTTTGTTATATTGTTGTCCAGAACTGGATTTTGTCAGATCAACGTGATTTAGACTGGATCTGCACGTCCATCTAACAGGGTATCACCAAATGGCCGTCCACATCCGACAGACTTTTCCCTCCGGACCGATGAGCTGGTATCCCTGGCTGAGGGAAAAAAATTGTGCTTGGCATGAAAAAAATAATGAATTAAGGAAATCAGCAGTCAGACGTGTGTAGACTATAACTGGCGCAAATAGCCCAGCACAAAAACTAAAATAGTGATTATGACAGTTGTCATCATGTATGCTCTGCATGATGCAGTTCAGAGCATGCAGCAGCAGGTTATGGGAGGAGCCAAACGTGTGGCCTAGCAACCATAAGAAAAACCTTTAATTTGATTCTCAGCTGATTTTGAATACATGAAAAATATAGCTGAGTGTCCGGGTTATTACAAGTTTATGTCAGAACTAGTGGTGTAACTGATCACAGATAATCCGTGGTCCGTACGGATCAGAACGGTTCGGCATGCGTGTGTACAGCGGACCATCCCAACCCCCGTCCCCCACGCGTGCACACACCTGGAGCTCTCATAATTTAAATAAATTCTCTGTTCACATAGAATGGAATTTGCATCAAATTCCTGTAAATCCTCTTTGTTTTGACAAGCGCTAAAGTAACTGCTTCATGTTTATCTTAAAGTCTGTTCACCTGAAGCTCCCGCTGTGTGTGGGAGGAGTTTCTGTCTAAAACTCTTCTCAGCTTCATAATGAAGGACGCGGATCGATAGATATCAGGTTTATTTAACTTCAAGAGCTGAACAAAAGCATCGGTACACGTTTCCATTTCTAGATTCAAAGAATCTCCCAATGAGGAGCAGAAACTGTCCCGCACAGGAGAGAACCGCTCTGTAACGGACTATCAGGAATAGGAAACAAATCAGAATACTTTGAAGCTTCATGAAAAAAAAATTCAAGTGAAACATAAGATAAATCTCAGCTTTGACCTAGTTTTTCCTCCTTTTCCTTCTTTTTTCCCTGTTCTTTATATAAGCCATTGAGCACGTCATGTCATTTGCCAGCAGCAAAAACCAAACTCTGCCCCAGAATGAGCGGTGATGAAGAAGAGAATGAAAAAACCTTTTGGAGAATTGCTTTTTCATTTTATTTAAGAGACGAGTAATGCAATTATATTGTGAAAATGAAAAAACATTTCTGTTAATCCATTTTAATTTTCAAATTTGTTTTTTCTAATTGAACTTTGGTACAAATTTAGTAAAGAACTTTTTGAAAATGAAATGTCAAATGCCATTTTCTTTCTCATTTTAATCAAGTTTCAGAATGAGCGGTGTAGAAGAAGAAAAAGACAAAAAGCCGTTCTGATATTTGGTTCTTCATTTCATTTAACAGACGAGTAATGCAAGTGCAATGTGAAAATAAAAAAGGCATTTCAGGTATTGACTTTTATTTTGAATTATGAGTCAGGAGAGCTTCCATATTCCGTCTGTTCTTCTGTTCCTGCACTTTTCCCATCCATTTGTAAAGAAAGGTTCCACATACAACTTTTCTTGCGTTAAACGCCGCCGGACTGCTTTTAGCGCTCCAGCTTATCAAGAGAATCCAGAGATTTTCGATTCAAAAAGCAGGTGTAATTTCTTAGGTCTACTGCAGTCGGGTTGAAACATGGTCTGAGAATGTATGAGGACCATGTTGGATGAGGAGGCAGGCCGCCAGTTGCCCATCCCTGGTCTAAAAACCTTGTGACTCAAAAACCAGAACACCTCATGAAAGCTGCTTTCATTTTGTCTTCAGGAGCCTGAGCAGCTGCCTAAGAAGAAGTGGCCGACCGTGGATGCTTCGTACTATGGAGGACGAGGAGCTGGAGGGATCAAACGCATGGAGGTCAGAACCGCAGCATCACCCTGCACTGTTTGAAAGAAAAGCAAATCCTCCACAGGTCCGTGCAGCTGGAGGTGAGCTGCGTCTGACAGCTTTCATCCTGTAACCCCGCATCATCAGAGGAAGCTGCTGACGCTCCCTGTTCCAGCAAGCTTAGAAGTTTGTGGAGCTTCACGGCGGCGGGTGGAGGAGCTGACTGACCGCTGACGCCTCCGACATGACAGGCGCTGCCATCTCGCCCGTGACCGTGTGAGCCTGATTGGATCAAGTCATTGCCAGGATGAAAGATTGAGTGCTGCTGTCAGCTTGACTCATCAGCTCTCTGCTTCCTCGGCTCCTCGTCCTCCTTTGAAGGGAGTTTTAGGACGAGCTTCTGCTCTCCAACCCTCAGGAAGTTGATGCCATTGCAGGGAATTCCCAACAGTTGCAGTCTTGGCGTTTCTGTCTGCTATCTGCAGCAGGTAAACTGCCATTGATGCCCCGCCCCCTCCTGTGGGTGGAGAATGGTGTGCTTGTCTAAGCCAGCCCTTCTCTTTTGTTTGTGTCTGGGGCCCCATGCTGACCATGCGACACCCCCCTGTGTCGCCGCCAATGGCGAGGTGACGGCATGTCTAATTCATCCCTTCTCATTTCGTCGGTGAAGTAGGCAATGCCCCCCCCGCCCCACCCCCGATGTCACTGCTTAACCTACAGCCTGAAAAGTGAGCAGTTCATGAACACCCCCCACCCCACCCCCAGTCTGTGCGATGCCATTGAGGACCTATACCCACATCTGAGACTTCTTCAGGCCTGTTCTGTTGTCGGCATCACAGTTTTTCTGACTTACCATGGAAGAATGTTTCTGTCAGCTTTTGGGATTGAGGTTCCTCCCTCTCTTTGGTCTGAAAGCCATCTTTAAGACATGCACACACTGAATCCATTCATGAGAGTTTCAGCTGAGCTCGTCTCAGCGTGTCCTTCTGCATGGATGTAAAGTGCTGCTGTGGTCACATCCTGCAGCAGCGGGAACTTCCTCCATGTTTCACAGTTTCTGTGTCTGTCTTTAACCTCAAGCCCAATGGATCTCCATTTTTCATTGTGAGGGTTCTCCACAAAGCTGCTCCTATAAAGAACATTACATGAAAATGGCTGAAGTCTAGAAAAGGCGGATCTTTGTCAGTACAGTAGCTGTGCTTCTTCTTGTTATTTTGTCCTGCACTCTGAACGGGACTTCTGTGCCTGATTGATCTAATCTTTTCCACACGTCCAGGTGCGGTGGGGGGAAAAAGGCTCGACTGAAGAGGGCGCCCGCTTGGAGAAAGCCAAAAATGCTAAGGTCAGCATCCTGGAGGAAACGGAGCAGCCAATGATCAAACGTCCTGTTCCAAAGCCCGCCCCAGCAAACCATCAAGACAGAAACAAATGGTACACCCCTATCAAGGTGAGCAGAGCATCACTGGTCTCTGTTGGTCAGATCCAGTCAGAAGTGTGTGTTCTAACTCCAGCATGGTTTCAAAATTTACTAGACCTTTCTCCGGAGCTGTGCATCATGTGCTTCTGCAGATCCTCTGACGGAGATCTTAGAACCTGTGTTTTTCAAAAGTTCAAGAAAAGCAAAGTCTGTAATTTTTCTTAGTCCTTAGATCAGGGGTGGGCAAACTACGGCCCGGGGGCCACATGCGGCCCCTTAAGCTACTTAATGTGGCCCTCCACATTAAAATACATTGAATCAAAAATCCTAATTATTGTTTTATTTTCATTGTATTTCTGGTTTCTTCTCATGAATGGTGTGTTGTTTCTCTGACGTTCGTGTGTGTTCCTTTCTGAGTCAGATGGTGATCTTTCGGATTATTCCTACACCACATAAATGCAGCATTTCTTTGAGTTCACATTTTTTTCCTCTGAAGAACATCAACCCATTGGATCACCAAAAGAGAACAAAAAAATCAAAATTTAGAAATTAAACTCCAAATTTTCTGTTTTTAAATTAATATATGTGAATTTGAATCCAATTAAAGCATGTTTTTCTCTAAATTCCATATTATTTTTTTAGTTTATGAGGTTGATTACCCAATCTTCCTTCCATCTGGCTCCTTGTCGGCCCTTATGCCAAATTTTGAACCCTTTGTGCCCACGAGTCAAAACAATTGCCCACCCTCGCCTTAGATGCTGATCCTCAACTACCAAAGTGTCCGTTGGCTTTTACCAGAGTCGCCTCGACGCTGTGTGGGCTCTGCTGCGGCGCCAGTATGATCGAGTGTCAGTCATGCGTCCAACGTCAGCTGACAAGGTACGTCCCAAATCTCCACCACGTTTCCTGTCAAAGAGCATCTATACAGGCTTTGTCCTCAGTGCAAAACATCAACTGTATTCCAAGACTGTAGCTGCATGTTGCTCTCTGGCCTTGTGGTAGAAAATCTGCCCAGTTGAGTATGTAGGGGGGTCGACTCCTGATCAGAAGATGCCAGGTTCGATTCCCGCCTCGCCCCCCAGAGGAGGGGTCAGATGTGGCGAACAGTGTGTGACAGCTAATGGGACTTGATCTACAGGTCACACCCAGACGTTTATGAAAGCAGACGTTGAAGGAGTTATTGTGGAAATGCTCTCCATCTTAGAGTCACATGCTTAAAGCACTCACTCTGCGAGACTGCAGCCGAGCAGAAGTATGCCGGGTGTCCATAACAGTCGATTCGTATGTACGAGAGGAAAACTTAGGAATTATTAAATCAATTTAAGCTTTATAGATCAGTAATTGATTCACAAAAGATATAGATTGATTTAGTACATAAAGCGAAAGTCAGCTAGCTTGATGCTAATGTTCAATAGAATTTCCCATAAGACGGCTAAAGCTAACGCTCCGTTGACCAACAAAGCGCATTGTCGAAAACTCTGAAGGCTTTATTCATTTTTAAAGTAACTATCTGTGGCCTAAAACTTTGTTTTTTCTCTAATACTGTTGTCTTCTACTTCAATAAGGTGTACTTCTATTGCGCAATCACCGCCTAACTGAAACTCCCTCCAGGAGAAGCAGAACAATGTTTCCAATGTTAATGATCTGAACTTTTTAGTTAGAACTTCTGAACACTGGAACAATCTCAGTATTTCACTGATACATTTTACAACGTGCAAACGGTTTCAGATTAATATACATATATTAAAATTAAATAGTTGGTTTTTATTGTATTTCTAAACAAATGTGTATAAATGAGTAAACTTAAAATTGAATTGAAGAATCAAAAAAATGGAAAAAAATTGGAATTGAATCAATTCAGGGTCTTGTGAATCATTTCTGGAAATTATAATCGATACCCAGCCCTAAAAACAATGACCACCGAATGAACAAAGATACCAAAACCCTGAAAGTTTGCAGTATCAAGAGATGCCTTCATTATTGAAGAACTCTGAATGGACATCCAAATTCATATCAGACAAATCTATGTGTGGAAGGAAATATCAGAAACCTAATTTAACAGCCTCATGTTGGCCGTTCTCTGGAAAATCTCCACCAGACTCCACGGAGCTTCTTGATGTGACCACAGAAATGTGAACGGCGGCTCATTTGACCGCAGTTGGAAAGGGTTGTAAATCATGAAAGAGCATTTGGATGTTAGCTTTCCTTATTTTCTGCTCTGAGAAACCATGGATTGAATGGATTGATCACAGCAACGTCAGAAAACATCAACGAGTCTTTGGTGAACTGGAAGGAGAAAGAATCAGGATTTTGGGGGAAGTTCTGTCCATGAAGATCTGAGCTGACATCCGGATCAGAACCATACGGCTGGATCAGAACCAGCCGGCTGGACATTACCCAGATTGATGGAGGTTTTTATGGAGCAGCGGTAGCGAGACACAGAGCTATCATAATCAGACAGGGGGGATCAGGGGCGGAGCCACTCAGCTCAGCTCCCAAAGCCACGCCCCCTCAGAGGAGATTTTGAAAACAGAGGCTTCAAATCAACATAAAAAATTGCTTTTTAAGACATTTAGGTCGTGGGACTTTGGTTAAAAACGTCATAATCATCATTAAAACACTACTGGGAACGTTTTTTTAGATTAAAAAAATTATTCATACGGGGACTTTCTCTAAGGGATTTATTCCAAATAGAATTGTGTTGTTCCTCTCCAAATGTTCACGTCTAAAGAAGGATTTTCTGACCGTTTTTATGCATCTTTTGTGAATGTGGACTTTAGATTTGCTTTCACTCTAATCTGGAACAGACTTGCGGTGCGGTGGTGTCCGGCTGCGGGTTCGACAGCAGTGTGCAGCGATGCTGTTCAGAGGCGAGCGGTGGAGGGTGGTGGCGAGGGGACTTCCTCTTTGATGGCAGACAGGAAACCTCGGGGGTCATGAATTTTTCAGTGCAGTGGTTGCGTAGATTCATACAGGTGTAAGGAAGCAGACATCTGTTCTGCATGGGGGTGTCCGCATCATCCTCCAGCTTTTATCATCACCCCCCCTTTCCTGTCCCAGCAGCCTCCTCTGCAGACCCCCCCACCACCACCCGGTCAGAGCTGACACATGGAGCCTGGCTGCGGGATTGTCAGCAGATGCAGAAGAGAGACAGAAAATGGAGTGAAACCGTTTTTTTCTTCCCTTTTTTCCTGGTTTCACATTTAGCGCCTGAGGGCCTTCGACACCCAAGGTAGAGCGGGGGTGGACACAGCTGCGGTGCCGAACTCGCCCCAGGCACAAATAAAGAGATCTAATGCGGTTTGACTGTGCTGTCGGTGAGACCGGGGAGCCGGGGAGGCACTTCAGAGCCGACTTAGCACAGCAACATCTGCCGCCAAGTTCCGCCGGTAAGCAAGTGCGGATGGCAGGTAGAAGGAGGTGGTGGAGGGGGGCTCAGCCGGGCTCTTTTGAAGAGGGGATTGGTGTGAATACCTGCCCCCCCTGGCATTGCCGTTCACATTGTAGATTTAGTTTGTGAAAGCAGCTGTCTGCGGAGCGTCAGAACGAGGTGTGAGGTGAGTGCTGCCACAGCATTCATTAAATCCTGCGAGTCCTCCTACGGACGAGGAGCAGCGAGCAGGCGTCACAGTTCCTGTTTCTGCAGTTGGACTCGTTCCTCTCGTCTGTTCCTCGCTGGGGGACGCGTGGGCTGAGTGTGTTGCATTGTGTGTGCAGGTTAATAGTATTATCCAACAGAGCCACACACTGCTGCTGAGCTGGGCTTTGATTGGACGTTCAGAAGCTGGGGGTCTGTTTGGGGGGTTGCGCAGACGCCTCCTCCTCGTACAAACGGGGTTCTAGCAGAAACAGCCCGACTGCCCAGTTTGTCACTTCAAACCTGCGGATGCTGTGTCACCCTCGTGCTATCCTAGGCATGTTCACATGAAAGTGGGGTCGTCTAGACTCACAGGACGGCGTGCTTTTCAAGGAATATTGATTTTCATAGGTGTCTGTCCTGTCCACATTTGTCATGAGAGGAATCACACTTCAATGTAAGGGTGGGGTCATCTGGACCCCATAAGAGAGCCAAAGGGTTAAGGATCAGACTTTTGGGCAGTGTGTTAAACTTACCCCCCTGTCCTCACATGGGAGATCTGTCAGATGCTGAACTGCTGAACCACCTGTCTCTGCGATAGTCGTTAGTTATTTCATCTGAGTCCAGACAAACAGAAACAAACAGTTGGAGGTCATGATGACTGGATCCATCTAGTTTTTGACTGAAACCTTCCAGGACTTGATTCATTCTAGCATTTTCCTTGAGATTTGCTGGTCTGACTGCAGAAAAGGTTCTGCTGTCTGACGGTGGATCTGTGGACCACACCCCTCCCGGGATATAGAAATGTTGAGACTAGAATGGAGATGCGACTTAATATCTGGGATGTTGGGTTGGCGTGAAGGCGGAACGTGTGGCCTCATGAGATTCAGCACAGTCAGTTTGAGGATAATGACTGTAAACAAACTGAGCGCATTGGCAGCCTGTTTCTGGCCTCTACACTGCATTTTTACATTGTGAGCAAGCGGGTCACATTTTTGTGGGAAATGTTGTTGTCGTAGAAACGCAGCTCAAGTTCCTTGAGAGTTTCCTCAATAGCAGATGGTGCAAAAATAATCTACAGTATGTTTATCGTGTTCAGGCATGCAGAAATGCTTTTCTATTAGAGAATGGACATGCACACCATTATGCAGTTATGTTCCAATCAATAATGTTTTCTTAAGTTATTTGCTTTACTTAGTAAAAATGATCATCTTAAATAAAAATGTCCAGCAGTCTCAGTTTAAAATTCTATCTGTTGTTGAAAAGGCAATGGTGGAAATGAGGAGAATTTCCTGCTGAGTGTCAGCACGCGCTGCACCGGAGGACCTGATGATCAGAACTCCAAACATGGACCAACAGTGGACTGGCGCTCGCAGAGGCTGCACTGCTGGATCCGTGTGTGCTGCAAGCTGCTGGCATGGAAGCCGTCCAATGCAAAGCGGCTCTGTTCAGACGGCAGAAGAGGAGGAAGTGAAAACGTGTGGCTGCTAACGCCGCGGAGCTCGGCGAGGAAGGACGAGGCTTTGTCCCCTGATCTGCAAAGCAGAGCACAGAGTGCAGCAAACAGATGCACACACACTCATCGTTTCACACGTTGTCTCCATGAATTAACACGGCACAGTGAATATGGTGAGAGCATTTCTTTGAAACTAATAAAAGCCGTCAAACTGTATTGTTCAGTGTTAAAACAAATGGCTTATCGGAGCCAAAACATGAGGAATCCTTGCTGCTCTTCAGCATTGGCAGAAGGCGGCTTTGCTCTCTCCACAGCTGTTTCAAAGAATAATTTGCTACCTTCATGTCTGTTAAGACAAACAGGCTAATGTGCTCCTAACACATGCTGCAGGGAAGAGCCCAGCGAGGCTTTAACGCAGACTGGTGGAGGCCTAATCAGAACCAAGCATCCTGGCAAAAGATATTTGTTCTGAACGAACGCTGGGATCAGAGCGCATGAGATGTTTGAGCCTCATTGGAATCCAAGCGGAGCGCCACGAATGATGAAGAGCTGAAGCTGAACTGGACAGTTTCAGCAGAAACGGCAACGCTCAGCCTCTCTGAGGAATGACAGCTCCACTTCACTGTGAACATTTTTGGGAACGCATAGAAAATCTTCAGGATGTTTATTTAGTCAGGAGCTCTGTGAACTTCCAACCCAACATTGGTGTTGGTTCAGATGGTGAAATGACAGAATAGTGATACTCAACTCTCTGAAAACCTGACGACACATTCAGGCTGAAGAACAAGTTAAGGCAGCCCTTCAACTGTTGCCCAGGTGCATGCTGGGAAGGCCAGGGTTGAAACACATTTTGGATGGTTAGCCTCTTTGGGATAATCTGTTATAAAAAATAAAAAAACACATGAGAACTTAGTTTCCTCTTTTCTTGTTTTCCATAAGTTTATTTTGTTGTTTGATGCACATAAATGAAATCTGAATTCATTTCTCTTGTTTAGAATCATCAACACTGAAACCTTTTCAGTCAGAGAGGTTTTTATTTATTTTTTTTTTTAACTCTCAGCCGTTTGTGTGGCAGTGAGGATGAAATGTGAGGAAGGAGTCTGAAGGTCTGGATCTGAAGGACAGGAAGACGTTTCTTCTCTCCATCTCGCTGCACATTTCTCCACTCAATGCCTTTGGGCGCCCACGTTACGTACGGGGGCGCTGCAGGGGAGTGGCGGGCCCTAGGCCTCATTAGTCGTGTTTTGTTGGCCCCAGAGGTCTGTGTTGAGGTGCCCCGCCCTCACAGGGAAAGTGACAGCTTTAACTGCAGATTTACGCCCTCTTCACCAGATTAGTGTTCTTCACCTTAACCAGGGAAACTAGGGCAGATGTCCATGTGGCTGGTTGTAAATGTGATAATGACCCCCCCCCCCAGAAGACTTCCTGCCCCTCCTCCATCTGCGGTCTGGACCTGACTGCATGACCCTCGCCCCCCTCAGCGCACCGATGAAGGGAAGCTAATTGTTGTTGGTGGCAGCCGGTTGGAGGAGTGGGGTGGAAAGTGGCCTAATGTGGTAAACGGAGGGAAATGTGTTCCTGACGGACGGGCTGGGATCAGGCGGTCTCTGGAGCAGCTCCGTCTGGTTGTATTGATGATGGAACAGGAGCCTGGATGCTGCTGGAAGCTGAAGGACAACCCCCCCGATGTCCAGGCGCTTTTTGTTGTTCTGTTCAGCGGGTCTCCATCGGCTCTGAAGCTTCTGACCCCACTGTTGGTGTGCTCCTGTTTTCCTCTCCATTAGCTGATGGGGGGGGCTGTGTTTGGGTGGCCGGGGCTGGTACCTGCCCCCCCCGCCCTCCCTGCTCTGCAGCTGATAGGATGCGATCTGATGTCCTGCCGGTGCCTCTTTTCCCAGCAGCCTTTCAGACCGGTCGGAGCGGTGACGGTGTCGCCGTGCGCCGAGCCGTTTCTTCATCACCTATTAAAATCAAAGCGCCGTGGTGGGGGGTGGGGGGGCGCCGGGAACCCAGCTTTAATTAAATTACATTATTGTTAACGTCAGCAGCGCCGAGGCTGCCGCCTCCTCCGCCGTGCTGTCGTCCTCTTCACCTCTCCCCCCGACACACCCGGGGAGGGGGGGCGTATTCTAATGCTTCCCCCCTCCCCCCCGCACCCGTTTGAATGTTCAAAAAGATGGAGTGGGGAGTCCTGTTATGCTGGGAATATGTTCACAGTGAATATTCAATGAGGCTGCCGTGCTTTGTGGACATGAATGTAATGCTGTGACGGCGCGCTAATATGTAGTGAAGGCCCCCCCCTCCAGGAGCTCCACGTAACCTGATCCTCAGTAAAATGTTTGGGTTATGAATAAACATGTAAACATGTGCCTCCGTGACGCTCTGAAAGTTTCTCCCAGACTCCTCCCCGGGGGGTCACGGCCCCCCAAGGTCCATCCCCAGCATTGCTATTGTTTATTGTTTGGTGGGAAAACGAGGCGAGCGGCCCGCAGGAAGCCCCCCAAACCCTTTGTGAGGGGATCAGTGAAGTGTCACTAACGAGGCGACATTCACGCTGGAACTGGGTCTCTGTGACCCCGCCCCCTCCGCCCTGTTGCTCCGGCTCAGACCAGCTGTGGGGAGGACGGTTTGTCCTGAAACATTCATCCACTTCAGACTTTAGGTCAGTCACCATCGAACACTCACACACCAAAAGGAAGATCTCATCTTTATTTTACCCCGGTGGTCTGAACATGAGAGCCCAGCATCCAGCATGAGTCTGAGGGTTGTCCAGTTTCTGCCCCCTCCATGCCCAGGACTGGTGGTCAGTGAGCACTGACCCTCAGCAGTGGTGAACTCTGTTAACTCCTTCAGATCTGCTCATAGATGCTAATGAGCTTAAACCGAGATGTCTGATGATAACCTCCGACCTTTGAATTCCTCTGGACCGTCCAGCTCATGGGGGCGTGTCCGTCAGCTTACCTGATCTGAGGCTTCGATCCAGGACAGAATCTGAGACAGTTGAATGTCTTTCCGTCTGAAAGCCTCTTTTTGTGTCCGGTCAGTCTGGAGGTTGATCGTTCATCTGACTAGAGCTGAGTTTCTATAAATAATTCAAGTCTTTCATTATTGAATGGTAGGAATAAGTGCAGATGTGACATTGAAGAGAGTGTTGAAGGGTTTCCAGATGTGGCGGGCGCTCCTTTTTCCCGCCGCCGCCATGTGGAGACTCTTCCCGTCCAGCTGTGTCTTTAGTTTATGACGCTGGAAAAAGAACTTTGTGTAGATATTTGATCAATGTCTGAATATTATGATGGATGTATCTGATGTTAACGATGATTTTCTAAAACAGCTTATTAACCTTAATGACGGAGAAATCTTTTACAAGTGATTGGTTGTCTCCTCTTCAATTACAGTGAGTAATGGTAGCAGAGGAGGACTTCATGCTGAAAGTGCAGCTCTTCACTCATTCTTCTGTTTTCTGAGGCAGCAACAGAAACCTTTTAAAGAAAGGAAATGTTTTCTGCTACTGTAGATGAGTTCTCAGGAAGACAAATTCATCATAGAGGAGGAAAAAAGCAGAAGAATCTGTTCTCTCGGCTCGCCTGTCCGTCTGGGAGCGAACGCTTCAATCCCACTGTTGAGGAGCACAGATGCACATTCAGTCCCGCCTTCTCCACAGTCTTAATAGTGTTAACCCGTCAGCTGTCCCCAAACCGAGGACACAAGCATCTCCAGTGTTTTCGCTGCTAAGCCGGATTTTCACTCTTTCTCGCAGCCAACACTTCCCCGCTCCTCTTCAGCTCTGCATCACCCTCCTCCCTCCTCTTCTTCTCATGCTTGCTGTTGACTGCCTACACTGAAGTCTCCGTTATTTCAAAATTCAGTTTTGGTCACAGAGAAGAATCCCCACCACACAAACACTCTCAGATACACTCTGGCAGACTCACAGAGACATTTAAAGCAGGCCTTCACCATTCTGCAGAAGGAAGAGTGTCTGGACACTTCTCTCTTAAATTGAAATAGGATTGTTTTCCTGTCTGAGAGATGGCAGACTCTTCAACATTTCTACACATCAAACTTTCTTTTCCTGATATGTAGTTTTATTCAGTCTATCTCATTTCTCACAGAAGAACGTTTTCTTGTTTTTTCCCTCTTGCGCCTCGTACTTTGCATAGAAACAGTCCTTCTTTTCATTTTCAGACTAGTTTTTGTTCATTCTTCTGATGCTAGCAGTTCTGCAGCAGCAAACTCTTACAGAACAGAACTTTGAAACTCTTATTACAGTGTTAGAGTTTGTTTATGGGGCCATAAAAGCCTCCAGGATTTCTGTTTGATGCTTCACGTTTGCAGCATTTCACCCATGATTGAGCTGCAGCCACTTCACGTCCTTCATTTCTCTGCAGCCGCTCTCCGTCTCCTCCTCATCCCATTAGTCTCTTCTTCCCTTCCCTTTATCTTCTCCTTCCTTCCTTCCTCTCAGCGCCTTTGTCTGCTGTCTCTTTATCTGACTTTGTCCTCCCCTCCATTTTTCACACCGCGTCTCCGTTCCTCTCTGTCCACTCTGATCGGGACGAGGAGCGCTGCGCTCCTCTGACAGTGCTCCTAATTAAGACGTAAAACTGTGGGCAGCAGGTTTCTGAAGGTTACACTGTCTGTACTGCAAGAGCTGATAAAGAATGGAAGCGCTGATGACATGTGACGTTTTGGGCTGAGATGATGCAAACCGCTGCTAATGAAGCCTGAGGAGCCAGTGGAGCCTCTGAGTGTGTGTCATGTGTGTGTGTGCGTGCACGTGTGTGTGTTTGCAGGTCCTGCCCCTGTGGCCTTTGGGACATCAGAGCGTTGGTGTCGGGTACTTGAGAAACTGCGCTTCGGCCAAGCTCCACATTTGAGTGAATCTGTAGAGATCTGCTGCACATTTGAACTGATTTAGCAGAAAATGAGTCACGTTTGCACCTTAAAATTCACTATTGGTGAATTGAGTTTGAACCCATGTGAGGTATTTATAATCAAAAATTTCTCTCTCCATTAAAGAAAAGACTTTAAGATTCCAGCAGTTTACAAAGCAGACAATGTTTGGACCTAAATGCTTCTTTTGTCTTAATTTAGGATTGTTTGTTTGTAGATGAAATCATCAAATCGAAAGGAAACATTGAGCTGCGTACTGTTTGCCCAGCTGCTGAACACAACACAAAGAAATGAAAATTGACTCCGTGTGTGTGCACCAAAAAGCAAACCGTTCAGTCCTAATCACCTCAAACAGGCAGAATTCTTCAGCAAACACTGCTTCCATCCACATGTGGTGTACATGTCAGAGGCTGACGACTCCACTCCAAAAGATGAAGAAATGTTCAATCATGAGACCTTCTCCATGGAGCTAGCATGAAGACAGGACCACAAACACTGCAGAGCTTTGAGCTTTCTGAGCGGCTTCAAACTCTTATTTGAATAATTACTCTGAAGGTGATTTGTATGTAAGCCTACATTCATGGTTTATATTTGTTCAAACTATTGACACAGTCTGTCATTTAATTGAACACTTTTCATGCTGCAATCAGTCTGGATTGTTTCAAGAAGAAGGTAAAGACGAGCCGAGCTGAAGGGGAAGACATGAAGATGAGCATGGTTTTGAGGGAAACACTGGAGATAAACTCCAAAAGTTAAATCGACTAACTTCAGGTCTGGAAAGCTGCTCTTTCTCTTGTTATGTGTAAAGCACTGCATGGATCCAGACAGCAATACTTTACTGATTAAACTAATACGTTTTATGATGCTGTTTATGAACCTCGTAAACATTGAAAATCCCCTAAATCATACACGAAACACATGGCTGTGTAAACTTTTGTTGAAAGCTCCCCTGTAGTAACACACAGACGTCCTCGTTGTGTTGGCTTGAAGTTACCATAGAAACTGGAACCTAAAATCTTCTTATTTGAAACATTTTGCTGCTCATCCGAGTGGTGTCTGACTGACACACACAGCTAAAAAATCCTGAGAAGAAAACCAGTGTATCAGCAAGAAAGAGAAGAAAAACAAGGAACAAAAACAGTACTAACAGCATTTCTTTACACAACAGTTCTACACTTTCTCACGGACGTGCACACGGTGGCGAGTGTGTTCTGAGTGTGTGCGGTTGTGGAGCGGCCCTTCATGAACCAAGTATGAGAGAGAGAATCTGGAAATTGATAATACAAAGAAAGAATTTAGAGTCTGCAGGAAAATAATTCCATGAAGATCCTCCTCCAACAAACTTCTACAGAAACCTGAGAAAAGCTCTGAAACAGAGATGATCAATACTGATAGAAACCAGATCAGCTCCTCAAAGACTTGGTCTTCATCTACCAGCAACTCACCAGGAGAACTCTGAGGATTCATCTGCTTAGGCTGTTTTTTTAAGTTTATAAAGTTTCCCTGGAAAAATGTAATTTCTTTCTAAAGTATGTTTAAATCAAAACACAAATACTTGTGTCATTGTGAGCCGAGAGGACCAAAAGTTCATTTTGCTTCACAGTTCTATTCAAGTTAAATGACAGCACAACAACATTGTATATGATGGTAGTGCTTATTTTAGTGCATGTGTCACAAAAAAGAGTTGGAATATGAGAATGTAAATATTATTTTATAATTTTTAGGTAATTTTCTAAAAATATTTATATAAAAAAAAAACACAACTTCTGTCCGTCACATGGAGCAGAACATGAACCGAGGATGAAAGGATTTCTGATCATTTCAGTATTATGTATAATTGTTTATCTGTATTGAATCTTTTCTATTAGTAGGAAAACAAACATTTTGAAAGGAAGGAGCAAAAAGAAAACATATTTGGCCTTAAAATACCTTAAATTTATTGTGTTAAAAAAACGAATAAAATCAAAATCATGACTTTAAAACTGTGAATCGAATCGGTGTGTGGGGGGGGGGGGGTGTCTTAAAGGAGCGTCGCATGAAAAGGAATGAACACCAGTTTGAGCCGGAATTTATGGAATTATTGAAGGTTGGACATAACTGGAAGATATATGGTATTCTACATCTAAAATGAAAGTTTTTTGCTGATCATTGTTAGTTCTGTGGAGAAATTGAATGTTGTTTGAGTCTGGGGGCGGAGCTGTCAGAGCAGACTCTTCCTGGAGGGAGCTGTTGGCATCGATCTTACGTCAGCACGTTTCCAACCGCTCGTTTTCGTGGGTATGGGAGGGGCTGCTGCAGACAGTGCAGGTTTTTAGATGATTACTCTTAAATGCATGAGTGGATCAAAATACCACTTTGGGGTTCTTTATAGTGAGGAATGAACAGTAAAATGCATTTAAAACAGATTAATTTTCAGATTCACATTTTCAGTTTAGCACGCCGGAAAAGTCTCTTGTGGTTCCCGTCATATTCTTGTGCAAAGTTGAACACAAACAATGTCTGCTGTGTTAGCTTGTATTGAAACAAGAAAACTAGAATGCTGTTGGTCAGCGGCAGTGCTTCATCCACGACAGCAGAGCTGCAGCCTCACAGTCCTCCAGTTCACTGGTGTGAGCATCTGAGCCCAATCAGAGCCTAAATGTGACACGCCGGCTCTGGCCATATGCAGGCTTTTCACCCCTCCTCCCTGTGCGCTCGCTGGTGTTGTGAGTACACGAGTCATGACTGTTGGCTGTGGAAACTCTCTGACTCACATAACCCCTCACAAAAGATCAGGCCAAGCTCTCGCAGCCCGGACCGAGCCAGGCCGTCTCTGCATAAAACTCTAATTGATTTGATGGACTTGTGTGTCGTTCACACCCATTCCCCAAACAAACAGTCTTCCCAAGATTCATCTCCATGAAGACAAAGAGCCAGGAAGTGCTGACCTGACAGATTTTACTGCTGGGTCTCAAGAGGGGCTCATTGCACATTGATTTATTGTCCTGCAGATAAAGTTTCCCATTCTTAGTCTTCTACAGACTTCCAGAGATGCTAGATAAGTGTTGTGAGAGAAGGTGTTTGCAGACGCCTGAGCAGATCTGACTTTGAGACAGAAAACTTCTAACTGGGTGGAGTAAAAATCAAGAACAGCTGCTCGACCATTCATGATCTTGTCACCTCTTGGTGGTTTTATGTTCTGGATAAAATCTTGTTCTTCTGTCAAAGACCTGAAGCAATTTGCTTATGAAAAAAAAATATATATTGGTATATTCTGGTGGAAAAGAATGCATGTTTCAGGCAGAAAAGTGCTAAATGTCTGGGTCAGGGGTCTGCAACCTGCAGCTCCAGATCCACATGTGTCTCTTTGACCAAACATAAAATAATTCATGGAGATGTTGATCCAGACATGTCGACCGTCTGAATCAGCAGCTCTCTGATAATGTCTGCTTAACCTAAACTACCTAAAGAAAACAAATAAGCAAAGCCTGAAAACTAAGACTACCAAGATCCAATCACAAACTAAAACAACAAAACCCAGCAGTGGAAGACTGCTGAGGACAAAGAGGAGGAAAAGAACAAACAAAAATAAAATAAAAATAAAATAGGAATTTTAAAGTAAGGATTACATGAAATGTATAAATTGATGTCTGAGGCTCACATAGATGATAAACTCTGTAGGTTTTTACATCTGTTGACCTGAAGACGTCTTGTTTGTTCAACTCTACCTCCAGAACGAACAGATTTTATATAGAAAGTAAAACTTTGATCTTTTGTGAGTTAAAGTTCATATTATCTTATGCTGTACAACATTGGTAACTAACTGTCCAGATTTACACTGAGATGATCCTGTTTGGAAGAGCAGCTTTTATTTTGAAAATAAGTTATTTTATAATTCAAACACAAAAAATTGCATCGATCTTACATCAGCACGTTTCCAACCGCTCGTTTTTAGTGGATATGGGAGGGGCTGCTGCAGACTGTGCAGGTTTTTAGAGGATTACTCTTAAATGCATGAACGGATCAAAATACCACTTTGGGGTTCTTTATAGTGAGGAATGAACAGTAGAATGGATTTAAAACCACAAAAAGTAGAATTTTCATGATGGGGCCCCTTTAAAGGGTTGAGCAGCACACAGAGCCTCACTCTGTGCAAAGTATTGTTTGTGGACCTTGCCTGCATTACTGAGCGTTTCTATCTGGACCTGATCTTCTGCTTTATCTCTAATTGCTTGCCACCTGCCCTGACCCTCACCTGGACTCTGACATCTCTATTCTCTAGTCTCTTCTTGGAAGATCCCATGCTCGTGATTGACCCCTGCCTGTCTGAGCCTGATTTA
This sequence comes from Oryzias javanicus, assembly GCA_003999625.1. Taxonomy (NCBI): domain Eukaryota; kingdom Metazoa; phylum Chordata; class Actinopteri; order Beloniformes; family Adrianichthyidae; genus Oryzias; species Oryzias javanicus. Next base: position 31,335,655 of record CM012445.1, read on the forward strand.
GCTTTGTGGACCTTTAGCTGTGCGTAGTTCCTGTCTGAACTGAATAAACCTGCTGCACGTGGAACCAGCTGTCTGCCTGTTTGGGACAGAACTGACTAACAAAAAGCCCCCCTGTGGTGAACTGTTTTGGCCATTCACTGACCTCAGCTGTTAACTCTGCAAACAAGAGACCTCATCAAGCCACTCTTAATACTCGGGGAGAACAAGAAGACTCTGAGTCTTTACAGTAACATTGACAGACACTTCTATTTTCTCGTAAACTCTCCAAACCTGAGCTGACTTGTTTTTACAGTATCAGTGTAAATGTGGTTTCTGGTCATGCTGCCTCCCCCCACGTTGCTCAGTGAGTGTGTGTTTGTGTGGTAAATGCCTGTTGTTGGTGTACCCGTGTGCGTGTTGCTGCTCATGTCTTCTGCACTCAGGTCACATTAACCCACTTCTCACAGTTTGGAGCTGATGTTGGAGAAGAAAGGAGAAACAAAGGCCTCCCTGCAGTGGCTGTAGCTTCAGGCTCTTTCACGCTGTTGTGTTTCCAGCACGGCTGGCCGACCGTCACATTATTTACTGCCTGCATTAAAATGCGGCATGATAAGCATATTTTCCCCAGTCCAGCTAACGAGATGTTTTATCGCCCAGCCTTTGCACCTGCAGGAGCATCTCTCCATCCTGTTAGTTTACAGCTTTGTAAATATCAGCTTTCTGTGGTAGATTTAAAGCTGGAGTTTAGCTGTAAAATCAGATGAAAGTTTGAGCAGGAAGATGAATTTGGGCAGTGAGCCATGAAGCTTGCTTATAGGGCAGAGATGAGCAACAAACAGCTTTTATCACAAATGTTGAGGGCAGTGGTGGAGACGATGCAAACTTTAACCAAAACACAGCAGGCTCTGCTGCTGCAGCAAGAGCAGAACAACACCAGGAGAAGGGCTGGGAAACCTGGAAGAACTCAGCTAATATTGTTTGTAAGAAAGCTGCAGATGTTCATGAACCCCCCCGTCCCAAAAAAGTTGTCAGAAGAACTTATACCAACAAATCCATCAGAGCAATTACAGCCTTTGTGTCTGTGATTAGACTCAAACTCCCATTAATGCCTTTGTTTTACCTTTGCTGTAATTGCAGTTAATCATGTCAACTGCATGTTTGTCTGACTGCGTTTGTTTTCTCATTAGCTGCAAATCTGCATCTTTAATGAGTTGATGGACTGCTGAAGAAGAGGAGGGCAGTCATCTTCCTCTGCTGATTACAGCTGAAGGAACAGAAATATGAGCTGCTGCCTCTTCTGGGGTTTGTTGTTGTGTTTTATGAGAACGTCTAGCAAACTTTGAGTTAAGGATGGAGTTTCCCCGTCTGTCTGTCTGCTCGCCGCTGCAGCTCCACCCCCCCAGCCTCCCCTAACACGTCTTAAGCAGGCTCACTGCCAAAGCCATTTCCTCCTGCATTAGACTCATCAGGGACTTTTAATGTGTGGCACCCTGTGGGACGGGGGCCACCCTGGCACGTGCACAGCACACACTCAAACACTCCGCCCCCCAACTTGACAGCTCCCTCCAATTACTGGCCTCGCTGTCGCATGGCCTGTGTCTCCGCTCAGAGCAGATCGCATGTGACCTCATCCAACATGCCGCTTGTGGGCGGGGCCGAGAGACCTATACGAACCGACTAATACACACTCAGAGTCAAAAGGACATTTTCAGAAACTCAGTTTCCTGTTCAGATGAAATCTGCACATGTTCTTCATTGCTTTTAACAGAACCAGAACCGGTTTCTGTTTCATGCTCCAATGTTTCTACAAAATGTCTGTTTGGTCGTTGGGAAAACTAAAACAGGAACAGTCTTGATTTGTTCGATTTGAGCTCAGACATCAGTCTCACCTTTTAGTGGATCACCATCTGGAATTCATCCAGTTTCACTAAAATGTCTTTTCTTTTTGGTTTTGGTTTATTGAGTGTTCAGACATGTGCTAGCACTGCGAGCTGGACCTTTACTCCGGATTGTTATGCATGCAAAACACAAAAGAAGTCAGAGACCCCCCCCACACACAAACTACGGTCCCAGAGGTTCAGCTAAAGCCCGGTTTAGTTCCAAACGGTTGTTCTGTGGTATTAGTCTGATCCAGTCCAGTTTAAACCTTTACTCCTTTTCAAAATCATGACTTCATTTAAATGTTCATGCATATATGACTTTTGACAGAAAAGTTAACTGAAAATGCATATGAAGATAATTGCTTTAAGGTTATAAATCTCTCTTATGTTTGATTTTTTTCATTTTTTTTGGAAAAGCAGTTTCATCTGCTTTGTTTCCTTCCTTCAGTTTTCTCTGCTCGTGTGTGCTGCACCTTGGTCATAAATGAGTGTTTGAAGTCATCAAGTTAGCTTCAACCTCTTGGCGCTTTAATTTATTTCTGTTTTGAAAAAAGACAAACAATGTATGTCTTGTTTTTAAGTAGTCTCTAAATCAGGGTAATTTTGGAGCCAACGTGGTTTGATGCATATTAGCAGCAGCAGGCCTCAAGGGTTGAAATCCTTCTGATCTCTCAAATGTTCTATTTGTGAAAAGCAGACAGTGTTTGAAAAGCAGCATTATGCAGAATGTGGTCTGTCGGTGAAAGAGTTTTGACTGGTTTGAATGAGCAACGTTTGCATGGCTGGTGTCTTCATGTCATCTTTTCAGAATGTAAATTGGTTGCTAGATGCCACATTGCACCATTTACATGTCCTCATGAATATGTGACTTCCTGATGGGGGGACCAGAGGTCCTGGGCTGGGGAGCTTCAAACAGAAGCAACCTCTATTCCTTGCAGCTTAATTAGGGGGAGAAAGTTTTTGCCGGCGGAGCTTTCGCTCTTGTTGATGGGGCGGCCGCCTGCAGACATGAAGCTAGCTTATGTTTTGGTGCAGCCCTGTGCTTCTCTCGGGAGGACAGTTGTGGCGCCGCCTCATAATGTAAAAGTACAGATGAGCCCAGCGGCTCTCTGTGGACGATGATCCGCTGTGGCACCCAGAAGGAGAATTAACAAATGGCTTCCTGTTTATTTCTGGTCCATGTTTGGATCAGCCGCAGAAGTGTTGCACATGTTGTTTGAGACACAGAGCAGATGCACACCCAGTTTTCTCTTTCTGCTTTTGCTGAGATCTTAGTGCTGCCGCTTATTTTGTTTATTCCTGCCTAATGTCTTTCTGTGACCCGGCTAGCCTATTTTTGTACCGTCAGGATTTTTGTTCTCCAAAAAAAGCCTCACGGGAACATTTTTGAGGAAGTACCAAAAAGTATGTAAGTTCTAGAGAACACAGCTTCACAGCAGAAGTCTCTTCACACCAGTAAAAGCTGTGACTATCCTTCCTACAAGCATCTGTTCAGCAGCGCTCGCCTTAAAGAGGCTTTTATGAATGCATTGCACCACAAGCTGCATGTGGGGGGGGACGGAGGGCGACACTGCTCTAAATGAGTTTGGCCCCACAGGCTGTGAACTGCTCCTCTGCTGGCTCACATGTTGTACCCGAGCGCCGTTGTCTCTATGGGGGGGGCAGTGTGTGGTGTTGCAGTCAGTCCATTAGCTGTGAACCCAGTTGTCTGACTGGAGTGGGTTGACTTGGACATCACTTCAGCACATACCGGCCCAGAAACAATCTCTGTCTGATCCTGTTGGCAGGATCCTCCCACAGTCTCCCACTCCTATGATTATTTTATCCTTTTAAATTCTTTATGCCGCATTGCCGTGGCTCCCGCCCCGCTACAGCAGAGCGCCGCGTTGGCCATACAGTACATTCACACTACAGTTATTTGGACGGCGCTCCGGTGTGGCTCTGTCCCGGTCCCTCCGTTGGATTCTGCTCGTCCATTAGTGCCATCTGTGCCTTCATGCGCCGTCTGTGAGGGCCCCGCTGACGCCAAAACGATTGGCATTTCTCTGGAACAACCAGAGGGACGGTGCCCAGAGCTTTTAGCTGCCAATGATGTGCACTTACCCTGACAAAACCAGTGAGGGTGGTGATGGGGGGGTGAAAGCCAACAGGAGGCTCCGGCAGGAAACAGCTGCACCTCCGGGCCCGCTGCTTCCACGCTCAGGAGGTGCCGCCTCCCCATACCGCCGTTGTTGTCATTCAGACGCAGGGCTGGCATAGCTGCGTCTAATGAGTGACTGAAGGAGTGAGAAGATGAGAAGGTGGAGCGTCGCAGTGTGACCCGGACTCTCAACCTACTGTCCTGTTTGTGTTCTGTGGAAACATTCGGCTGCATTTCTGCGCCTGACCAATGTTTACTGGGCGTGTCACGTGATCTGATGCGTATCCACACACACTGTCCATGAATAGATACGGAAGAGATTCTACTAACTTTGTGAAGATTTAATTCCCTTCATGGACACGCGAGAGTTTAATTGATTTGAAATTGAAAAATTAAAGCTTTGAATAAAATCCATTTAAACAGAGAAACTTTTTTTCTGTTTGTCCTTTTTATTTTAATCAACACAATATTTAAAGGACGTAACATCTTCAGACATAAAATCCTGCATTTTGGGTTTTTGAGGCTGTTTTGTTCATCATGTGGATAAACAGAATGCTGTATTCATTTATTCAGGTATTGTTTGCAGTGCTGTAGATAGATGTATTTAATGTTTAGTGAACACAACACACATCCTTCAGCCAATTGAATTGACCTGACTTGGTAGCAGAAGGCTTGTGATTGGACGTCTTTGTTATGTACATCAAAAAGCAAAGACAGTAAAGACTCAACAAGAAGAGAAACTGACATGAACCGATTATTTACCTCCTGGTTGATTTTATACCTTTTGGCCAACAGAATCTTGTTCAAATCTGTTTTTTCTCTCTGTACTCCTCCCAGTGCTCAGCCATTTTTTTTTATGCATATTTACATGCATGAGAAGTTATCTCAGGTTGTTGGAGTTGACCCTTAGCTGCTACAGCGAAAACCGTTTGACACATGCAGGATACGGATACAGACAACCACATCATGCACTGAAGTGACCAGCAGAGGAAAAAGTTGTTCCATCAAGCTGAGCATCATTCGGGTCAAGACTAGGGGAGTAAAGATGACTTTTGTAAAATCATATCCAAAGTAACTTCACTTAACTTGTGATATCATCAATTGTAACATTTAAAACGATTAGTAAAGTGTATTTTTGCACAAAAAAAATACATTTTTATTTATTTAATTTGAATTTGCATGCTCAATTTTCAACACAGCAAATCCATCTTCAGTTCAACTCTTTAACAACACAGATTCAGGGTTCCCACAGGTCTTAAAAAGTCTTGAAAGCATTCAATTTACAGATTTGGAAATAATACCTTAAAAAGCCTGAAAAAGTCTTACATTTTGATATTTGATTAATAAAAATTGTTCTGCTTGAAACTTTCTCTTCCATATATCATGTCATAAATTAGAAAAATTAAACTGAGATTATTTTTATTTAATGATGCTCATAAATGTCAGGATGACCAGTTGTTATGCACCAAAACACTGAATACTCACTGCCGGTTTGAAAAAAAAAAGAAGTAAAAGCAGAGCTCTGAAACATCACAGGCACAGACCACAAACATGAGAAGAAGCTACAGTTTCATCAGAAATTGTGAATGAATTAATACAATGGGAAATAGACTGTGAAATTGGTCTTAATTTTTTTGATGTATGGCCTTATAAAGGTCTTAATTTAACTTGAAGAAGCTTGTGGGAACCCTGAGATTAGACATGAAGTGTTGCAGAAGGGTTTTTATTCCAGGGTTTTGTTAGCTGTTCCCTTTAGATTTGGTTCCCTTTCACAGGCTGGACATCCACTCAGCTCAGGAGTCTTGTTCAGGAGAAGGAGAGATATAAGATAAAGAACAAGAGGGTCTTCCTTCCACATTAGCATGAAAGGGAGGACTAAAAGTAACACCAAAACAAACTGTGGGTGACATGGTCGACAAACCAACCTTCTCAAACAGCATTTCCAGCAGACTAAATCCAACAAAACTAAATCTGCAGAAAGCAGCCTGTTTGGTCAGGCTGTGACTGAACAGGAGACTGAATGATGGAACCCAACGCTGCTCTCAGCTGATGTTTACGGGTTTGACGTTCAGCTTCAGGATGACCACGCTGGTGCAAACTGAAATATTTGATGCAGCCGTTTGTTGATGCTGACATTCGGTCTGATTTCCTGGTGTTTGCTCACTCCTTCAGTAAAAGAATAGGGACGGTGACAGCAGAACACACCTTTCTGCCTGGGTCACATGCAGCTTCTCTCCTCTGGCATCTTCCAGCAGTGAAGACGTTTCTGTCCCCGAGTGCAGCTCCTGTGAGTCTTATTCATCCCTTTTACAATCGCTGAGATGCTGGAGTTGTCAGCGAGCATCATGTTTTTGGCCGAGTCTCAGGTGGCTCTGGTTTCCCAGCAGGCCAGATGGCAGCGCTGTGTGGGCAACGTGCGCGTGTGTGGGCAGCGTGCACGTGTGTGTACAGCGTGCACGTGTGTGGACAGGGGCTGTGAAGAGGAGGGCCAGCAGCCTGGTGGAGCGAGGACTGCTCACACTCTGGCTGTGCCTCTGTCCCCGCGCAGCTGCGCCTCTCCCTCCAACTTGAACTTTTAATGTGTTCAATATGCGGCGCAGGACTGGAGTGAGGCGAACACATGTCTGCAGGCTGAGCCCCCACCTGCAGCTCCACGAGGCTGCACAGCAGAGAGGACTTCTCATTGGCTGAGAAGGTAGTGCTCAGAGTAACCTTTACCACACCTTATCTGTTGATATGTCATGGGATCATCTTCTGTCACGTCACTGGGGCGGTCACTAACCGTTATTTAAGACTAGTCAACAGTCTTTTTTTCAATTAGTTAATTAGGCAAAAATAAATTACATTTTTCTGACAAAATACACTTTAAGTTTTGGGCCGAACGGGATAAATATTTATTGAACATATAAAAAATGAAATTGTTCAACTTTTAAACGTATAAAATGTATAGTTTTTTTTTTACATAAATCTGAATAACAGACAGGAATATTATTCCAGAATAAATCAACTTAAACTTTAAATAACTTTCAATATTTTAATCTTCATAATAATATATTCTGTCAAAATTAGAAATAAAGTGAATGTTAAGTGAAAAAACCCTAAAATTTCTTAAATAAAAATTAATTAATAATTAAAATATAATATCAATAATAATTAAATACCTTTGTGTCATTTTATATAAAAAAATAAAACTTATAAATATCCTAAAAGATTTTGCTTTCCACAAAGTCAAAATTATGTAAGTATGAACGAGACCCGGGGGCCTGATATAATTACCCTGAGGGCCAAATCCTGCCCCCGGGCCTTGACATTTGACACGTGCTGTATATCAGTGGTCCCCAACCTGTGCCGGTCCGTGGACCCCTTGCCACCGGGCCGCGGGAGAATTTTTTTTTTGAGACAGAAATCTTTTATTTTGAAAATCGACCGGATTCTCTCGATTAGCTTGAGCGCTAAAAGCAGTTTGGCGGCGTGTAGCACGTTTGCAAATGGATCAAATAATTGAGGGACAGAACAGACAAGAACCCGGTATTCCTGCACACCGAGCTGGTCTGCAGAGAGATGAGACTTTCATGAACGAATCTATTCTTTAGAACGGTCATAGAAACAAGCTGATCTATACAGATGATCATTTCAGAGAAGTTGTGAACACGCGATTGATTAATGCAAAAAGTAGCAGAGAGCAGGGCGGGGGTGGGGGGTGGAGGAGAGAAGGGGACCCTCGTGGCGCGTGCAGGTAGAGGGGCGATCAAAGTCAGGAGTTTAAAGTTTTGTTTTGTAAAAACTGTCTTCATTTGAAGCTTCTGCATGGAGCTTCAAAGTGTTGAGATTTTTTTTTAGCGTCAATAATTGATTTATGTGTGTTACATTTTGTTCCTATTTATTTTATCTCTTTTAATGAGAGGATCTCATACATATACTGCACACACACACACATACATTGAAATGAAGTGAAACATGCTTTTGGGTATGGCTAGCATGTTGATTTGGTCAAACAGTGCTGAGAAAAGCTGCCCTGAAGGAGAGGAGGTCGCTGAATGTGGAGGATGGTTAGCAAGAGTGGCCAGAGAGAGAGTTTCCTTTGTTAGCTTTCCACCAGGACAAAGGATTGTCAGTCTTTAGTATTTAAGGCTCAGAAAAATATGACAGCACCTGTAAATGAAACAGAAGCATGATACAGGTCATACAGAACTTTCATTCCTTTTGGGGTCATGGGGCTGCTAACCACAGTAGAGGTGGGAGCAAATATCAGTAGGGCAAATTATCACGATATTTCAACTCTCAATGATTTCCAGTCCCCTTTCTACATTAATCGGTTGATAAAATAATACCATAAACGTCCAGCAGGGGGCGCTTCTCATGAGCATGACTGGTATAGACAGAGGTAACCAATTCAAATTGGAATGGGTCCAGTTATTAAAATAGCCTTCATACAAAGGTCCACTCTGTATATTTTGTAGTAATATTTACTTTTACCTTCACATTAAGACATTTTACAACAGCAAACAAGGACAACTTCAGGTATCATAGCAAACTGAAAATTAATTAAACTTATTGTTCAATAGTTATTTCATAAATGTTTTACATACGGACTTGACTTTATCACATCCGTTAAACTTTTCTTGTAAATAAAGACATCACAGTCATCACTTTCACAGCCACCATCTGTTGAATCGCAGCCGAGCAGTGAATCCCGAGCTGCTGGTTTTCCTGAAGAGAATGGTCCATGGTGGAAGTGATTCATGCTCGTAGTGCAGTCAGTGTCAGTCTTACAATTCTGGGCCAGAGTTAGAATTTCAGCCTGACCAATGAACTGCTCCTCTGGTAACAGTAAGGCAGCTGCAGTGCAGCAATCATTATAAAGGCTTTAGAGGAGCCCTGACCAAAACACAGGAATCTACTATTTTGTTGTTTTCTTCCCCTGGTGTGTTCTTGTTATAGCCCCACTGCCCTGCTAGGGCAGATGTGACTGTGATGCATCTGTAGGTTGTGTTGTCCTCTTCGTGGGCTGCTGGAGTTTCCAGCTCCTCTGGACCTGTGGCTGTGAAGGTCTTTGAGACCAGAGCTGAGGGGGAGTTTGTTTGGACAGACGCAGAGCATCTGAAGGCAAACAGAAACAGCGAAGCGTGCACACCTGCGTGCACACCTGCGTGCACACCTGCGTGCACACCTGCGTGCACGCTGGGCGCGTGAACGCCCCTAATCCTTGTCTGATGAACAGGCATGTGTGAGTGAGGAGAGTCATGAGTTCTGCAGGCAACCTGTTGCTATTGGATTAAGTAAACCCCAGATAAACTAAGCTGCTGTAAAGGCTGCAAAGCTCCAATGTGGAGAAACGTCTCTGTTCTGGTAATAAAGTCCTTCAAAGCCTGAAGCTTATCACTGCAAAATAAGCATCTTGCAACTGGATTACAACTCTCATGCTTGCAAGTGTTTTCAAGCTACAGTCCAGATGGGAGATCCATTCTGCAACCTAACTGGAAGCTTCTCTCTGCATCTTTGTTCATTTTTATTCTTTCATATTGTGAAAGTGCCACATTTTATACAATCAGTTACAAACAGAAGCCAACTCAAACATTTGGAAAGAACGCGCTCCCAGTCGGCTGTCTTCTTTGCCTTCCCTTGTCTTTCTGAAAGTGTGTGGAGGAATCGCTGTAACTTGTTCAGCCAACACCCCTCTGTTGGGGTGGGGGGGGCACCTGCACATGATATAGACATGCTTTATGTCTGAAGCTTTGCTATGTGTCTGTAACAGGAGCTGACGCTGGAGGCTGTTGTCCCCTGTGAGATGCTGCAGAGGTGCTGCAGAAACCCTCTGGAGACTGTGGATGCCTTCTCAGAAGGTGTCAGGAGATTGCATAGTAACTACATGATAGTTGTTAAATAGCACCTTTCACAGACAGCAGTCACAAAAAAAAAAAAAACACATATAATGCAGCACAGTTACAAATACACAAAACTGTAAAATACAGTCAGCCAGCAGAGACCCAGTCAGCTTGATTACAGAAATGGGTTTCAAGTTGGCTTCTAAAAACCTCAATAGAGTCCAGTGAATGTCACGGGAGCTGGTTCCACAGTCTGGGAGCTTTTAAAGAACGGGATCTTGAAAGTGGTGGCTCCATCAGGAGGATCTCAGCCTCGTGGAGGGGTATAGGTCTGGGAGAGGTCTGAGATTGACCAAGACGCTCTCCCATGTGGACTCTGAGGGTCACGACCAGGATATTAAAATGTGGACCAGCTGCAGGCGCTTCATCTTCTGTCTTGGAGAGGACACAGAGGCCTGGATCCTTCTAACTCGTGTTTAGAAACCATAGATTTGAGTTTAGAGATGAGCTGCTGGATACGCCTGTGCTTCAGGAGCTGTTCAGCATGACAGTACATCAGGTTCTCTCTGGACTCAGATCGATTTAGGACATCCCCTCTCTCTTTTTTTGTCGTTCTAGAGCAGCTCTGTTTTTGCTCTCATTTCTCATCATTTTCTGTGTGTGATCTTTGTAACAGATTGGGTTAGGACTTTTTCTCAATGGGAAATGAGTCTATTGTGATAGACTTTTATTCTAAAGGGTCTGATAAACACTCCCCAGTTTCAAATGTCTTCTCCTCTTTGGAGAGTAAAAGTTAGTCACCATATGGTGAGTAAATGTTTGCATCCCAGTAGTTATGTTTATCAGCTCTTCATTTGATGAATGTCTGGAGTCCTCTCCCTCTTCACCGTCTGACTGCATGTGACGTAAACACACACGTGACCCCCCCACCCCACCCCGGTCCCTTCACCTGTGTTTAGTTTATCTGATGAAACATACAGATGACAAAAAAAAATGAATGATTTCTAGACAACGCTGTTGTTAGATGCTAATCTTCTGATGCTAATGCTAACGCTAACTAGCTCCTCCATGTGTCTCCTTTATGTAAACATGGACCGGTTTAACATCAGACAGTATTTTCACGGACCGATCTTAAAGATTTGGTGGATAAATACAAGATTAATTCAGAGGAAATTCATCAAAACTGTATTTTCCAAATAATAACCGTGTAATAATAACAATAATAAATGTGTTTTATCAGCGTCTGTAGCATTACAGAACCAAAAACTGCGACCTGTCATATGTTGTGCTGAATCTTCAGATTTAATGTCAACAATTACATAATAATAATAATAATCCAGAACATTGTAATGTTTTGAGAATGTTTTTATTATGATTTAATATCAAATATGATCACCTGGAGGCAGAATTAGGAAATCTCTAGTAAATCAGTCCTTGTGTTCTAAACCTGTTTGAGTTTACAGTTAGATGAAAATAAAGACATGTTCACACCATTTAGAAATTCTTCTGAAAAAAGTTCCAAAATAAAATGTTTCTGTTTAAAACAGTGTTAGAATTTGACTGGTAACATGTATGTTTGACTGGTAACATGTATGTTTGACTGGTAACATGTATGTTTGGCTGGTAACATGTATGTTTGGCCGGTGACTGAAAACTGAAATGACAGCCCCTGTGTGGAGGGATTACAGCTATTCAAAATGTGAGTCAAACAGAGTCATGAACACAGCAAAGTGGTCAGAAGACATGCTCCTTCTAAAACCTCTTCATCCCCTGAAGCAGTGACACCGAGCATGCTCAACCTCAGACTGGAATAAACCAGAATTCTCCAGAAAAACAACAAACCTCTCAACTACCTGAAGAAATTCTGAGAACTTGCTTTTGTTCCTATCTTATTCACAGGACGTTGAAAAAAAATATAATTTTATATGAAACTTGAAAACATTAGAATTTATTTGTAGAATTAATGTTTTGTTTTCAAATGAAATGATCAAGCAGTTTAGGGTTCTGTTTGCTTCATGTTCTCTTTTGAAGCTTGAAACCTTTTGCTTTAATATTCAGTTACGTTTATCAACTATGTCTTTTCTTAGTTATCTAAAAAAATGTTACTTCATGTTCCTTCAGTTCATCCGTTATTATTAAAGTGATAGGAGAAAATATTCAAACCTAAATAACCTGCTGATGATCAGACATTTCTCTGTTGAGCCACAGAGTGTTCAAATTTGACAAATATAAGTATTTGATTTATATCGTGACATAAATTGATATCGTACAATATGAAAAAACCTATATCGTGATATAAAAAATTCCATATCGTCTAGACCTAGTCATGACCAGAACCCATAAGAAACCATGTGATGGTGCCGCACCCCAGACCTCTTCTGGACCTCACAGGGAGGAGAGTGGAGGAGGCGGGGTTACTGTGTACTGTCATTATGACTTTCCTGCTGTTGAAAGTCTTCACATTTTTACTCTGTCAAGCAAGTTTTGGTTAATGTTTTCTTCAAACTCAATCATGCTGATGAGGCAGCAGATTTGTTTCCTGAACTTCCAGGAGTCAAATTAAAGCCCACTCTGATGAAAATGGAGTTTGATCCATCTTCTTGTGGCATTTTTCTGAAGATGGAAGACATTTATGTAGAAATTGAAGCTTAAAGTTGCACTTCTGTGTTGATTTCTATGTGACAGGTACCTGGAAATGGAAGTTCTCCCAATAGGGATCAATCGATGGCTCTGTCCATCTGTCCATCTGTCCTCCAGCTCTCAGCAATGTCCACAACTTATGCTGCATTCACACCGAACACAGCAGGAGCGTCAAATCCACGTCTGCCGCCTCTCTTTTGACGGCTGTCTAATTTACTGCTCAACGCCTGATTCTCCTGCACAGTTATTCTGGAATTCATTCGTTGTCACATCATAGATTTTGTCCAGCGAGTACTTTGGGTTTATATGTTTTAGAGAGCCCTACTGAGACCCCAGCAAGCACATCGATGTGTTTGAGTTCACCAGATCTTGGAAAAATCTTACTTAAATCTTACTTCAAAGACCTCTGTGAATGCTTTTACAATAAATCAAAGGAGGCCTTGAGTGGAATGTTCAAGCTTCTTAATGAAAAATATGGAGGTAAAAATGCTCACATCAACAGGTACACAAGAAACAATAAATAATTGTTCATTTTTGTTTGGATGACGACTCTGTCCCCCTGCCTCCCTCCTGTCTGTCAGCTAATACACGGCTTGTGCTTCACGCTGGCGTGGGCGGCCCCCGCATCGGTGCCGAGGCCCATTTACAAGACGCCGCCGCGTGCCAAGCCCATCCCCGTTCATCCGGGAGCAGGGGAGCTGGAAGGGTTTGACCGTCTTGTGCTGCACCTGTTTCACAGCCATGCCCCCGCCTCGCCTGCATCTCTGAGAGCCTGCGCTCGGGGGGGGCTCCCATGCCAAAAAAACAGCCAAATCCGCTAAACTTAGCCGCTTTCATGGCCGCAGCCAAAACAGCATCTGATGTGCCTTATTTGTTGACTGTGTGAGATTAGAGGCAGAGGGTACACGTTGAGGGGCTTACCATTCAGCCACGGAGCTCAGCCCCCACCCCGCCACCAAATACCCCCATGCCTTGCCAAAGAGCAAGAAATGGAAATTCCCCAGCTTGTTTAAAGACCTCCTCACAGTCGGCCTGTGCTTGTGAGGCTCTGGAGCCAGACTGTCACCACGCACCCATGCAGGGGCTTCATGCACGCTCAGGTCATACATTCCTACTTCTGACTGCCCCCTCGTCCCACCATGCTCCTCCTGACACTCAGCTTCTTCTTCTGCATGATTAACTCTCTTCCTGTCTGGGATCAAACTCCTGTTATTTAGAAAATGATCCAAACCCACATTTTTTAAAACAACCTCGAAGGTGTCTGGAGGCTCACCATGTGTGCACCTGTGCGGGTTATTGTTTGTGCCTGTAGACCCCAGCCTCCTGTTGAAACGGGAGGTGAGTGCAGCTTTGAGGAGCGGCCTGACAGAGAGGCGGGCTGCAGAGCGAGGCTGCAGAGATTCGCTGTGTGAGAGCTCCCTCTTGGTGTCAGAAAGACGATTGTGCTGCTGCACACACACACACACACACACAGCAGGGCCGTGGTCACTGAAAGCTGGCTCTTTTTGGTTTGTGGAAAAACTGAAAGTTAGATTTTTGTTAGATTTTATTCTACTTTTATTTTTGTCTGCCACTTTATTCTAGAAAATGACTTCCTTGCTTCTCCCTTTGATGTTTTAAGAGAAAAAAATGTGGTGATAATTTGTGGGTTCATATTTGATGGACATTTGTGTAAAGACATGAGAAAAAAGCTGACTGTCGTTGCGTTTGTGTGTTTTCAGGGCCGCTGCATGAACTTCAGCCGTGTGCAGCAGCGGGGCAGAGCTGCAAGCGTCTGCTGACTGCTGCCGACCACCAGAAGATCGCCTTTGAAGTCCTGCAGCTGAAACCACTTCCTGTCCGCACCTTCTGTCTCTGTGGAGCCACACAGTGAAATCTTCCCGTTCTGTTTTTCTTCATTAAGTTATTTGCTGTTTTTTTTGATACCAGCCTTTTTCTGGCCTTGTTTGCTCTGACCAAAAGATAAAAAAACCAACCAAAGCGCCGCAGAACTCAGCTCTCAGTTTCGCTTAGCTTCTCGTGCGCACCAAAGGCTTAACATATTCTGACCATATTGTGCCTTCTGTGAGAAACCTGATTTCATGGGCACAGACGGAAGCCATCCTAAAAAAACCCACCAGGGAGAGGGGCTGTTTGCCTTTGGCGGGAAGTCGGAATCATCCCAGTGGGCCTCACAAGTGCTGAAGTCCGCTGCCTTTTGGCAATGTCTCATCTCCACTCCTCTCCAACTTCAGCCTGCCGGCTGCCCTTCCACTGGCTTCTCCTGTCATTTCATCCCGGAGAAGTGCACACGCATGACAAATTGTAGACAGGACGCCCCAAGGTATTGGAAGGCACCAAGACTTTGCCCTTTCGTTTTTTTCCTCCGTTTCTGAAGACACCTTCCTTTCATTATGCACTCGGGACAAGGAAATTAATAGAGCGTTATCGGACCGCGGGACAGCCTCCTGACCAGGACCATCTCCAGCTCTGTTTGAGGGATTGATGCCTTCAAGACCTTGACATGGTGCCTGGTGGTTTTTTGCCCCTGTTTCAGCGCAGTCTGCTCTCTGCTCAGTTAGGCGTAGCCCATCAGCGCTCATAAACAGCCCTCTCACTTCAGAACTCACATAGACGCCGTTGCTTCCTCAGAGAGCTCCAGGCCCCGAGTCGCAACTCTTTCAGAATATCAAAGTTTAATTAAAATAATTAAAGGCAACAGCAGGCAGCAGCCTGTGAAGACCTGGCTGTCTCTTTTTTATGCCTTTTGACTTTGAATGACCCACAACTGCTCCATCCCAGAGGAAAAGAGGCCAACACGCCGCCCTGACGCCGCACGCCGTCCACAACGCAAACCCAAAGCAGCGGATGCGATGGACGGATGAGTATTGTTCATGTCCAGAAATTATCAACCCCCCTCCTTCCCTCCAACACAACTCCTGTACATGTAAATGTACGGCACGCTGTCATGATGCCAATCCCAAATGATGTTATTGTGAACAGAAACGGGGTGGGGGGTGGGGGGCTGAAGAAAAAGGCTCGAATGATCCAGTCACTTCGGATCCCGTACTTCACACGGAAAATGGATATTCGAGTCGAAACCTGACAAAGCGTGCCGGCTTTGACGGGAAGCCGTATAGACAATGACCAGTGGCTGGGTCAGTGGGATGTCTCCGTGCACGAAGGGGAGCTTATCAAATGACACTAAAAATAAGTTCAGCAACCATCACGTTCCAGGGGCAACGCCGTGCATTTGGTGCACGAGACGGGCTAATTATTATTCTTTTGTTTCCCTCCATGCTGATTGGAGGGCTCAGACAGTTGCAGATCAAATCCTCAGGGGGGCGCTGGTATTGTCTGACTTCTGCACCCGCAGGTTTTCACAGGTCGGGTTTATCTCGCCGTCGGGCAGCAGTGAGGCTGTTCCACGCCATCACGCCCCCCCCACACCAAAGCTGCAGCTTTTTGCTCTTTTTTAGTGCAAACATAAACATGAATGAAGTTTTTAAAAGACAATTTTTTTGTCCATTTGTATTTAACTTTCATGAACTTTTCTACCTGCTGGCTTCAGTCTGCATGATCCCCTTCTGCTCTGCAGAGCAACAGAACATCCCTGAAGCTTTCTGTGTTTTGAAGCCCCTTAAGGAGCCATGGCAGCGTCCAGGAGGCGCTCCCCGAGTCCATCACTGTTTTCAGGCACACTTCCTTCCTGCTGTTGTTTTGCACTGTCATGTGTTTGTTCAATATAAACTCAAAAACAAGCTGAGGGTTCTTTGTTTTTTGTGTCATTTTTGGTTTTGACATTTTAGGTTGGAAAAAGCTTTTCAAAACATTCTGCTCCTCAAAAGTTAGCAACTTCGAGCAAACTTTCAAAGGTTTTTCAAACTGAACGTTTAGTCAGATTTTGGATTTGTAGATTTCTGAAGGTTCAAACCACATCCTCTCTTTAACTTTTTTAATTTATTGTGCAAAATCAATATTAAATTAATTTAGATAATTTAGCATCTGTTCCACTGTTTCTGCAGCAGTTTACAAACTGATTTTGTCTGTTCAGCCTCATTTAAATTTGCAACATCACAAAACTTTCTCGTAATCGTCATACGGGGAAAACTTTTCAAAAACTGGATTCAAAGAATCTGAAAAAGTAGTCTGGTCTTTTCTTGAGTTTAACTGATTTTCTTTAACTGGAATGAACAGAGCTCGTACTGTTTACTATGTAAAGTAATTTAAATATGGAAGTTTTGATCTGTCATAAAGCAAAATGTCTGAAAAACAAGTAATATTTCTATAAAACATCACAAACATCTCCATATCTTTTTTCTCTGTCACGTTGAGTCTTCACCTGTGCAGAGGAGATGCTGTCCTGTTCTGCAGCTGGTCTTTCCGGTGCTGCTGGCACGGCCGCGGCGTCTGAAACGGCTTTTTACAGCACCGAGCTGAAGAGCAAAATCTGAACTATCGTCTGACAGTCACAGGAAAAACAGACCAGCAGATGCCAGTGACGTCATCCTTTGCTGCTCTGGCAGGATTTCACTTTGGATCATTTCAGGACCAGATCCAAACCTTCACACCTTCATCATCATCGCAGGACGAGGAGGAAGGCCTGAATGTTTCAGAGCGATGAAGGGAAGGATGGCTTCCAGCTCACTGCTGTCACTGTGATGGAAGTCAACAGGTCCACTTCAGTTCTGAGAGGATTCTGAAACAAACAGGAAGTACCTGCTGTCTCCAAGATCTCCAAATCCCACAGACTTCTGTAGACGTTTGTCAGAGTAATCATTCATCCTCCATCCATATCTTTTTTTAAACATTTTCTTGCAAATCTCGTTTTTATTTTGTGATATTTTTTCTTCATGCTGAGTTTTTCAACTTGTAAACTGTCCAATCAGATGCCTCAGTAAAAGCATGTGGTGCTCACTAGCCACACCTCAGAGGTAAGGTGATGTCACAGGGTGGGTGTGTTCATCTCTATACAGTCAGTGAGTCAAAGGCTCCTCAACCAGACTTTTTCATTTCCTACATTTTAACTTCCTCATCTGGTAATATTTAAACATGAATGACATGTTTAGGAAAACTGTCCAGGAGAATCTCCAGTTTCAACCTGTAACTAAGAATAAGAGTGAAAGAAGAGGAATCTCAGAGAAGATGAGCTGATCTCCTCAAAGGATTCACGGTTGTGTCCTCTCGTCTGCCTGTCCGTCCTGAAGGCACGCCATGACGCCGCCGTCCAGCTGAAGCTCAGAACAAAGCAGCAGCTCCCAGCCTGCCGCCACAACCAGCAGTTTGGAGATGAAGACGTCTGAGGCCGGAGGAGAGAGAAGCTTCGAAACTGTCAATATTATTGGAGCAGCAGAGAAACGAGGCTGAAGAGATACAAGAGGAGGAAGCTCCTGCTGCAGAGATCTGCTCTCTTCAGTCTGAGGGTTACAAATCCACTTCCTTTGTTTTTCTTGGGGGGGGGGTGTCTATTTTTAGAGCAGAAAAAACTGCAAGCAGACTCTGAAATCCAGGATGAGCTCTGCCACAAGCTTGTGTTTTTGCAGTTGGATGGAGATGGCTTAGCTGTTTGAAACTTTCACCCCCCCCGCCTCCCTCAGAAACTTTTCTGACGGCCACAGGAGGACTTGAGCAGCTGCCGGGGTCAAACCCCGACTGTGCAGCCCCTGAGCGCTCAAACATGGCTTGTTAGAGGCGACACTTGATTTTCTCTGTATTGTATTTTTGTAACATAAGCAGGAAATCCCCTCAAAACTGCAGTTCAGTGGCGGCTGGAGAACGCAGGTGTGGGGGATCAGGGGGGCTCCATGGTTGGCATTCAGAGCGTTATCTTGATGCTCTTTCCTTCCAGCTCACTGAAGGGTCATGTTGCTGCAGAAATCGAGAAGGTCTGAGGCGGCGAGAACATGGTACACGTCAGCTTTTGATTAACCATCAGAGGTTTTGGGTGATGCTCACTGTTTTTATGGATCCCCCCTCCTGAGAGTGACGCAGAGAGAACTGGACCGGCTCAGTGTGATGTCATCAAAGTTCACTTCTGGCTCCAAACAGATAAAGTCAATTCAGTCGCCACCATGCATTGGTCTGAGTCAGCATTTCTATGGAAACCACTCTGGTCCATCAGGGGTGAACTTGTTGGAAGTCCACACCCCCTACCACATGAAGGGGGTTTAGGAGAATCTGTCAATCAAATGTTCAACATTGACCACCTACGTTAACGAAGCATCTGATTGGACACTTTAGGACTCGAAATACAGAAAAAAACAGGATTAGCTGGAAGATGTTAAAAAATGTTTCACAGCAAGAATGATATTCTGATAGAGAATGACTGAGCAGTTTATTTCTTCAGCTGTGATATAATGAGCGTTCTAATAAATAAGCAGTCGGACCAGTTATTTCCTGCTTGATAACACAACAGTCGCTGCTTTATGTTTGTCTGCAGCTTATTGTTTGCTTCATTCCGACTCTGTTTAAATCACATGACACTGATGTTGGCCGTTTTGGTCCAGTTGTTCCTCTCCGAGCACAGAGTCTATTAAGACTGACAAACCTCAGAGCGAACCGGAGCTCAGTCCGAATGGAAACAAACCAAGACCACCTGCGGGTCAGAGAGACCCCCAAAGCAGGGGGGTCAAACTCAATCACACAAGGGGCCAAAACACCCCTGAGGTCGCAGGTCAAACAGGATAAACATTTGTTGAACACTCTAAAACTACATTTTAAAATGTTTAAAACTTGAACTTTTTAACATAAATTTCTAAAATTACATGCAATAATACTAGTATGAATGCTGTAAAGTGAATTTGGCTTCTGAAGACGCTAGTGCTGATAGTTGATGCTGAAAGATGCTGAAATTGATGGTTAAAAACACTTAAGTTAACAGCGAAAATCACTGAAGCTGATAGCCAGCTAAAATATTAACTAAATGCCAAATACACCTAAAAAACTTGAAAAAAGATGTAGGTTAGTCAAAAAAGCTAGCGTGTAAATATTAGCTAAACTCCAAAATAACCTAAAAAACTGAAAAAAAACCTAAATTAGCCAAAACAGCTAGCATGTAGCTGAAGTATTACCTTAACTCAAAAATAACCTAAAAAATCAAATGCCAAAAAACTAGCAAAATGACAAGTTTTAAAACTTTCAAACCATAACTTTTTAACGTAATTATGAATAATAAAAATGCAGGAATATTATTCCAAAATAAATCAACTTAAACCTTAAATAACTTTCAATATTTTTTCTCCATAAAAATATATTTTGTCAAAATTATACAAGTTAGAAAAACGTACAAGATAACATCAGGTCATTAATAACAATTAAAATAAAATGATCTCGAGGGCCGGATAGAACTACCTGGATGGCCGGTTCCGGCCCCTGGGCCTTGACACATAGAGAAATATGGTTATCATGATTTATTATTCAGATTTAGATTTGGAATTACAATCTAAAATAAGCCATCCCCCTTTCTTTTAATTTCTTGTTACATATTAATTTCTGGTCACATGTCTTCAACATAAACTGTTGTGTTCTCTCAGGTTACACAGGACGGAGTGTGAATCCCTTCAGTCTCCAGCTCAGAGAGCATGGCAGGACGTTTCTGAGGTCTCCTCTGGTTCTCCTGCTGCTGGTGTCTCTTCATGTCTTCATGTTGACCAGTAGAGCCCCTCCTCTCCGGTCAGACAGCATTTCTAATGTTGCTGAGGAAAATCTCTGTTTCTTCACAAATGTGAGTTCACCACATGCACTTTGCTGCCCCCCCCTCCAAAGAAAAAAAGCTTCCTGTTTGCTCCAGAACGTTCCTGCTAGCTATGAAATAATGATGGCACAATATGTGTGCTTGTTAAGTCAGACAGCACAGTGAGCTCACCTGTCCAGCCTGGGGGGTCGGCAGGCCGTCTGGACTCTGCTAATGACAAACCTTCAGCACGCGGGCCGTCAGCTCACGGCAGATCCACACGGGCAGCTGTGGTCACTTCTGCTCCACGTCTGAACCTGTTCTGACCCGGCACCCTGGCTAACAGACCCCCTCCCAGCCAGCGGGGGCTGAACCAGCCTGCGCCGGCCCGCCGGGGATGGGGCTGCTCCACATCCAGGTCCGTCACCTTGCCAGCAGCGCCTCGCGCTGTAATGAAGGCAGAGGAGAACATTGGCTGGAGGTGTCTGTGTGCAGTCATGTCATATGAGCCACGGCGGCAGCAGATCACCCTCGACTTCTCCAGCAGATGTTTGGAAATGGTGCTAATGTAGTTGATCATGTCTGAGGGTCAACCAGCTGTGAGGAGCCGTGACACTAACCACAACTGAGTTAACTTTGGTAAAACAAGCTTCTGACTCACAGCAGCAACACACACGAGAGGTCAACACCAACCACAGCTGAAGGTCTGCTCCATGAAGAACAGATTCTAAACAAGAGTCAAAGAAGGAAGAGAGCAAGGCTCAGAGGATTCAAGACCTGACTGAGATGGAGGGACGGACTAATGGATGGATGGAGCTAATACAGAGGGAAATGTTAGCATCATGACTTTCATTTAATATTCATCTTCAGTTTTTGTCCTTATGCCTCCAAAATATTCTAACTCCTCATACGTCAGCAAGGCAGAAGACATCAGTTTGAAATGAACCAAAAATCAAAAGCTTTCATTGTTTAAGCCCCTCCCACTCTAATTGTTTTAACTGACAACAGTCACAAAAACAATTGTAATAATTCAGGGGTCAGAAACTTTTATTAAACTGAGAGCTACTTGATGAGTACTGAGTGAAACGAAGGGCTTCCAGTTTGAAACAACACATCTCCACCATAATTACCAACAACATAATTATCAACATTCAGCACTAAATTAATCTCATTAGTTGTTACATTTTCAGATGATCTCTTACATTCATGGGTAAATGTCCCATTTTCACTGTTGTTCCATGTTTATCAATTATATAATGTTAAAGAAAATCAACTTACACATTTAAAACAAATCTTGTCACATTTAGAACTGATAACCAAATCTGCAGCATTTGAAACTAAATGAATAATCTATGAAATGGAGGAGGTCAGAGGTCATCTAAACTTATCTAAAGTTTTAAAATTTTAAATGTATGTATATGCAAGTGTCTTTAAAAAAAAGGAACAGAATAAAATGTAATTTTAGACGCAGCTCACAAGTGAGTTGTAGTATTTTTAGAAGAGACCTGAGGGCACCTTGTGGGGTCCTCGGGGGCTACATGGTACCTGCGTGCACGTATTTCATTGAGATGTTCAGCTTTATGAAGGACATTTTCCCTCTCTCCCTCTCTTTACCATTTTCACTCCCAGCATTTTGACACTTTTGAATCTTGTCCTTTCATGAGCCTCACCATTAGCATTGTACATGGGGATGTCGTTTAGAGCAGGGGTCCCCAAACTTGTTCTTGTGAGACCACGTAACTGTTTTCTTCTCTGATGGGGGGTCGGTTTGTAAACTAACAGAAAAAGTGAAGCAATCTAAACTTTTGTCTAAATGTAAACAACTGTTCCAGATCTGCCCCAGGAAATTGGAGAATATTTCCTTTGATCCAACCAAGCAGAGCCAACATCTCCTGCTCAAAGAACTACTGGACTATGGACATGTCAGGCTCCACTAGGTAAAGATGGACTATCAGAAACACAACAACCAGTTTGGGAAATGATTTATCTGATGATCCTGCTGATCTTGGCTGGTGATATTGAAATAAACCCTGGACCAGCTGTCGACTCCTAACCCCTAGTAAAGGCAACACAGCTACAGCTAGCAAGGAAGCTATCACATCCATTTTGGGAACAGTGGCAGCAACCTTCTTTTTCTGAAATATCATCTACCTTAACAACTTGGTGGCCTGGCTTATCATCTCAGTACACAGGTTTACCACCTCACCTGCTCTACCAACCACTTTAGCTGCTGGGCCGACCACCTCATCTGCCCAGAGTACCACCTCATCTGCCCAGAGTACCACCTCATCTGAACGGAGTTCCACCTCATCTGAACGGAGTATCACCTCATCTGCCCTGAGTACCACCTCATCTGCCCGGAGTACCACCTCATCTGCCCGGAGTACCACCTCATCTGCCCAGAGTACCACCTCATCTGCCCAGAGTACCACCTCATCTGAACGGAGTTCCACCTCATCTGAACGGAGTATCACCTCATCTGCCCTGAGTACCACCTCATCTGAACGGAGTATCACCTCATCTGCCCTGAGTACCACCTCATCTGACTGGAGTACCACCTCATCTGCCCGGAGTACCACCTCATCTGCCCTGAGTACCACCTCATCTTCCCTGAGTACCACCTCATCTTCCCGGAGTACCACCTCATCTGCCCGGAGTACCACCTCATCTTCCTGGAGTACGACCTCATCTGCCCGGAGTACCACCTCATCTGCCCGGAGTACCACCTCATCTGCCCTGAGTACCACCTCATCTGCCCGGAGTACCACCTCATCTTCCGGAGTACCACCTCATCTGCCCTGAGTACCACCTCATCTTCCCTGAGTACCACCTCATCTTCCCGGAGTACCACCTCATCTGCCCTGAGTACCACCTCATCTGCCCGGAGTACCACCTCATCTTCCCGGAGTACCACCTCATCTTCCCGGAGTACCACCTCATCTGCCCTGAGTACCACCTCATCTTCCCTGAGTACCACCTCATCTGCCCGGAGTACCACCTCATCTGCCCTGAGTACCACCTCAGCTTCCCAACATACATTGCCTGGTGTTCCATCTCAGCTGCCCCGTCCACCACCCCAACAGCTTGGTTTAGCAGCTCAGCTGATCAACTCACCATCTCAGGTGACCAACCCTCCACAACATCTGTCCATCCTACCACCACATCTGAGCAGCTTATCACCTGGATAGTTTGGCCTACCACAGCTAACGAGGCAATGCAACCCAACATGTGGTGCATTAGTTCAGAACATTAGTTCTGCCTGGACTCCATTAGAATTGGAGGTACAGCAGCAACCATAGCTCTCAGTGAATAACCAGACTGTCCCACTAGTTCCAACTGTAAGCCAGGTTAGCAAACAAAATGAGATGCATGAAAAATACACCAGAATTAGAGTCAAGAGGAAACATGGATCTTATAAGCTATTCCAGACTCAGAATGAGTCTAAGAGGATCTGGGATCAGAATTACAGATATAAGGGTTTACTTGGTGGACACATGAATCTAAGAAGTCTGGCATCTAAAAGAGAACAAACTCAACACTTATTCATTGATTCTAATATTGACTGTATGGGTTTATCTGAAACCTGTCATCATCTCCAGAAGCTTTAGTTGAAATGCAAGGTTATAATGTATTTAGGAAGGACCGAGTGGGAGGAAAAGGAGGTGGTATATCATTATATGTGAAAAAACACTTTAAATGTACTGAAATGGAATCAGAATTTCTTGGTATTAACATTTCACTCTCAATTCATATGTCTTTTTCTGTTTGTGTTAAAAAAAGCCAACAGCCAAAGCTAACTTTTATGAGGAATTCATAAAGCTTTTAACAAGATATGACAGCAAGAAAGAGGTCATTTTAATTGGAGATTTTAATATAAACTGGAACAAAAAAGAAGATTGAAAAAAACTTTAAACTATAACTGATCATTTCAGCTTCACACAGCTTATAAATAAACCCACCAGACTAACTTCCCATTCCCAAACTGTAATCGATCTGTTATTTACCAACAAGCCTCAAAGAATTATGAAGACTTATAACTTTATATCTGATCATAATGCAATCCTTTTTACTAGAAAACTTTCAAACACACGATCTCCGTAGATCATAAACTAAAATTGCTTGTATTGTCAGAGTTAAATCTAACATCCCTCAAAGTCAAAGACAGAACCTGGAACTAGCAATAATTTAATTTTTCTTTTTTCAAACGACATAAGCTTTTGTAGTAATTACTTTGCAACCTAAATCATGGGAAAATTGACAATTTATCAGTTAGTAGAGGACAATGTATAAGAAAAAAGAATCTCCCTTGGCTAAATCCAGTGTTTACAGCTGATGAGAAGTAGGGACAATTCTCTTAAAATTTCATTAAAATCAGGCCTAACCACAAATAAACTGAGATATGCACCAGAATGAAATAAAGTTACACAAATATTGCATAAAGCAAAGGCAAATTTTTTTTTGTAAGAATAATTGAGAATGCAAAAGGGAACAGGAAAGAAATTTAGAAACAGATAAACAAACTTACTGGGAAATGGACAATTATCATAGATATTGATATTTAAAAAGATATTGACGGTAAACTGGCCAAGGAGCCTGGTACAGTTGCTGCAGAGTTAAATGATTTTTTTATCAATTCTGCAAAAGAAAAATGCAACTTGTTTCAACCTCCGATTTATGAAAGGATTCCCATTGATCAATCTCATTCAATATTTACTGCACAAGGGATATCAGAAACTGAAGTAATAAACACTCAACCATTCTAAAGCTAAGGATGAGTATGATTTTGACACCAACTTTGTGAAAGAACATAAACAATACTCACAAAGCCAATTACCCACATGGTGAATTTGTCAATCCTACACTCAGAAGTACCACTGACATGGAAAGTGGGTGTGGTTAGCCCAATATTTAAAACTGGAGCTAAAAATCACAAACACAATTTCAGACCAATCAATGTTCTCCCTGTCAAAAATAATAGAGAAATGGGTTGTACCAAAAATAATTGAACACTTGGACATATGTCATAATCCATTGCATCCTATGCAGTTTGGATTTCATTGTTACCATTAACCTGAGTCTGCACTTTGAGTATTTCTTGAAAAGACAAAAGAGGTTTTTGGATAAAGGGAGGATGCGTTGGGGCAGGAGGACTGTAATGTGGCAGTAGAGGACTGGATTCTGTTCTAAATGATGGAGATTTGGGGGTTCAGATAGAGGTACTGTAGAAGGGGGGAATAAAAAGTCACATTCTATGAGGGTCTCCATCACGAGGCCAGATTGACAAAAAAAATAATAATGGGTCTCTTGGGGAGCCCTGGTTTAGATGAACTCTCTCACACGTTTGCTTTGCTAATTCAGCAAAAAGGGTTTCACTCCAGCTTCCTGTTTGCTCCAGTAACTTAGTGTTTATCCAAAACATCAGTGGTGCAGAGGTAGAGCGTCCATCCTCTGATCAGAAGATCCCAGGCTTTGTTTGGGTCAAAGTGTCCTTGGACGAGACACCAAACCCCACATGGCTGAGGCTCCTGGTGGTTCCAGGTTGGTGCTGGTGTTTGGCAGCAGAGCCACCATCAGACTGGAACTGTGAAGCGCTTTGTGCCCTCTTAGAAGGTAGTAACGACTGTGTGACTATACGCCCTTTTACAGTTCACGTGTTTTCACTTCATTCTGTTCTGCTCTAAACTGATCTAATATTTCATAATCTGTTTCAGGATCAGAAATGAAGCCACCATATCTGGATGTTTAAAGAAATGTGATCAGAAAAACCACCCCTTCTGGAAATGCCACCCCGCCCATCGCGCTGCGGCATCACATTAATCCATTCCTGTGGGGGGGGGCAGACTTGAATGGCTGTTTACAAGCTGAGCTGCAGAGCTCGCTGGGCCGAACAAACACAGCCCTCCCACACTCCCGGTGCCACTTCTCTCCCTGGCTGGCGCCGTTTAACATTATGATATTTTCTCGGTGTTTGCCCACGGATGATGAGGCTCTCATTGCTATGCATGCGCCAGATGAATCATAAACCTATACCATATGCCGTCACAATTTGCTGATGGGCCCAAGCTGTTTTGGTGGATATAAAATCTGGGGATTATGGAGGCTTGATCCTCTGTGAATGAGGGGAGAATCAGCAGAGATGGAGAGAGTTGAGGAGAGAAAGGTGGAGGTTGCCGGCTGTTCTGCTGCTCCATAACTGGTGAATGTGGAGGAGATGCTGGTTTCTGACCAACAACTCCCAATGAGTCTGCTTATGAAGTTCACCTGGTGGCTTGTAAAGCAGAGCATGAAGAGAGACAAGAGCATGTTTGTCTGCAGACAGGTGAGTGAAGGTGTTGGAAACAAAGGGACCCCCTCTGCAGACAGACAGTCAGTCACACAAGGAAAGCAGGACATATGGCTCCATGAGATTCTAAAGCTGTGAGTTCAGGAAAAGCTTGTTTACTGACAACAGGTGAATCACTTTACCAGCAGGGTGCTTGTGATTGTTAACCAAAAGCAGGAATTAAAAGCTTAAGCTGCATAAGTATGAGGAATTGTTTTTGTTTTTATCTCAGAATACCTGAAATCTTCCCAAACAAACGTGCACACAGTCATGGGCGGAGCCTGGACCGTGATGTCAAAAACAAGGCGATGGGAGCACAAAAACATCTGAGTGCTCCCACATGCCGCGTTTACCTCTTTAAAGGCTGAATGGATATTTAATCTATTAATCTAACAATTTGAGATTCATTTTGTTTCTGACTGTTCAGGGGATCTGCTCTCACTGTTAAAGACGTGCCTTCTAAAATGTCCTAAAAGGAGTTATGCTCATTTTTGTGATAAAGCAGACAGAGATTGTTCCGGTCTGTTGCTGATCCCCAGAATCATACAATCTAGCCTGATTCCTAGTAGGGACAAGAATCATTGTTCGGAGCCCAAACACTCTCATGCATCCACACAGAAAGGTCCCGGCTGGGATTTGAACCAGGGACTTCTTGCTGTGAGGGGAACACCAACCACTGGGCCACCATGCAGCCTGCGTTCAAATACATATTCTCCTGTTCCACAACAGTACAGGAATTGTGTGTATACTCTAAAGTGGTTCTCTAACTAAAGAAGCACTTGTGAGGATGTTCTCAGCTTTTGTTCTTGTGAAGAACGAAGTCCCAGTCGGACTGTGAAACTGTCACAAGGCATGAACTGGTGTGTTTGAATGCTGTCCGCATTAAACTCCAGGAGATTCAATAAAAAGGCTTTAGCGAGCTGCAGGCTGCATTACTGGTTGAAGTAATGCAGCTCCTCTCTTTAGTCTCAGTGAGTTTGTTTTCTAAAGAATTCTCAAGCAACTTTAAACTTATGAGATGAGAAAAGTGTGGAGTTAAAATGCCTTTCTTTAATACATCTTAATTAAATATTCTTCAATGTGTCTTAAATGTCTAAATGTGTAATTTAACTGTTTCTCCTGGAATATTTCCACTAGAACAGGCGGTACAGTTCAGGAAAAAGAAAAACATCTTTTCTAACTCTGATTTACCATCTAAACTGTAAAGACGGACAGCCTGCCTCCCTGAACTCTACAATGATATCCCAGCATTCAGCACTCTGTATCCCGCTCTTTCCTCCAGCGGGTGTCATCTCCAGAGTACTGACTGAACTTCATCTCCCAGCAGCCCCAGCCCACAGTTCCTGGTTTCTGCTTAGCTGTCTCCAATGAGAAAGTGACCCAGCTGCTTCTGAAGCAGCACACAGAGCCTCACTCACTGCGAAGTATCGTTTGTGCCAGCCTGCCTGCTTTACCAAGCGTTTCACTCTGGGCCTGATCTTCTGTCTCTGACTCTGCTTTGTCTCTGATTGCCTGCCGCCTGCCCTGACCCTTGCCTGGACTCTGACCTCTCTAGTGTCTTCTCTGATGCCTCCATGCTCGTTGATGACTTCTGCCTGTCTGACTTGGATTTGTGGACTTTTAACTGTGGTTAGTTCCTGCCTGAACGATTAAACCTGCTGCACGTGGAACCAGCTGTCTGCCTGTTTGAGACAAAAACGAAGACGTTCATGGATCTACAGCCAGGGTCTCCAACCTGCTCAGTGAGATGCTTTTACATGCTGAAACAGCCAGTGAGCTACTCACGTTTGAAAACTTTTATTCACACTTCAACAATTGAAAACATTAAAGTTAGAACAAAAAAAACAGTTTATGTTGAAAACTTTCTTAACTTTTATCTGATTCTGTCAGTGAGAAGCTGGTACTGTATAGACTGGAGCAGAGAGCTGGAAGCAGGAGTGGATCCAGTGATGGAGTCATTGAAATGTTCATCTGTCAGTCTGGTTCTGGTTCTGAACTTTGACTTGATGACATTCAGATCTCAGAGGTATGTGGACCCAAATGATGCTGCATTTTCAGAGCAGCTGGTGGAGATTTGGATCATTTTCTGGATGATCTAAACTCCAGAAGAGCTCAGAATGCTGCTGGGATTTGGTCTGAACATCATTGTGGAGATTTCTGACTTCCATCTCCACAGGATCAACAGAGAACAGGTCAGCATCTGTCCTGACAACTCACTGATGTCCACATCCAGAAAAGATTCTCAAGAATCTGTTTGAAACTCTTCTAGCAGCTTGGACAGATATCAGAATATTTCTGAACATTCAGGAGCTTTTCTGCTCCTGCATGAACTTCCAGGGGAAGAGCTGAAATCTGTAGTTTTTTATCTGCTGGATGAATAAATGGAGCTTTACATGAAGGTCTTCAGAGCACTGATCATGTCAGATTCTTTTGTAATTGTTGGTTCATCTAACTCTGGGTGTGGATCTGCATGAGAGCCACTTCCTCTGTTTCTGAGTTTGAATGCTGTTCCACATTAACCCGAGAGGAGGGAAAATAGGGAACTCTTTTTTATTATTGTTTCTACGAAAATAAGTCAAATATAACAGTTCAGGAGATCTGAGCAGGGTGCCCCAGCTCCGGACACTGCTCCTGAGCAGGTGTCTCTCTCCCGGGCTGGTCCAGGAGTCTGTCTACAGTCAGAGATCCGCCGCACTCCGACAGGACCAGACACTCGTATTTGATCAGTATTTTACCCTCATCTAGTCCCTGAAAACACGTATCCAAAGCTGAGTTCCTGATGCAGCAGCGAGCTGTCAACCTGATCTGCTGTCAAATGCATCAGACATTCCTGCTCGCTCCTTCAGCTGCTTTATATGAGCCCGTCCACTATCAACGGGATTGGCTAGAAGTTCAAAGTACTGACTTGATTGACATGTCCAAAGACCAACAGAAACATAGCACTGAAGTGCAGCTCCGTCTGCAGCAGCTTGTTTCTGTTTCGGTAGAACTGCGTAAATTATAACTGTTCCTATTTGGAACCAAACTTTGGTGTCCAACCATAGTTGTTACCAAGTGTCAGATCAGACTTGGTCATCTGTGTGGTATTACCACGAGCTACTCAAAAGGGTCTCGCGGGCTACCGGCAGCCCGAGCGCGAGCCACAGGTTAGAGACCCCTGATCTACAGTATCATGATCTACATGTATTTGTCTGCAGGTGGAGGATTTAGAATTGGAGCGGAGAAAGTAGACTTTGGCCCCGCCCATGGCAGTTGCCACGTCACAAACCTGAACTCTTTCAATCTGTGAGTTTTTCATTTGCTCCTGATCCATCTTGATTTGAACACAGAAATACTCAAAAACAGGTTTTAATCTTAGAATATTTTATATGTGTCCTCCATCATAGAAAAATGCTCCAAGAATAGTAACTTTCATCAAAAACCCTGTTTTCTATGGAATGGCTCTTCAAACGGCATTAACAGAAGAACAGAAGCTCTGACCAGAAGACAAAAACCGTCTGAGCTCAGGCTTTGCTTCATGAATGGAGGTCTGTGTCCAGCCCCTGACAGGGTGGAGGTGTGGGTGGCTGTTGGTGCGCTTGAGAATAAAGTTTCTTGGTATCATCTGAAGAGTTTTAAAGTCCAACTTTTTATTAACCTTCCATGTAGTTTTAAAGGTCACCTGGACTCCAGTCATCATTTCTGAAGTAATGGCTCAGTAGACTTCAGCGAGAGCAGCGGTAAGACGAGCCACCTTAACTACCATAACTCAACGTAACAGCATGTGCAAGCGATTACCTCGTACTTTTTAATTGAGTGGGTTCAGAGAAGCTCTAACTTGTAAGTTTTATGAGTCGGCGGGTCTTTTAGCAGCTCAGCCACCATCATTCGATAATCATTTGCATTTGGCAGAATGCTGGCAATCAATTTGATGGATGACTTCATCAATCCCTCCAGTCCAGTTGTATGGGCTGCAGAGTCTGAGAGAAAGTCGTGAAGTCTTCTTTATGGATCACAATCCTTGATGAGTGAGCCGCACTTCACGCTCATTAAGATGAGGTGTTACTGCCAGCGTTAGGCGCTTTCTGACAGTAAATTTCCCATTTTCATGAGAATGGGTCCAAAATTCAAATGGACAAAATACAGTGGAGCTCATTGTTGCACAATTTGGCAGGAAAGAGTGAAATAATTCATTGGTGGGACTGGCAGAATGTGGGGTGTCATCATCTGAAGTGTGTGCTGAAAGAGCCGCTGCCTTCATCCAGAGAGGTTCACTTTTCACTGCCTGCCATTTCTTTGAAATGTCTGCAGTAGAAACCAAGCTTACACACTTAAATCAACAGTTCAGCCTCAATAGTTTTCCTCACAGAGGAACACAGCACACACAAAGGGGAGCGAGGTTTGAGGGGGACTCCTTTGTTTTTATCTTTCTGTTGATGAAGGATTTCCATCTGAACCACACTTTTCATCAATGAGATTACTCCTCTTGTGATTCCTGTTTGTCCGACAGCACACACACATTCAGTGATTTGGATTATGATGTGAGGATCACTCATCATCGTTGGTGAGTTATGGATTTATTACCAGATGGGACTGGAAGTTCAGAAAATATTTTTCTTTTATTAGCTGTATGTAGACTCTATTTCACTGGCAGCTAGCTTAAGAAAGTGCAAGAAAATATTTTATTGACAATGAAGTACAAATCCTTTAGTTGTCTGATAAACTAAAACCTTTTTAAGATATTTTTCTCTTTTAATGTATTAAGAGATCATTCACTATACGTGACCCACAGAAAATGTTCTTTCTGAAGAAAACTTTAATAGAAATGTCAGCACTAGTTAAGGATTCTCATTTGTGATCACATAAATGTGACAAGTTGATCAAGAGACACAGACCTGCTTGAACTTTGAAGTCTAAACAGTGAGGTCCTCTTCCTGACCTACCGCTTTGGTTCAGAGAGCACATTTCTAAATCAACACATTTTTTAAATATTCAACTTCTGTGTCATATGTATCAAAAACAAAAAGACTTTTCAGAATTTGTTGTCATTACGCATCTTAATAAATCCAGTTTACCTCAGTGGGTGGAGTCATCAGCCTCAAATCAAGAAACAAAGATGACAACAGTAATGATTGAAAAACATGAGCAATATCACAAAAACACTCACAAACAAAAACATGAATGCACCCCAACCCCCCACCCCCCTCTGAAACACACACATGCACACAAAAAAATTCATGCAGCCATTTCAGAAAATCAAACTTGTTTCAAACTGGTGAAACAGCAAACATATTTCCTATTCACTGAACAATTTGGGATGAATAATTATGACACAAAATAAATGAATCTGTTTGTAAACATATTTAAATCTGCCATTGGAACTGGCTGGAAGCTGCTGGACAAAATGAAAACAGAACTCTGCTGTTCTAATCTGGTTTAGGCCCTCATCTCTAATCCCTCGTGTTTAGGTTATTTGAACATTCATTTGAATGAAACCACACTGAATCAACAGGGAAGAAAAGGAAAACTACTTTGAGATGTAACGAGTCTGCTCAAAGTTTCTGTGAAACATTTCACAAGAGGTCCTTCAACAGTTTAACCCTTCACGCCCCGTTCACTCCAGGTTTGGAAACGTGGATCCAAGCAGCAGCTACCAATGAAAAGTCTTTGTAAACGCATGTTTTGGGCTTCCGTGTTCCAAACTCTTTGTCATGACTAAGCTTCGGTGGACCCAGACGCTGGAACCCGGAAGGAAAACTGTAGACGGATGGTAGTAGAAAGATTTATTGTCCGGAGAGGAGTAGAGATGAAGCCAGGACTTGAGGCGGCAGGCTGGAGTTGAGAGCGAAGAGAGGAGATCAGAGTCGGCACGTGGATGGATGGAGATCTGGTGACAGAGGGGAACGAGGTGAGTGGAGGCAAGGTTCAAAATACTATTAACTATCAAACTAGAGGCCAGGGTACTGCACCAGGAAAGGCAACGAACTGGCGAAGAATGCTGGGGAAGGCTGCTGTTAAGTAGACTGATGAGAGGTGATGAGTGCCGACAGCTGGTTCCAATCAGGAGGTGGAGCAGGAAGACAGGTGCACCATGACACTCTTGTGTTCATGCATCCCTAAGCATGATTTTAGGTCAGTTTCTCAGCTCGACATACACTGAACATGCATTCAAAGCTGAGCCAGTTGAGCTTTGACCAATCATGGAACAGTAGTGGCATATAGATGGCATCCTTTGAAAACACAGACGTACCAACTGATGAAAATTGATCATGGAGGAGAAATTAATAACTTTGGTTTATCAGATTTCTATGACTCCATCTTTCATATATGAAAACAGAGCTTTGAAAGAAAAAGTAGTAACAGTCCATTTCAAGAATGCCTGTTTGAACGTGCATCAAATGTCCCGTGTGTACGTGACTTAGACACGTTTTTCTCTACAAGTAATAGTTCTACCAAAAAAAAAAACAAAAAACAAGCTACAACAACTTGTCATGAAATTTGATGAATTTTAGCCTCAGTTTCCTGTTCTGATCTGACAGCAGTGATACTGCTGTGTTCTTCTGCTGCTGTGGTCCATCTGCATCAAGGTTGTTGTCCAATCAGAGATGTTCTTCTGCAGACCTCGGTTGTAACCAGTGGTTATTAGAGTTCCTGTTGTCTTCCTATCAGCTGGAACCAGTCTGAACGTTCTCCTCTGACCTCTGACATCAACAAGACATTTCATCCACAGAACTGCAGCTCTCTGGATATTTTCTCTTTTTCTGACCATTCTCTGTAAACACTACAGATGGTTGTGGGGGAAAATCCCAGTAGATCAACAGATCTACTCTGTTTGAAATACTTAGACAGACTTAGTCTACATGCCTGAATGCAATGAGTTGCTGCTATGTGATTGGCTGATAAGAAATGTGTGTCAATGAGAAGTTGGACAGGTGTGCCTAAAAAGTGACCGGTGAGGGTATACATGAGAGTATTTCAAAAATACAGGAGTAAACATTGATAACCCGATCTTGACAATGAAATTGTTGCCTTTTGTGTTTTAGATTTTCTTCTGCTTAGTTTCAATTTTATACATTTTTTTTACTTTATTTAGATATAATTCTACTGGTGTCTGACTATATAAAACTCTGACAGGTTTCACACACCATCACATCATTCTATTTTCTGGTTTCACAAGAACATTCTTTTTTATTTGTAATTTTTTTTTTTTACAAATGTATTTTTATTTATTTATTTATTTTTAGTTTTTATTTGTCAAATAACTTTAAATCAAATACAAAGACAGTGTTCAGTAAAATCATTTTAAAACTTAACCTAAAAAAGCAAATCTATTGTTCAAACTCATGATGAAAACATTCTTCCAAAATAGATATGACCAATAAAATAAAATCAGACTGTCAATTGTTAACAAAGGAAAAAAGTGTCAAGTAAATGTAATTTTTCATCTAAACAATTTCACTTTAATCTTTAGACTGATGTCTGAGTAAATGAGGAGGTAGCCGAGCTAAATTCGAGTCTGTGCCATTGACTCCACATTAAAACTGGTCTGAAAGCACTTTCACAGTCGGAGTCTCTCATGAGACCAAATAAGTCTTTAGAAGAGAGCTGGCTGAATGAGAGCGGTCAAATGTAGTGACCAGGAAATAAGAAATGCTGTGGAAAATAATTAGCAGCTCCTGGTGAACCTCAGTCATCCAACCTAACTAAAGAAACAAAAATGCTTGAAGAAAATGTTGAAATACATTTGGGTACCTGCAAATAAATTCAAAATATACAGCATTTGTGTTTAAACTAGTTTGTGTAGAACATAGAATAAAATGCTTCTGTCAAACACTTGAAGCTCCTCTGACTTGGCGGTCATCTTGTGCCGCCAAGGCTGTGCACATTAATTACAAACCTCACTCAGAGGCTCTCTAACACACCCAGTATTAACGCAGCATGTCATTAATATGGAGAGGAGAGTGACATGTGAA
This sequence comes from Oryzias javanicus, assembly GCA_003999625.1. NCBI lineage: Eukaryota > Metazoa > Chordata > Actinopteri > Beloniformes > Adrianichthyidae > Oryzias > Oryzias javanicus. Next base: position 31,370,044 of record CM012445.1, read on the forward strand.
GGTCTCACATTGGGACTAATTGAAAGAGCATCAATCATCCATGGTCATTTCACTTACCTCAGCACCTGCTGCTATGCAGACCAGGTCACACCATCAAGAAGATCAAGATAACGTCATCTAGACACATTAGACTACAAACTGTGCCGCAAGCCCAAAATTACTCTCAAATATTGAAATGAATGGTAGAAACGTTCTGAAAAGATGAAATACTCAAAGCAACACAAAGATTTTGGAGATTTTCTCTGTAAATGGAGAAACTTCATGACATTTTGCTAAAGTTTGTAGAGCAGGGTTCTCAAACTTAACTAACCTGGGGTCCGCTGAAGGCGGAGTCTGGCTGAGCCCTGCTGTGCCCACTGCACCTTCGACTGTGTGGCAACCTCCATCTCCACCAGTGTTGTGACGTTTGCTGATGACACTGTGGTAGTAGGTCTGATCTCCAACAACAACAAGACGGCCTATCTAAAAGAGAAACCCTGGAGGCATGGTGTCAAGACAACAATCTCCTTCTAAAGATCACCAAAACCAAGCAGCTGATAGTGGACATTGGTAGAAATCAGATGAGGAAGTACCAGCTCCTCACTATCAATGGGTCATCAGTGGAGAGAGTGGACAGGTTCAAGTACCCAGGTGTTCACATTACAAAGGAACTCACATGGACCTGCCATGTTAACACCCTGGTGAAGAAAGACCAGCAGCATCTTCACCTTCTGCTTCTATAGAGCAATGTAACTTTATAGATTAAAAATTAACACTTTGAAGCACACAGACATTTTAAACTTGTGACCTTTGTGAACTTTAAGCAGCTGAGGTATTATTTTATTTTACTTCTATATCTTATCTTATATTCATTTTATTGTAAAAATCTTCTTATCCTTGAACCTTCAGGCAGTCGTACAATACATTTCACTGCATATAATGCGATGTATCGGACAAATCAAATCTGGATTTGATATGTAAAGCAGTGTAAATGTATTTTCCCCCTCTAGGTTAGAACCATCGGTGAGCTAACAGCAGGTCACTGACCACTAGTGATGGGAATTCAGAGCCGGTTCTTTCAGATCGGCTCACTAAAAAGAGCCGGCTCTTTCGGCTCCCAAACAGCTCTTTAGGTTGTTTTGTTGCTTTAAAGAATTTATTATCAACAACTATATAAAATTATGCACAAAATGAATTATTAATTTAAAAAAAAAAACTTGTTTTTTTTAAATATGCTTTTATTTCACTCGTGAAAACAGAAAAATAAATAAATAAATTGAAATAAAATACAAAAAACAACTATTTACAATTCAACACAGCTGTTCTGTTATCAAATGTTTAACCTTTTATTTGTAAACAAATTCACAGTGAAAACAATATAAAACTCTGCAACACAACCTAAAATACAAATTAAAGTGTGCAAAACAATAAATAAAGACATTTATTCACAATAACATTAAGAAAGACAAAAGAGTCTGAGCTTTGAGGATGAAATCTGGTTCTTCTGTCAGTAATGATCTGCTCTGTTAGAGAAGATTCTGCTCAGGTTGGTAGTGGAGTTCTAGAGAATGATTTCCTGCAGATTCTCTTCCAACAGACTATCAATGAAAGTCAAAAGGTTCCAGTTTTTTCTTCTTTACTAATGATCTCATCGTCTTTATATTTTGTGTGGATGTAAAGAAGATGGGGGCTTACACGTGCGTTGCTGCACATGTAAGCCCCTCTCCCCCCATCACACACACACCAGCAGTGTGAATGCTCTCAGCTTTTTGTCTCTCTCTTCCTCTAATCAAATGTTTAGTAACTAACATAAATTGTATGATCCTCGCTGCCTCGTCCCCACCATTTGAGAAACACTGTCTTAATGTTTTGTTGTTTGACTCGTGGCTCTCTTCTTCTCTTTCCCTCCGTGTGCTCTGCCACTGCTGCTGAAAGCGCAACCTTTTTTTTTAAACTTTATTGAATACAAACGATTTACAGAACAAAAACACAAATGCATCTAAAACAAAGCAATGACAATAATAATAATATTCTAACAATTATAACGGGGAAAATATGAGTATAATATAATGTATATGAGTTACAATAAAAAAGCAACTAAGAAAAAAATATATAAGAGAAATGAATTTAGTCTTCAAGCATTAAGGCACAAAGTTCAACTGTATGGTATGATTTAGTGGTTTGAATCCTTTTGATGGTGCTAAAAAATTGATATAGTTCAGTTATACAACCAAAAAAATTAGGAGAAGTGTTTCTAATTCTGCATTTATGTAAATAAAATTTGGTATGAAATAACAATAGTTGACAATGTTCTCTATATTTTTTTTTATTAAAGCTAAAACAAGTAATAATATGCTCCAAATGTATTTTACAGATTATTTTTAATGTACTATTTATAAATCGTTCCAGTTGGTTCCAAAGATCTGAAGAAAATGTACATATATAGAAAAGGTGGATTATAGATTCTGGGGAGTTGTTGCAAAAACTACAGTTATGATCAATATCTGAAAATGATGATATGTACATATTTGTTGGGTAAATATTATGTAAGATTTTTTTTATGTATTTCTTTGACTTTATAATTAATGCAAAATCTTTCAGGTAATGTCCATGCTTTATTCCAATTAATATTTCCAAATATATTATTCTAATAAAGTACACCTCTAGGTGAGGTGCTTCTTTTATAACAGAATGTATTATGAATATGTTTATTATTGCATTTTTTATGTAAGATATCAATTCCCTTCATCGATAAAGGAGGGTCTATTCTACTTATAACTTGATAATTCAGATGAGAGGTCATTCAATGATGTAAACCTGAAGGGATGGCTTTCATAACACTGCTAAATTCTGTGTTTGTTACAGGAAAAGATTTGGCATTGCGGCGAGTGTGACTACTCCCCTCCCTCTCCTGCTAAGCTTAGACCAATTTAACCAAATACCAAACACAATTTTCAAAATATGAGCTAAATATACAAAATTCTTGACTCTCGAGTCAAAATCTCACTTTGAGGTTATAAGGAAGACTGTTGTCAAAACTCACAGACATGCAGCAATCGCAAAACAATTTACATTGTTCACAAAATGGTTCGTAAGGATCGAACACCCGCACCCCACAAAAATAGAGAAAAATAGTTTTCAGGATTTTATTTTTTTATTCAATTCTTTATTTTAAATCCAGGTTCACGTTTGTCTTCAGCATCTTTTCTCTGTGTGTCAGACTTTCATTTTCATCCACATCACGGACATCGTTCACCCTCACCACATAACTTTAAATTAATCTTGTTTGCCTGATCCAATCCTGACGAGACCTAACTGAGATGTCATCACAAACCATGTCTAAGGCCTGCAACAGCTTTTGTCGTCAGGTGTGTTGTTGTCTCTCCTTCCAGTGCTAAGTAGGAAAAAAAATATTCAAATAGGTTATGAAGAACAAGGTGGAAGAAAACTGATTAGGGATTATTATTATTTATATATGAATGACACAGATTATAGTAACAACTTGAACCTGCTGAGTTGAGGGTTGACCTTTTGACCTGCTCCCTTCATGGTCATTCCATAAACCAACATACGGTCAATAACTTTGACCTGGATCTCATCAGAACCTTGTTCTTCATCTGGGTCCAGGTCTTGGTGCATGTTTAGGTCTTTCTCTGTGATCCATCTTTGAAAAGCAGAACTTTCTTTATCTTCACTGCAGTTGATTTGTAACAAGTGTCTTCAGTTTAGACCAGTTGTGTGTTGATGGTTGTGTTGGAACAGAGTTGGAGTTTGGACTCTTGTTTTGGGAATGCCAGCTGTGTTTTCAAAGTGAGAATGTGTCTTGTATTCTGCAGAGTGGATTAGAGTTTTGACCTTTTACCTTTTGGCGTTACGGGCTCTCCGGGGCCCGTCACGATTTATTGTTTGGCGTAGGCAGGGTACACCTTGGACAAGTCTCCAGCCTGTCCCAGGACTCATGGAGCTGGAGCGATCACACTTACTGTACCAGTCCTCAGGAGGGGTGAGCTGGCCGGCAGGGAAAGAGGTTTTGTGGCATGGGAAGTCAGCCAGCTCTGGTCTCCTAAACTTTGATACTTTCATATAAGCTAGATCAAAGAGATAACGAAACACAGAAGCCGTCAGACGCAGTTCCCGCTGCTGGATTGAAGCTCAATGCAGTGGGAGAATCTCTCAATGACGTAATCTACCTAGACATGAGATGTTACCGCTGATGTTTTCAAATGAATAAATCTGATCTCTAAACATTACCGGTGTCATCCATACGTGTGAATGAAACAGACACTGCTCCATGTAGCGATCAGGCTAAAAACATTAGCTGGAAGCTCCTCCCACACGTGTCTGGGGCGTCAGGCTTATAAACCAGGCCTCGAGGACCACATTCCTGCATGTTTTCCAACATACCATCATACGTGTGAGTGCTTTTAGCTTTGCTGCAGAGGTTGAAGGGATGGAGGGTGAACCTGTCACTATTTATACCAGACGCTGCACAATGCATAAAATTGGTCTCTATACTGTCATCCCGGAAGAAAATCTTTCTAGGAAATCTGGAAATAGTTTACTGAAGACGAGCACACTAAGGACATGGGTTACTGGAATCATGTCTGTGGTCTGATGAGACCAAGATAAAACTGTTTGGTTCAGATGGTGTCATGGGTTTGGCATCAACCAGGTGAAGCGTACAAATGTGTCGTGTCTACGGTCAAGCACCGTGTTGGTAGAGTCGTGGTCTGGGGCTGAGTTCATTCAGGGAAATATGAACGCTAACATGTACTGAAACAAACTGAAGCAGAGCATAAATCCCTCCTCCCTCTAGAGACTGGTGTGGAGGGAGATATTCCAGCATGATAATGACCCCAAACACACCTCTCAGATGACCACTACTATGCTAAAGAGACTGAGCGTGAAGGGGCCTCCATATCTAAACCCAACTGAATCTCTTTGGGTCGTCCTAGAATGGAAAGTGGAGGAGCATCAGGTCTCGATTATCCACCAGGGGTGGACAGACAAAATGTTGACACTCATGTTTGGATAATCATTGTTCTCTATTATGATTTATTGTATTGTGACTAAAAAGGACATTTATACTGCTATACAAGATATTTAGTGACTACTTTTTATTGTGTCAAAAAGTCCTTTCTGCAGTGTTGTCTCATGAATAAATACAGTGGTGTGAAAAACTGTTTGCTTCCTTCCTGACTCTTTATTCTTTTGCATGTTTGTCACACTGAAATATTTCTGCTCATGATCTTAATGTTGCTATAAAACATCTGGATGATGCCAAGACTCGGGAAAATATCTTGTGGACTGACGAGACAAAAGTTGAACTTTTTGGAAGGTGCGTGTCCCGTTACATCTGAGTAAAAGTACCCACCAGCATTTTCATAAAGAACATCATACCAACAATAAAAATGGTGGTGGTAAGTGTGATGGTCTGGGGTTGTTTTGCTGCTTCAGGACCTGGAAGGCTTGCTGTGATAGATGGAAGCATTAATTCTACTGAAGGAGAACGTCCGGCCATCTGTTCCTCAATTCAAGCTAAAGCGGTCATGAGTGCTGCAGGACAATGACCCAAAACACACCAGCAGATCCACCTCTGAATGGATGAAGAAAAACTAAATGAAGACTTTGGAGTGGCCTAGTCAAAGTCCTGACCTGAATCCCATTGAGATGCTGAGGCATGACCTTAAGAAGGTGCTTTGCTAGAAAACCTCAAATAAAGCTGAACTGCAACAATTCTGCAGAGATGAGTGGGTCAAAACTCCTCCAGAGCGCTGGAGAAGACTTGTTGCAAGTTATGGCAAACGTTTGATTGCAGTTATTGCTGCTAAGGGTGGCCCAACCAGTCATTAGGTGCAGGGGCAATTACTTTTTCACACAGGGATATGTGGGGTTGGATTTATTTTCTCCCTAAATAATAAAAACATTCATTTAAAAACAACATTGTGTTTACACTGTGTTATATCTTTGCTTAATCAAAATGTGTTTGATGATCAGAAACATTTTGTGTGTGACAAACATGCAAAAGAATAAAAAGTCAGGAAGGGGGCAAATAGTTTTTCACACCACTGTACATACATATACAGTATCTGAAGACATGTTAGATACGACGTATCTGGTGTCCCTGTGTTGCTCTCCAGCCTGGATAAAATACAGGGTTGTGTCAGGAAGAGAGTTAAACCAAATGTGCTGACCAATAAGAGCTGATTCACTGAAAGGTGCAGATCAGAGGAGTGAACCTGAAGGAGGAGTTTGCTGACAATGCTCTGGAGGTGAAGAGAGGATCCGATAAGGTGATGAGTCTGAAGCTGGAAGCTTCATGTGGGATGTTTGTCAGTGTTATCCCCCTCTGGGAGGATGTGAGCCAGAGGAGAAGGGGAAACTGTTGGGTTTAAATCCAAAGATAGGAATAAGCACAAAAACCAGTCAGTTTCATGAGGTTAATCACTCTTCACAGTAAAGGAGAGAAAACAGAGGGACAAGCCGAAGGTTCTCCATCTGCAAACTCTGACCCCCCCCCCCCCCCCCCTGTGTGCCTCAGACTTGGGAGAGCTGAAGAAGAAAGTTGAATAAAATCTTCAAGGACGAGAATCTAAGCAGGTGTCTGTGTTGTGGTACAGCAAGGCGCAGTGTCTGTGTGTGTGGATGAAGGTCTGAGTGGATAAGTGTGTATATATGTGTGTGTGCCTTGGAGTGCAGACGTAACAAGGAATTGGAATGTGGCTGGAACATAGAAGAACAGCACAGAAGTAAGTAGTAATAGTCTCAGCTGCACCCTCAACTATATATTTTTCCAACAGAAACTCTGCAGGGAGATGAGTGAGGGGATTCATGGTATCTCTAGAGGGAACAGAGTAGTGATGTGGTTAAACATTAGTGGACATGTGAATGAAGGAAACACAGATGACGAGGAAGTGATGAGAAGTTTGGTTTAAAGTCAGGAGTGTAGAGGGACAGATGGCCCGTGGACTTTGCTTAAAGAATGGGAGGAGGGGCAGTGAAGTGTGCTGTAGTGTGTGACTGGTAGGGAGCTTTCAGAGGTTTAAAGAGGAGTTGAATGTCACTGATGTTTGAAAGTACCTTTGATTAAATAGTTTTAACATCTCGTCATCGCTCTTTGAAAGTTTCCTTCTTCACCAGATTCATCAGACTTTCAAGTTATTCCTTTCTCTTTTCAGAAGCTCCCCTTCCTGAAAGCAGTCAGGACGATGGAGTCGAGGATGTTTCCTCCTTAACCCCCCACTCTGATCTCACCTCTGTGCTGTCATATATTTTTCATCCTCACAACAGCAGCTCTGGATGGGTCACTGCAGAGCGGCGCTCCTGCAGCTGAGCAGATGCTTGGAATAGTCGATGAACACAACTTAGACCTCACATATGCTGCACTGTCTAAAACAGGCACTGATTTATGCAAAGAGTGAATAATTCAAAGTACCTTCTTCAGTGAGTGGGTTCTGCTTTGAATGATGCTGAAGCCACATGACATACAACCAAGTTTCAAGCGATTTGTTCAGATTTGAACATCAGTGGTTTGAAAAAGTTCAGACGAACACATGAAAATGTGCTGAAAAAGTCAACACAGTGACAAAAAAACTGACATATCCAGTAGTTAGTTCACCTTTGTAGAGTTTGTCAGTACGGCAGCAGAAACACTTTTCACTGAAGACAAACAATCTGTAGTTCAACAAAGATTTAGTTTGTTATTTATACGATAATGACTGAATATACTTGAAGAACTCGTGCTAAAGACTGAAGAAAGTAATAATTATCTATAGTAAATTATCATTTTTTTTGATTTAGTAAAAAACATATTTTTATGTAGAAATAAACCAGATGTTTTCTAAGCTACTTCTAAAGTTGATGTTTGTGTTTTTTGGTTTTAGCTTTAAAGAAGGCCTCAGTTGTGATTTGAGTGGTTATGAAGAGCTGAAACAGCAAAAAGCACAGAGACTAACAGAGAAAATCAGGAAGGACGGGCCTCTTTTTCTTCTTATTTTAGTGAAAAATGCTGAGCATGCATCTGATATGTACCTTCTCTCTTCTGTTGCATGTCTTCTTTAAACAAACACACACTCATTTAAGTTGCCATGAAGCTGGTTCCTATCAGCCACAGGTCCATCTTCACTGCTGCTTCTGCCTGTGATGGGAGCAGAAACACAGGACAAACCTGTCATGTCTGGGGCTCTTCTGTGAGTTTTTATGGACTACTTTTTTCTTTTTTTTAATCTGGGTTTCATTTGATGCTTGGATTGTTTTATTGATTGATCTGTAAATTTTCCGGATTAAGTTAGTTATTCTGTTAGTTATTAGGATTTTGGTTTTGGAGATCATTCATGTGACTAACCTGGGCTTCAGGCCAAACCCAGTAAGTCTCCCCATCTTGTACGTTTCAGGTCTTTGCTGTCACTTCCACATGGAATCTGTGTTTTATTGTTGGTGCTGTTCTCTCATGTTAGATTTTATTAGAATCTTTTACAGTCACAATCAACGTTAATGTTTCTTTTGAAAGATTGTTTTTTATTGACTTTGAAACTGCAGCAGAGTTTAGTCTTCATCTTAACTGAATGCTGTCATGAAGCTCTCAGCACAGCTGCGAGCTTCATGTGATCAGAAAAGAAGCTGCATGATAGCTGCAAGAAGTCAGAATGAGAAAAAAACTCTGCTCCTGGACGGGACAGAACACTGGGAAGTGCAGAAAAGAATGTACTGTAACACCATCGAGATGTTCCTAAACATTAAAGACATGAAAGAATGTCTTAAATAGATTCCTCAACATGATTTTGTTACTTTCATTCATTGAGTTTAATCAAATACACACTTTTAGCATCAGGCCAAACTGAGGCAGTTTCTGAAACATCTAACATGATGACATGCTCCTCTCCATCCTCCTCGCTCTGAGGAGCTGAAGGAAGAGGGCGGGGACAGGAAAGACCAAGTGTCCAGACGGCTGCACCTGGGACTGGTTCAGTATGAATGGGGAGGATGTTGAGATGGATGGATGGATGGATGTATGATGATGAGAGGGAGGGAGGGATGAACGGGGAGGGAGGGAGGGATGATGGATGGATGGATGGATGGATGGATGGATGGATGGAATGGATGGATGGATGGATGGATGGATGATGGATGGATGATGGTGGGTGGGATGGATGATGGATTGGATGATGGATGTGGTGGATGGAATGATGGATGGATGGATGATGGTGATGGTGTGGATGTGATGGATGGATGGATGGATGGATGGGTGATGGATGGATGGATGGATGGATGGAGGGAGGGAGGGATGGAGGGAAGGAGGGATGATGTAGATGGATGGGATTGATGTCGATAACTGGATGGATGATGGATGGAATGGGTTGATGGAGTGGATGATGGGTGGATGGTGGATGAGAGGAATTGTGTGATGTGATGGAACATGGATGGGTGGATATGGGGATGGGATGGATGGATGGATGGGTGGTCTGGGGTCTGGATGGATGGATGGATGGTATGTGGATGGATTGTGGATGATGGGTGGATTGGATACGATGGATGGATGGATGGGTGTGATGATGGATGGATGGGTGGATGGATGGATGGGAATGGATGGATGGATGGATTGGTGGAGGTTGGATGGAGGGGAGGGGAAGATGTAAGGATGGAGGGAATGGATGATGGATGGATGGGGGACATATGGGTTTGGATTGGCATTGAATGGATGGTGATAAGGAGGGATGGATGGGTGGGATGATGGATATGATGTTGAAATATGGAGTGATGGATGGAGGGATGAGTGGAGTGGATGATGGATGGATGGATGGATGGATTGGATGGGTGGATGGATGGATGGATGGATCAGGGTGGATGGGATGGGTGGAGTGGATGGTGTGTATGGATGGATGGATTGGATGGATGGGCATATGGATGGTGGATGGATGAGATGGATGGGGAATGGATGGATGATGGGATGGATGGATGGGATGGATGGATGGGTGGATAGGATGGATGGAATGGAATGGATGGATGGATGATGGAATGAGGTGGACAATGGATGGATAGGAATGGAAGGACTATGGAGGGTGGATGATGGGGGTGGGTGGATGGATGGATGGATGGATGGATGGATGGATGGGTGGATGGGTGGATGGATGGATGGATGGATGGGTGGATGGATGGATGATGGATGGATGATGGATGGGTGGATGGATGATGGATGGAAGATGGATGGGTGGATGGATGATGGATGGATGGATGATGGATGGGTGGGTGGATGGATGTATGATGGATGGGTGGGTGGATGGATGTATGATGGATGGATGGATGGATGGATGGATGGATGGATGGATGGAATGATGGATGGATGGATGTATGATGGATGGATGGATGGATGGAGGGAGGGAGGGAGGGATGGAGGGAGGGAGGGATGATAGATAGATGGATGGATGGATGGATGATGGATGGGTGGATGGATGGATGGATGGATGGATGGATGGATGGATGGATGGATGGATGGATGGGTGGGTGGGTGGATGGATGGATGGGTGGATGGATGGATGGATGGCTGATGGATGGATCGATGGATGGATGGGTGGATGGATGGATGGATGGATGAGTGGATGGATGGATGGATGTATGATGGATGGATGGATGGATGGATGGGTGGATGGATGGATGGGTGGAGGGGTGGATGGATGGATGGATGGATGGATGGATGGATGATGGATGGGTGGATGGATGGATGGATATATGATGGATGGATGGAGAGAGGGAGGGAGGGATGGAGGGAGGGACGGAGGGATGATGGATGGATGGATGGATGGATGGATGGGTGGATGGATGATGGATGGATGGATGTATGATGGATGGATGGATGTATGATGGATGGATGGAGGGAGGGAGGGAGGGAGGGAGGGAGGAGGGAGGGAGGGATGATGGATGGATGGATGGATGGATGGATGGATGGTTGGATGGATGGATGGCTGATGGATGGATGGATGGATGGATGGATGGATGGATGGGTGGATGGATGGCTGATGGATGGATGGGTGGATAGATGGATGGATGGGTGATGGATGGATGGGTGGATGGATGGATGGATGGATGGATGGATGGATGGATGGATGGATGGGTGGAAGTTGGATGGATGATGGATGGGTGGGTGGATGTGATGGATGGATGGATGGATGGATGGATGGATGATGATGATGGTGGGTGGGTGGATGTGATGGATGGTGGGTGGGTGGATGGATGGATTGGGTGGATGGATGGATGGATGGATGGGTGGATCGGAATGGATGGATGGATTCGGGTGGATGGATGGGTGGCATGGATTGATGGATGGATGGATGGTGGATGGATGGATGGGTGGATATGGTGTGGGGATGGAATGGATGGATGGATGGGATGGATGGATGAGGTGGAGTCGGATGAAATGGAATGGAATATATGTGGATGATGAAATAATGGAGGGAGAGAAAGAGGAGGGATGATGAAGGAGGAGAAGGACGGATGGATATGTTGATGGATGGATGGATGGATGGAATGGGATGATGATGGATGATGGATGGATGGTATGGATGTATGATGGATGGATGGATGTTTGATGGATGTGATGTGATGGAGGGAGGGATGGGATGGAGGGATGGAGGGATGATTTGGATGGATGGATGGATGGATGGATGGATGGTATGGTTGGATGGATGGCTGATGGATGATGATCTGGATGGATGGAAGGATGGATGATGAGTGGATGGATGGATGGATGGGTGGGTGGATGGATGTATGGATGGATGGTGGATGGATGGTGGTGGTGATGGATGGATGGTGTGGATGGATGGATGGATGGATGGATGGATGGGTGGATGGATGATGGATTGGATTTGGGTGGGTGGATGGATGTGGACTGGAGGATGGATGGATGGATGGGTGGATGGATGGATGGATGGGTGGATGTATGGGTGGCTATGGGTGGATTGGATGGATGGATGGATGGATGGATGGGTGGATGGATGGATTGATGGATGGGATGGATGGATGGATGGATGGATGGGTGGATGGATGGATGCATGGTGGATGGATGGATGGATTGGATGGATGGATGGAGGGGTGGGTGGATGGATGATGGATGGGATGGATGGATGGGTGGATGGATGGATGGATATGGATGGGTGTGTGGATGGATTGATTGGATGGATGTATGGATGGGTGGATGGATATGATGGATGAAGATGGATGGGTGGATTGGATGATGGATGGATGGATGATGGATGGGGTGGGTGTGATGGATGTATGATGGATGGGTGGGTGGATGGATGTATGATGGATGGATGGATGGATGGATGGATGGATGGATGGATGGATGGGTGGATGGATGAATGATGGATTGGATGTATGATGGATGGATGGATGGATGGAGGGAGGGAGGGAGGGATGGAGGAGGGAGGGATGATAGATAGATGGATGGATGGATGGATGATGATGGATGTGGATGGATGATGGGATGGATCTGGATGGATG